>CM033432.1:56118051-56718051 GCA_019425775.1 Rafetus swinhoei | reverse complement strand
CCATCCCTGCCCCACACTGGCTTGGCCCCCATCCCTGCCCGCAGCCACAGCCCCCATCTCTGCCTCCCGGCCCCCATCTCTGCCCGCATGGCCCCTGGCCCCATCCCTGCCCACACTGGCCCCTGGCCCCCATCCCTGCCCGCCACAGCCCCATCCCTGCCCGCAGCCTGGCCCCCATCCCTGCCCACACCAGCTCCCAGCCCCGCACCAGCAGACACAGCTCCGCACTGACCCCCAGGGCTCCTCCACCCTCCCTCCCACACCAGCCCCTACGGCCCCTCCACACTACCCAGATGCAACTTGGCACCAACCCTTGGCTCTCCCCATCCTGGTCCTGCTGCACTGCCCTGGCCCAACCTTGCACCAGCCCCCACAACCCCTAGCCCAGCCCCCCCAAACCCTGTCCCTCCCAGGGATGCCAACCCCAGAAACCCACCCCAAGCCCAGCTCATCATACCGCTCAGGTACAGCCTGCCACAGCCCCTTCCTCAAGTCCTGACCCTTTGAGACCCACAGCCCACCAGCCCCCCCAAACCTGCCACATCACCAAGGCACAGCTCCACACAGTCCCCTCCCAGGGACACCCAGCTGCACATCCCCCAGAACCTCTGCTCCCCCAACCATCCAGGCACAGGCCCCTTCAGCCCTCCCCAGGGACCACAAGTCCCGCCCCCCCCAACCCTGCCCCATCCAGGCACAACCCCACACCAGGCCCTGGATCTCCCAGCCCACAGCCTTCCCCCTTTTCCTGCCCTCCTGTACTGCCCCAACATAGCCCCACACTGGCCCCCGGGAACCACAGCCCCTTGCCAAGTCCCCCCGCTTCCCCCCATACAGCCCCAGCATAGCCCCGCACCAACCCCTGGGACCATCAGCCCTTCCTTCCCCTCCCAGCCCTGTCCTCCTGCACCATCCAGGCACAGCCCTGTGCAGATCACCCCACCACTGTCAGGAAACCACCACTGCAATCCTGCCCCCACAGCCCCCAGGACTGCCAGCACAGCAGCTCCCCCCCAATCCCACGCCCTAAACACCCACAGCCCAGCGGGCCTCACCCAAATTTCTCCCCACCCCCCGTGCACACACACACACTCTGTTGCATCTCCCGCAGCAGCTGCATCTTCTGGAGCCCCAGCATAATCCCCCAGGACCCTCAGGCCAGCAGATCTTGCCCGTGGTCCCACCTTGCCAGGGAGACAAAGATGGTCCCCTCTGCTGGCTAGCCCTTGAGCTGTGGGTAAATAGTGGTCTGCACAGGGAGCAGCATGGTCCAGGATGGTGCACTGGGCTAGGATGCAGGAGACCTGGGCCTCCTTTTCCCTTCTTGCCCTGGTGTATTTAAGCTGAAGCTGCCCTGAAGAGCTTGTCTCTCCCTCCGTTACAGCGTCTAGCGCAATGGGCCTTCTAGGCCCCACTGAGACACCTTGGTCTGAGCCTATCCCTCGCCCTCCTTTACTTCCTCTCCTCCGGCAGCATCACTCACCCCAGACGTGCCACCTGCATCCCCCCCCCCCACACACACAAAATCTCTGCCCTACTCTCCATCCCATCCTGCAAGCGCTGACACCACCCACCCGCCTGCACCATTTCAGCATCTCCTGCCACCCCACCCCACAGCTCCCCTCGCTTCAGGCTCAGCCATCCAGCGTCCCCTCAGCCATGCTGCCTGAGAGAAGTGAGTCAGAGAACCAGGAGCAGGCATGGTACGGTTTGACCCCCCAGGCCTGCTCAGGGGCTGGTCAAGAGGCAAATCTCTGGGCACTAAAACACATTTCTCCTGCACGCTAGCGCGTGTCAGAGGGAGCCAGCTGAATCCGGGGGACAACCAGGGGCCAGATTGAGACCCACTGGCCGCAGAGGGCTATTTGCATGAGTAAGGACCATTCTAAGTGCTGCCCCAGCCAACCACTAGCAGGGGACCCAGGCCACTGAAGCACGACTGGTAGCCAGTGGGGCTCCCCCAGCCCAGCCTGCAGAACCCTTAGCACCGGGGGGTGGGGTAAGAGAAGGAGAGAACCCATTTTGCTCTCAGGCCCAGAAGCGCTGCAATCAACGGGAGGTTGGAGTCTGCGGGGGTCAGGGCCCAACCTGCCTTTGCATGGGGGTGGCTAAAAACAGCCCAGCTTTTATGCGGAACCCGAGAACCTCTCGTCTGGGAATCACAAAGGGCACCGGCCCGGCGCACCCCTAGGCCTGCTCAATGCCCCTGCAGAGCAGAGCCGCACGCCCACTGACCCCTGTGTGCATGGCCCATTCGGCAGCCACGTGCGCTTACAGCGAACCTGGGCACTGCAAACCTCATTGCCACCCTGCTGGCAGCTAGTCAGGCACTGCCTCAGGGCCAGGGGCCCAGCTTTCTCGCAGGGCGGGACTCTGGCCTCAGCAGTCTGTCCCTGACTTGTACATGAATCGTGTACAGAGCCTGAGGCTTCATAGCCCTGAACATGCTCTCTGGGTCCCTTCCCACCATTGCTCCAGTCCCTTTGGCATCATCTTGGGCTGCACTTGGGGTCCCCCCCCCTATACCTTGCTGAGCTGCCTCTTCTGTTGGCAACAGCTCTCACGGCTACCAGGCTCCAGCATCTGGGCTCTGAGGCTCCATGTGGGGACATGGAGCCCTGGTGGCTTCCCAGCAAGGAGCTGCTGCACCCGACTGCTCTCCTGGGCCAGCCCAGACTGAGCTGAGTTGCTCCCCTTTAATTCTCCCTCCACAGGAAACAGGTCCAGCAGAGACAAGGGGACGTGGCCTCTTGGGCCCAGAGCAGCTCTTTAACCCTCGCCTCACCAGTGTGGGGCTAGTATATCCCATTATACCCCGACAGCACCTAGGCTCTGGGTTCTGTAAATATAAAAGGATTATAACAGGAGTCCTCCCCAGTACAATCTCCTCTCCCCCTACCTGCTCCTATCAGACACAGACATCTCAAGGGTCTTCTTTTCCAGCACTCCATCACCTAACCCCAGTGAAAGAGGCAGTGGTAGCCTGTAATGAGCCAGCTTGCACTGTATCACCTGTAGGAAACACCATAGTCAGACCTCGGTAAGTGTCTCCTTGTAGTCCGCTGCTTCTCTGTGTGAAGCCATCTCTTCTCGCTCGTCCTAGGCTTAGACTGTAAGCTCCTTGGGGCCAGCCTGGCTTTTTGTTCTGTGCTTGTCCAGAAACATCAACTCTCCTGAGTTGGTGACACTGCATCTGCTCCAGGCCCAGCTTGTGACCCCGAGACCCTGCATCTCATTGGCTTTCCTCAGCTTGCAAGTGGAATGGGGAGGCAGTCTGCTCCTTCCCAGACACCGGACAGGGCTCCATTCAGAAAGGGAACGCCCTCAGATCAGAGCTGCTGTTGCAATGGAGTGAACTTAGAATAATGCCATGATCCTTACTGGCATGGAACATTACATCAATGGATGAAAGGAGACGTGAAGGGTTGTCACCGGGGGTGCAGACTGTGAGCCGTGGGAACCGCTGCACCCCGCTACCCACCCTGCTGGGCTGGGCTGGGCTGGCCAGCCCCACCAGGCCCTGTTATCACCCCACACGACAGCAGGTGGCGCCACACACCACCTCAGTTCCCTTAGTGCAGGGCTACTCAACTTTGGAAGCCCCGGGCCACAAAGATACTCACAGCACATGCCGAGGGCCGCAACTTAAGTGTGGTTGCATATACATGCAAATATATATGCAAATATATGCAAATAGATTCTCTCACACTGATGGGCATGAATACAAAACACTTCCCACAATGCCCCTGCACTCCCAGCACCTCCTCCCTGGGAGCTAGAAACGCCAACACCCTGTACCTGCCTGTTCCAGCCAGCCCATCTGCTTGCATCTTTCAACGTTCACCCCACCTGGGAGACGCCTCACTGTTGTGGAGCATGTTCCCAGTGGAGGCCGTGTTCAAAGGATCCCACCCGTAGGCCACGTGTTGAGCCCCGTGTAAACCCAAACCGCACCGCGGGCCACGTGTTGAGTAGCCCTGCCTTAGTGCTTTCCCTCAGCGACTCAGGGACACGCAGCCAGTTCCCCAGCTCCCTGCCTTGCACCCCTTTGTGGGGCTGTAGAGCCAGGATTAGACCATCTTGCTCTGCACAGGGATCTGTGCAGTATAAACCCAGCGCTGTAGTTCGCCTTCCCTGGACGCGGGAAGGAGACGCAACAAGCCTGTGTTAACCACGCTGAGATTTCCCCAGACACGTCACTCGAAGGTGCCCTGGGCTAGATAAAGCAAAACCATGTTGATTAACTGCGAGAGAGATTGGAAATGATTCTAAGGGACAACAAACAGAGAAAGCCAATAGACCGCAGGCCAAGTAACCCTAACATGCCAGATGGACTGCCAATTCACAGCCAACCTATCTCTGTTCCTCAGGTGTTTCCAGGAGTGTCCTTGCATGGAGAGTGAGGCCACTCCGTGCTGTCACACCCCACCTTATATAGCTTTACGGTCCTTTGGGAAGAAACCCCTTATTCCAGACTCAGTTCCCAGACTGGCTTGTGGAAAAATACAGGCATCAAAATGGAGTTCAGTGTCATGTGATTTGCATGCCCTGCTGCGTACTTACTTACAGGCTGGCTGGAACATTCTCAGCAAGGCTAAACTCTTTCAAAGCTTATTGTCTTGTCCGATGGGCCATCAACACCTTCTAACTCAGTGGTTGGCAAGCTGCGGCCTAAGGGCCACGTGCAGCCCATCTACATGCCGCCTACAAGACATTTTGTTTCCTGTTGCCCACTTGCAGGGTTTCCAGATTCTGCTGGTTTCCATCCTTGTTGTATTTTTCACACTGGTGTTACTAAAGTGACACACACAAAGCAAGAATACATGAAGTGAGGTGAAATGATTGCACACACCTCTGACCATGCGCTCCCGCTGCATCTAATCAAAGTGCTGCTAGAGTTCAATGGCACACCCTGCAAATTCTAGGTGCACAAGCACAGTTAGCAAGAGCACTCTTTCCCAGAGTCTGTCTTGGCTGCAACAATCTTGCAGCCCACTGAGATGAAGGAGGTCACTCATGCAGCCCAGCCCACTCACTAGCCTAGGTTGCTAGTCGCTATATTAGAGCAATGTATCAAATATTCAATTTGCAAATACCTGGAAGATGATCACGGGCAGCCAGCACGGATTTATCAAAAACAAATCCTGCCAAGCCAGCTTAATTTCCTTCTTTGACTGGGTAACTGGTTTGGTGGATGGGGGAATGCAGTGGATGTAATATACCTGGACTCCAGCAAGGCTTTTAGCTGAGTCTCACCTGATAGTCTGATAAGTAAGCTGGAGAAATGTGGGGCTAGTCAGAACTATTACCAGTAAGTGAGTACATAATTTGTGAAACAACCGCAAGCAAAGAGTAATGGACAGTTCTCAAGTGGGGTACTAGAGCGATCTGTTCCGCATCTGGTGGTGTTTAACATCTTTCTTAATGATCTAGCTGTAGGAACAGAGAGCATACTGATCAAATTTGCAGATTACAGAAAGCTAGGGGGCTGCCAACACTTTGTAGACAGAGCTAAAGTTCAGAGGGATCTTGATAAAGTGGAGAACAGAACAACATATAACAAAATGAAACTCAGCAATGACAAACATAAGGTGCTTCACCTAGGGAAGAAAACCCAAATGCACAAATACAGACTGGGGGATCTGGAAGCCGTGGTGGAACATGGCCTCAGCATGAGTCTGCAATGCCATGCTGCTGCAAAAAGAGCAAATGCTGTTGTAGGTTGCATTAACAGAGGCTCAGCATGCAAGTCTACTCGGCACTGGAGCACCATGGCCAGTTTTGGTCACTGCTGCACAGAAAGGATGTGGAGAGACTGGCCAGGAGCCAGAGGTGAGAGATGAGGCCGATCAAAGGGCTGGAACACAAGCCATAGGAGTTTGCAAAAGATGGGGAGCGGGGGCAGTCTGCCATAACAAAGCTGTTCTCTCTTGCTACAGAGGACAGGACAAGAGGCGATGGGATCAAGCCATAGCCCAGCAGATTTACATTAAATCTCAGGGGAAACTTCCGAGTGTAAGAGCAGCAGGACATTGGCACAGACACCTGGGGAGGTCGTGGAAATGCCTTCCCTGGAGGTTTTCCAAAGGAGGCTAGAGCTATCTGTCTTGGAGGGTTTAGACCCAATAGCTTGGCTTTGGAGTTAGACTAGATGGCCTGCAGTCCCTATGTTCTGCGATTCTAGTACATTTCAATACAGGCTGGGTGCTCTTCTGAAAGCTCTGCTCTAGGAAGTGTTTTGGGGCAAGTCTATGCAGAGGCCTGACTAGCTGATCACAGTAGTCCCTTCTGGACTTGGAATCTGTTTCTCTCTCTCTCTCTCTCTCTCTGAATGTCTATGGGGCCAACCAATGCATCTAAACTGAGCTGGTCTGCCCAGCTCAAAACAGATCCGAAACCCAGTTGTTCAGGCTAATAGAGGGACTAAACAAATGCCTGACCCTTGCAGCCCACTGATCCATGCTCCCCAGCCCAGCAACCACTCCTCTGCGCACCCCCCAGCATGGCACTCAGCGCTCCCCCTCTCCTAGCCTAGCACCTCACTTCTCCATGTGCCCCACCGTTCCACACCCCCAGCCCAGCCCCTGTTCCCCCAGCCCAGCACCCCCAGCCCAGCACAAGGGCTGATTGGACAAGCAGCCCGTTAACCAAGCTTGTGTCTCACAGGGCCTACTCTTGATGGCAGCCCAGCCTGTAAGGGGCATAAGCTCTCTGGACTGCAGGGAGCAGTGCAGGGAAGACGGGCCCTGTCCCAGGCTACCCCTAGCCCAAAGTGCTTCCCTTTGGAGCCAGGGCAGGCAGAGCCTGCGGCAGAAGTACCACCGCACCTTGCCTCTTGCTGGGGGGCGGGGCAGGGCCGTGGCTGTGACCCACAGCACTGAAGCGGGTGAACATTCTCAGCTGCTGGCCCTGCCACCAGAGCGCCAGGAACCCTCTTCCCGCTTGGCTCCACAGTCCTTTCTTTCCTGCTGTTGGGTTTTGCAGCACCTGCTCCTCCCTAGCGCCTGTTTTCCCCAGACTGTCTCCCCGCCTCCGAACTCCGACAGCCAAGGAAAAGAGTCACAAAGTCCTTTTCTTCTTCCACTGAGCGAGGAACTTTGCCGGAGCGTCCCCACCTGCCAGTCTGGCTCATTAGAGAACTCTGCCTACGGCCTTCGGAGGCCCTCTCCCACACAAAGGTACCTAGCTGGCTTCTCGCCGCAGGTAGACCAGCTCATGCCTCACACTACCATTTTCACTCCTCTCCAATGCCCCTTCCTGAGTCTGCACAACCCACCCATCTCTCTCTACTACTTCCCACTCCAACAGCTCCCTTTCCCCTGCTCAAGCTTGGGCTGCACTCCCCCTAGCTCCGGCTGCTGCTTTAACATCAACATCTGTCAGGTTCTCACACGCCAGTAACGGCTAGGGGCCTGATTCCAATCTGCCTTCCACCCAGCGTAATGCCATCCATCCTGCGGAGTTATTCCTGACTCTCACGGATGGTGGTGAGATCAGGGCTTGACTTTTTAGAGACTTATCGCCAGCATAAGGATATTTCCTGGCCTTTTTTGCTCCTGTTCACAAATTAAAAAACCAGAAGCCAGGCCATCTGAAAGTATTTATTTAGACCAAAGAAGATTACCCTGTAGCTGACAGCTGTTTTAGGCAGCATATCTTGGAGCTTCTGCTTGTTAAAACAGTATATGCAAGTCATTAATGTATTTGCAGGGTTTTAAAATGAGTTGCAAAGAGAAAATAAAATTCTGCGCTCTTTTTTATCTCTGTATAATGGACAGAGACCTGAAGGGGGGGGAGGGGCGAGTGTTTCTTTCCTGCTTGTTTTTTTTACCTTAGAAATATCCAAAGGAGATCTCCATTTTTCTCCATTTTTTTTAAAATGGAGAAAAATTGAGGACTGAAGACCTACAGACCTGGTTTCTTGGCCTTCAGTTGAACAGGTGTTTATTCTTTCAACAAGAACATTTCCTTATGTATTTACTAGGAGTTTGAGTGGTTTACAATAATAGAAACCAAATTGTTTTAACTGTCTGGATAAAACTGCTTGCCCTGTGCCACTGCTCAGGTTTGAGTGTCTTACAATGTCCTAAGGCTACTGGTTCTCCAGAATCCCTGAAGAGGCTAAGACACACAGCAATTGGGGCAGGGAAAGGACTTTTCCTGAGCATGCTAGAAAGGAATAAGAATTTTGTAACCAAAGTGGTAAAGATACAAAGTCTAACCAAGTTACTGGCATAAAATATTGGAGATCCCAGGGTAAATGTTAAAACCACTCACCCAACTGTAGCTTAGGTGCAGAGTTGGCAGCAGACACAAGGGTTCTTGTGTTAACAAATGGATTGTGCAAGTAGAGGGGCTTCCCTTTAGCTTTTCAGAGGGGGAATACCTGGCAACACCCAGGCCCTTTGGCCAGTGCATAAGCTTTCCTATGTTTGGAACACAAGATGACTCTGATGAAAGGGTGTGGCTGAGAGCTGGGAACATCATCTTCTTTGGCTTGAGAACCTGAACACAGAGCTGAATTGTGGTTAGTCACCTCTGCCAGCCTGCCCCTTGGGTTCTGGGGTCCTGCCTCAGTAACCCCTGCCCTGGCTTGCAGCAGTGACTTGATGCAGTGAATGGACCTCTGGCTAAGTCCAACCAAAAGTCCACCCCTTCCACGGGAGCAGAGTTCCTACATCCAGGGTCAAACCAAATCCAAAGTCTTTGCCCTGTCTGAGAACGGGCCCAGCACCTCCTTCCCAATGGTCTGTCTGTTCTCCTCTGGGCTGCCTGGGCTCCCTTCCATCTCTGCCCTCAGCTCCTGCCTGGCTCCTTGCCCAAGCAGGCCCTCCCAGGAGTCATCTACAGGTCTCTGGCTCCACACCACCTTCCTGAGCTGCCCGCCCTCACTCCCTCTTTCTTCTCAGGGCCCAGCCTGTGGGCCAGGCAAGGGAGAGGCCTGACTGGGTCAGATGAGTCACCAGACCTTCATTTTCCCCACCTGGAGCCAGCACCGCCTGCTACCTGGCTTCACAGGGGAGCCATCGGCTGCTTCTACTGCTGCAGCTGCTGGGGTTCAAGGCAAAGAGGCATTTGGACTAACTCTGTCAAGGTGGCTGAGATTTTCTGAAGAAAACCTGTTCCGTTGAAAATCACCTTTTCCCTGCCTTGGAAATGTTCTGCCCCCAAGTCCCTTTGATGACGTATTTCATGAAAACTAACTGAGGCTTGGCCATCATTTTCCCTTTCACGGTTTTCAATTCTCAGTCACCCACTGTCCAAACTGATGCCTGTTGTTTGAAACAAACCGTTTTTGAGGCAGCAGCGTAACGCTGGCCTCTCCCACATGAGCTACAAGCCAGCTAGTGCTCAGCTAAGGGTACAGAGCAGACTCATCCTTCTTCTGTAAGTGGCCTGGGTGCCTCTGGATGGGGCAGTACAGCGCACCCAGCAAGTGTGTGCGCTACAGCAGCAACAACAACAAAGCCCAGTTCTTTCGATAACATAGCAATTTAAAAACTTGTTGGGAAAAAATTCATCCCTGTCAGAAAGTGACTGAAACAAAACTGAGCCTGAAGAATGTTCAGACTTTCTCCTTTGTTTGAGAGCCTAAGGAGAAGAGCCTGCCCATGCCCCTCATTTCCCTTCCCAGTCCAGAGCCTTCTCCTCTGCTTGCTTGGAGGCTGAGCAATACCAGCTGGGATGATGGGTTCCTTGTCACTGGCTCACCAGGCCACACCTCATCCCTCAGCCTCGTAGCTGTGACAGCAGACGGTAGGGTCCAGCGGAGCTCCCTGCAGGGTGTCTCCTGCTCCCTCCACTGGAGCAGCAGGCAAAGGGGGTGTCTGTGGAGCACGGTCTCTCCAAGGAATGAGGCGATACTGAGGGCAGGGGTCTGAGGCCTCTTAGCAGGGGAAAGCTGCCTGCGTCCATGGGTATGTCTACACAGCAGCGTTATTTCAGAATGACAAAGAACGCGTCTACACAGCAAGTCGTTATTTCAAAATAATGTCGAGCTGGCGGACTTCTGACTCCGACTCCTGTAACCCTCGTTTCACGAGGAATGAGGGACGTCGATGGAAGAGCATTCTTGCTTTGACTCCTGCTGCGTAGACAGCGCAAAAGCCGAATTCAGCTATTTCGACTTCAGCTATCCAACTGACAAAGCTGCATAGTTTAATTTGACTTTTGCCCTGCAGTGTAGATGTGCCCCATCAGAATACAAGCAGGGCCCCGAGGAAGGGAAGCCACACATCTTTAAGCCAATGTCCATATATTTATGGATCACAGCACTTACAAGTTCAATTGTTTGTCTCGTTGCCATAACAACCACAGGATAGGAATCTCCACTCTTCTGATTTGGGAAGCTGCATTTTGTTAGGCCAGCCCGTCACCATGGTAATGACGCAGGCCTACAGTTTTGTTGCTGAAAAGCTCAGCCATGTCCCTTCATGCCGAGTGGTGGAAGGGACAGATAGGGCTGGGAAAACATCTGGAAGCCAGTGAGAGCCCTCAGGAGTGGGTGGGTCCCATAGGAGGGTGGTGCCAGAGTACAGCAGCATGTGCACAGAACTCACTTGCCCATTCTCATCCCAGCCGTGCTATCCTGGGCCTAGAGTCAAACACTTTTTTTGTTAAGACCCAAGCCCCCAGAGCCTCCTGGGGCTGGATTCCTCATTGCCCGTCGCCTTTCCCCCTGTAAGAATACTCCACCACGCTGGCTTCACAGCGCTTCCCCTGTGCCGAGGAAAGGACTGAGGGGTGGAAATGACATTTCAGACCAGAGGGGTGAGATCGCACTCTCGGAGACATGACACCCGGGGGTACAGCAGGGCCAAGGGATTAGCAACTCAGAAAGGCAGAAGCCTTCTTCTCAAAATAGATCAGTAAACCAGGGCTGTGGGCAGAGCAGCCGAGAAAGCTGCTTCCCCCAGAGTCCATTTTGTCCTGGTTCAATATTCCCTGGGAGGCCTGATGCGATTTGGGGCAGGGGGGGGGTAGGGGTGAAGAGGGGCAGAATGGGTTTCTGAGAAACGGCTCTCACCACTCACTGGGAAATACAACTGGGCACCGGGTCCAGCACTTCCCAAGAGGAACCCAAGTATTGCTGCAGGCAGGGAAACTGAGGTGCAGAGATGCCAAATGACTTGGCTAGTTCGGTTCTGTTCTGTTCAGCCACTTTCGTCATGGCCATCCCCAGGGCATGTGGGCATGTTACAGAGGGCAGAGGAGATGTCGTCAGGATCACCTGCCCCCTTGCCAGAAGAATGAAACAGGCTTATTAGTGCATATTGGTATCAGAGTAGCCCAGTCAAGAGGGGACAAAACAGGAACCTTGCTGGGCGTGGCGCTGCAACTCCTTTACAGAGCTGGGAGGCAAACCAGCTTTCACTTGCCTGGAGTCTGAGAGCAGGTATGGGCAGAGCTAGGGGAAGCACTCAGCCATACCTGCTCTCAAGCTCCACTAGCCCTCCCTGGTTCCATCCCTACGCCGGGTGGGAAGGCAGGTGTCCCTGACAGACCCTGGGCGTGTCCCCGCCTTGCTGAGATGTGCTAGCTAGTCAGCAGATGGAGCCATGTTTTGTTCCTTGTCGTCAACTTAATTTGTGACCCAACCCCAGCTCTGTGTGTATGAAACGCAGGGCCAGTGACATCTGCTTACCCAGGGTTGTAATTTTGTGAGAAAAGCAGGACTGTGCTAAATTGTTCCATAGGAAAGGGCTCACACTCAGCAGAAAGAATCTTGCTAATGCAGGGGTTCGACTTTCAGCGGCCTAGGAGGGGAAGGGGGCGAGGAAGGCTTTTCTGGTTTGGAGGCTAGATGGTCTCTCTGGACTGGACTGGACTGGACTGAGCTGAGCTGAGCTGAGCTGAGCTGATCTGATCTGTTCCCTTCTCCTGCTCCTGCTCCTGCTCCCTCAAAGAACAGAGCTAAATAGGTACCATTGGCTGCTTCTTTTCTTATGAAAAACTTAAAAAATAACCAATAGTCTAGTAGCACCTTAGAGACCAACAAAACATGTAGCTGGTAGTCTGAGCTTTCATGGGCGCAACCCACTTCTTCAGATGACGGGTACTGGAGCTGGGTTTCTTCTACCCTGCTTGCTAAGATCTGAAATCACCAGAGACTGCTGGGAAGAAGTCCTGGCAGTGAGCAGGTGGATGGCCAGTGTCCCACTGTGGCTGCCAGAGTCCAAGGAGCAGGAGGTTCTACACATCTGTCTGCTTTGGCTTTTGTTTGCTTTTTATTTTTATGCTCTTGTGCTCTGCTTTGATCTCTTGTCCTGCCAAGAGTGCAGCCAATGTTTCTGAAGGCAACCATCTTGGGGTGTCAGTACTACCCCTGGGGGCGGCTCCAGGATTTCAGTCTATGGCTGGCTTTGTACCTAAGCATGCAGCTGCTGCAGCAATAGGCACCATGCTAGCAGTTCTGGGTTCATTATCTCCTGATTTGCACTCAGATCTCTTTGCCTGCCTCCCACAGCGTAAAGGGAACTGACAGCGGAGAGAGAGGTGAGAAAGAATCAAGCCCTGCATGCTGCGCGGTGCAGATACCAGCTGGAGCTGCACACAGAGGTGCCCAGATCTTGTAGCTGACTGTGCCAGGAGCTCGGGACGCGGTGCTTTGCGTGCCGAGATTTCAGAGGGTCCCGGTACGTGGCAGGGCCATTGCTGGCAGGGGCTGGCAAGGGCCACCCGCACATTCAAAAGGTCTCCCTGAACCTTTGAAAACAAATCACTGATGTGGGGATCCCGTGGAGTCCTAGAAGTGAAAACAAAAAGGGACCCCCCCCCCATCCAGTCTGAGCTCCTGCACAGCCCAGAGCACCCGCACCCCGCAGTGCCTGCGTGCTGGACCAAACAAACCTAACGAGGCCAGAGTCTCACCACCCCCGACCCGACTGTTACCTAGAGTCACAGGCTACGTCTACACCGGCGGCTTCTTGCGCAAGAACTTGCCGGGTGTCTGCACTGCACGTGTGTTCTTGCGCATGGAAATGTACAGTCCGGCGTCGGAAACCAGGGCTTCTTCCGGAAGAGTTCTTCCTCTCCCCGCGAGGAAATGCACAGTCCGGCGTCGGAAACCAGGGCTTCTTCTGGAAGAGTTCTTCCTCTCCCCGCGAGGAAGACGCCCTCTTGCGCAAGAGCTCTTCCACAAGAGGCCAGTGTGGACGGGCAACATGAAGTTCTTGTGCAAGAAGCCCCTATGGCTAACATGGCCATCGGGGCTTTCTTGCGCAAGAGAGTGTCCGCACTCGCCAGTGTAGACGCGCTCTTGTGAAAGACTTTTTGCACAAGAACTCTTCCACAAAACAGTTCTTGCGCAAGAAGCTGCCAGTGTAGACGCAGCCTATACAGAGTACTAGAACTGGAAGGTTTGCAGCAGTGGGGGACATGAGGGTTTCTTCAGTGATAGTTTGCTGAGTGGCACAGTGAAAAACAATTCAAGGTTGTCGGAATTCATGGATCAGCTGCAGATTTTGGAGTGCCACTTCTGGGCCTGGAAAGAAGCACAGACAGACGGAGTGCATCGTAGCTCGGGGCTGAGCCAAGGAGCAGTGGCTGCAAAGCTCTTGGAGGCGAAAGGCCATGTTCTGTGTGCCCTGGAGGAGCTGCACTCCAGAAGGAGGGCTGCATTCACCATGAAGAAGCAGGTGGCAGTTTCAAATGCTGGAGTTCTGGGAGTTGGGAAAACTGAGCAAGAGGCATTGTTGTCTAAGTTCTTTCTGTGCTGGGGCCAGGGGCAGGGGTGTCTTTCCCTGGCCACGGCAGCTCAGGGCCAGGGCCAGGGCCAGGGCCAGGGCCAGAGGAGCATGTCTCTCTCCTGGCGACGGTGCCCAACCCAGAGCTGCTGCGACTGAGGAAAAGGGGCCCCTTCCCTGGCTGTGCCCAGTGGAGCTGCAGCAGCAGTGGAAAGGTGCCTTTCACTTGGCTCCACGTTGCTATGGTGAAAGAGGGCTATGGGTAGCCCTCCCTGCTCGGAGCAGCCAGTGCCCTGAGCAGCCTCCCTCGGAGCCGTTCCCTGAACACGCTGTGCAGAATGACCCTTGTTATATTGGTGCACAGAAGTCACTCCGCACCCGGACACAACAAACAGAAGGAACACGGGTTGTCATGCATGTGTGCTGGGCCATTAATACCCTGCTGTGCATCACTGTGACTCTCAGGAATGTGGAGGACACAGTAGATGGATTTGCAGCAGTAGAGTTCCCAAAGTGCGGTGGGGCGAGAACACCTATATCCCTGGTTGGTCACAGCCCACCTTCCTACAGAGCATGTGTGACGGGACAGGCCGGGTCTGGGCACAGCTGAGGGCGTCTGCTCAGGGTGAATTGCTCAAACTCGGGGCTCCCTACAGCCCCAGACTGGAGACCTTACAAACAGGCCATGAACTGGTCAAACCGAGCACTCCAGCTGCCAATCCGGCCAGCCAGAAGCCTCACGAGCAAAACCCCTCTGATACCCCAGCTCTGCCTGTGCCCCAATCAGCCCCGGGCCTGCCCACAGGTGAGGGGTTATAGAACCCGATCTCACCTACCCCGAACGGGTTCTCCAGTCCCAAAAAACCAGCCACAGGTCCCGACCAATTTACACTCAGGATCCTACCCACAAGATCACGCTGAGCCAATCCTTTAGAACCTCCTGTAACCCTCGTTCCATGAGGCAGAAGGGAGCAGTTGGCAAAGGGTTCCCCTGTCGACCGATCCGCGTCTTGACTCGTGCGCTGTGCCGACCATCAGCTGAGCCGGCACAGCGTGGCGGCCATTTTTATTTAAATGAAGCCAGGGATATTTAAATCCCCACTTCATTGACTATGTCGGGTAGCCTAGTTTACACGCCTCTGTCGGAGGGGCATGTAGTCTAGACGTATCCTTAGGCTCTTAACTCCCACTGATTGCAATGGGACTTAAGAACCTAAATACCTTTGAGGATCTGACCTGGCTTCCTTCAGTTACCCCTCACTACACACTGCTTGATCTCTGCCTTCTGGATTTAACAGCCTGCCCACGTCTGAGCCACACACCTGCTCCCCACGGCACCGGGGGAGTGGGCCCACGTCTGAGCCACACACCTGGTCCCACGGCACCGGGGGGGACCGGGCCCACCTCTGAGCCACACACCTGCTCCCCACGGCACCAGGGGACCGGGCCCACGTCTGAGCCACTCACTTGCTCCCCACGGCACCAGGGGACCGGGCCCACGTCTGAGCCACTCACCTGCTCCCCACGGCGCCAGGGGACCGGGCCCACGTCTGAGCCACTCACCTGCTCCCCACGGCGCCAGGGGACCAGGCCCACGTCTGAGCCACACACCTGCTCCCCACGGCGCTGGGGGACCAGGCCCACGTCTGAGCCACACACCTGTTCCCCACGGCGCTGAGGGACCGGGCCCACCTCTGAGCCACACACCTGCTCCCCACGGTGCTGGGGGACCGGGCCCACGTCTGAGCCACACACCTGCTCCCCACGGCGCCGGGGGACCGGTCCCACGTCTGAGCCACACACCTGCTCCCCACGGCGCCGGGGACTGGGCTGCCCAGGGGTTGTCTCTGGGTAGCTCAGTGGGGGAGCCGGACAGGAGCTGGGCCATTGGATGGGTGCAAATGGGGGCGCTGTGCAACTCCTGCCCCCATCGAGCAGGCTGCCAGTGCTCACATTGCAGAGCATGGCCTGTGCCTGGTGGGGAGGGCTCTCTCTCCCGCGCTGCCATGGAGATCCCGGGTAACGGCCCTTGGTGCTGAACTTTGCACGGGGATTCAGCAGGATTTCGGCTGGCAGGGTCGCAGTGGCTAGAGCTCTGTGCTGGGACTTGGGAGGCCTGAATCCTGTGGGAGGGTGAGAGTGGAAAAGTCACGTGCCCTGGCCATGCCTCAGTTTCCCCATCAGTACCATGGGGCTAACGACGCTGCCCTCCGTTGTAAAGCACTCTTGATGAAAAGAGCCGTGTGGCTGAACATTCGTGCTGGGCAGTGAGGGGACGGGAAAGGGCACGGAGATGGTAAGAGACAAAGCACAGTCAAAGGAAGGCACCGGCTGTGACCAGGGATGGCACTTGCTCGGCGAGCTTGGGCGCTGGGCGCTTAGCCGGCTAGTTTGTTAAGTGGACATGGAGCCGTTGAGGGAGAGCGCGGCGCTACGAACGCATTGCTGTGTCTGAGGGATGCCCAAGCACAGCCCCTCGCAGGTCAGGTCTACGCAGCTCCGCTGAGGTCCGTGCAGCCGTGCCTGCTTTATGCCTTCACCTTAGTAGGCAGCAGGCTGCAGCCGCCAACGGAGGGACGCAGCACGGCTCAGTGGGTCCGATGTGGCAAATCAGGGGTTTGTTCCAAGCCTGCTGTGGGTGCCCTTAGCTAGGGTAGGTTGCTGGTGCATTTATTGCAAGCTCTGAGGGGCCTGCCCTGTGCGAACGTCCAGCGCCAGTCACAGTAGGCTCTCCCTGGGGCCCTGCTCTGCGGTAGACAGAAGAGCTTTCCTGAGCATTTTCCATACTGACTGGCCTGCTGGGCCTGTGTCAGACAGTCTCTTCCTCCCTCTGGTTGCCCACCGAGGCCAACAGACTCAGGCCTTGGCTGGAGGTTTGTTATTCATTCCCGTGTTTCCAACTCTAGACTAATGGGGCATTAGGGCTGCAAGCCATCGGAAGAAGTGGGCGCGTTAGTCTCTCCGGTGCTGCAGGACTATTTGTCGTTGTTGATGTTTTGCTGTTAGCCTAACGGCGCCCCTCTGAAACGTTTGACATTAGGGTTTCTTATCAGCATAATGTGCGAGTTCAATTTTATGCCATTGTGCCGGCGAGTCGGGGTTCCCTCCGTAGCAGCAAGAACAGACTCCACCAGCCAGGAGAACAGGAGGGGTTTATTGCTTTTCCAGGGTACAGCCCAGCACAGACGTGACGTAGCTGCAGGAGTCTGGGCCAGGATGCCTCAGACCCCTTGAGATAGGGTGCCTCGGCCCTTAGACTCCCAGCCCCCTCCTTAGTCCGTTTCCTTCATTGATTCCAGCCAGAAACTGCCCCTTCCCCCAACACCCACTTCCTTTGTTCCGTCCCTTCCCTTAACCCGTAGGACCGGTTTGGTCACTGTCATGGGGCCCTCAAGGCGCCCCCCGCTGGGCAGTGCTCACAGACAGAGGCCAGTAGGGGTCCCCCACAGCCCACTGCCCAAGCGCAGCGACCAGCAAGTACTGACACTACAGCGCAGCCATGTTGGTTCCTGTGCCAAGCAAAACACCCCAAACCAGTAGAAATAAAAGGAAGGTCCTTGATGGTACAGGTGCAGGATAATGGGTTGTAGCACCCGCTGGAAGGTTTTCTCTGCTTGCTTTGCCATAGGCCAGAGGCAGCATTGCTCCTAAGGAATTATTCCAGCAGGGAGAAGTTTTCCAAAAAAGGAAGTAAACGAACATCTCCTCAGAGACACACATGGCTTCTAAATGGTAGTGACCAATTGGCATTTCTCCAGGATCTCACCGCCGACAGAGCCAGTCCAATGGGCATCGGAGCCCAGCAGGCAGAACGTGGTCTCCGAAAGCTCAGGTTCACGTAAGCCTCCGAGCTGTCTCCAAAGGCTGGCCAATGGGAGACTTGGCTAAGCAGCAGGCTTAGCCATCCCTGCAGGTGCCCCTCCCGGGATATGCCCAAGGCTCACTGGCGGGGCTGGGAGGAAGCTGGCACTGTCATCAGTTCAGCTGCTTGCCACAGCAGTAAGGTTCTGCCCAGAAATAAAATCAAACCCATGAGTTGGGAAGGGGAAAGCCATGCAGCACTGGGCCTGCACTGGGTAGACGTGGCTGTCTGTTTGCAAAGCACAGAGCTCATCAAATATTAACTAGCCCCGCCCTGAGGGACAAGAAAACCTTGCTGGGGTCATTCGGAAAGTCCCTGATCCCGAGCAGCTCCACTGAGAGAGGAGCCCCACGCAACCTGGGACAGAGCCGTGGAGTCAACGGCAGAGCACGCGCCAGCGTAGGATGTCTGCAAAGCACGGGGAAGCCCCCCCGCCAGGTGAGCAGGGAACAGATCCAGCCCTCAGGGGGAAGATGCTGGGGGCTCGCTGGCAGAGACCCTCCTGCCATGCGGCTCTGGGCACAGGGAGCCAGGCTGCATCTGCCCCTGCTGGTCTCTTGCGGTTCCCTGCCCTCGCCCCTGGGCCGCACAGGGAGCCAGTCTCGGCTGCACTGCCCTCGCCCCTGGGCCGCACTGGGAGCCAGTCTCGGCTGCACTGCCCTCGCCCCTGGGCCGCACTGGGAGCCCGTCTCGGCTGCACTGCCCTCGCCCCTGGGCCGCACTGGGAGCCCGTCTCGGCTGCACTGCCCTCGCCCCTGGGCCGCACTGGGAGCCAGTCTCGGCTGCACTGCCCTCGCCCCTGGGCCGCACTGGGAGCCAGTCTCGGCTGCACTGCCCTCGCCCCTGGGCCGCACTGGGAGCCCGTCTCGGCTGCACTGTCCTCGCCCCTGGGCCGCACTGGGAGCCAGTCTCCGCTGCACTGCCCTCGCCCCTGGGCCGCACTGGGAGCCCGTCTCGGCTGCACTGTCCTCGCCCCTGGGCCGCACTGGGAGCCAGTCTCGGCTGCACTGCCCTCGCCCCTGGGCCGCACAGGGAGCCCGTCTCGGCTGCACTGCCCTCGCCCCTGGGCCGCACAGGGAGCCCGTCTCGGCTGCACTGCCCTCGCCCCTGGGCCGCACTGGGAGCCCGTCTCGGCTGCACTGCCCTCGCCCCTGGGCCGCACAGGAGCCCGCCTCGGCTGCACTGCTCGCCCCTGGGCCGCACAGGAGCCAGTCTCGGCTGCACTGCCCTCGCCCTGGGCCGCACTGGGAGCCAGTCTCCGCTGCACTGCCCTCGCCCCTGGGCCGCACAGGGAGCCAGTCTCCGCTGCACTGCCCTCGCCCCTGGGCCGCACTGGGAGCCAGTCTCCGCTGCACTGCCCTCGCCCCTGGGCCGCACTGGGAGCCAGTCTCCGCTGCACTGGAGAGTCCCCCAGCCATGCCCACGGGGCACTAGCAGGAGGGGTCTATCGTGGGGTGCTGGTTCTCTTGTCTTGGGTGCTACGTGCCGTTAGCGAAGGGGACGGGGGTGAGAACACCCAGCAGCGGTGCAACAATGGATGGGAAGTCGTGAACTACTGTTCTCCTGGGGGCTGGAGGAGGTGTTCTCCACGGCTTGGGGACCTGAACTGACACACCCACAGCTGCACACCAGGCTCCTGTGAGAAGAAAAACACTTCTAAGTAAGGGGAGGGAAATCTGCAAATGCAAAGGCATTGGGAACAATGGTCCCTCAAATTTTTCCATCCATGTGCAGAATAAATTGTATTCTGCGCACCAGTTCATGTGCCGATGTGCCCCACCCGTAGAAACACATGCTGCTGGGCGGCATTTGAATCTCTCTTGCCCAAGCACTCCACTTACAGGGAACACTGGCTGGGGACAAACTCTGCTCCTATTAAAGTCAATAGCAAAATGGCTGCTGGAGCAAGCCTGAGCTGTAGCTGTCCCTGGTGCCACTTAGCGCCAAATGTCCGGCTGGATTGAGGGGGCTCTAGTGCTAGCTTGGGGGTGCTGGGTCTGCCTGGCTGACAAGCTGGCTTTTCGCAGGGCGCTTGGCTCTCTGTGACTCCCCGTCCATACAGTCACGCTAATCCCTCTGCCCACCCTCAGCCAGAGACCGTCCCTCCCCACCACCTCCCGTGCTGTGCCTCTCCCCTGTAGGCACAGGTGTGATGCAGTGGGGGGTGCTGTCCATTCAGGCATTCCCTGGTCGCTATGCTTGGGCTGTGGGTGACCCCTACGGGCCTGCGTCTGTAAGCACTGCCCAGCGGGGGGTCGCCCTGAGGAGCCTCAGGTCATGTAGACAGTGGCCCAACTGCTTCTCACCTGTGGAGGGAAGGGGCTGAACAAAGGAAGGGTGTGGCTTGGGGAAGGAGCATTTTTTGACTGGGAGGACATGAAGAGAGGAGACTAAGCTGAGTACTGAGGGGTCAGGGGCCGGTGGACCCCTACCCCAAGGGGTCTAAGACTGCCAGCCCCGACTCCTTATGTCCACATCATGCCTATGCTGTGCTGTATCCTGGAGAAGCAATAAACCCCCTCTGTTCTACTGGCTGGCGGAGTCTCATCTTGCTGCAGACGGGATGCAGGATCGGGGGGGTACCCGACACGCCGCCACAGTGGTGTTAGTAGTGGGATGCGCTGCACCCCGTGGATGGAGCTTCCAGCAGTGAGTGACGGGGTGTGACGTAGTGGGGGTATCTGGCTAGTTCCTATGCTGGCTCTGTGGTAATCCCCAATGGCTGTAGGTCCTCCAGCTGATTGAGCACCCCGGTGGCCTCCTGGTTCAGTGCGGGGATGAGCTCCTGCAGCCAGTCAGCTGGGGGGACCCGTTGCAGTCCACAGGCCCTCTCAAAGGAGCTGAGGAACCCGCCTATGTCGCCCATGTCCTTCAATTGGGCCACCACGAGCTTCTCCAAGCATCTGGCCACCCGGCCTTTGGGGCTCATCTGCACTCGGCGCAGTTGGGGCCCTGCCGCTTCTCCGCCGGCCATGGCCAGCTCATGCTGTCGCTGCTCTCACGGTCCTGGACTTCCACCTTCATCTGCAGCTGGATTTCTAGCCGCCGCAGCTCCGAGGGGCTGGACCCCTGGGTGGACTACGGCTTGCAGTGCTCCCCTGGGAGGCAGTCCGGTCTCTTCGCGCCTCCAGCACTCCGCCCCTCTCCGAGCCTGACACGCCCCAGTGGGGTCTGGCTGTTCCCACGGGACAGGATCCCAGCCCTGTGGCTGGTCATTCTCTTCCAGCCGGGCAATCAGCTGGGCCTTGGTTGCGCTCCGCACAGGCAAGCCCCTCTCTCTGCACAGCTTCACCAGCTCTGCCTTCAGCAGTTGGGTATAGGCCATCTCCCGCTGGTCCTCGGTGCAGACTCACCAGTCTAGTGCTGCTGCGCCACGATTCTCAGGAACCGCCGCTCTGTTTCCAGCACGCCTGGTTCCATGGCTCTTGCTTCTACTGCGCCTAGTCACTGGATGCTCCATCCACAGGGTGCAGTGCATCCCACTCCTGGTACCAGTGTGACGACGTTGGGGTCCCCTGACTCCTGCACCCCGTAATGGCACGAACAGACTCCACCAGCCCGTAGAATGGAGGGAGTTTATTCCTTCTCCAGGATACAGCACAGCACAGCACAGCACCGATGTAATCTGGTTACAGGGCAGGTCTAGGATGCCTCAGCCCCCTTGAGATGGGGAGACTGGGCCCTAAATCCCAGCCCTGGCTTAGGCTGGTTCCTCCATGATCCCAGACAGAAACTAACCCACTCTTCCAGCCCTGCCCCCAGCCAGGGCAGCATTCCCCTTCCTTTGTCTCTCTCCTGGGGGTAGCTGGTCAGACAGGTTGAGAGACCCTCTTTGCATAATGACTCATCCTTCTGGGCTGTGGTACCGATGGCAGCCATTGGGGATTACCACAGAGCCAGCATAGGAACTAGCCAGATACCCCCACTACGTCACACGGGGCGCAGTAGAAGGAAGGGGCTTCCAAGAGCCAGGCGCGCTAGAGGCAGAATGAAGCGATTCCTGGGAGTCGTGGGGCGCTGCAGCACTCGGTCGGTGAGTCTACACCCCGAGGAGCGGCGGGGAGATGGCCTATGCCCGACTCCTGAAGGCAGACCTTGTGGGGCTGTGCAGAGAGAGTGGCCTGCCCGTGGGGAAAGCAACCAAGGCCCAGCTGATTGCCCGGGTGGAAGAGAATGACCCGTCCAGGGGCCTGGATCCTGTCCCAGCGGGGAGCAGCCAGACACCCCCTGGGAGCGTCTCAGGCTCTCAGACTGGAGGGAGGGCTGGAGTCCACCAGACAGACGCAGTGCCCACCAGGCCATGCTCTGCCAGCAGCGGTTTGTCCAGGGCGGGGTCCATCCCAGCAGAGCTGCAACGGCTGGAGATCGAGCTGAGGCTAAAGGAATTGGAGTCACAAGAGAAAGAGCAGCAAGACCATAGGGAGGAATGCCAGGACCGAGAGAGACAGCGGCAGCATGAGCTGGCCAAGGCAGAGTGGAGAAGCCGAGGGGCCCCAGCTGCGGTGAGTGGGGAGAACCCCAAGGGGCCCAGGATGGCCAGACACTTTGAGAAGCTCGTGTTGGCCCAATGTAAGAACGTGGGGGACACGGACGGATTCCTTAGCTCCTTTGAGCAGGCCTGTGAACTGCACCAGATTCCCCCAGTGGACCGGCTCCAGCAGCTCACCCCCTTGCTGGATCAGGAGGCCGCAGGGTGCTCAACCAGCTGGGGAATCTGCAGCCGGGTGACTACGAACCGGTCAAAGAGGCCCTGCTGCACAAGTTCGGGCTGACCCCCGAGACGTACAGGAAGACGTTCTGGGGGGTGCAGAAGGGGCCAAGGGAGACCTATGTGGATATGGTCTCCCGCCTGGCGCAATACCGCCACCATAACAGGGCAGCTGCGGGGGCAGGGACGGTCTCTGACTGAATATGTTCAGGGCCCAGCACCATGAGCTCTCGGGAGACCATAAGCAGGTGGGGGAGGGAATTGAATCGTGTTCTATGTTGATGCCCCCAGTGGCTTCATGTGGGAGCAGCTCGCCTCTCCCCAGCCCGCCCCAGCAACAATCTGCTGCCCCTTTGCTCCTCTCCCTTGGGAGATACGGGGCAGCCCTTCTCTTCTTCCCTCCCCGCAGGAGCGGCCAGAGTGGAGCTGGGCTCGGAGGTCACGGCTGTGAGAAGTAGCCGGGTGGTGCTGGAAAATACCGTCTGCCCGGCTGAAATCAGCATCTGCAATGGCAAGATAGTCGCCGTCCTGCCCAGGGGGAGCCGGGCCCGCGCTGGTGGAGAGAAGGCAAGTGGGGGGCCAGAGCGCTGGGCTTGCATGACTAGCTACAGCAACCCACAGGGGCACTTTCCGGCTATTCGCCCCCAGCTCAGACCTCAGAGTGGGGCACTGTCTGTGCCAACTTACTCTAGGCTGGGCACGACCCCACTTCCCCCCTGTCTGTGCTGTGTGACAGGGCTGCTGGCAGGCCGCACGGAAACCCACGGCCCGGAGGGCTAGAGGGGACGCCTTTGCTGAGTGCCAGAGTGCAGCAGGGGAGGCCAGACGCTGTGCGTGGGGTGAAACGTCCTGCCACCTCGTGTTCCTTAGACAGGGCCGGCTCCGCTCCCTCATGCCAGCTCTCTGCCGCTGGGATGCCGCTGGCTTTGGTGGGAGAGTGCAGAGTTAGAGCCTCTGGCTACCACCGCAGCGTGGGGCTGCAAGGCAAGCCAAGGGCTCGCACAATCCCTGCGGCCCTGCCCGTCTCACAGCAGTGCCCTCGGGGATGAGCTTCCAGCCAGCAGCCCAATGACCCTTCCCCAGGGTCCTGCCCCGGTGGAGCAGAGACAGCAATCCACTTCTTTTCCGCTTGCCCCTTGGGGTGCAAGCAGCTCGTGATCTGCTGGGGCTGGTGTGTGAGTCTCACCAGGTCCCTGGCGTTGCAGGGGGCTCACGGGCAGGTCACGGATCTTTGACTTGCTATTAGAAATGTGGCTGCACGTGAAGGCGGCATCCTGTGCTTGCCCCTGATTGGTGGAGTAACTTGCAGGGCCAGGCAAATTCTTGCATTTTCAAGTTGAAGATTTGCCTTCTCCAACCAATGGCCCTTGGCCCCCGGTGCTCCTGCCAGCTCCCTGGGGATGCTCCTTGCAAGCGAGTCCCAGAGGGCTTTCCACACACCCAGTGCCACGGCTCATTCAAGTGCAAGCTGTGACTCGCCTGGCTCTCCTGTAGAAACGAGGGACAGACCCCTCCCATCCCCCTGCCCTGCTCGCGGCCCTAGGGACCCGCATCTCGGCAGGGAGAGGAGCAGCGAGGCACGCGGCTGCAGGCGCCAGCTGTTACAGAGACCGAGGCGTGTGGCAGAGGGTTGCAAGGCAGCTCTTCTCATCGCGCCTCGCTCCAGAAGGGGGGCTCCTGGGGTCTGCTGCCAACTGCTCCGCGCAGGGCTGATCCAGACCAGGAAGCTTTAAGGGGAAGGTGGCTGTCTGCGGATGTGGGCTGGAGGGCTCCGACATTAGCCCTTGCCCAGGACTGTCTGAGTTCCCTTCTCCCTGCAGGTGCTGGACGTCGGCGACCTGGTGGTGATGCCCGGGATCGTAGACTCTCACGTTCACACCTGCGAGCCGGAGCGCTTGGCTTGGGAGGGCTACTCGTCTGCAACCAAGGCTGCTGCTGCTGGAGGCATCACAACCCTGGTGGATATGCCACTGTACGGTACCAGGGCGGGGAGGCGACAACACCGTGCGCCTCTCTGGGCCCCCTTCTGCCGGCGTGCGCTGGGAGGGGCCAGCCCCTCCAATGGCAACACCACCCTTGTGCGCCCCGGGTCACCCCCCTGCCGGCGTGCGCTGGGAGGGGCCAGCCCCTCCAATGGCAACACCACCCTTGTGCGCCCCGGGTCACCCCTGCCGGGCGCGCGCTGGGAGGGGCCAGCCCTCCAATGGCAACACCACCCTTGTGCGCCCGGTCACCCCTGCCGGCGTGCGCTGGGAGGGGCCAGCCTCCAATGGCAACACCACCCTTGTGCGCCCGGTCACCCCCTGCCGGCGTGCGCTGGGAGGGGCCAGCCTCTCCAATGGCAACACCACCCTTGTGCGCCCCGGGTCACCCCCCCTGCCGGCGTGCGCTGGGAGGGGCCTGCCTCTCCAATGGCAACACCACCCTTGTGCGCTGGGTCACCCCCCTGCCGGCGTGCGCTGGGAGGGGCCTGCCTCTCCAATGGCAACACCACCCTTGTGCGCTGGGTCACCCCCCTGCCGGCGTGGCGCTGGGAGGGGCCAGCCCTCCAATGGCAACACCACCCTTGTGCGCCCGGTCACCCCCTGCCGGCGTGCGCTGGGAGGGGCCAGCCCTCCAATGGCAACACCCTTGTGCGCCCGGGTCACCTCTGCCGGCGTGGCGCTGGGAGGGGCCAGCCTCCAATGGCAACACCACCCTTGTGCGCCTGGGTCACCCTGCCGGCGTGCGCTGGGAGGGGCCAGCCTCTCAATGGCAACACCACCCTTGTGCGCCGGGTCACCTCTGCCGGCGTGCGCTGGGAGGGGCCTGCCTCTCCAATGGCAACACCACCCTTGTGCGCTGGGTCACCCTGCCGGCGGGCGCTGGGAGGGGCCTGCCTCCAATGGCAACACCACCCTTGTGCGCTGGGTCACCCCCTGCCGACGTGCGCTGGGAGGGGCCAGCCTCTCCAATGGCAACACCACCCTTGTGCGCCCCGGGTCACCCCCCTGCCGGCGTGCGCTGGGAGGGGCCAGCCTCTCCAATGGCAACATCACCCTTGTGCGCTGGGTCACCCCCCTGCCGGCGTGCGCTGGGAGGGGCCTGCCTCTCCAATGGCAACACCACCCTTGTGCGCTGGGTCACCCCCCTGCCGGCGTGCGCTGGGAGGGGCCTGCCTCTCCAATGGCAACACCACCCTTGTGCGCCCCGGGTCACCCCCCTGCCGGCGTGCGCTGGGAGGGGCCAGCCTCTCCAATGGCAACACCACCCTTGTGCGCTGGGTCACCCCCCTGCCGGCGTGCGCTGGGAGGGGCCTGCCTCTCCAATGGCAACACCACCCTTGTGCGCTGGGTCACCCCCCTGCCGGCGTGCGCTGGGAGGGGCCTGCCTCTCCAATGGCAACACCACCCTTGTGCGCCCGGTCACCTCTGCCGGGCGTGGCGCTGGGAGGGGCCAGCCTCTCCAATGGCAACACCACCCTTGTGCGCTGGGTCACCCCCCTGCCGGCGTGCGCTGGGAGGGGCCAGCCTCTCCAATGGCAACACCACCCTTGTGCGCCCCGGGTCACCCCCCTGCCAGCGTGCGCTGGGAGGGGCCAGCCTCTCCAATGGCAACACCACCCTTGTGCGCCCCGGGTCACCCCCCTGCCGGCGTGCGCTGGGAGGGGCCTGCCTCTCCAATGGCAACACCACCCTTGTGCGCCCCGGGTCACCCCCCTGCCGGCGTGCGCCGGGAGGGGCCAGCCTCTCCAATGGCAACACCACCCTTGTGCGCCCCGGGTCACCCCCCTGCCGGCGTGCGCTGGGAGGGGCCAGCCCCTTGTAAAGGGCAGGGTGAGAGGAGAGCGAAGAGGGTTCTCACTGTGCATTGCGCTGGGTGTGAGGCGTCTCCAGCCCTGCCTGGGCTGCATGTGGGTTGTTAGGCCCAGGCCGCCCCCCGCTGAACCTAGGGGATTTGTCCATCCCGTGCAATGGGCCAGAGCCTCCTTTGGCGGAAGGGTGAACCTTTGCAAATGTGCCCCAGTGAGACTGGCCAGGCCGTCAGCCCAGCCGCTGCAGAGCGCAATTGGTGCAGTGCAGGGAGCTGTTCTCGGGGGAGAGTGGGGAGCCCAGTGGGTGCGTGCCAGCTGCTAACCCCCTGTACTGCTGGGGGAAGCTGTTCTCCATCACCCTGCACAGCCTGGAGCCCAGGGCACATCCCTGCAAACTGCAGCTGGGAGCTGTAAGGGAAATAAACCAGCAGGGGAACCTGCCCCCCAGCCCTTCCTTGGGAGTGACCAGGTGACTGCACAGCGCTCTCTGCCGGCCCCCCACGGCCCCGCAGGGCTCCACGCTGCCTGAAAAGCAAAGGGTTCCGCAGCAGCAGCTCACTCCAGGGGCGAGGGGCAAAAAGCCTCATTCTGACCCCCGTCCCCCAGGCCGAATTAGGGGGATCAGGGTCCAGGCAGCAGAGCTGGAGCGGGGGGATGAGAACACACAGGGTCTTGGGGCTGGTGGGGAGTAGGAACAGCCATGGTGGAGCTGGTGTAGTGGGTGTTCTAGGGGAGCCCCGAACTGCTCGCTGCTCTGGTCCCCACTTTGTCTCCTCCCATCCCACCCTTTATCCATCTGGTGCTCCCAGCACTGCCCCGCAGAGCGAGATCTGCCTGCAATCCGCTAGCAGCGAGCTGGGCCCGGTCTGCCCCGCGCTCTCCTCCGCCCCCCGGCCTCGGGGGCTCTGCCCCGCGCTCTCCTCCGCCCCCGGCCTCGTGGGCTCTGCCCCGCGCTCTCCTCCGCCCCCGGCCTCGTGGGCTCTGCCCCGCGCTTTCCTCCGCCTCGGCCTCGGGGCTCTGCCGCGCTCTCCTCCGTCCCGGCCTCGGGCTCTGCCCGCGCTCTCCTCCGCCCCGGCCTCGGGGCTCTGCCTCGCGCTCTCCTCCGCCCCGGCCTCGTGGGCTCTGCCCGCGCTCTCCTCCGCCTCGGCCTCGTGGGCTCTGCCCGCGCTCTCCTCCGTCCCCGGCCTCGGGGGCTCTGCCCCGCGCTCCTCCGCCCCCGGCCTCGTGGGCTCTGCCCCACGCTCTCCTCCGCCCCCGGCCTCGTGGGCTCTGCCCCGCGCTCTCCTCCGCCCCCGGCCTCGTGAGCTCTTCCCGCGCTCTCCTCCGCCCCCGGCCTCGTGGGCTCTGCCCCGCGCTCTCCTCCGCCCCCAGCCTCGTGGGCTCTGCCCTGCGCTCTCCTCCGCCCCTGGCCTCGTGAGCTCTGCCGTACGGCTCAGTAGCGCTCTTCCTTCCCAACGAGCGAGGGTTTGGATCTAGTGAAACTGCCCCTCCCCCCCGGTCTCTGCCCTCCCAGGAACTGTCTTCCCCCAACCACAACTCTGGCCACCTTGGACGCCAAGCTGCAGGCTGCCAAAGGGCAGTGCCATGTGGACGTAGCCTTCTGGGGCGGAGTCATCCCTGGGAACCAGGTCAGTGCAACCGGCTGGAACAGAGCCAGGGCAGATACCAGGCCTCCCCTGCTCTCTGGGGAGAACGTGCTGGGGGCCTCTGGAAATCTGGCGACAAGTCACTCCAGGAAGGCTGCACAGCCAGAAACAACGCAGGGGAAGCTGCTCAGACCCCCAACGGCTGGGTGGATGGGTCAGCCAATGACGCTGAACAAGCCTCCAGCTCAGCTGACCTGCCTGACCACACCGGGGTCGTTTGGGGGAAGAGACAAGACCCACGTCCTGGGGATCCTGCTAACAAATCTGCATCCACTGGCAAGACTCCCGTTGACTCCAGTGGGGGGAAGGGTTGGCCCTGGCTCCTGTAGAGGCTGGTGACGGAACCCCATTCCCAGCTGCTAGACGAGGCGCCTGGGCGGGGTCAGCCTGCAGGCATGGGGAGGTGTGTTGGCCAGGCCACGGGGCAGGAAAGCCCCAGATAACTGCGGAATCCCTTCTCCTCGCCCGGGCAGAGATCTGTGGGGGCTGGCTCAGAAAGCTCTTGGGATGCAGCGCTGGGCTGTGGAGGGTTTGGATGCTGAGGGCCGTCTCATTTGGCCTTCGGCGGCGGTAAGTGGCCAAAGAAATTGGTGGCCCTGCTCCTCGCGGAGCAGAGCTGCCCCTGGTGCCGGCCATCGGGAAGGGCTGGGGGCCCTGGTGCCGGGTAACCTGCCAGCGTGGAACATAACCCCGTCTCAGGCCTGGGTTCAGCTGGCCACCTGCCCCGCTGCTGCAAGTGCTAGGGCCGGGCTGCAGCTCCGCCAGGCACGGGGCATGTCCAGGCCTGAGTGCATCTCTTCTGCCGCCTGCGGTAGGACGAGCTCCTGTCCATGCTGCAGGCTGGAGTCCCAGGGTTCGCGTGCTCCCTGATTGCAAGCGGCGTGAAGGAATTCCCCCACGTCTGCCCCCAAGATCTGCACATGGTGATGAACGAGCTGCAAGGCACAGACTGTGTCCTCTTGGTAAGTGTCACCTCCTGTGCCCAGCTCCCCCCTGGCCGCGCAGGCCCCTGTCTCTGGGCTCAAAACCCAGTGGTGCCACCAGATCAGAGCAGCAGCATCTCCCTCGCCCTGACGTAGGTACCGCTGGCCGCACAAAGGGCAGAGCAGCGCAGGGCTGGGGGTTCCTCCCCTCCCCCCCCCCACGCAGCGGACAGTGTTTCTGTCCTGGAAACGAAAAGCAGATATTGATTTCCAGCTTCCTCCCCCAAATCTCACCACCCCCTGGACAAGCTGCTCCCCTGGCCTGTGACCCCAGAGGGACAAACACCCCAAAAAGCCATCAGTAAATTAGGCAGAGCCAGCCCTTCCCAGCACCCTGGAAAGGGGGAGAAGTTGCCATAATCTGTGTGTCATTAGCCCCCCATGGCAGGCAATTTCCGAGAGTTTCCATTCCCCCAGGAGACAGCCGGGCTGCTCTCCTGTGTGTCCGAGAGCATGAGCCAACAGGCCAGCCCGCTTCCTTGCACCAGCGGGCAAGGGGGCAAAGGGAGGAGTAGCCCTGGATGTGGGGAGGGGGCTTAGCACCCCCACCTGCCAGCACTAACCCTTCCCTCCGGGTGGATTTGCTTTCCAGTTCCATGCAGAGCAAGACCTGGGCCACTGGAATCCAGCGCTAGAGGGTATGTGGGGAAGGCTCTGGGATGGGAAGCACGGCTCTAGGTACCCAGCCTGCAGGAGACCTGGCCTTCGCTTCCTTCGGGCCCCTTTGCACTGCCTTGCAGGGTGCCCACAGACACTGAGGCGTGTAGGCAAGAGCCGGCTGAATAACCCCCCAGTTACCCACGCTGTACGCCCCGGGGCCAGCTCCGCCACTGGTGTAAGTAGCCCTGGGTCCAGAGGCAGCTCACAACCCTGACTCGAGTCCCTTGCCTGGTGTCTGCAGACCCCACAGAGTACAGGGCATTCCTGGACTCCCGCCCCGACACCATGGAAATGGAGGCCGTCCAGACCGTGGCTGACCTCTGCCTCCAGTACAAGTAAGGGACCGGGGTTGGCGGGGGGCAGGGACAGGGTTGACCTCCAGATGTCTCTGTCTGACCCTGCCCCTGGGCTCTCGGCTTTCGTTGCACAAAAGGGTGGGTGGTGCCGTGCTGGCCACGAGGGGGGTGGTGCGCACACACCTGGCCCCCCCCATCCCAGGTGCAGTGAGTTGGTGTAAGTGGGCATGTTACCTCTCGGGCACCCCTCCCGCCACTCGCCCTGCCCTAACCCACAGGCCCCCTGGCAGCGAGGCTGCGGCTCCGCTCTGGGGCGCCCGGAGAGGAGGCGGGGAGCTGCCAGCCGACAGATAAGGGTCGGTCTCTCACTCCTTCCTACCAGGGTGCCCTGCCACATCCTCCACCTCTCCTCCGCCCGAGCCCTGCCCATCATCAGGGAGGCTCGCCAGAAGGGGGCGCCGCTCACCGCAGAGACTGCCCACCACTACCTCAGCCTGACGTCCGAGCGCATCCCCCCCGGGGGCACCTACTACAAGTGTTGCCCTCCCATCCGGGGCAAAGCCAACCAGGTAGCGAGGCCTAGTGGGGAATCCCGGCCCCGGAGAGCACAGGCCATGAGCCTCCCCAGGGTGGGGAGGGGGCCCGAGCGAGGGGGAGGCTGGCGGGAGAGCGAGTCAGTGGGTGTTTTGCTGGTCCAGACTCTGGCCCCCCAGCCTGCAGGGCAAAGCTTGAGCCTGTGAAGTGACATGGGGCAGCTCAGCAGGTCCCTGGCTGGACTGGGCCTGGCCCCCGGGCTTGGCCCTCGGAAGGGAGCAGGTGCCTTGGCAAGGGCAGCTGCTGTGGAGTCCAGGGGCAGAAGCCAGGCAGCCGGGCTCCAGGTGTAGGCCAGGGCTGGGGAATTACGTGCCTGGCTAGAGCAAGGCCCAGGTCCTGTAGAAACCAGCCTGGGGTATTGGGCATCCAGGCAGGAGGCTGTCAAAGCTGCACTAACCAAGGCCTCCCCTCACTCCACGCGGTGCCGTTCACGGTAACCACGGGAGTGCTGGAGCCCATCCAGCATGCAGGGCAGCCCCTTGGATGTCAGGGCTCACCACTGCCCTGTCTCATGGGGGGCATCAGGGGAAGCTGGCCAGGCCAGGCACATCCCAGCCCTGCAGGCCAGGTAACCGCTCCCTTTCTCCTGCTCCAGGAGCAGCTCTGGTGTGCCCTGCAAGAGGGGCTGATCGATTCGGTCGTCTCAGCCCATAGCCCCTGTTCACCAGACCTCAAACTCGGGGAGGACGGAGACTTTCTCAGGGCCCAGGGAGGCATTGCCTCACTGCAGTTTGGTAAGAGGGCTGGCCGGGCAGCCTGGCTGAGCCTACCAAGGGTTGCCAGGTGTCCAGTATTCGCCTGGACAGTATGGTATTTGCGGCCTCTGTCTGGTAAAAAAAAAAACAGAAAATACCAGACATGTAAAATGTCCAGTATTTTCTGTTTTTCTCGGACACAAGGCTGCTTGGGACATTCTTCCCTGCCACATTGGGCGGGGGAAATGGGAAGTGTGGGAATTTAAAGGCGCAGTGACTTTTTTTTGTGCAGGTTTTTTTTTGCTCAATAGCTTTGGTCCTCCATTTGTTTGTTTTGTCCAACAAGTTTAGTCTAGGGTTGCCAGGTGTCTAGTATTTACCCGGACAGTCCGGTATTTTCGCCTCCTGTCCAGTAAAAAAATTCAGAAAATACCAGACATCTAAGATGTCCGGTATTTTCTGATTTTTTTCCCCAGCCAGGAGGCAAAAATGCCGGGCACCAGGCAACCCTACAAACACTCAGCGCATGGCCTCCCTTCCCCCGAACCCCTCTCCGACCCCATGCTTACCTGGTTCCGCAAGGCTGCTGGCACAAAATGGCTGCCGGCAAAAAGACCAAGGAGAAGCAATGACTCCCCTGGGTCTTAGTGCTCAATGTCTCCCCTGTTCCTATCCCTGCACTCACTCTTAAAGGGGACATGCTGTTCTAATGCTGGTTTATTTAATTTTTTTTTTTTTTTTTGTTCAACAACTTTGGTCTCCCCCCTTTTTTATTCTTCAACAGAATTTTTTCCCAGTGTTTTTTTTTGGGGGGGGAGGGGGCCGGTGTTCGGTATTTCTGTTTCAACCATCTGGCAACCCTAGTTTGGTCCCCCCCCCTTTTTTTTTCCCCTCAACCAATTTTTTCCCCACCATGTTTGGTATTTTTTGTGAAAGCATCTGGCAACCCTAAGCCCTGCAGGGCTTAAGTTCAGCCAGAGCCCTCTGGAGCAGAGCTGCTGCGGTAAATACAGTAGAACCTGTAGGAGCATTTCTGCCTGCCCCTCTGCAGGGCTAAAGTCCTGAGGCCCCCCCAGCCCCCAGCTGAAGCCTGGAGCCCTCAGGGAAGGGGGCAGGAGGCTCTGGGAAACAGTCTGAGCCCCAAGCCATAGTCTACACTCATGGTATCCGAGGGGATGGGGGCTCCTGCAGACTCCAGTTCTAGCCCAGGGCGGTTTCTGCCTTATCTGCTGCCCAGCCCCACCAAGCCTCAAGCCGGCTAGCCCAGTCCTGCATAATACTGTTCCTGTTCTCCTACCATGTCCCTCACCCTGGTATCTGGGCCCCTTCCAGGAGTGCAGCAGCCACATGGGGTATCCCGGGCACTAGTGCGTGTGGCTGTTTCATGAATGGTCGTTGCCTGATTTTAGCAGCAGGTGGCATGAGCGAGTCTGGTGCTTGGAGGGGCAGCGGGAGGGTGGTGGGCATGTGCTCCACAGCCTTTGGTGGCTACGGCAGCTGTCGGAGCCCTGGCAAGCTCTAGTCTGTTAGCAGCCCCTGTGGTGTAACGGGCATCACACACACTCACACTTCAGCGCAGACCCTTGTCCCCACTACTCATGGAGGCGGCTCTCGAATATGGTAGAAACCTCTCCAGGCACCATAGCTCAGCCTCAGGAGCAACGTGTGACCTTCCACGGGCAACGCAATAGAGCGGCCCAGTCAGTAACAGCCTGGATCCCCTTCCATGCGTGCTGACAGCTGCTGGGACCACACGCAGGGCTCCCGCTGTTCTGGACCTCAGCAAAATCCAGGGGATTCTCCCTCCATGACGTGGTGCAACTGATGTGCACCAACCCTGCCCGCCTGAGCAGACTGGCTGAGCGCAAGGGGGCGCTGTGCCCAGGGATGGATGCCGACTTGGTGATCTGGGATCCCGACAAGGAGTTTGAGGTAATGACGGGGGAGGTGTGAGGCACACGGTCGTAATCATGGGGACCCGGGACGTGTCTTTGGCTTGAGAAGCGCTTGTTGGGATGTCTGGGAGCCGCTGAGGCAGGTCATGGGTGGAAAGGCAGGCGCTAGACCGAGACCCGGCGCTTGGAAAGCACAGTTGCTCCTACGTTGTAGTTGCTGCTCTCTTTCGTCTCCTGTGACCTGTTGGCCGGAGAAGGAGCGCGCGCCTCTGTGTGTTTCTCTAGCGGAGGTGGTCCCTGCTGAAGCTAGTGATGAGATTCCCATTCCTGGGGGGGGACACGTTCTCAGTTCAACAGCCATAAAATTCTTCTCTCTTTTTTAGGTGAAGAAACACAGGATTCAACATAAAAACCAGGTACAAGACTGATTCAGGCTTTGTTTGCACAGAGCCCCCCTTTCTGCCAGCCCCGGGAAAGTGGGAAGGCTTTAATCTGCCCCCCTTTGTTATGGGCAACTTGCATCCCCCCCCCCCCCCCCCGCCACTGTAGAACACGCTCCTCCTGCGGCCTCTCGCTGCCAGGAAATCCTGCAGAGGCACAAATGGGGTCTCCGACGCGGTAGGGCTTCTAATTGCCTTCTCTGGTCAGGCTCGGGGTTCCCTGCACAGCCCAGCCATGCACCTGGCAGGCCACCGCCTTGCAGCGACAGGCTATTCAGCCACCGCGCAGCCGGAGTCATTGGCTCCCTCTTGCAGAGCAAGGCCCAGAGCAATGGCCTAGAGGCACGAGCGTGGGGCTTGGCTGGAACGTCCATGCCTGGCATCTTCCAGCTCGTGAATGGGAAGTCCTGGTGCACTGCTTAGGTGGGGAGCTTGCTTTGCACTCACTGGGCTTCTCTCTCCTAGCTGACCCCGTACCTTGGCTTCCAGCTGCGCGGAGAGGTTCTTGCCACGCTCGTGCGAGGCAGGGTGGTTTATCTGAAAGGGAAGTTCGCACCCAAGCCAGAAGGGGACCTGCTTGTAACTCAGAGGAAGATGCTGGAGAGAGTCTCCTCACCCTACTACTGACGGGGAATGGAGGAGAGAAAGAGGCCATGAGTCCAACCAAATACTTGACTTGGAAAGGGAAGAGAGTTGCATGGGGCGGGGGAGGGGAGTCACGGAGGGCTCTGGCGCATGCCCATCCGCTCGTGCTGGCAGGTCTCTGAGAGGAAGAGAGAAGTGAGACCAGGGGGTGACTGGGGAGCAGAAAATTCCTCTCCTCTCGTTGCCTTGTGCTGAGCCCCACACGGCCAATTTACAGCCCTAATCAGGCATTTGGCTGGGAGTTTTACATGCGCCTAAGGAGCTTGGGCACCCAGCTCAGTTGGATTTGGGTGCCTGATTCCCCAGGCTCCTGTGCAAATCCCAGCTTTGCTGTCGCAATGGCCTGATGGGAACAGACTGTGCTCTGCTGGGGGACGCCTGCGTATGTTAGTGACCATCTCTCCCCTGGGAGCTGTGCAGGGCTCAGAACCGTGTTTCTGGTGCGCTGGGCAGCACTGGATGTGGCTAAGCTTCCAATAAAGCAGCATACCAGCCTGTGTGCGTGTGTGAATGCGCAGCCTTGCACCAGGCCACGGCTGCGCCCTCAGGACGCGGTTCAGCCCGTAGTCCCCGGACGCGACGTCGAGCTGCTGGTCCGTGCTCGGGGGCCATGGCAGAAGGAGCGGCAGGGGTGGCAGCTGAACTCAGCCACGTCTGCAGAGGGAACTGCTGAGAGGGGAGCGTAACTGGCCCTGGAACAAACTCCAGGGCTGGGGTGGAGACCCCACATCCAGCAAAGCTCTAGAAGAGGCCCTGCTAAGACAGCCCTTCACTCACCTCTAGCGCTGGGCCACTCTTCAGCCCCTGGGCCATGCAGGAGGTCGGGCTGGCGAGTCACTGGCCTCAGCAGCTGTGAGCAATCCCTCAGCTTGTTTGACTAGTCCAAAGTGCATTAGCCTGGACCTGCCATACCAGTGCCTGGGACACAGGGGGAGCCTGCTGCTGGGTGGGGGGCAGCCCCACGCCACGCCCAATGAGGGGGGACCGGCTCTCCAGGGACAGCTGGCAGGGTGACATGGGAAAGTAGCTTTGTGTTTGCTCCCCTCTTTGTACAGACCTTGCTCTTTGTGCTCAGGGCGCGGAAAGCACAGACTGAGACCCTTGAAATAACACTGCCAATTGTATGATCTTATTCATCCCCGTTTTCTTCCATCAGGCCTGATCCCAGCCCCTGCCTAGGGTTGCCAGGTGTCCAGTATTGGACCTGACAGCCCGGTATTTGCGCCCTCCATCCGGTAAAACAATTCCAAAACTACTGGACATTTACAATGTCTGGTATTTTCAGTTTTTCCCAAGGCCCAGCTCCGGCACCTGACTGAAGGCCACGTGGGACACGCAGCTTGCACTGACTGGGGAGGAGCACGGCCCAGGAATTAAAGGGGCCGCCGCTGGCCCCAGTTCCCCTTCTTTTTTTTGGTCAACAGAATTTTTTCCCAGCGTTTTTCTGGGGTTCGCTATTTTTATAAAACCAGCTGGCAACCCTACCCCCTGCCGATCTTCGAGAGTCTTGGAACAGGGCCACACTGGCACCTCAGGAGAGAGGGATGGCTGGGAAATGGGGTTTTTTCATGGGGACTTTTTCATCACAACACTGAACCCTTGGGGGGGTGTAAAAAGTTCAGGGTTTCCCTGCGAAGCAGACTTGTTCCATGCACACTTCTGTTAAGCGAAAACCCTAGTTAAAAATTCCCATCCTCCTCCCCAAGTACACGAAACCCCCTTGCTGGCCCACCAGAGCGCGCCCACGGCCTGGTCTCTGCGCTCCTGGGTGTCATCACAAGCACAAGGCTTCCCAAACCAGTCTAGCCGTGGGGCGGCCATAAGGTGGAAGCAAACACTGGTCAAACATCAGCCAGTCTCAGCAAGTTATCGTAACCTTCGACTGGGGGCGGAGGAGGGGGTGTGTGTGTCTGCAGGACACAGACCTATGCTTGTGTACGGGCCATCTGAGTTAGGCAATCATCTGCCTGGCCCAGCTCACGCCCCTTGGCAGGGATGCCACGGAGAGGGGGGAGCAGGGGGAAAGCCATGGGACTTCCCTGGCAGAGTCTGCCCCTCCCCGTCCCCTCAGTTCAGGGGTTATCTGGCCAGCAGGGTGGGTGGGGCGGGGAGGTGTCAGCCCTAAGCCCCTATCAGCTCCCAAAGCTCAGCTGGCTGTTTTCCCTGGAACCCCCGAGGGCATCCAGGGGCTCTGGAGCTGGACTCAGAGTAGAGCCCAAGCTGAGGGGCCCGGTTGCTGGATGAATTGAACCTGAGGCTGCAGTGAATGAAGTGCTGCCCAGGGACCAGTGTTAACCCAGGGTAACCAGCAAGGGGGCCAGGGGCCAGAGCGAGACATGCAGGCGTACAGAGAGAGTGAATCCAGGAAGTGCAGCTCCCCATGTGCCTCTCCCACCCCTCGGGGCCCTGGTGGAACTGAGAGACGCGGGGCCACTGGGCCTCTCGGGACATGCTAGAAGGGAGGGGGTGGCCACGCTGAGGGAACTGGGGTATTTTGCTGCAGAAGAGCAGAGTGAGGGGGGATTTGAGGGCAGACTGCAGCTCCCTGCAGGGGGTTCCAGAGAGGCTGTTCTCAGCGGGGACAGGTAGCAGAACGAGGAGCAATGGTCTCACGTGGCAGTGGGGGAGGGCTAGGTTGTTTCCCTAGGCGGGTGGGGAAGCGCTGGGATGGGTTCCCCAGGGAAGGGGTGGAATCTCCATCCCTAGAGGTACGTGAGGCCCTGCTGGTTGAGTTGGGGCTGGTCCTGCTCTAGGCAGGGGCTGGACCCTATGCCCCCTAGGTCTCTGCCAGCTCTGGGGTTGTAGGGTTGTCTGGCAGTGCCCTGACCCCCTCCTTGGCAGCGTGCTCAGAGATCTGCTGGGGAAAAGCCTTGCCGCAGAGCTCGACGTTGTTATAGGCACGAGCTGCCGCGTCCCACGCGTTGACCAATGGGTTCACGTGCGCAGCCTGGCTGCACAGCTCTGCCCAAGCACGCAAACCCTTGAGCAATGCAGGCCAGGCGGGCCGGCTCCACCTGGCGCCGATTGGGTAAGTTACCCTCCAGGTCCCCGGCGTTCGCCCGTCAGCGCCCACGTCAAGGGAGCGGGAAGTTCTTGCAACGGTCCTGTTGCCTCACCAGGGAAAACACGTGTCAGCAACAGACGGACGCAGCGGGGGTCAGAGAGAGGGGCTGGGTGCTGCTCGAGGGGACGCCCTCCCCAGTTGGTTCCAGGCTGCGAATGTTCCATGCAGGCCAGGAAGCGGCAGACGGAGCAGGTAGAGGGAGAGCTAATGAACACAAGGGGGTGAATGCTCGCCCCAGAGCCTTGCTCTCACAGCACCAGCATGACTCCAATGGTGGCAAATTCTACCCCCTGCCCATCCTCTGGGCCTGCAGGGGCTGTCCCCAGAGCCCCTCACGTGGGGGTGCTGAGGAGAACGAAGAAAACGGGCTCCTCCTCGGAGTTTGCCCAGGAGCCTCCTGTCCCGGAGAGGGACGCCGTTCCAGGCTGTGCCTCTTCAGAGTCTCTGTGGAATGAGCAGCGAATCAGTGTCATACCACAGTGCTTGGGCTGCCCTTCCCATGAGCCACTCAATTCAGGGCGCATTTTTCTGCGAGGAGACTCATGCATTAGCCGTACAGCCCGAGCCATGCTCCAGCTGGGCTACTTGCACTCGGCCTTTCCAGAGGTTAAACAATCCCTCTTCTTTGCTGCCTGGGCACAGTTGCTGCGCGCTGTTCAACAGGGCTGTGCTCCAGCCCAGAAGCAGCTGCATGTCAGTGGGTTCTGAGAGCCCTAGAGCCTTATTGAAATGGCTTGTAACAGGCAAAGTACTGAGCCGCTACCCAGGCTTTGGTTTCTCTCACTCGCTCTTTTCCAGTCCAGGGCCCCACAGAAGGACTCACATAGAAGCTACAGCAATTAGTGAAGTCAGTGAGGATTGAGACCTGAGTGAGCAAATGTGGCAGCATCCAGGAAAAAAATCAGACACACACCAAGGCAGGCCGGGGACTCCTCCAAGAGAGGGAGGCAGCAAAGCACCCAGGGCAGCAATTGCTTTTGCGCTGGCTCAAGGAAGTTCACTACTAGAAGGGTGAGATCCGAAGCCATGAGAAGCACACTGGTGCGGCCGGCTACTAACCCCCATTAACCTTGCTTCTCTCCTTGCTAGTCTCAGCAAGCTAGTAACAGCTGCAGCAAAGCTCCAGCCATGTCACTTCTAGGCAGTTATTGTCTGCCTCAGAGGCTCTCTGTGACCCCCACCTTTTCCAGAGGCCAGGGGCCCAGCTGGGTTGGGGGAACCCCCTCTGAAGTCCTGGCCTCCCTTTCCAGGAGCAGACTTTGTAGTGTCATGGGGAGGGTTGTGGGAACCTGGGCCCACCCACCACTTCAGGTCCTAGCCCAGGGACCCTAGCAGCAACTGACATGCTTTTTCCTCTAGCCCCAGTACAGCAGCCTTTTCCCTGGGCCACCTCCCCAAACATTCCCCTCGGACCTTCGCCCTGAGACCTGAGTGAATCTTGCCTGCTTCAGCCCCGACACTCTCTCCTTCTCCAGGCCTCAGCTGTACACTTCCTCCACTCAGTCCTTCACTCTGCTCCTTTCCCCTCCCTTATAGGGTTGCCAGGTGTCCGCTATTCTACCGGACAGTCCGGTTTTTGGGCCCTGTGTCTGGTAAAAAATCCAGAAAATACTGGACATGTGCAATGTGCAACGTCCGGTATTTCCTGGATTTCTGGCTGGGCGCTGGACAAACGCCTGGTGGGGTGAGTGGCTGGGAGGCGGAGCAATCAGTGTTGGGAGCCCTGGCTGCATCTGACACCTTGGGGAGGAGGAGAAGCCCTGTCCCTGCTCCTGAGTGCGTGGTGGAGCCGCAGCCGGACTCACTTGCGCTTCTCCGGACCGTGCGCAGGACTGACAGCGCCCCGGGATCTGCACATGCCCGGGTCAGTCCTGCCCCGCCCCCACTTCCCCCGACCCTTCCCGACCAGCTCCGCTGCCCCCAACCCCCTCCCGGCCACCCCTGCTTCCTGCCGGCCGGTTCTTCTCCTCCCGATCTCCCCGGGCCAACCGCGCTGCCCCCGTCCCTGGGCCAGCCGCGCTGCCCCCGACCCCCTCCATCTCCGGGCCAGCCGCACTGCCTGACCCCTGCTCACCAGCCCCATCTCCTCCGGCCAGCCGCACTGCCCCGACCCCCCGCCTGCCAGCCCCGGCCCCTCAAGAGTGTCCGGTATTTTTTCTAAACCTACCTGGTAACCCTACTCCCTTACCTGAGGGGAAACCTTTTAAAGCAGCCCCACAGCCCTTAATTGGCTGCAGGTGCCTGATTAGCCTGCTGCCTCAGGCAAGCTCTTAATTAGCCTCAGGTGCCTGGCTGCCTTGATTACGCGGCCGCAGTCTTTGGCAGTTTATTCAGGAAATGGAAAACCATTCACCCAGCTGCTGGCATGTCTGCCCTCCACCAAACCATTGCAGCCAGCTGCCCTGGGTCGTCACACCTGCTATATCAGGGCCTACCTCTCCACCCTGCATCCTATGGACTTCACTGGCACCTTGGGGCCTGATCCTACACCACTGGAATGATGCTCGCCAACTTTCCCAGGCATCAGTTCAGGGCCCAAGTGGGGCTGAGAGTGAGGAAGGGCAGGGAAGCGGGGGAAGGGGGAGGAAAACATAAGAAGGAAAAGAGAGAGATTGTGAGAATTCAGAGCTCCCCACACGCCACCTGACTCCTCTTTGCCAAGCTGCGCTGCGGAGCCCAGGCCACAAACGCACTGCAGCACCTGTCTGTGCCGCGCTGCCCACGACTAAGGGGCTGGAAGGATGTGTAGGGAAACTGTCATGTTACTGGATTTTAAGGAGAGCAGCCAAGATCACTGCTGCACCCATGGGGGGGTGTTTCCCCAAAAGTGTATACAAAGGGGGCCCCGTGAGGTGTCAAACAAAAGCTTACCGTCTACTGATGCTGTATTTGCTATTCATGTACTTGTATAACGTCTGTATGTGGAGTTATAAACATGTACTCCGTAGGGATGCTGGAAACTTCTCTGTGTGTGGTTGAGCAATGGGTGAGGAATGCTCAGCCAATGGATATGATAATGAGCGAGGCTCCAGGGACAATGGATCTCTAAATGCCAAAGACACACCTGGCCACTGACCATGTGACCCTCTCCAGCTTGGAAGAGACCAGGGATGAATATAAAATGCCATGTGGCAGACTCCATTTTTTGTCTTCGGTTTTGCTCCGAATCCCAGATGCAGCCTTGCAGGGAACAATGAGCCCGAAAGAACTGTGGACCCATCCTGACATAGGATGTACACCAGAGACTTTTAAGCCAGCAGTTATAACATCTCTACTAAGACCCTGCATCGAGAACTGGGAGATTCGATGCATGTAACGTATGACACTTTAACAACCTCACTCTCAGGCTTTTCTTTCTTTTAGTAATAAACCTTTAGATGTTAGATTCTAAAGTTTGGCTCAGCGTGGTCTTGTGGGTAAGATCCAGAGTGTAAATTGACCTGGGATCTGTGGCTGGTTTCTTGGGACTGGAGAACCCATTCAGGGTAGGTAAGATTGGGTTCTATAACCCCACACCTGTGTGTTAGGCCCAGGGCTGTTTGGGGCACCAAGAGAGCTGGGGTGTCAGAGGGGTTTTGCTCATGAGGCTTCTGGCTGGCCAGATAGGTAGCTGAAGTGCTTGGTGTGACTGGTTTGTGGCCTAGTTGGGAAGGGCCTCCAGTCGGGCTGTACAGAGCCCCAAATTTGAGCAATTCGCCCTGAGCGGACGCCTTCAGCTGTGCCCAGACCCAGCCTGGTCTGTCACAGAAACGTCCTGGACTTCCACTCCCCAGTGTCTGAGCAACTCGGAGCAATGAAAAGTGACCTCTTGAGTAGGACTCGGGAGAGCTGGGCCTGCCCCGGCTCTGCCACTGCCCTGCCAGGTGGCCTAAGGCGAGACCCCTCACCTCTCTGTGCCTGTTTTGCCTCCCACCCTCTTTGCATCTCGGCCACGGAGGCTGGCAGCTCTTCGGGGCAACGTCTATGAGTGCTCAGGGACTGAGGCCGCACCTCTCACAGCTACCAGAACTCAGGCACCATGATAAGAGCAAAACCCCCCCCAAGGACGGCGAGTGAGGCCTGGGCCCCTCACCACGCTCCCGCATCAGGTGGAGCAGGGCAGCGGCCTGTTATCTCGCTGAGCTGTGGGGAAAGTCGCTCTGACCAGGCAGGTTAGACAAACACACCCCCCCTCGCCAGGAAACTGGCTCAAGCAAGGAGCAGCAACGGCGCGCCAGCCCCAGCCCCCCAGGTGCAGAGTTCACAGGCCAGGAGGGCCGGGGGCAGAGGTGTTTACAAGAGCCGCTCTCTGGGAACACAAAGGAGGAGCCAGGGAGCTGCGAGGCCACTGGGAGGTGAGCTGTGTTGCTTTGGCCTCAGGCGTTTATTTCCAGGACTGCGAAGGTCAGTGTGGCAGGGCAGAGGGCTGGGCAGCCTTGGAGTGAAGACTCTGAGAGGAGCAGGCACGCGAGGGCCAGTGGCAGCAGGCCCAGCGGTTGGCTGCTGTCAGGGTGAAGGTCCACTCTGTTATCTCTGCCCCAGAAGATGCACCGAGTGGCGATGGGCAGGGCCTCCCGAGGGCTCCAGGCTACGGCACGGGCTCCTCTCTGGCTGCCTGTGCTCCCAGCTCCCCGCTATCGCGCCATGGCTTCCCAGCGGCTGCTGGTGCCGCCCCCTGCAGCGCTGCGGCAGCCGCTGGCCATCCCAGACAGGCTGCTCCTGGGGCCCGGGCCCTCCAACGTCCCGGCCCGGATCTTGGCTGCAGGAGGTCGCCAGCTCGTTGGACACCTCCACAAGGAAATGTTCCAGGTGAGGGCTGCGACTGAACACGGCCGCTCATTCCCACCTTTCCTACGGCCCCCCCAGCAGTGCACACTCAGATCCGACCTTTCCTACGCCCCCCCAGCAGTGCACACTCAGATCCGACCTTTCCTACGGCCCCCCCACCAGTGCACACTCAGATCCGACCTTTCCTCGGCCCCCAGCAGTGCACACTCAGATCCGACCTTTCCTCGGCCCCCAGCAGTGCACTCTCAGATCCGACCTTTCCTCGGCCCCCAGCAGTGCACACTCAGATCCGACCTTTCCTCGGCCCCAGCAGTGCACACTCAGATCCGACCTTTCCTCGGCCCCCAGCAGTGCACACTCAGATCCGACCTTTCCTCGGCCCCCAGCAGTGCACACTCAGATCCGGCCTTTCCCTCGGCCCCACCAGTGCACTCTCATTCCGACCTTTCCTACGGCCCCAGCACTGCACACTCAGATCCGACCTTTCCCTCGCCCCCACCAGTGCACTCTCATTCCGACCTTTCCTCGCCCCCAGCAGTGCACACTCAGATCTGACCTTTCCTCGGCCCCCACCAGTGCACTCTCATTCCGACCTTTCCTACGGCCCCCAGCACTGCACACTCAGATCCGACCTTTCCTCGCCCCCAGCAGTGCACACTCAGATCTGACCTTTCCTCGGCCCCCCACCAGTGCACTCTCATTCCGACCTTTCCTCACGGCCCCCAGCACTGCACACTCAGATCCGACCTTTCCTCGCCCCCAGCAGTGCACACTCAGATCCGACCTTTCCTCGGCCCCAGCAGTGCACACTCAGATCCGACCTTTCCCTCGCCCCAGCAGTGCACACTCAGATCTGACCTTTCCTACGGCCCCCACCAGTGCACTCTCATTCCGACCTTTCCTCGGCCCCCAGCACTGCACACTCAGATCCGACCTTTCTCGCCCCCAGCAGTGCACACTCAGATCTGACCTTTCCTCGGCCCCCAGCAGTGCACACTCAGATCCGACCTTTCCTCGGCCCCCAGCAGTGCACACTCAGATCCGACCTTTCTCGCCCCCAGCAGTGCACACTCAGATCTGACCTTTCCTACGGCCCCACCAGTGCACTCTCATTCCGACCTTTCCTACGGCCCCCAGCACTGCACACTCAGATCCGACCTTTCCTCGCCCCCAGCAGTGCACACTCAGATCTGACCTTTCCTCGGCCCCCACCAGTGCACTCTCATTCCGACCTTTCCTCGGCCCCCAGCACTGCACACTCAGATCCGACCTTTCCTACGCCCCCCCAGCAGTGCACACTCAGATCTGACCTTTCCTACGGCCCCCCCCAGCAGTGCACACTCAGATCCGACCTTTCCTACGGCCCCCCCAGCAGTGCACACTCAGATCCGACCTTTCCTACGGTCCCCCCAGCAGTGCACTCTCATTCCAACGCCCCCCTACCAGTGCACTCTCATTCTGACCTTTACTACGGCCCCCCCAGCAGTGCACACTCAGATCCGACCTTTCCTACGGCCCCCCCACCAGTGCACTCTCAGATCCGACCTTTCCTAAGGCCCCCCCCAGCAGTGCACACTCAGATCCGGCCTTTCCTCGCCCCACCAGTGCACTCTCAGATCCGACCTTTCCTCGCCCCCAGCAGTGCACACTCAGATCTGACCTTTCCTCGGCCCCCAGCAGTGCACACTCAGATCCGACCTTTCCTCGGCCCCCCACCAGTGCACACTCAGATCCGACCTTTCCTCGGCCCCCAGCAGTGCACACTCAGATCCGGCCTTTCTCACGGCCCCCACCAGTGCACTCTCATTCCGACCTTTCCTCGCCCCAGCACTGCACACTCAGATCCGACCTTTCCTACGCCCCCCCACCAGTGCACTCTCATTCCGACCTTTCCTACGGCCCCCCCAGCAGTGCACACTCAGATCTGACCTTTCCTACGGCCCCCCCACCAGTGCACTCTCATTCCGACCTTTCCTACGGCCCCCCCAGCACTGCACACTCAGATCCGACCTTTCCTACGCCCCCCCAGCAGTGCACACTCAGATCTGACCTTTCCTACGGCCCCCCCCACCAGTGCACTCTCATTCCGACCTTTCCTCGGCCCCCAGCACTGCACACTCAGATCCGACCTTTCCTCGCCCCAGCAGTGCACACTCAGATCCGACCTTTCCTCGGCCCCCAGCAGTGCACACTCAGATCCGACCTTTCCTATGGCCCCCACCAGTGCACACTCAGATCTGACCTTTCTCTACGGCCCCCCCCAGCAGTGCACACTCAGATCCGACCTTTCCTACGGCCCCCACCAGTGCACACTCAGATCCGACCTTTCCTACGGCCCCCCCACCAGTGCACACTCAGATCCGACCTTTCCTACGGCCCCCCCACCAGTGCACACTCAGATCCGACCTTTCCTACGCCCCCCCAGCAGTGCACACTCAGATCTGACCTTTCCTACGGCCCCCCCACCAGTGCACTCTCATTCCGACCTTTCCTACGGCCCCCCCAGCACTGCACACTCAGATCCGACCTTTCCTCGCCCCCAGCAGTGCACACTCAGATCTGACCTTTCCTCGGCCCCCAGCAGTGCACACTCAGATCCGACCTTTCTCGGCCCCAGCAGTGCACTCCAGATCCGACCTTTCCTCGCCCCAGCAGTGCACACTCAGATCTGACCTTTCCTCGGCCCCCACCAGTGCACTCTCATTCCGACCTTTCCTCGGCCCCCAGCACTGCACACTCAGATCCGACCTTTCCTCGGCCCCCACCAGTGCACTCTCATTCCGACCTTTCTCACGGCCCCCAGCACTGCACACTCAGATCCGACCTTTCCTCGCCCCAGCAGTGCACACTCAGATCCGACCTTTCCTCGCCCCCCCACAGTGCACTCTCAGATCCGACCTTCCTCTCGCCCCCAGCAGTGCACACTCAGATCCGACCTTTCCTCGGCCCCCAGCAGTGCACACTCCAGATCCGACCTTTCCTCGGTCCCCCAGCAGTGCACTCTCATTCCAACGCCCCCTACCAGTGCACTCTCATTCTGACCTTTACTCGGCCCCCAGCAGTGCACACTCAGATCCGACCTTTCCTCGGCCCCCACCAGTGCACTCTCAGATCTGACCTTTCCTAAGGCCCCCAGCAGTGCACACTCAGATCCGGCCTTTCCTCGCCCCCCACCAGTGCACTCTCAGATCCGACCTTTCCTACGGCCCCCCCAGCAGTGCACACTCAGATCCGGCCTTTCCTACGCCCCCCCCACCAGTGCACTCTCAGATCCGACCTTTCCTACGGCCCCCAGCAGTGCACACTCCAGATCCGGCCTTTCCTCGCCCCACCAGTGCACACTCAGATCCGACCTTTCCTCGCCCCCAGCAGTGCACTCTCAGATCCGACCTTTCTCGCCCCAGCAGTGCACTCTCAGATCCGACCTTTCCTCGGCCCCACCAGTGCACTCTCATTCCGACCTTTCCTCTCGGCCCCCAGCAGTGCACACTCAGATCCGACCTTTCCTCGCCCCACCAGTGCACTCTCATTCCGACCTTTCCTCGGCCCCCACCAGTGCACTCTCATTCTGACCTTTCCTCGGCCCCCAGCAGTGCACACTCAGATCCGACCTTTCCTAAGGCCCCCAGCAGTGCACACTCCAGATCCGGCCTTTCCTCGGCCCCCAGCAGTGCACACTCAGATCCGGCCTTTCCTCGGCCCCCAGCAGTGCACTCTCAGATCCGGCCTTTCCTCGGCCCACCAGTGCACTCTCATTCCGACCTTTCCTACGCCCCCAGCAGTGCACACTCAGATCCGACCTTTCCTCGGCCCCCTCCAGTGCACTCTCATTCCGACCTTTCCTCGGCCCCCAGCAGTGCACACTCAGATCCGACCTTTCCTCGGCCCCCAGCAGTGCACACTCAGATCCGACCTTTCCTCGGCCCCCTCCAGTGCACTCTCATTCCGACCTTTCCTCGGCCCCCAGCAGTGCACACTCAGATCCGACCTTTCCTCGGCCCCCAGCAGTGCACACTCAGATCCGACCTTTCCTCGGCCCCCAGCAGTGCACTCTCAGATCCGACCTTTCCTACAGCCCCCAGCAGTGCACACTCAGATCCGACCTTTCCTCGCCCCCACCAGTGCACTCTCAGATCCGACCTTTCCTCGCCCCCACCAGTGCACTCTCAGATCCGACCTTTCCTCGCCCCACCAGTGCACTCTCAGATCCGACCTTTCCTCGCCCCCACTAGTGCACACTCAGATCCGACCTTTCCTCGGCCCCCCACCAGTGCACACTCAGATCCGACCTTTCCTCGCCCCCACCAGTGCACTCTCAGATCCGACCTTTCCTCGCCCCCACCAGTGCACTCTCAGATCCGACCTTTCCTCGGCCCCCAGCAGTGCACACTCAGATCCGACCTTTCCTCGCCCCCACCAGTGCACACTCAGATCCGACCTTTCCTACGCCCCCCCCACCAGTGCACTCTCAGATCCGACCTTTCCTACGCCCCCCCCACCAGTGCACTCTCAGCCAGCCAGTGAAACCCACTGCCCCTCCTTCCCACTGCTTCCCCTCTGGGCTCATCCCCACAGCAGCCACTGCCTGGTCTCCCAGAAGCAGGGGGCACTTTGTAAGTGGCTGCTGGCCGTGCCATTTCTCCTGGTGCCAGGGTGTCTCCTCTGGGCATGGGCTCTGCCCCAGCGGCCCTGGCCTGGCTCACGTGCCTCAGGCCCTACAGACTCAGAGCCACCATTCTCGTCCCCCCCAACCCTCTCTAGAGCCCTTTCAATCAATGGAGATTCCCTGCCATTTGCCCAGGAGACGGCCATCCAGCGCCTGTCAGATTCCCAGCTCCCCCAGTGGGGCAGAGATCCAGGCCAGCCCTCGCCTGCTCCTGAGCTGGCTCGGCAGAGCGGTGGGGGCACTGGCCCTTAGGGTGCTAGCTCCTGGGTTTGCTCCCGCGGGGAGGCGTGGCGTGGCTCCACCAGCAGTGCCACGAGAGGCTGTCTGCAGAGAGCGCTTTCCTGGGGAAAGCCCAGCTCTGTAAGAAGCAGCTGAGCTGTAAGCAGAGCATGCTTGGGGCTGCAGTGAGTGACAGCTCTGCTGGGTGACTGATGTCTGCCCACCCCACGCACTGCACTTGCATGGCCTCGCCTCGCCCAGAGCGCAGCCAGCAGCCAGAGGTGAGGGCTGGAGCCCTGCAGATTTGTGCAGGGGTCAATGGAAACATGGCCCGCTAGCAGCTGGCTGCTTTCCTCCTCGCACACGCTGGGGCGTGGGGTGCGGGGTCTGATTTCAGTGCAGCTCCACTGCCAACTCTGGGGAGCTGCTTTAACTCTGGCTCTTGTGTGCTCTCCTCAGATCATGGACGAAATCAAGCTGGGGATCCAGTACGCCTTCCAGACCCAGAACCCCCTGACGCTGGCCATCAGCGGGCCGGGCCACTGTGCCATGGAGGCAGCGCTCCTGAATGCGGTGGAGGCCGGGGAGGTGGTGCTGATGGCGGTGAATGGAATCTGGGGGGAGCGCGCGACAGACATCTCCAGGAGACTGGGTACGGGCCCTCCCCGCCCGGTTTGCTCTCCGAGGCCCAGCTACAAACAGCTGCGGCTGGCTCAGAGCAGGGGCTGCACAAGACTCCCGCCCCCCGTCAGTGGCTCTCAGGAAAGTGGGCGCCATGGCCAGGTCCGAGCCATCCTACAGACACGCTGCCTCTCGGCACCTTGCTGCGCCCAGGCCCGGAGCGTTTGCACTGACCCTGCGTAACTGACCGCTCACCCGGGCTCTCATTGCTACTCTGCAGTCTGGCCCTTCGCCCCCTTCCCCCCCGCCGGGGCCCTGAGCCCCCTTTCCCCCCGCCGGGGCCTGAGCCCCTTCCCCCGCCGGGGTCCTCGCCCCCTTTCCCCCGCCGGGGCCCTGCGCCCCCTTCCCCCCCGCCGGGGCCCTGCGCCCCCTTTCCCCCCTGCCTGGGCCCATGGCAGGCCTGAGAGCTTAAGGCAAAAACCACCCCCTCCCTTGGACCGTCGAGGAGCTCCCAGAAAGCAGGGAAGCATTGGGAAGGCAGGCCTGCTGAGCGAGGGCTTGCTGCAGTGGGGAGGAACGTGTCAGGACTGCAGGAGAGACGTCACAGGGCAGGCCTGGGTCTGTGCCTCAGGTCCCCAAAGCCCTTTAGTTCCTATTTGCTTTCAATGGGAGCCATGTGCCTTTGCAGAGCTGCACGAGTCCTTGTCTACACGGGGGCGCTCTGCAGTGGGGCAATGACACTGAGAGCTGGGCCAGGGTAACCCCCTTGTGCAACCCCTGGTGTAGACACTGGAGAAGCCCATGAACCAGCCCAAGTGCAGCTGAGCCCAGTTGCACGGCGGGTAGATGAGAGCAGTGCGGGTGATGGCTACACGCAGGCTGCAGTGTAGAGCAGGCCGCACTGAGCAGAAGCAGGTCCCGGCCCTTCGGGGGCCATGGAGGGGAACGGAACGGCCCCCGGCAGCCCTAGGCAGAGCAGACTGTGACAGAGCCACTGCCCTTGGAGTCCCTGTACATGATGCTCCAGTGGGAGCCAGGATGGCTGCAGTTCCCAGGGAGATCCGGCTGGGCTGTAACCCGACCAGCCCCCGTGCCGGGATCCCGGGTCAGGTCGAACTCTCCGGCCTGCACCAGAGGCCAGGGCAGATGATCCCGATGGCACCTCCTGGCCTTTTGGTCTCTGACCACGCAGGGACGCTTCTGTCTCCCCTCCTCTCGAACAAGCCCATGGTCAGGAGGGGGCACTCCTCGGGCACAGCGTGTCCAAGTGTGATCAGTGCCGGGGGAGGGAGCAGGGCTTTCAGCAGGCTCCTGGTTTTCAGCTGGACAGATTCTCCTAAGGCCAGGCTGGACTTTGACAGGTCCCCGCTCTCCAGTTAATAGGTGACCTATTGCATCCCTAGAGCCACAGCTGGTCACAGTCCCTCCGCTGAGGAGTGGGGGCTGGTACCGCTCCACCCACCGCCTGGGCGCTTCGTGCCATCCACCGAGCTAGCCCTCCCCCTCTGGTCACTGCACCCACCCTGGACGCTGGCTGCCCTCTGCCAAAGCACCCAGGGAACTGTCCCCATTGCAGACCACGGCCGGCCACACAACCAGCCCTTGCGTGGTGACTGAGGGGTCCAGGCCGTGGCTAGAGATGGGTTGCACAGTAAGCGTTGCCTAGGCCGTGGCTAGAAACGGGGCCGCACAACAGGCGTTGCCAGGCCGTGGCTAGAAACGGGGCCGCACAACAGGCGTTGCCAGGCCGTGACTAGAAACGGGCCGCACAACAGGCGTTGCCAGGCCGTGGCTAGAAACGGGCTGCACAACAAGCGTTGCCAGGCCGTGGCTAGAAACGGGCTGCACAACAGGCGTTGCCAGGCTGTGTAGCACAGGGTACTGACTCTGTCCTGCCCCTTCCAGGAGCTGATGTCCGGCAACTGGTGAAGGCCCCGGGGGAATACTTTGCACTGAGCGAGATCGAGGAGGTGAGTGCTCAGGCATTGGAGCAGGACGCTGGGCGGCCCAGGGGACTGCAGCCTCCCGGGCCCTGTGGAGAGGCAGGAGCCCTGGTGCTGCTGCGTGGCAGGCAGTGAAAGCGGAATGGGCTATGACCGGAGAATCCCGTCCCAGCAGTCCCCTAATTTCCGCTGCTGGGCTAACGAGAGGCTGCCTGCCCCAGGGAACCCTGCAGCCCACTCGCTACTCATGCTAGCAGAGGGCAGCTGCGGTTCCCCCCTGCCGGCAGCCCAGCGAAATGCCAGGCCGAGGAGCCCTCCCCCTCCTGCCGGACAGTATGGGGCAATGTGCATCTCCTCTGGCCCCGCGGAACCCAGCCCCCACGTGGGAGCGCTGCCCGGTGCAATGCGAGCCATGCTGGCCTGGCCCTAGCTCTCTTACATGCCCCCTTTGCTGTGCTCGTGCAAGCTTGGTCTAAGGGCTGCAGGTGTCTCCTTGGCTCGCCAGCAGACGGGCGCAGGGGAGAAAGCGGGGGGTGAGAGGGAGGCCAAGCCATGCCTCGCGGGCCCTGCAGGGTGGCTACTGCTCTGACTCCAGCATGGCCAGTCCCAGCCTCTCCCCTGCTGGGGCAATAGAGTCTGACTGGCCAGGAACCCAGTGTGGGACCCTGGGGAGCCTGCTGTGCTTTAGCTCCAAGGCCTCGCTGGAGCCCCAGCCTGCCTGCCCCTGCTCCAGGGGCAGCCAGGGACCATGCGTTACGGAGTGGGGACTGCTCCCCACAGACCCTCTGTGACGGACCAGGCCGTGTCTGGGCACAGCTGAGGGGGTCCGCTCAGGGCGAATTGCTCAACTTTGGGGCTGAGGGAAGCAGCCAGGTCACTGCTGCACCCATAGGTGGGGGTGTTGGCCCCAAAAATGGTATAAAAGGGGGCCATGTGAGGTATTGAATAGAAGCTCACTGTCTGCTAATCCTGTGTACGCTAGTCATGTGATTGTATAATGTCTGTGTGGGAAGTTATAAGCATGTACTTTGTGTGGATACTGAATATTTCTCTGCATGTGGTTGAGCATTGGGCAGAGCCCGGCCTATGGACGTGCTAATTAGCGAGGCTCTGTGGGACAATGGCACTCAATGGGCTAAGGACACACCTCAAGAGTGGTGACTCACACCTAAGGGCTATCAGCAGGGAACACAGGGATAGGCCATGGGCCAGGTGACCTGCTGCAGCCAAGAAGAGACCAGGAAGGAGGGATAAATAGGCCGTGTGGCGGACTCCATCTTGGTCTTCAGATCTGCTTCTGACCCCACATGCGGCCTCGCAGGGAATCACAAGCCGGGAAGAACTGTGGACCCATCCTAACCTAGGATGTGCAACAAGGACTTCTAAGCCAGCAGCTATAACATCTGTGCTAGAGCCTGCATCGAGAACTGGGAGATTCGATGCAAGTAAAGTATGATTCTTTAGCAACCTGACTCTCATGCTTTTCTTTATTGTAATAATAAACCTTTAGATGTTAGATGCTAAAGGATTGGCTCAGCGTGATTTGTGGGTAAGATCCAGAGGGTAAATTGACCGGGGATCTGTGGCTGGTTTCTTGGAACCGGACAGAACTTGTTCGGGGTAGGTGGGATTGGGTTCTAAGACCCCCCACCTGTGTATGAGGCCCGGGGCCGTGTCTGGGCACAGCTGAGGGCATCTGCTCAGGGCGAATTGCTCAACTTTGGGGCTCCTTACAGCCCCCAGACTAGAGACCTTCCCAAATAGGCCACAAACCAGTCCCAGAGCGCTTCAGCTGCCTGCCTGAAGCCTCATGAGCAAAACCTCTCCAACACCCCAGCCATATCCGTGCCCCAGATGGCCCCGGGCCTCATACACAGGTGGGGGGGGGGGGTGTCTTAGAACCCAGTCCCACCTACCCTGAACAAGTTCTGTCCGGTTCCAAGAAACCAGCCACAGATCCCCGGTCAATTTACTCTCTGGATCTTACCCACAAATCACTCTGAGCCAGTCCTTTAGCATCTAACATCTAAAGGTTTATTATTACAATAAAGAAAAGCATGAGAGTCAGGTTGCTAAAGAATCATACATTACATGCATCGAATCTCCCAGTTCTCGATGCAGGCTCTAGCACAGATGTTATAGCTGCTGGCTTTGAAGTCCTTGTTGCACATCCTAGGTTAGGATGGGTCCACAGTTCTTCCCGGCTTGTGATTCCCTGCGAGGCCGCATGTGGGGTCAGAAGCAGATCTGAAGACCAAGATGGAGTCCGCCACACGGCCTATTTATCCCTCCTTCCTGGTCTCTTCTTGGCTGCAGCAGGTCACCTGGCCCATGGCCTATCCCTGTGTTCCCTGCTGATAGCCCTTAGGTGTGAGTCACCACTCTTGAGGTGTGTCCTTAGCCCATTGAGTGCTATTGTCCCACAGAGCCTCGCTAATTAGCACGTCCATAGGCCGGGCTCTGCCCAATGCTCAACCACATGCAGAGAAATATTCAGTATCCACACAAAGTACATGCTTATAACTTCCCACACAGACATTATACAATCACATGACTAGCGTACACAGGATTAGCAGACAGTAAGCTTCTATTCAACACCTCACATGGCCCCCTTTTAGGGTCCAACACCCCCACCTATGGGTGCAGCAGTGACCTGGCTGCTTCCCTCAAATTCGGTAACGTGACACCCTCCCTGCTCCCCTGGGCTGCTGCCCAGCAGCTCGCCTGAGGCCTTTGCCAGACTCTGCCTCTCGGAAGCCCAGAAGGCAGCTCCCTCTGGGTGTCCTGCAACCCCCCCCGGCCCTGCCTTCGGGGACGGCTGGCCTGCCCATGGGCCCCTTGGCGACTGGGGTGCAGTGAGACCTCTGCAACCCAGAGCAGCAGGCCCTCCCTGGCGTGACCCGAGGGCTGCGCATTGCGCCTGCCTTGCAGACATAGGGGACAATGCTGCCCAGGAAACTGCCGGAGACGACTCTGCTTGGTTGGTGCGTTTAACCCTCTCTCTGCTGCCTGTGCAGGCTCTGGCACAGCACAAGCCCTCCCTGTTCTTCATCACACATGGCGAATCATCCAGCGGGGTGCTGCAGCCGCTGGACGGCCTGGGCGAGCTCTGCCGCAGGTCAGTGGGATCGCTGCACATACAGTCTGGGCCCCAGGCAGGCAGGGGTGCCAGGGAGACCCCCCGGGCGCTCTCCAGAGGCACCGCCAACATACCACAGCCGCTAAGCCGTGCGAGCGCCCAAGGAACACAGCTCGTGGTTTGCCACGTGCAGCAGAGACAGCCCAGGTGACAGAGCAGCAGCCAAGGGAGCAAACGTCTATCTACAGCCCATGCTGGAGGGACGCTCGCTCGGGCAGTGGCCACCGGCCTTCAGGCTCTAGGTGGCAGGACCCTCCCCTGCGTCAGGCCCCCATCGGGGTTATGATTCCCCTCCCAGTCTGGCCCGGAAGGCCTCTTGGCTGGGGGCTCCCTGTGCTGGGCCTCTACTGGGTCCCCCCTCACTCTGCCCAGCTGAGCACCCCCACCCGCTCTGGACAGCCCCAGCTCTGGGCTGCCCCTCTGGCTCTGTGGCTGCAGCATACTCTCTGCACGGATCTGCTGCTGGGCTGAGTCTCTGGCCAGCGCGGCAGCACCCCCTCAGCTCGGCCCTGCTCTCCCCTTAGCTCTGCCCCACTCTGTTCCAGGCAATTCCAGCTCACAGGGAGGACGGGAACCCCTCATTAGCCTACTCGCCCTGTCAGTCAGGCTGTCCTGGAGCATTGGCCTCTCCCGATTGGTCCTGGGCACTGTCAGGCTCCGGGTCCTGATTCCCATCGAGACAAATCCGCCTCCTGAAAGGGGTACAGCCGTCTGGGAAAGCTGAGAGCCCCGGCCCAGGGTCAGGGCTCCAGGCCTCTCGAGGCGGCTGTCGCACTCATGGGCTCTGTGGAGCAGGTGCTCAGAGGGGAGTGCCCACTCCCCGAGCAGTGGGGTGCTGAAGCGTCCCCAGGTAAGGCCAAGCAGCGTGTCTCTCACGCTGCCGGGGCAGGCTAGAGCTTTGCTGATTTCAGGAGGGCCCAGGGCAGCCGGGCCCTCTGGGGAACTATTGTCTGGTCAGACCTGATAAGAACCAGAATGAGTGAGACACGTTCAGACCCCACTGCCACGTCTGCTCTTCCTTCCCCTGGCTAGACACAAGTGCTTACTCCTGGTGGACTCCGTGGCTTCGTTAGGTGGTGCGCCCATCCTCATGGACCAGCAGGGTAAGGAGCAAAGGACTCGTGTTCTGTGCCGGCCTTCGCCAGCCCCAGGCGACGAGCAGGAAAGACCGACCGTGGGTAGGAAGCCCCTTTGCAGGGCAGGCTGAGAGGGGAGCTGGGATCACCTTCAAGCCAGAGCGCCGGGGCTGGGGAAAGGTCAGCAGAGGGCTCCTCCTGCCCCGCAACCCTCCCTCCTTCTCCAGAGAGATTCCTCTTGGGAGCAGCTGGGAAGATGAGAACTGCCACGGCAGGCACTCCGTGCCTAGGACAGGCCTCCGAGAGCTGGGTTGCCAGTGCCGGGTAGAGTGTCCGGGGGGCGTCTGGGGTAACACGCTGCCTGCCGTGGTAGGGTCAGTGTGTCCGGGGGGCGTCTGGGGTAACACGCTGCCCGCCGTGGTAGGGTCAGTGTGTCCGGGGGGCGTCTGGGGTAACACGCTGCCCGCCGTGGTAGGGTCAGTGTGTCCGGGGGGTGTCTGGGGGGTAACACGCTGCCTGCCGTGGTAGGGTCAGTGTGTCCGGGGGGCGTCTGGGGTAACACGCTGCCCGCCGTGGTAGGGTCAGTGTGTCCGGGGGGCTCTGGGGGGTAACACGCTGCCCGCCGTGGTAGGGTCAGTGTGTCCGGGGGGCGTCTGGGGTAACACACTGCCCGCCGTGGTAGGGTCAGTGTGTCCAGGGAGGTATCAGGGGTAACACGCTGCCCACCGTGGTAGGGTCAGTGTGTCCGGGGGGGCTTGGGGGTAACACGCTGCCCGCCGTGGTGGGGTCAGTGTGTCCGAGGGGCTCTGGGGGGTAACACGCTGCCCGCCGTGGTGGGGTCAGTGTGTCTGGGGGGCCCAGGGGGTAACACGCTGCCCGCCGTGGTGGGGTCAGTGTGTCCGAGGGGCTCTGGGGGGTAACACGCTGCCCGCCGTGGTGGGGTCAGTGTGTCCAGGGGGCCCTGGGGGTAACACGCTGCCCGCCGTGGTAGGGTCAGTGTGTCCGGGGGGCTCTGGGGGGTAACACGCTGCCCGCCGTGGTAGGGTCAGTGTGTCCGGGGGGCTCTGGGGGGTAACACGCTGCCCACCGTGGTAGGGTCAGTGTGTCCGGGGGGGCATCTGGGGTAACACGCTGCCTGCCGTGGTAGGGTCAGTGTGTCCGGGGGGGTGTCAGGGGTAACACGCTGCCTGCCGTGGTAGGGTCAGTGTGTCCGGGGGGGCATCTGGGGTAACACGCTGCCCGCCGTGGTAGGGTCAGTGTGTCCGGGGGGCTCTGGGGGGTAACACGCTGCCCGCCGTGGTAGGGTCAGTGTGTCCGGGGAGGTATCAGGGGTAACACGCTGCCCGCCGTGGTAGGGTCAGTGTGTCCGGGGGGTGTCGGGGTAACACGCTGCCTGCCGTGGTAGGGTCAGTGTGTCCGGAGCGGGTCTGGGGGTAACACGCTGCCTGCCGTGGTAGGGTCAGTGTGTCCGGGGGGGTGTCAGGGGTAACACGCTGCCCGCCGTGGTAGGGTCAGTGTGTCCGGAGCGGGTCTGGGGGTAACACGCTGCCTGCCGTGGTAGGGTCAGTGTGTCCGGGGTGTCAGGGGTAACACGCTGCCTGCCGTGGTAGGGTCAGTGTGTCCGGGGAGGTATCAGGGGTAACACGCTGCCCACCATGGTGGGGCTGTCTGAGCTAGGGCATGGCTTGCAGGGGACAAGGCTCCCAGGCCAGGGCTAGCTTCCGAGGGCTAAGCCAGGCGATGTGGTGCGGCGGGGAGGGGCGTCCAGCTGTCTCGCCGTGGGCGGTTGTCGTGCGAGAGGGTTTGTGCTGGAGCAGCTGGCCCATGTGGAAGGAGACGTGAGGCATTGTTGGTGAAATGAGCAGGCACAGAGCGGGGCTCCCGGTGGGGAGCTAGTGGCTAGCCAGGACTGGAAGGCGGCCGCCACAATCACCCTGAAATCTCTGGGGCTCTAACACGCTGCTGTCCTTTGAACACAGGGATTGACATCTTGTACTCCGGCTCCCAAAAGGTCCTGAATGCCCCCCCTGGCAGTGCCCCCATCTCCTTCAGTGAGCGAGCCAGGTGAGGCCAGCCCGGCTGCCCCTGTGGACTGGGAACCTCAGGGCCTGGGAGAGGTGCTTATGGACAGGACACCAGCGTGGGGAATTCAAGCAGCCACAACACTGCCCCTTCCCAGCGACTTATTCCAAGGGGTGCAGCGGGCGAGTGCTTAGTCCCCAGCAGCAGGGCTATCACTGCTGGGCAGTGCCCCTGGGCTCCGGGCCCCTGGCGTGAGTCGGGCATGGCCCCTGGGCTCCGGGGCCCTGGCGTGAGTCGGGCAGTGCCCCTGGGCTCCGGGGCCCCTGGCGTGAGTTGGGCATGGCCCCTGGGCTCTGGGGCCCCTGGCGTGAGTCGGGCAGTGCCCCTGGGCTCCGGGCCCCTGGCGTGAGTCGGGCATGGCCCCTGGGCTCTGGGGCCCCTGGCGTGAGTCGGGCAGTGCCCCTGGGCTCCGGGCCCCTGGCGTGAGTCGGGCGGGGCCCCTGGCATGAGTTGGGCGGGGCCCCTGGGCTCCGGGCCCCTGGCGTGAATCAGGCCGTGCCCCTGGGCTCTGGGGCCCTTTGCGTGAGTCGGGCGGGGCCCCTGGGCTCCGGGGCCCCTGGCATGAGTCGGGCGGGGCCCCTGGGCTCCGGGGCCCCTGGCGTGAGTCGGGCAGTACCCCTGGGCTCCGGGGCCCCTGGCGTGAGTCGGGCTGTGCGGGGCCCTGGCGTGAGTCGGGCTGTGCCCCTGGGCTCCGGGGCCCTGGCGTGAGTCGGGCGGGGCCCCTGAGCTTCGGGGCCCTGGCGTGAGTGAGGCGGGGCCCCTGGGCTCCGGCCCCTGGCGTGAGTCGGGCAGTGCCCCTGGGCTCCGGGGCCCTGGCGTGAGTCAGGCGGGGCCCCTGAGCTTCAGGGCCCTGGCGTGAGTGAGGCGGGGCCCCTGGGCTCCGGCCCCTGGCGTGAATGTGCGCTGAGGGAGGGAGGGTGACAGGCGCTCAGGCCCTATGTCACATGCAGAGGGGAGTAAACGCAGCTGCTGACCAGGCTGACAACTTCCAGGGAAACTTTCCCTTCAGCCCTGGCCAGGCAGAGCCTCCCCAGCACACAGGTGTGCCCTGTACCCAGAGCCGGCTGAAGCCAGGCACCATCTCTATCCCCCTGGGTCCATTCCGGCTAGGACGGTGGCAGCCTTCCTAGCCACGGGGCACTAGTGCGATTCCTGCTCACCACCATTCTCCCCTTTGGTGGATCAGCCTTGGGCCCAGAGGCCTCTGTCAGTGTTCAGCCTCCTTGCTTCCCCGGCCAGCAGGAGAGCGCTTGTCTGGCTAGCAAAAGCCACACCTAGCTTGCATCTAGCTCTGCCCTGGGTGGAGCTCAAAGGAGCCTACAGGAGGACAAGAGCTTTGTGCCCATTTTCAGGTGGGGAAACTGAGGCACGGAGGGGCCAGGGTGTCTGTGCTGCGTGCAGTGGGAAAGCGAAGCTGAGGCTCTGACAGGAGGGTCAGTGACTTCTCTTTGGCATTTCCATCTTGTCAGGAAGAAGATCTTCAGCAGGAGGACGAAGCCGCCTTCCTTCTTCCTGGACATGGGCTGGCTGGCCAACTACTGGGGCTGTGACGACAAGCCGAGAATGTGAGGAGTGCGGGGGGCGGGGCAGAAAGCAGCTCTGACCAGGGATTTCGCAGGGCCGAGCCTGCGCCGCTTTCATCCAACTCACAAAGCGTCTCCGCCGCAGTCCCACTGAAACCCTCCCAAATCGTCTCGGAGCCCAGCACCGATCTGGCCCCATGCTGGCCTCCCTTCTCACCTCCCAGCACACCTGCCTCTCCTCCACAGCCCACCCAAGCCCAGCCCTAGGGCACCCTCCCCCTGATCCGGAGCTAATCTGCATCCTTCCCCCAGAGTGACTCCATGCGCCACCCCCAACCCCTCACTCCTAGAGGGCAGGAGATCCAAAGACTAGAACACTTCTCCCCTAGCGCCCGCTCCCAGCTAGAGCTCTTCTCCGCTAGAGCCCGCTCCCAGCTAGAGCTCTTCTCCCCTAGCGCCCGCTTCCGGCTAGAGCTCTTCTCCCCTAGCGCCCGCTCCCAGCTAGAGCTCTTCTCCCCTAGCGCCCGCTCCCAGCTAGAGCTCTTCTCCCCTAGCGCCCGCTCCCAGCTAGAGCTCTTCTCCCCTAGCGCCTGCTCCCAGCTAGAGCTCTTCTACCCTAGCGTCCGCTTCCAGCTAGAGCTCTTCTCCCCTAGCGCCCGCTCCCAGCTAGAGCTCTTCTCCCCTAGCGCCCGCTCCCAGCTAGAGCTCTTCTCCCCTAGCGCCCGCTTCCGGCTAGAGCTCTTCTCCCCTAGCGCCCGCTCCCGGCTAGAGCTCTTCTCCCCTAGCGCCCGCTCCCAGCTAGAGCTCTTCTCCCCTAGCGCCCGCTCCCAGCTAGAGCTCTTCTCCGCCAGCGCCCGCTCCCAGCTGAGCTCTTCTCCCCTAGCGCCCGCTCCCAGCTAGAGCTCTTCTCCCCTAGCGCCCGCTCCCAGCTGAAGCTCTTCTCCCTAGCGCCCGCTCCCAGCTAGAGCTCTTCTCCGCCAGCGCCGCTCCCAGCTAGAGCTCTTCTCCCCTAGCGCCCGCTCCCAGCTAGAGCTCTTCTCCCCTAGCGCCCGCTCCCAGCTAGAGCTCTTCTCCGCCAGCGCCCGCTCCCAGCTAGAGCTCTTCTCCCCTAGCGCCCGATCCCAGCTAGAGCTCTTCTCCCCTAGCGCCCGCTCCCAGCTAGAGCTCTTCTCCCCTAGCGCCCGCTCCCAGCTAGAGCTCTTCTCCCCTAGCGCCCGCTTCCAGCTAGAGCTCTTCTCCCCTAGCGCCCGCTCCCGCTAGAGCTCTTCTCTAGCGCCCGCTCCCAGCTAGAGCTCTTCTCCCCTAGCGCCCGCTCCCAGCTAGAGCTCTTCTCCCCTAGCGCCCGCTCCCAGCTAGAGCTCTTCTCCCCTAGCGTCCGCTTCCAGCTAGAGCTCTTCTCCCCTAGCGCCCGCTCCCAGCTAGAGCTCTTCTCCCCTAGCGTCCGCTCCCAGCTAGAGCTCTTCTCCCCTAGCGCCCGCTCCCAGCTAGAGCTCTTCTCCCCTAGCGCCCGCTCCCAGCTAGAGCTCTTCTCCCCTAGCGCCCGCTCCCAGCTAGAGCTCTTCTCCCCTAGCGCCCGCTTCCAGCTAGAGCTCTTCTCCCCTAGCGCCCGCTCCGCTAGAGCTCTTCTCCCCTAGCGCCCGCTCCCAGCTAGAGCTCTTCTCCCCTAGCGCCCGCTCCCAGCTAGAGCTCTTCTCCCCTAGCGCTCCCAGCTAGAGCTCTTCTCCCCTAGCGCCCGCTTCCAGCTGAAGCTCTTCTCCCCTAGCGCCCGCTCCCGCTAGAGCTCTTCTCCCCTAGCGCCCGCTCCCAGCTAGAGCTCTTCTCCCCTAGCGCCCGCTCCCAGCTAGAGCTCTTCTCCCCTAGCGCCCGCTCCCAGCTAGAGCTCTTCTCCCCTAGCGTCCGCTTCCAGCTAGAGCTCTTCTCCCCTAGCGCCCGCTCCCAGCTAGAGCTCTTCTCCCCTAGCGTCCGCTCCCAGCTGAAACTCTTCTCCCCTAGCGCCCGCTTCCGGCTGAAACTCTTCTCCCCTAGCGCCCGCTCCCGGCTAGAGCTCTTCTCCCCTAGCGCCCGATCCCAGCTAGAGCTCTTCTCCCCTAGCGCCCGCTTCCGGCTAGAGCTCTTCTCCCCTAGCGCCCGCTCCCGGCTAGAGCTCTTCTCCCCTAGCGCCCGATCCCAGCTAGAGCTCTTCTCCCCTAGCGCCCGCTCCCAGCTGAGCTCTTCTCCCCTAGCGCCCGCTCCCAGCTAGAGCTCTTCTCCCCTAGCGCCCGCTTCCAGCTAGAGCTCTTCTCCCCTAGCGCCCGCTCCCGCTAGAGCTCTTCTCCCCTAGCGCCCGCTCCCAGCTAGAGCTCTTCTCCCCTAGCGCCCGCTCCCAGCTAGAGCTCTTCTCCCCTAGCGCCCGCTCCCAGCTAGAGCTCTTCTCCCCTAGCGCCCGCTCCCAGCTAGAGCTCTTCTCCCCTAGCGCCCGCTCCCAGCTAGAGCTCTTCTCTAGCGCCCGCTCCCAGCTAGAGCTCTTCTCCCTAGCGCCCGCTCCCAGCTAGAGCTCTTCTCCCCTAGCGTCCGCTCCCGCTGAAACTCTTCTCCCCTAGCGCCCGCTCCCAGCTAGAGCTCTTCTCCCCTAGCGCCGCTCCCAGCTAGAGCTCTTCTCCCCTAGCGCCCGCTCCCAGCTAGAGCTCTTCTCCCCTAGCGCCCGCTCCCAGCTAGAGCTCTTCTCCCCTAGCGCCCGCTCCCAGCTAGAGCTCTTCTCCCCTAGCGCCCGCTCCCAGCTAGAGCTCTTCTCCTAGCGCCCGCTCCCAGCTAGAGCTCTTCTCCCCTAGCGCCCGCTCCCAGCTAGAGCTCTTCTCCCCTAGCGTCCGCTCCCAGCTAGAGCTCTTCTCCCCTAGCGCCCGCTCCCAGCTAGAGCTCTTCTCCCCTAGCGCCCGCTTCCGGCTAGAGCTCTTCTCCCCTAGCGCCCGCTTCCGGCTAGAGCTCTTCTCCTAGCGCCCGCTCGGCTAGAGCTCTTCTCCCCTAGCGCCCGCTCCAGCTAGAGCTCTTCTCTAGCGCCCGCTCCCAGCTGAGCTCTTCTCCCCTAGCGCCCGCTTCCAGCTAGAGCTCTTCTCCCCTAGCGCCCGCTCCCGCTAGAGCTCTTCTCCCTAGCGTCCGCTCCCAGCTAGAGCTCTTCTCCCCTAGCGCCCGCTCCCAGCTAGAGCTCTTCTCCCCTAGCGCCCGCTCCCAGCTAGAGCTCTTCTCCGCTAGAGCCCGCTCCCAGCTAGAGCTCTTCTCCGCCAGCGCCCGCTCCCAGCTAGAGCTCTTCTCCGCTAGAGCCCGCTCCCAGCTAGAGCTCTTCTCCCCTAGCGCCCGCTTCCGGCTAGAACACTTCTCCCCTAGCGCCCGCTCCCGGCTAGAGCTCTTCTCCCCTAGCGCCCGCTCCCGGCTAGAGCTCTTCTCCCCTAGCGCCCGCTCCCAGCTAGAGCTCTTCTCCCCTAGCGCCCGCTCCCAGCTAGAGCTCTTCTCCCCTAGCGCCCGCTCCCAGCTAGAGCTCTTCTCCCCTAGCGCCCGCTTCCAGCTAGAGCTCTTCTCCCCTAGCGCCCGCTCCCGCTAGAGCTCTTCTCCCCTAGCGCCCGCTCCCAGCTAGAGCTCTTCTCCCCTAGCGCCCGCTCCCAGCTAGAGCTCTTCTCCCCTAGCGCCCGCTCCCAGCTAGAGCTCTTCTCCCCTGGCGCCCGCTCCCAGCTAGAGCTCTTCTCCCCTAGCGCCCGCTTCCAGCTAGAGCTCTTCTCCCCTAGCGCCCGCTCCCGCTAGAGCTCTTCTCCCCTAGCGCCCCCTCCCAGCTAGAGCTCTTCTCCCCTAGCGCCCGCTCCCAGCTAGAGCTCTTCTCCCTAGCGCCCGCTCCCAGCTAGAGCTCTTCTCCCCTAGCGCCCGCTCCCAGCTAGAGCTCTTCTCCCCTAGCGTCCGCTTCCAGCTAGAGCTCTTCTCCCCTAGCGCCCGCTCCCAGCTAGAGCTCTTCTCCCCTAGCGTCCGCTCCCAGCTAGAGCTCTTCTCCCCTAGCGCCCGCTCCCAGCTAGAGCTCTTCTCCCCTAGCGCCCGCTTCCGGCTGAGCTCTTCTCCCCTAGCGCCCGCTCGGCTAGAGCTCTTCTCCCCTAGCGCCCGCTCCCAGCTAGAGCTCTTCTCCCCTAGCGCCCGCTCCCAGCTAGAGCTCTTCTCCCCTAGCGCCCGCTCCCAGCTAGAGCTCTTCTCCCCTAGCGCCCGCTCCCAGCTAGAGCTCTTCTCCCCTAGCGTCCGCTCCCAGCTAGAGCTCTTCTCCCCTAGCGCCCGCTCCCAGCTAGAGCTCTTCTCCCCTAGCGCCCGCTTCCGGCTAGAGCTCTTCTCCCCTAGCGCCCGCTCCCGGCTAGAGCTCTTCTCCCCTAGCGCCCGCTCCCAGCTAGAGCTCTTCTCCCCTAGCGCCCGCTCCCAGCTAGAGCTCTTCTCCCCTAGCGCCCGCTTCCAGCTAGAGCTCTTCTCCCCTAGCGCCCGCTCCCGCTAGAGCTCTTCTCCCCTAGCGCCCGCTCCCAGCTAGAGCTCTTCTCCCTAGCGCCCGCTCCCAGCTAGAAACTCTTCTCCCCTAGCGCCCGCTCCCAGCTAGAGCTCTTCTCCGCTAGAGCCGCTCCCAGCTAGAGCTCTTCTCCGCCAGCGCCCGCTCCCAGCTAGAGCTCTTCTCCGCTAGAGCCCGCTCCCAGCTAGAGCTCTTCTCCCCTAGCGCCTGCTTCCGGCTAGAAACACTTCTCCCCTAGCGCCCGCTCCCGGCTAGAGCTCTTCTCCCCTAGCGCCCGCTCCCAGCTAGAGCTCTTCTCCCTAGCGCCCGCTCCCAGCTAGAGCTCTTCTCCCCTAGCGCCCGCTCCCAGCTAGAGCTCTTCTCCCCTAGCGCCGCTTCCAGCTGAAGCTCTTCTCCCCTAGCGCTTCGCTCCCGCTAGAGCTCTTCTCCCTAGCGCCCGCTCCCAGCTAGAGCTCTTCTCCCCTAGCGCCCGCTCCCAGCTAGAGCTCTTCTCCCCTAGCGCCCGCTCCCAGCTAGAGCTCTTCTCCCTAGCGCCGCTCCCAGCTAGAGCTCTTCTCTAGCGCCCGCTTCCAGCTAGAGCTCTTCTCCCCTAGCGCCCGCTCCGCTAGAGCTCTTTCTCTAGCGCCCGCTCCCAGCTAGAGCTCTTCTCCCCTAGCGCCCGCTCCCAGCTAGAGCTCTTCTCCCCTAGCGCCCGCTCCCAGCTAGAGCTCTTCTCCCCTAGCGCCCGCTTCCAGCTAGCTCTTCTCCCCTAGCGCCCGCTCCCAGCTAGAGCTCTTCTCCCAGTGCCCGCTCCCAGCTAGAGCTCTTCTCCTAGCGCCCGCTCCAGCTAGAGCTCTTCTCCTAGCGCCCGCTCCCAGCTAGAGCTCTTCTCCCCTAGCCCGCTCCCAGCTAGAGCTCTTCTCCCCAGCGCCCGCTCCCAGCTAGAGCTCTTCTCCCCTAGCGCCCGCTCCCAGCTAGAGCTCTTCTCCCAGCGCCCGCCTTCCCAGCTAGAGCTCTTCTCCGCAGCGCCCGCTCCCAGCTAGAGCTCTTCTCCCCTAGCGCCCGCTCCCAGCTAGAGCTCTTCTCCCCTAGCGCCCGCTCCCAGCTAGAGCTCTTCTCCCCTAGCGCCCGCTTCCGGCTAGAGCTCTTCTCCCCTAGCGCCCGCTCCCGGCTAGAGCTCTTCTCCCCTAGCGCCCGCTCCCAGCTAGAGCTCTTCTCCCCTAGCGCCCGCTCCCAGCTAGAGCTCTTCTCCCCTAGCGCCCGCTTCCAGCTAGAGCTCTTCTCCTAGCGCCCGCTCCGCTGACTCTTCTCCCCTAGCGCCCGCTCCCAGCTAGAAGCTCTTCTCCCCTAGCGCCCGCTCCCAGCTAGAAACTCTTCTCCCCTAGCGCCCGCTCCCAGCTAGAGCTCTTCTCCGCTAGAGCCCGCTCCCAGCTAGAGCTCTTCTCCGCCAGCGCCCGCTCCCAGCTAGAGCTCTTCTCCGCTAGAGCCCGCTCCCAGCTAGAGCTCTTCTCCCCTAGCGCCCGCTTCCGGCTAGAACACTTCTCCCCTAGCGCCCGCTCCCGGCTAGAGCTCTTCTCCCCTAGCGCCCGCTCCCAGCTAGAGCTCTTCTCCCCTAGCGCCCGCTCCCAGCTAGAGCTCTTCTCCCCTAGCGCCCGCTCCCAGCTAGAGCTCTTCTCCCCTAGCGCCCGCTTCCAGCTGAAGCTCTTCTCCCCTAGCGCCCGCTCCCGCTGAGCTCTTCTCCCCTAGCGCCCGCTCCCAGCTGAGCTCTTCTCCCCTAGCGCCCGCTCCCAGCTGAAGCTCTTCTCCTAGCGCCCGCTCCCAGCTAGAGCTCTTCTCCCCTAGCGCCCGCTCCCAGCTAGAGCTCTTCTCTAGCGCCCGCTTCCAGCTAGAGCTCTTCTCCCCTAGCGCCCGCTCCGCTGAGCTCTTCTCTAGCGCCCGCTCCCAGCTAGAGCTCTTCTCCCCTAGCGCCCGCTCCCAGCTAGAGCTCTTCTCCCCTAGCGCCCGCTCCCAGCTAGAGCTCTTCTCCTAGCGCCCGCTTCCAGCTGAGCTCTTCTCTAGCGCCCGCTCCCAGCTAGAGCTCTTCTCCCCAGTGCCCGCTCCCAGCTAGAGCTCTTCTCCCCTAGCGCCCGCTCCCAGCTAGAGCTCTTCTCCCCTAGCGCCCGCTCCCAGCTAGAGCTCTTCTCCCCTAGCGCCCGCTCCCAGCTAGAGCTCTTCTCCCCAGCGCCCGCTCCCAGCTAGAGCTCTTCTCCCCTAGCGCCCGCTCCCAGCTAGAGCTCTTCTCCCCAGCGCCCGCTCCCAGCTAGAGCTCTTCTCCAGCGCCCGCTCCCAGCTAGAGCTCTTCTCCCCTAGCGCCCGCTCCCAGCTAGAGCTCTTCTCCCCTAGCGCCCGCTCCCAGCTAGAGCTCTTCTCCCCTAGCGCCCGCTCCCAGCTAGAGCTCTTCTCCTAGCGCCGCTTCCAGCTAGAGCTCTTCTCCCCTAGCGCCCGCTCCCGCTAGAGCTCTTCTCCCCTAGCGCCCGCTCCCAGCTGAGCTCTTCTCCCCTAGCGCCCGCTCCCAGCTGAAGCTCTTCTCCCCTAGCGCCCGCTCCCAGCTGAAACTCTTCTCCCCTAGCGCCCGCTCCCAGCTAGAGCTCTTCTCCTAGCGCCCGCTTCCAGCTAGAGCTCTTCTCCCCTAGCGCCCGCTCCAGCTAGAGCTCTTCTCCCCTAGCGCCCGCTCCCAGCTAGAGCTCTTCTCCCCTAGCGCCCGCTCCCAGCTGAGCTCTTCTCCCCTAGCGCCCGCTCCCAGCTAGAGCTCTTCTCCTAGCGCCCGCTTCCAGCTAGAGCTCTTCTCCCCTAGCGCCCGCTCCCAGCTAGAGCTCTTCTCCCCAGTGCCCGCTCCCAGCTAGAGCTCTTCTCCCCTAGCGCCCGCTCCCAGCTAGAGCTCTTCTCCCCTAGCGCCCGCTCCCAGCTAGAGCTCTTCTCCCCTAGCGCCCGCTCCCAGCTAGAGCTCTTCTCCCCAGCGCCCGCTCCCAGCTAGAGCTCTTCTCCCCTAGCGCCCGCTCCCAGCTAGAGCTCTTCTCCCCAGCGCCCGCTCCCAGCTAGAGCTCTTCTCCGCAGCGCCCGCTCCCAGCTAGAGCTCTTCTCCCCTAGCGCCCGCTCCCAGCTAGAGCTCTTCTCCCCTAGCGCCCGCTCCCAGCTAGAGCTCTTCTCCCCTAGCGCCCGTTCCCAGCATCCTGCCATCCACACCCTCGGTACTTGCAGGGCAGGGCTGCTGCTCACTTCCATTCCTGCTCTTTGCTGGGGTGGGAAAGGGGGAGGGGGCCTGGCAGAAGTGGTTGGGTGGGGAAAGAGGCGCTTTGCCTCCAGGATGTGTCTGGGCATGAGGCCTGAGGTGTCAGTGTGGCCAGGGCCCTTCCCGAGCCTGCTGCCTGTGTGTTACAGGTACCATCACACTGCCCCGGTCAACAGCTTCTTCAGTCTGCGGGAGGGCCTGGCAATGCTGGCTGAACAGGTGAGCCCCGGCCGGGCAGGGGAAAGGGTGTGAGGGGAACCAGCCCTGGCACTGGAATCACCCCCCTGGCTGCTGTGGCTGCCGGTCAGAGACGCACGGTGCTCTGAATTCTCAGCCTCCTTTGTCACCGGACCTGGGTGCTGCAAAAGGCAAGCCGCAGCCGGGGGTTTCCAAGTGGCATTAGGCACCTGTCTGCCGCTGTCGGCTCCTACGTGCTTGGCCCTCGGTGCTGCTGGAAGCAACCAGCTGGGTGGCGCTGGGGACTGAAATCCTTCCTTAGAGCCCAGTGAGCAGCTGCCAAAGCGTGTGCCTGGCCGTGGAGCTGAGGGGCGCGCTGGGGAGGCAGCGGCGGGTGCGTTTCCACATAGCCCATCCTTGTGCTGGGCCAGCCAGGCAGGCGACCAATCGGGGGGAACTGCCCAGGACCAGGCTTGGTTTGTGGGCTGACAGCAGCTAGTAACAGCCTGTGGCTGATGAGGACTGGTGGGGGGATGTGATGTAGTGGGGGTGCTGTCCACTTACTGGTTGCTCTGTAGGCTGTGGGTGACCCCTACTGGCCTGTGTCTGTAAGCACTGCCCTGGGGGGGGAGCCGGGAGACCTTTCTTCCCAGGTCAGGTCCCTTGCATCCCCTATCGGAGGGAGCCGCCTTTGAGAGCTGGTGCCGGGCCCACGCTGCAACCGCCTACACTGCCAGGGACTTTGGCAGATCATGAGAGACCAAGACCACGGCCAAGCAGGGTTGCCCTGAGAACCCTCATGTCACATAGACAGTGACCCAACCGGTTCTCATCTGTCCAGGGAAGGGGTCTGAACAAAGGAAGGGTGTGGCTTAGAGAAGGGGCAGTCTGGGCTGGGAAAACATGAAGAGAGGAGACTAAGCTGAGTACTGAGGGGTCAGGGGCCGGTGGACCCCTACCCCAAGGGGTCTAGGGCTGCCAGCTCCTGATTCCTTATGTCCACATCACGCCTATGCTGTGCTGTATCCTGGAGAAGCAATAAACCCCCTCTGTTCTACTGGCTGGCGGAGTCTCATCTTGCTGCAGACGGGATGCAGGATCGGGGGGTACCCGACATGCCGCCACAGTGGTGTTAGTAGTGGGATGCACTGCACCCCGTGGATGGAGCTTCCAGCAGTGAGTGATGGGGCGCAGTAGAAGGAAGGGGCTTGCAAGAGCCAGGTGTGCTGGAGGCAGAGTGAAGCGATTCCTGGGAGTCGTGGGGCGCTGCAGCACTCGGTCAGTGAGTCTACACCCCAAGAATCGGCGGGGAGATGGCCTATGCCCGACTCCTGAAGGCAGACCTTGTGGGGCTGTGCAGAGAGAGAGACTTTCCCATGATGAAAGCAACCAAGGCCCAGCTGATTGCCCGGGTGGAAGAGAATGACCCGTCCAGGGGCCTGGATCCTGTCCCAGCAGGGAGCAGCCAGACACCCCCTGGGAGCGTCTCAGGCTCTCAGACTGGAGGGAGGGCTGGAGTCCACCAGACAGATGCGGTGCCCACCAGGCCATGCTCCGCCAGCAGCGGTTCGTCCAGGGCAGGGTCCAGCCCGGCAGAGCTGCGACGGCTGGAGATCGAGCTGAGGCTAAAGGAATTGGAGTCACAAGAGAAAGAGCAGCAAGACCACAGGGAGGAACGCCAGGACTGAGAGAGACAGCGGCAGCATGAGCTGGCCATGGCGGAGCGGAGAAGATGAGGGGCCCCGGCTGCGGTGAGTGGGGAGGACCCCAGGGGGCCTGGTACGGCCAGACACTTTGAGAAGCTCGTGTTGGCCCAATGTAAATACGTGGGGGACATGGACGGGTTCCTCAGCTCCTTTGAGCAGGCCTGTGAACTGCACCAGATTCCCCCAGCAGACTGGCTCCAGCAGCTCATCCCGTTGCTGGATCAGGAGGCCTCAGGGGTGCTCAACCAGCTGGGGAATCGGCAGCCGAGTGACTACGAACGGGTCAAACAGGCCCTGCTACACAAGTTCGGGCTGACCCCCGAGACGTACAGGAAGATGTTCCGGGGGGTGCAGAAGGGCCAAGGAAGGTCTATGTGGATATGGTCTCCCGCCTGGCGCAATACCGCCGCAAGTGGGTGCTTGGGGTGGGGGCCCAGACCACGGAGGACCTGATGATCCTGGAACAGTTCTAGGAAGCGTGCCCGCCCATCCTGAGGCTGTGGCTCAAGGACCGGAGGCCAGAGGACGCTGGGAGGCTGGCAGATGAGTTCACAGACAGCCGGTCCGGGTGTGAACGGGAGTCCCAGAGAGAAAGGGAATTGCGCAGAGACCGGTTATCAGCTCAGCAACGGAGGAAATCACCTACGAGGCGAGCCCAAGAGACAGGGACCAGCCCTCCGCCCCCCAGAGAGACAGCCAGGGCCCAGATGGAGCCAGCCCGAAGGACCTAACCTGCCATCGCTGTGGGCAAAGTGGCCACAAGAGGCCTCAGTGCACCAGGCACCAGGACAGGTCCCATGTCCGGAGATTTTCCAGGGTTAACTGGCTGGGGCTGGGGGAAGGGCAGGCCACCCCAGAGGCAGGGGCTGGCAGGCAAACCTCAGCTCAAAGTGGGGGGAAGGCCTCTCAGGCCAACTCCCCTAGGAGATCTGACCCTCAGGAGGCGGATTTCTCCGTGTACTGGGTGGGGGCAGGACGGCCCCTGCAGAGCGAGTGCCTCGTGCCCCTGCAGGTGGATGGCAGGGAGGTGACGGGTTCTGGGACACAGGTGTGGAGGTGACACTGGCCCGGCCTGAGGTAGTAGCCCCAGACCACATGGTACCTGACACTCAGCTGACCCTGAGGGGCATAGACAGGACCCCGTTTAACGTGCCCGTAGCCCGGGTGCATCTGAAATGGGGGTTAAGGAGGGCCCTAAGGAAGTGGGGTGCACTGGCACTTACCCACCGAGGTGCTGATGGGGGGTGACCTAGAGGAGTGGGCAGACGGACCCCACAGGGCCCTGGTCACCACCCGTAGCCAGAGCCAGCGAGGGGCTGGCGTCCCTGACCCAGGGGCGGGCTCCCTGCAGGGGGCTCAGGGCCCCATTCCAGCAGACATGGGGTCAGCAGGGCTAGAGCCCCAGACCCAGGCAAGGGGGTGGAATAGGTCCCTGCCCCAGCTGTGGGAATTCCAGGCGGAGGTGCAGGCAGACCCCTCCTTACAGATGCTGAGGGACCGGACTGGCCTCGGCGCAGCTCACCCCTGCGGGGAGGCTGCCAGGAGAGATTCCTGTGGGAGCGGGGATTCCTGTACCGGGAATGGCTCCCCCGGGGAAGGGGGGAACGTGGGGGGGTCCAGCGGCAGCTGGTGGTTCCCCAGAAATATCGCCGCAGGCTGCTGTACCTGGCCCACGACGTCCCATTCACGGGGCACAAGGGGATCCGATGCACCCGGCTGAGGCTGCTTCAGGCCTTTTACTGGCTGGGGATATTTGCGGCCGTGCAGCGGTACTGCCGGGCCTGCGACTCCTGCCAGAGCGCGCGGAAGGCCCGACACGGGGGGGAAGCTGCCTTGAGGCGCCGGCCCACCATAGAGGAGCCGTTCCGGAAGGCAGCAATAGATTCAGTGGGGCCTGTCGGCCAGGCCACCCGGACGGGGAACAAATACATCCTGGTAGCAGTGGATTTGGCTACCAACTGCCCTGAGGCCATGGCTCGAGGCAGACAGTGGCAGACGTGCTGCTGGCCATTTTCAGCAGGGCGGGGTTCCCCCAGGAGGTCCTCATGGACCAGGGATCCACCTTCGTTTCAGCCCCACTCCAGTGCTTGTGGGAGAAGCACAGGGCCCGGCTCACGTGGGCCCAGGCGTATGGCGCCTGGTCCAGCGACCCGGTGGGGAGGTGCCAGGGGACCCTGAAGCAGATGCTGGAGGCCTTCATGCACCGGCACCAGCAGACCTGGGACAAGTACCTGCCCCGCCTGCTGTCTGCACACAAGGAGGCACCCCGAGCGTCTGCCAGGTTCCCCCGACAGAGCCAGGGTGCAGAAGGGGGAAGGACCCCTTGGGCTTGCTGAGAGAGTTATGGGAGGGGGAGGCCTCCCTGGATGGAGAGTTGGGGGTGGAAGATGTCCTGGCTTTCTGTAAAGGCTTGCCAAGTGCTTGGGCCCGGCCAGGTAGACCCTGGGCAGAGCCCAAGGGGAGGGGAAGGGCTGGTACAGCCACAGAGAGAGGGCCCGCGCCGGCCCCTCAAAGTCGTCCAGCAGCCAAACAGGGCGGAGACGGCTCCTGCAGGGCACCACCATGGCAGGCCCAAGCCAAGGGGAGCACCAATGTCGCAGCCACTGCTGTACCTAGTGGGGGGCCTGAACTTCCCCAGGCCTCAGGCTGAGTGACCCCGCTCAGTTCGCTCTCAGAGGGGGGAGAGAGGTGATGTAGTGGGGGTGCTGTCCACTCACTGGTTGCTATGCTTGGGCTGTGGGTGACCCCTACTGCCCTGCGTCTGTAAGCACTGCCCAGCAGGGGGTCGCCCTGAGGACCCTTATGTCACATAGTCCATGGCCCAACCAGTTCTTACCTGTCCAGGGAAGGGGTCTGAGCAAAGGAAGGGTGTGGCTTGGAGAAGGGGCAGTCTTGGCTGGGAAAACATGAAGGGTACGTCTACACTAGCTCGTTAGTTCGAGCTAGGTAGGGTAATGAGGGCAAGCGGAGTTGCAAATGAAGCCCGGGATTTAAATATCCCGGGCTTCATTTGCATGTTCCTGGGCGCCACCATTTTTAAATCCCCCTTAGTCTGAACTCTGTGCCCGCAGCTACACGCGACACGGACTAGGTCGTTCGAATGAAAGACCCTAATTTGAACTGCCGTTACTCCTCGTGGAATGAGGATTAGGATCTCTAATTCGAACGACCTAGTCCGTGCCGCGTGTAGCCGCGGGCACGGCGTTCGGACTAAGGGGGTTTTAAAATTGGCCGCACCCGGGAACATGCAAATGAAGCCCAGGATATTTAAATCCCGGCTTCATTTGCAACTTGTTCTAATTATTACCTAGCCTCGAACTAACGAGCTAGTGTAGACGTTCCCAAAGAGAGGAGACTAAGCTGAGTACTGAGGGGTCGGGGCCAGTGGACCCCTGCCCCAAGGGGTCTAGGGCTGCCAGCCCCGACTCCTTATGTCCACGTCACGCCTAAGCTGTGCTGTATCCTGGAGAAGCAATAACCCCCCTGTTCTACTGGCTGGCGGAGTCTCATCTTGCTGCAGACGGGGTGCAGGATCGGGGGTCCCTGCTGCGCCGTCACAGGGGGGGACTACCAGAGCTTGCCTCTCCCCGTGGAGATGAATGTTGTGTCCTGTATCTGGCCCAGGGTGGCGTCTGCCTGTCACACACCCGGCCCTGGGCAGGAACCTGCTGGTTAATGGCTCTGCTCTTCTCCCCTTTGGCCCAGGGGCTGCAGAACTCCTGGAAGCTCCACAAAGAAACCAGTCTCCACCTGTACGAGGGGCTGCAGCAGCTGGGGCTCCAGCTCTTTGTGAAGGAGCAGGTAGGACGGGGCTGAGGTCCCTTGGCGCTGGAGCCAGCTGGCGCTGGCAGAGACACTGGGTAGGTAGGACGGGGCTGAGGTCCCTGGGCGCTGGCACTGGCAGAGACACTGGGCAGGAAGCGGCGTCCGGCTGAGCTAAGGGGGGAGTTAGGGGGATGGCTGAGGCCAGATGCTTGGCTGGTGTAAGTCTGTGCAGCTCCGCTGGCTTCGGCAAAGCTAGGCCGATTGCACCCGCTGAGGAACCCACCCAGCTCAATGCCTCCGGAGGCTTCACCGCTGGGAGATTCCCAGCCGAGCTAGGTCGGAAAAGCCGGATGCTGCCAGAGAAGGAACCCTTGTCCAGGGGCGAGTGTGCAGCCAGGCGGGCGGGCGGGGAAGAGGACTGGTGGCCCGTGCCCAGAGGAGACCTGCATGGAACTGACGCTGTGTCTGTTTTCCAGGAGGCGCGGCTCCCAACCATCACCACCTTTGTACTGCCTGAGGGATATGACTGGCAGGAGGTCATCGCCTTTATTATGAATAAACATGCCATTGAGATCTCAGGGGGGCTGGGACCGTCGGCAGGGAAGGTGGGTACAACGCTGCAAGTCTCGCTGGCGAGACAGGTGCTCGAACTTGCTACAAACGCCCAAACGGCTCGCCATGGATGATGGGCTGGGGTCTTTTCTCTGTTCCCTCCGTGTATATCTAGAGCAGCTCTGTGGACGTGAGTCGGGGCTGCACTAACAACCAGTCTCCCCTCTCCACACCTCTAGCAGTGCAGGGGAAGGGGTGTGGTGGAATGGCTGTGCAGTAGGTGTAGCATTTGCAGGTTTTTCCAAGAGAGAATGGAATTGCTTGTAGCCAAGTTTGCATAAGAACATTCCCAAGGAGAGGAAAAGCTAGCTGTGACGGCGCGTCGGAGGTCCCCTGGTCCTGCAGCCCCGTAGCAGCCAAAACAGACTCCGCCAGCCGGTAGAACAGGGAGGGGTTATTGCTTCTCCAGGATACAGCCCAGCACAGACGTGATGTAGTTACAGGAGTCAGGGCCAGGATGCCTCAGACACCTTGGGACAGGGGGCCATTGCCTCCCCTAGACCCTCAGTCCTCAGCTTAGGCTGTTTCCTTCATGTTTCCCAGCCAGCAACTGCCTCGCTCCCAGGCCTGCCCCCAGCCAGGTGTCCGTCTCTGCCTCCCTCCCTTTGTCTCTCCCCCTGGGAAGAGCCTTGTTATCTGCTCAGGCTGGGCCTAGGTGTCTGGGCCAATCCACATGTGGGGGAGTCAGTGGGAATCACACAGCACAGCACAGGGGAACCCTGGGTTACAGAGCAGACAGCCCCCCCCTTCGTCACACTAGCCATTGGTCTTTCCATGTTTTCCTTCTTTGTGTTAATGAATGCAAATTAAAAGAGGATACCTAAGACAGAGCTGCAGGGAAGAGTCTTCTCCCATAGGACTGTGGCTAACCACAGTAGTTACCCTATGTTGGAAGAGACCAGGGAAAATAGGGACTCAATTATTAGAGGAGAGAGAAGGACCAGAAACTGTAGGTCTCAAGCCCTGAGCCATTTTCCAAGCCTCGTTAGTCCAGCTCAGGCGACACCCGGGTGAGAAGCTTGCAGACGCAGAGGGATGCTACTTTTGAGCAGGGCCTTCGCTCGGAGGGACTGGATTTACCACTGGTTTCTTATTTGAAGACTTATTTCTTAGTGGAGACATGACCCAGTGGTTTCAATGGGAACTGGAGCAGGTTAAGCCAACAGATGAGGTGCTGTTCTCCAGGAGATAACCTAGTCCAAAGGGACGAATAAAGGATCAGCAGGCGCAGCCCCTTTCAAACAAGCTTTGTTTTAGTTTTTCATATTGAGTCATTTATTGTCACTAGTTGTAGGTGATCGCCCTGGGAGGAGCTCGGCCACAAGTCTGCTCCCTCGTGCTTCTCTGGGGCAGACTGGCCAGCAGAGCTAAAGCAGGGGCCACCAAAGACGCTGCAGAGTCCTTGTGTTTGTACTGTACTGAGGAAAGCAATTACGTCTGTGTGGCCTGACCCCCGCCCGCCCCGTGCACCTTCTGCAGCAGGCACTACTGCAGGGCGGCTCTGAAGAACGTGGCACCGTTCAGATTTGCTGCCTTTGACCCCCTTAGCCTTTGCATGGCCCAGGCATACGTGGGCGTACGTGGTGCCGGGCGCTGGAGAATCTGGCCCAGTGTATGGCAGCGTGTAGGAAGCCCCAGGCTGCTGAGTGCCTGGTTCTCACCGCCCCAGGAGCCTGGCACCCCATGCGACGGGCAACGTGACATGTCCCTGGGCCGACCCCAGGGAAACAATTTGATCTCATTCAGATTTACTGCCCTCTCCTGGGTCTCTCTCAATTCCAGGTTCTTCGAATAGGACTCATGGGCTATAACTCCACCAAGTTCAATGTGGACCGAGTCCTCCATGCCCTGAAAGATGCCCTGCAGCACTGCCACAAGAACAAGCTGTGAGCTGCTCCTTGGGTGGCAGCAGACTCAGCCCAGAGGGACCGTTTCAGGCCTTGCTCCTGCCACTGTCTTCTCTCAAACTCAGGCTGGCGGCTGCAGTGGGGACACTGCCCACATTTCCCTCCCCTCTTGTACCCGTGAAATCCAGGTGGTGCTGGGCCAGCGGTAGCACCCTACAGGAACCATGAAGCATGCCATACCCCAGGAGCCAGGCTCCCTTTGCAGTGCCACGCGGATCTGAACAGGGCTATGCTTTCTGGCTGGCTGACCAGAGGGTGCTCAGGGCAGTGGGAGAGACAGCTCAGCACGGGAGGTAGCAGAGGGACAAAGTGTCCCAGCTTGTATGGACACTAGTTCTGCCTGGGCTGCCCTCGGATCCAAAGCTGGCGGTGCTCCTGAGAGGCAGTGTCCTGCAGAACCCACCCACCCCTTCCAGGACTTGATCAGCGGCCATCAGGCGAGGCCTGTGCTCAGGAGAACAAGGCAACGGGATGGAGAGGACCCGGGAGCAGAGGGCAACCTGCATCAGTGGGAGTGGTGCTGAGGGGCACCCAGCCGGTGTTCCTGCCTAGCCACCGCCGCAAAGCCAGAGAGGCAAGCCCCAAGCCGCAGCCCTACTCCCCACGGCCATGACTGCTCCCTCCTTACGCCCTCCCCCTTCCCACCCTGCCTCTGTTAATTCAGCAGGTGGGTGCTGAGTGCCAAGGGCTGGCTGGTGCATGGCCACGCCCTCGGTGCCTGTCTGTTCACACCTGCCTCCAGCACACCAGCTGCACAGTGCCTCACAGGACAGAGGATCCCCGGTCTCAAGCTTCACGTTCCTCCTCCGCCCCACTCCCTGCCGTGTCGTCCATTCAGCATGAGCACGGCCGCCTGGAGGGCCTCGTGCGCCTGCTCCCAGTGGCCCCCCCCACTCACCAAAGCAGGATCCTGGAAGTGTCCTCAGCAGCCTTGCTCCCCTATGCAGAATCATGTGTGATGTACGTGTGTAAATTCACTGGTGCAAGGGCATGACCTGGAACAGCTCCCACCACGTTAATAAATGGGGCCTGTGGCCTGGCACAGCGGGCGTGTGGCTCGGCTTTGCTCCAGGACCCCACACCGCCTCGCGGAAGGCACCGTGCGAGCGGCTCACCCGGCCCGCCCGGGGGGTTGTACAAAGAGCGCGTCCCACATCCCTTCACCCAGTGACTCAAAGGCAGAGCATAGAAAAGGGCCTGGGCTCCAGGAGCCATTGTTCAGGTAACAGGCCAGTGTCAACTCCCAGCCTCCACCCCCCCCCCGCTTACGTCAGCTCCGTCCCCATTGCTTCTTCCCACCTGTGCGCTGCGGAGCAAGAGCCACTGGGTTCCCAGCACAGCTGCTGCGAGCAAGGCAGCAAAGGCAGATGCAGGGGGGGCGCGTCGGTCTGTGGGGTTGGGGCATGCTCGTGTGAGCTGGCTCAGCTCTGGTCCGGAAGCGCCTTCTTGGCCTTGGACGAGATGTGGGACTGAGCAGCGAGCCGCTGTCTGTCCTGGATGCGGTAGACCTGGAACTGAGCAGGGCAGAGGGGTCAGATGAAAGGCCCCGCGCTGGTCAGGAAAGGCTGCCAAGCAGGGGCCTTTCTCAGCCTAGCGCCACGGTTCAGTGTGTGCGCGCTAGAGCCATGGACGCCTCTCTCTAGCCATGTGGACATGGCAAGGAGCAGCCGTCCCCAGCTGGCCGCAATGTCTCTGAGCTCCCCAGCCAGCCGGTGCAGATTAGCGCCTCTCCTAACCCGCTCTATCTGCCCCTGGGGCAGCGACGCAGGACGCTGCGACTGGCTCTCCCTCCTCCCCCCCGGTCCCAGGGACTCCGGCTCCTGTGGGAGCCCGCGCTCGCCCGTGCGGCGGGTTACCTTGCTGAGCAGCACATCGAAGTAGGCCGTGCTCCAGGCGGCCCCGTCCTGGGCTGGGAGCCGCAGCCAGGCCTCGACGCCATTGTCTGGGGGCAGGTGGCTGCTCCGCGCCGCAGGGGTGAAGTGGCACTGGAGGAAGCGCTCCGGCGAGCTGGCAAAGCCCCGCACCCTGGGGTACAAAGCGCTCAGAGCCTCTCCCCGGAAAAGGTTTTCTTCTGGATGCAGGAAGTGGGGGAGATTTTTGGTTGCTAAGCAACGAAGCAGGATCACCAGGAGCCGATAGACGGACCCTTCCAGGTCCTCCCAGTCCTCAGGGGAAGGGAACAGCTCCGTGGCCCACAGCAGCACCATCTAGACTCGGAAGCCAAAGGGATGCGTTCAGAGTGGGGGAGGGCATGACATGCAAACTAGCTGGGGTCACGCAGCTGTGGCTGGGGTGGCCAAAGCTGCCAAAGGGGGTTAGGCACCACGAGAATGAATGGGAACTGGGCAGCCATTGAAACTTCCCTCCATTAGTTTGCTTTGTAGCTGTGGGCTCTCAGCGCTTAATGTGGGCATTTACATGGCCACCCGGCTCTGGTTTGCATCCCGTTGCCCCAAGGGGCTGTTCTGCCGCCCAGAGCTGATGACCCCAGCAGAGAGCATGCCAGGGACACTTGGGGCACATGCAGAAGATTTTCTTCGAATTCATAAGGGTCTTAATTTCTGTCTAGTGAAGCCTGGTTCAAATTATTCAGCAACATGACAAGAATCTGGGGCCAATTACCTGGAGGCATCATCACATTGAAACTATCAGCAAGCCCGGAACCCCATTCAGTGCCCCCCTCCCGGGCATGGAACCCCTCTGCTAACATGCCTGGGTCTGCAATTAGCACAACACCGCCCAGTCGTCAGGGCTACAGTCCTCCCGGTTGACGTGGTCCAGTAGGTGCCAGTGCCACACACCACATGTTGTGAGCTGGTGTGTGGGGTCGCAGTGCCGCTCAGCCTTCCCCCCACTGTGGGCCACCCCTGGAGCAGAGAGCTGGGCCCGGGCAGGAGTGGCAGGACCTGCTGCGGTGGGGTGAGAGGGACAGTCCTGGGCGACTAGGAAAATCCCACTCGCGGTGACACTTTCCACCCAGGACGAAGGTGCAGCCCATGCATCACACATGGGGGAGCACATGAAACAGAGCTCAAGCTCGTCAGGGCCAGAAGGACAGGCCCCTGGCCCATGGGCAGGGCAAGAATCGCTCTGAGTGTCAATAGTCTTCAGGCTCCCGGGCACAAGGCAATGGTACACACACACACCTCGCCACAGGTCGTCTCCTCCCGTGGGGGTCCATAAGCCAAGGCCAAATGCAGGGTTCGGCCAGTACAGACGTGCAAGTCACAGCGTGCCATGAACCACACACGGGCTGCTCTCAGTCACCAGCAGCATCCCTAGCTGCTCTCTCGGGAAACCCTACCTTCAAGTGATTAAACGTGAGCCCTCCTTCCCTGCCCTCTTCTTTCCAGTCCTCCCAGTTGACGTGGTCCAGCAGGCGGAGGCTGTCGAGCCGGTGGCCTCTCAACAGGCCCACAATCTGGAGCAATCTCGCGACAGGGCGATTGGTGGAGTACCTGCCAAGACACACGCACAGGTGCCGCCAAGCTGCTCACTGCCTTCTCAGGGCATCTCTAGAGCGGGTACGGAGTGCATCAGCATTCAGATCAGCAGCTTTCCCCCTTCTCCTGGACCCTCCCAAGCCATGGGAGGCTGCCAAGGAGCAGCCTATAACACCATGGCACCTTCTCGTGGGGCTCCTCCTCAGATCCAGTTGCCATGTGAATTGCTGTGCTCGTGCCCTGCACTAGCTTATACCTGGGTGTCCCTACTGGGCTTTGGAGGGCGCCTTTCCGAAGTAGCACCCCTTCAGAAGCAGGCCCGGCACGTGAACAGCCCCTTGGCCCTGCTAATGTGACAGTAGGGCTGTTAGAAGATGTCTTCTTCGACCCCACCCTCTTTGAGAGAGTAGATATAGAAATGTAGCTGTGTTAGTCTGTCTACACTACCAAAATCTGCCTTTCAGCAGCTGTCCCACTCTGGCCAGGAAGGGGTTAAAGCAGGCTGAAGGGAGCCTGCACAGAGCCCTGGCCAATCAGGGAGGGGCTTTTAAGAAGCCAATCAGAGGACAGCTTGCTGGGGCAGCCCTGTATATAAGGAGCTGCTCAGCAGAGCAGAGGAGTTGGGTCCTGGTCGGGCAGGGGCAGGGCAGGGGCAGGGGCAGGGGCAGGGGCAGGGGCAGGGGCAGGGGCAGGGGGCAGGGGCAGGGGCAGGGCAGGGGCAGGGGCAGGGGCAGGCCTAGTTCCCAAGTAGCAGCACCTTAGCGGGAGCAGCGCTGGGCAGGCTCAGGGGAGAGGGAGGCTCCAGCTGACACCTGCCAGGCTGCAGGCCTTGCTGCAAAGGCCACACTGAGGACAGGCCTGAATGGGCTGGGGCTTGCCCCTGAGGTGCAGCACTAGACTAGGCCTGCAGTTGGCCATGGCAACAGGCGCGAGGCTGAGGAATGCTGATACCCCGGCAGGGGGCGAGAGACCAGTGAGGTGGGCGCAGCCGGAGGGCAGTATCCTGAACAGGACGCCATGATCCTGGGCGCGGCGCGGGTCCCGAGCACAGGGAGAGTGCAAAGAGACAACGGGCAGGACACCGGCCAGAAGGGGGCGACCTGCTGTGGACTGAGCTAACTCCCGGGTGACCAGCAGGAGGCGCCGTGGTGGTGAATCATGACCTGTGGCGCTTGGTGGAGAACGCAAGCACACGCAGTCTGCCCCCCACCCTGGTGCAAGGGGAGGCGTGAATGGACTGGGTGAGCCGTGCTGCACTGAGACTGGAGAGACTGAAAAGCGGGCCTGGGTGGCCCAGCTGGCTGAGGGACTGGTCAGGGTGCTGTGGGGCTGGGAACCTGGACCTGTGGGAGAGCAGGCACCACGGGTGGGAGGCCAGTGCCTGGACCTCCCAACTGACGCCTGGGGGAGAAGGGAAGCCCCCCACCGCCGGACAATAAGAGCAGCCCCTGTGAGGGTCACAGGGCCCCCAGCCATGTTGGGCCTGTGTGGAGCCCGGACACCTGAAGAGGGAGCCCCAAGGGGACCTGCAAGGCCCAGGCTGGCCCTGAGGGAAGGGCTAAGCCAAGATCGGACTGCGGGAGGGCCGTGGTGGCGCTTCATCGCCATTCCAAGGACCGCAGCAAGTGGCCTTGTCCCCAGAGACAGGAGGGTGTCGGGCCCAGCCTGAGACTGCCCCAAGGGATGGGCGGGGGAGTCTGGGGCAGAGAAGCCCAGCATGGCGTGGCAGCTGAACTCGGCAGTAGTTCGCCAGGTGTGACACTGAACTCCTGGGCAGGGCCCTCATTTTCTTAGGAGTTTTCTTCCGGGCGAAAGGCTGAATCGTCTTTAGGGCCGGTTGAAATGTTTCAACGTTCTCAAGTGTGAGGAAAATTTTCACTGAACTTCAGATTTGCACGGAAAACAGCAAACAAACGCCTCAATGTGCAGGCTCAGGTTCCCTCCCGTTTGCACTGGACAGAACTACGTCCCATGGCCAGACTGCGTCCTCACGGAGCTCCGAACAGCAGGCAGACCCTCTCTCTCCCACCCAGCAAGCTTTCAGGAAGGGGGGGAGGTGCACAGCCTGGCGTTTACCTCCAGTGGTGGGAGCTGCAGGGGATGAAGTCAGCCTCCTGGGTCGCTTTCTGCAGGCTGCCTGCCGGAAACCCTCCTTCTCCGTGCCTGCTGCAGAGCTTCCGAGCGCCCTGCTTCCTCTGCACCACCGGGAGGACATGGAACCGGATCGTTTTCCAGCCACTGGACACCAGCAGGGACAGCTGCAGCCCTTCCTCCTGCAGGCTCTCAGCGCTGACCTCACCTGGGAAGGGCAGGGGTTGCTTTAGAAAACAACCGGCTTAGAGATCTCCTAGTCCTCCCCCTTCCCCATCTCTCCTCTGGGTGCCTTGGCAGCCAGCCCCACTTCAGCCGGGCAGGGCCCTCAGGCCTGGGGCGTTCGCCCTGTTCTTTAAAACAGACCGGCCATGCCTGGATGGGGCCCAGCAGCAGTGCAGCGAGCAGCCTTGCCGAGTCCAGGCTTTGCGCTGCGCCTGGCCTTTCCGCGGCAGAGCAGGGGAGACCGTCTGGGCGAGAGAAGGGCATGAACGCCCCTTGTTCCAGCACCTCCGGGCATGGCAGCCGCTGCTGCAGGGGTGAAACCAGTGGCTGAAATGAACCCGCATTGTTGTTCGGTTGCCTGTGGGTTCATTCTTCCCCCTCCGGACGTCACCTAGCAGCTCCACGGAGCCGCAGCTGGACAGCTCCTAGGCACTTGGCGCTGGAGCAGAGCAGGGAACAGGGCCTGTCGCACTGATGGTCTTTGCTCCAGCCACTCCCTTTCCGGATTCCCCCTCCCCCCGCCTTGCCAAGCCAAGAGGCAGGCTCTGAATGCTCAGCCCTCCAGCACAGCACACTGGGCTGGGACCGGGCAGAGGAACCAGGAGGCAAGGCTGGTGATGGGGCAGACAGGAGCCAGGAGAGTGGTGGACGTAGCTGTCTCGCTGCCTGCAATGACTCCAGAGCAGGAGCACCAACCTCTGCACAGACTTCTAGGGCCCAGGGCACAAAGCCCAAACCGGGGTGAGCTCTGTGCTCCGATTCCATCAAGGGTGAGCCCCTCTGCACTGGAGCAGCCCTATCACGGAGCGGCAGATTGCTCCCTTGGGTGCCCCCGTCTGCCCACCTGCCTGGGTGAGCCTGCCTGTGTGCTCGCCTGAAGCACAGCCATAGCCAGCTTAGCCCTGTCCCAAAGGACCAGGTCAGCTGCAGCTTAGCTCTCGCCCCAAAGACAATGCCCCTGGCCCAGCCTCTACTCAGCTCCAGACAGACCGACTCAACGCCCAGCGGAAAGCAGAAAGGAACTTACAACAGACACAGGATGAGCTACAGCCCTAAGCTCCAAACGGGGAGAGACACGTCTAGAACCAGCCATCGCCACACGTCCTGCGGGGCTGAGCCACTGGAGGGCTCTTGCTTGTGCTAGAATGATCTTGCCTCCCACAGGCCAAGCAGCACAGACAGGGTCAGTTCCTTCTAGGCATTCTCCTCTTCCCACGCCTGATGGTGACTCATCTTCATGGGCAGGATGTCTTCTTGGTGGTGGTACACAGGGAAATTCCAGCTGCAATGTCCCACCATTGACCATCTGCTATAGATGGACCTTTCTTCCTGGAAGGGCACAACACCTTCTGTTGGGCCAGACCCTTCACGCTCATTAATGCGCTCTGCTGACACAGGCAGAGGCTCACAATCCACCTGCCCAAGTATTACTTTACAGGCAGGGCTACGGGCGTGATAAGTCAGATTAGTGCCCCCAGCAGCTCACTAGCACACCATGAACCCTAAACACTAACCACACGGGGTGCGTCTACACAGCAGGGCTCAATTCGAAACAAGCTACACAAACTGAGCTACAGCAGTTGCGTCGCTTATTTCGAAACTGGGAGCATGGCCACAGCACGGATGTGGAGATGGAGCCCCCTTCCTCCGCCTCCCCTTCCTCCTCGTGCAAGGAGGGCTGCGGGAGTTGGAGGAAGAAGTCCTCCAGCTCGACACTATTTCAAAATCACTGCCTGCTGCACAGACGCAGAAGAAGTTATTTGGGAATAGTGTTGCAGTGGAGACGTACCCTCACTGATCATTCTAGTCCTTATTGTAACCGTGACAATGCCTGGGGGAGCCAGCGAGATTCCAGCTCGGTATCTGTCGGCACTCGAGTGAGAGCCGGGGCCTTGGCATGAGCTGGCCCCAGGCAGACGTGCGTGGAGGGGTACACCGAGAAGGATGCATAGCTAGAAACAGGCGGGTGTTTGAGCCAGAGGGTCTGACTGACACACAGCTGGGGGGTAGAAGAGGGACTCACGGACTCACCCCCCTGTGGCTGGGCATGGGAGAACGCTCTATCCTCCTCTGGCCCTCCTGCCGACAGCCCCTTTGGCCTTGCAGCAGCCTACATCAGCGTGTGCCGTGGCCCTTGGCCCAGTGACATTCTGTGCCACCCCTCTGAGTTCCATGAACAACTGTCTAGTGCCCCGATGCCAGGTGTCAGCCGCAGCCAGGCCGGCCGCCGGCTGGGACATCTGAGCCATTTCCTTGGGCAAGCCTGGGAAAACCTGGACAGACACAATCAAAGAACATGGTCCAGATGGGCAGCCCCAGGGAGGAGCAAGTCCATCGGCCAGGGGGAGCTGGTGGGGAAACACACTCACGTAGTGAGGGTCAAACCAAGCCCTCTGGCACGAGGACATGCTGACGAGGCGCTGCTCCCTTGGCCGAGCATGTGATGGATCCAAGGAGAATATGATGCTGAGCTGCCTTCTTTACAGAATAAACCAGTCTGAGGAAGAGGCAGCAGAGCAAAGTTCCCTCTATTCTTTTCCATCTGTGTGCAGATTTTTTCCATCCATGTGTGGAATAAAATGTGTGTGTGCACTGAGGCATGTGCAAATGTGCACCACCAGTAGAAACAAAACACCTCGCTGTCAGCTGGCCGGCATTGGCATCTCTCCTAAGCAGCCGCACACGTGCACAGCAGACAGGGTGGATTTGTGTCCCGCTGACTTTCCCGCTGCTGTTATAGCTGAACCAGGCCCATGCCCACGACATTCAGTGCGAGAAGCTTCTGTCGCTGCTGCTCTCCAGGTGAATGCTTCTGCTGACGGCTTGCATTTTACAAAGCAGTGTGCTGACATGCTGCAAAGGTGGACTCCCACCTCCCCGCGCTTCACCTTGCATGGGTCACGCCCAAGAGGTTGGACTTGTTGCTCCAGTTATCACTGGCACAGCCAGCAAGGGAACAGTAGCCTGCCAGCTCCTTTTAAGCAAAGACTGGCGTTGATGCTGATCTGACACACACATGTAATCGCCCTGTGTTCACTCCAGCCACCAGGGGCCTGCTTAGCTGAGCTTGTAGTAAGCCCACTGGACCTGGTCCCACTCCTGGTCCCGTTTCCCAGAGCAGAGACGCCCCACTGGCCTAGGATTAACTTTGACACGGCCGCTTCTTTATCACACCACTAGCTGTGCTGCTTTCCATCCAGAGAGCCAGAGCTCAGACCAGGCCAGGGGCTGCGGGTTAACGGCCATCTGGTCACTGAGACGCAGAAGAGCGACATAGAAATGTCTGGAGACTGACGGCAGCCGCCAAGAGGTGCTAGACAAGAGGAGGGAAGTAGAATGTACAGCCGATCCCTCACAAGGCTTTATAGTCCTAAGGATGCAATGGGACATCTTCAGTTACAGTGGGGAAAGCCTGCCCCTCTGGAGTCAGTAGCAAAAGTCCCTCTGGCTTCATTGGTGTCGATCTCCCCCTGCAACTTCATTTCAGCGTGGCACTGAATGGTCATCAAGTGGCATATCTAGCCCTTGCCAGCTGAGGCATCCCAACACATGTTGGACTACAGCCTCTCCATGGGTCCTTCTCACCCACCACTGAAGTGCAGCCACCTCTGGGGTGAAACACTGAAGACAGCCTGCACCAGCAGCACGGGCCTACATGGAGAAATTCACCTCTCTAGGTCGCGCCCAAAGGGGTTGGTTGGGTTTCTCTTTCCACAGAGAATGCAGCTAACTCAGTTTGGACCGACATTGGGATCAAAGCTGGGGGCTTCTTGTTTGTGCCTCCATCAGCAGCTCCCTCTGTCCTCCCTGGACCAATCAGTGCCTCTCGGGATGAAAGGGGAGCAGGTTCTCTGTCAGTGCTCTGGCTTGTGCCTCACGGGTAGGCTCCAGTTCGGAGTGGGTAGCGGCTGCCTTTCCCACGTAGCGGGGCGTTCCGAATCCAGCCGCTCAGGTTACATCCCTATGGGGGTGCCACCCATCACTGCTGCACAGGTGATGGCCCCGTGGTCGGTCTGAGGCCTCTCTCAGACCCCTCTCCACGCCTCTCTGCTGTTAGACGGTTTCACTGCCTCCTTGTTCCATCTCCTTCCCTGCCCCCTCTCCCCTTCCCATTGCCCCTTCTCTCTGTGCCTCGCCTTTTCCTTTTTGCCTCTCGCCATCTGCATCTCCGGCCCCAGCCCTGCTCTGGGCTGGGAGCAGGGAGGTAGCCAGCCTCTCCAGTCACACCCCATCTGCCCCCCACCGCGGGGGGTCCCTCTGGCCCATCCCCCAATCCCCCACCCCTCCGGCCCTTGCCCGCGGGTGCAGCTGGCACACACCTGGCTCGATGAGGAACTCGTGCCTGCAGTGGACGATGGCAGCGATGATTAGCTCTTTCAGGCGCCTGAGGACCTTGCCTGGCACGATGTGCCCCCTGCACTCAGTGCCGCATGCCTCACTGAACACGTCCTCTTGGGTCCAGCCCTCCCAGCCAGCTCCCTCCTTGGGCACGGCCAGGTAGCAGCAGCCTGCTGCGTGACGGTGCCCGCTGGGAACCGGCTCCACCTGGCCCTCTTCGCTGGAGCAGGCCTGCAGCAGGAGGGCGTCGGCCGCCATCCGCAGGGGAACCCCCACCGTGACTTCATCCTCCGAGGAGCAGAGGGCAAATTCAAAGACTTCCAGGTTTCTTGAATAATCGGCCATAAATCGGGGGTCCATGGCAGTTACTTTCTCCAGCACGGTCAGCAGAATGTTCTCTGCCCTCTGGAAATGCTCCAGCCTCTGAGCCTCGCGAGCCAGGATCACGCCCAGGCGGCTGTGCCACTGAGACCCCTTCGCAGCCATGGCTGCCTGGCAGGGCAAAGAGCCTCCTCTCCCAGCGCTGCAAGCTGCACTCTCCCCGACAGCCCGGCAGGGAGGGGAACGCAGGTGGTGGGAGCAGGTGCCTTTTGGGCGGAGCCGCCAGTGGAGAGACATTCCAGTAAGACATCACGAAGCCTCCTCCTCCGGCGCTGGACAAGAGCCAAGCCCTGTGCGCTGTTCCTTGCCGAGGGAGCGCCCCGGCAGTCAGGTGTATCCCCGCGCGCTGTTCCTTGCCGAGGGAGCGCCCCGGCAGTCAGGTGTGTCCCCGCGCGCTGTTCCTTGCCGAGGGAGCGCCCCGGCAGTCAGGTGTGTCCCCGCGCGCTGTTCCTTGCCGAGGGAGCGCCCCGGCAGTCAGGTGTGATCCGTGTGCGCCCCAGCCGGGCTGCTAAGTCTGGCCTCGCATGGGGCTCTCCTGCTCAGCACCCTGGGCAAGGGTGGTCCAGAGCCTCAGTGGGTGGAGAGACATCTCTCCATTGATTTCAGTGGAAATGCTGACTGGCGCCCGGCTGGGGACCTGGCCTCAGTGGAGAGAGGCTGATGTCCATCAGCGGGGCAGCTGACTCGGTGTCCACGAGAGTGCGTCCTTAGCACTGCTCACAGGGAACCCCCGAGAACAGTGTTTAGGGTTCCCTGTGAGCCGAGTCGCAGAGCAGCCCTGTGCCTGGAGAGGAGGGTCGAGTACACAGCACAGGGGCTGCATGGGACATGGGACTAAGTCCTGTGCCTCCTCATGGCCCACTGATCTCGGACTCTGTGGCCACCCATTTCCTTCTGCACCACTTAGTTAGCCAGGGTGTCCGAGCATGGCAAATGTGAGTCCTACCCACAGCCCATTGCCTGTCCCCCCTCCCCCCACCCGTTATGGCTCTGCCCCGCTTTGGGATGGCAACCGCCGGTGGCAGAGTTCGGATGATTGGGCCAGGTCACACCCCTGGCTGGGACCCCTGGATCCAGGCTGTCTGCAGGCACCAGCTACGCACCAAACATATATGTCCGAGTTTTCTTTGCCTCCGCGAGGGCTCAACACACAGCTGTGTTTTAATGCAAGCAGAATTCCCGACCCTGTCTTCTAATTACAGGGCCACCCAGGCCTGGGCCTTAAATCGCTGTGTCTGAGGGAGTGAAACAGGGTCAGCTGCCTCCCGCGTGCCCCTGCTGACCTGGGGGGCTCTGCGGGCACTGCCTCTGTTTCCCCTCTTCAGGCTCCTCAATAAATGCCATGTGCAGGAGACTTATGTGAGTGCAATAGCAAGAGCCCTTCTTGGGAGCCAGCTAGCTAACATCCAGAAATACCCCTGCTCCCTGAGCGCTGGCTCTTCCTGTTCTTCTGAGCAGCTGGAGGAGACGCAAGTGTCCCTGCAAGCCGAGTGCTTGGGCAGCCACCCAGGAGAGATTCCAATGCCACCCAGCTGATGAGCAGAGTGCCCACAGCCTCCCACAACTGCAGCAGGTGTCTGTACTGGTGGTGCACTTCTGCACATGCCTCAGTGCACAGAACAACATTTATTCCACGCACATGGAAAAATTAGAGGGATGATTGGGCCTGGCCTGCCTTTGCCTTCTCCACAAAAGAAAAACTAAACTTCGGGACGGGATTTTCACCTAGCCACGACTCCCCTCCTCTGGGACTACAGCATGCGATTCTTTCTGCAGCCTCACGCAACAGTTCCCGATACGGGCCCATCAACAGGCGGTGGGCCTCATGGGAGCAGGGGGGAAGTGCTTCTGTTTCCTCTGGCTGCAGGCTGTCTGCAGACGTCAGTGGATGCTGGATCACCTCCCTGGTGAGCACCGTGTTGGGCTGTGCTCTCTCTGCCAGCTGGGGGGCTGACATTAGCACAGCAGGAAGTACAGTCAGAATCCAAGCTCTTGGGATTGTATTAGGGAGCAGCCTTGGAACAGGCCTCCCCAGTGTGACATGCCAGGCTTCACTCTTCCATTTGCCACAGGCAAGCTGCCATTGGTGCTTGCTGCTTTCCTAACGCTTCAGCTGGAGGGCTCTCTGCCAGCCAAGCCCACCACTGGGATCCCGGCAAGGCAAGAAATGTTTGGCAGGACTCTGGCCAGCCCGCTGCAGAACACTGAGATGGTTAAAACACCAAGCATGTCAGAAATTAGCACCGGGTGCCATCCGAAACCCCGGAACGGCGAAAAGTCAGGTCCCTTCAGAGCACGGAGAATTTTGTCTCTTCTCTGCCAGCCAATGCTGGGGCATTCTTTCCATGTCATTCATCTCTCTTGCACAACTCATCCATGCCCCATGCCAGACTGAAAACGCACTGACTGCTCGCCAGAGTACAATTCCTGCTGGGGCCCAGCCTTGCGCTGACATGCAAATGTAAAGGGCTTTGAGAGCCACTGATGGAAAGCACCCAGTCACCCTATGATAGTGTATCTGCCTCTCTCTCTGCCAGCCTCTAGCTCTGGCATCTTGGTCAGCACAGGCAGAGGCTGGAAGCAAGGCCGTGATTAAGCCACGAGTGCTCTGTCAGGAAAAATGAAGGGCCGGGCTTTCCAACATGTTCTGTGTGTCCTAAAAGGATACTGATCATATAAGAGGCGATGCAAATGGAAGGGCCTGGTTTTCATTTGCACTAAGGCCCTTTCCGTTCATCAATCTGGCAGTGAAAGGAGGGTGTAAATTACGAGGAAAAGGAAAGCCGGGGTGGGGAGGGGAGTGCATATTCGCAGGGCGTAATGCTGCACTCACGCTAAGGCTCTAGTTCACTGCCAGAGAGAGGCCTAGTGGAAATGAGAACCAGGCTGAAAGATTTAAAACATATGTCCGGCTTTCACACGAAAACACATTGAGCCCATGCCGTCAGCACAGAAGTATGCATTATTCGTCTTCTTCCCGCGGCACCTGGGAGCCCCAGTCAGCGCTGTAGGGGCTGCACCAACAGAACAGGCAGCTGCTCTCTGCCCCAAACAACGTGCAGTCCGTCCAAAGAACCCCAGAGGAGTTGAGCGCCCGACACCTACTGAAAAGCTCAATGGGCTCTGGGTGCCTAAATCCCCTGGGCTCCTTGGAAAGTCCCAGCCTCATGTTTTAATTATCATGAATAAACTGACCCGGGACAGAAACAGTTTATAGTTTAGATCCCCGCACACGCACGTTAGCCAGAAGAACTCTGCTCCCTTTAGCCTCGCGGACTGGCCTTCTCAGCACCCCGCTGCTCTCTTTACTCTCTGCTGGTGGCCGCTGTATGTGGGAGATGAGCCCTTCTGAAAATCGGATCTAGGAGTCTGAACGGGAACTCTTGGCTCTGAGCACTCGTGCGGATCCATTCCTTGGCGTCGATTTCCAGGGGCCCCAATCGCTCCTCTCTCCTGGGACAGAGCCATGGGATGGGGCTAGAAGGGAAGGGAAGTGAGCGCTTTGCAGCCCTCCCTACGCTGTGTAACAGCACGAGGGCAGGAGTGCCAGCTGACTCTTGCCCAGGCATTCACCTTTGGGAGTGGGAGGGGTCCTTTAGCAGCAGTTTGGATCAAGTGAGGATAAGGGGCTAGCAGATTTGTAAGCTTGCGCCATCCCAGCCAGCATCACAAGCTAGATAATGGGACTGACCACCCTGCCTATTGCTAATCCACACGGCTCTCTGCAGTCACACAAGCAGATGAAAGGAAGGCTCAGGCCTTGTCTACACATAACAAACTTCTACTGATTTGGATGCAGACCCTGGTGTGGACCCTCTTCTTTCAGCGTAAGATAAATGTTTTCCAACTGAGCTTCAACTTACTTGTAGCAGGGTGGTTACCCAGCTCCAGGCATCAAAAGGGTTAAAACAGCCCTGGGAGAGGGCTGTAGCTACGGGCCAATCAAGAGAGGCCTTGCGGCAGCCAATCAGAAACCAGCGGGGGCTGTATAAAAAAGATGGCTGGCCAGGCTGAGCCCATTCTGTCCCTTACCCTTGCCTGGGAAGGACCTTGCTGCCTGCTAGCCAGGGTGCCATGGACAGAGCAGTGCTGGGGGAAGGCAGGGTGAGCCAGGGCACTCCAGGTCCACACCCCTTGCCAATGCTTAGTGGCCATGTTAGGTTGCGGTTTGCCCCTGAGGCAAGGGCTAGATGATGTCTGGCAGTGGGTCACTGAGGCAAGGTGGGTGGAGGGGAATTGGGTGTTCCCTGGGAGGGTGGACCCCTGAGCATGGAGGCCCTGTGGCAGGGCAGTACCAGAGGGGAGGGCTCTGTGGGTCCCAATGGAGGGTGGCAGAACCATTAACACAAACAGGTAACAGTAGAAACAAAAAACAGGACTATGTAGCACTTTAAAGACTAACAAGATGGTTTATTAGGTGATGAGCTTTCGTGGGCCAGACCCACTTCCTCAGATCAAATTGTGGAAGAAAATAGGCATGACCAAAGGGATGCAATCAAAAAAAAGTGAACACATATAGAAAGGACAAATCACATTTCAGAACAGAGAGGGGATGGGGGGGGGAGGTAAATGTCTGTGAGCTAATGATATTAGAGGTGATAATTGGGGAAGCTATCTTTGTAATGGGTAAGGTAATTAGGGTCTTTGTTAATACCCCGGCGTAAAGTGTCAAATTTAAGCATGAATGACAGTTCAGAGGTTTCTCTTCAAGCCTGGTGTGAAAATGTCTTTGAAGCAGTATGCAGGTAATCAAGTCGTTGAGACAATGCCCTTTCTGGTTGAAATGGCAAGAAACTGTTTTTTCTTTGTGATACTGTCTGATATCCGTTTGTGGCATTGATTCTTTGGCGGCGTCCTGAGTGTTTGTCCAATGTACATAGCAGATGGACACTGTCGGCACATGATGATATAGATTATATTTCTGGATGAGCAGGAATATGTGTTTTGATCTTATAACTGAATTGGTTAGGTCCAATAATGGTGTCAGCAGAGTAAATATGTGGACAAAGCTGGCAACGGGGTTTGTTGCAAGGAAAAGTCCCAGGGTTGGTAGTAGTGTGGTATGTCCTGTGGTTGTTGGTAAGAATCATCCTGAGGTTAGGTGGTTGTCTGTAGGAGACTATGGGTCTGTCTCCCAGAGCCTCTTGGAGTGTAGTATCCTGTTCTAGTATAGGTTGTAGTTTATTGATAATATGTTGGATGGGTTTAAGTTGGGGGCTATAGGTGATGACAAGTGGTGTTCTATTGTTGGTTTTCTTGGGTCTGTCTTGAAGTAGATGGTTTCTGGATATTCGTCTGGCTCTTTCAATTTGTGTTTTTATTTCTCCAGGTGGGTGTGACGTAGTGGGGGTATCTGGCTAGTTCCTATGCTGGCTCTGTGGTAATCCCCAATGGCTGCCATCGGTACCACAGCCCAGAAGGATGAGTCATTATGCTAAGAGGGTCTCTCAACCTGTCTGACCAGCTACCCCCCAGGGAGAGAGACAAAGGAAGGGGGAATGCTGCCCTGGCTGGGGGCAGGGCTGGAAGAGGTTGGTTTCTGTCTGGGATCATGGAGGAACCAGCCTAAGCCAGGGGCTGGGATTTAGGGGCCCAATCTCCCCATCGCAAGGGGGGCTGAGGCATCCTAGACCTGCCCTGTAACCAGATTACATCGGTGCTGTGCTGTGCTGTGCTGTATCCTGGAGAAGGAATAAACTCCCTCCATTCTACGGGCTGGTGGAGTCTGTTCGTGCCATTACGGGGGTGCAGGAGTCAGGGGACCCCAACGCGTCGTCACAGTGGGTAACTAAGGTTTATAAATGCTTGGTAGAGATCCTGAAGTTTCTGGTCTCTGTCGGTGGGATTAGAGCAGATACGGTTGTATCGAAGGGCTTGGCTATAGATGATGGATCGTATGGTGTGTTCTGGATGGGAGCTGGAGGCATGAAGGTAACTGTATGAGTCAGTGGGTTTTCTGTAGAGAGTGGTGTCTAATTTTCCATTGGTGATTTGTACTGTGGTATCCAGGAAATGGATCTCTCGTGTAGAATGGTCTAGGCTGAGATTGATGGTGGGGTGTAGGTTGTTAAAATCTCTGTGGAATGTCTCCAGTGTTTCTTGGCCGTGGTAACAGTAGGTGAGGCACTGGCTGGAAGGGGGCGCTTCAGGGCTGAATTGAGCTAATTCCCAAGGGACCAGCAGGAGGCGCCGTGGCGGTGTCACACCGTGTTACTTGTGCCAGCTAAACTGAACTAAGCCTCGTTCAAACCCAGGGAAGAGCATCCACCCGCCTTTACAACACAGAGTCCGGTGGCACTTCACCAATTTATTAGGGCCTACACTTTCGCGAGCCACAGCTCACTTCCTCGGGTGCTGAAGAGAAAAAGGCGGGACAGAGAGGGGAGTGTGACCTCAGTGCTAGTGAAATCAGAGGGGATGTGGCTCATCTCCCGCAGTGAGGAGAAGGGGAGAGTGTGTGAATGGGAAATTACCTACTGTAATGGGAGAACCGCTCCGTGTCTATTTAAACCTCCTTTCTTTCGGGGTTTCAAACTTGCATATGAATTCCAGCTCAGCAGGTTTTCCTTGCAGTTTGGTTTTGATCACCCGCTCTTGTTATAGAGCAACACTTTTAATTACACAGGCGTAGCTCTGGCCTAGTCCACACCACCGTGGGCGGTTGATCTAAGAGTTACACAACTTCAGCTACAGATCTGCACTGTGATAAGCCAGCGAAGGCGCGGTCCCATGGACGCTACATGTCATGTGCGCCTCATTCTGTGGAATGCGTGCTGGAGCCGGCAGGAGAGTGCGCAGTGGCCGATTTACCGGCTCCGCGCTAGACGTGGTGAACCGACCCCTCTGGATCGCCGCCCATCGGTCTGTGGGAGTCGGACAAGCCCCGCATTAGGCCTGCTCCCAAGGGTCAGCGGTTCAGAGACCCGCAGTGAACTGCGAAGGCCCAAGTCCCCTGGGTAATGTGGACGGGGAGTGGAGTCCTGGCTCACCAGAGCATTTTGTGCTCACTCAGCTCCGGCGGGAAGGACCGGAGGAGGGGCAGAGCAACGGCCGACCTGGTCTACGGGGCCCTGAAACCGCTGCCTCAAATCCTGGGCTTTAGTGGGGCCTAGCCACTCTCCACGAGGTGCTGTGTGGCTGACTTCAGTATCCGCTGTGGCTCCAGGGCTCTGCCCCTTCTCTGGCAGCAGTCAGTGGGAACGTTAGCCCCCGGGGGCAGGTCAACAGAGGCCTCCTGTCATGTCTTAGTGCCCCTCTCTGGCTGGGCGCACAGGCCAGCAGAGCAGGCGTGGGGTGGCGCTGCACTCCTTCCTCCCGGGCAGCCTTCCGCTACGGCTCCAGTTCCCACCCCAGGAGATGGAGGCACCTTTGTCCACTGCCTGCTCTGGAATAGCCCCAGCATCCCTCCCGGCCCGCCAGCTCCTCCAGAGCAGCCGAGTCCGCTCACCTCTGTTCCCCATCCCTTCCCTCACCAAGGGACGGCAGGGACCCGCCCCCCAAGCCAGGACACCGCCAAGAGGCAACTGCTGGGTGTGGGGAAAGGCTTGGGACGCTTTGCGGAGTGCTCGGGTCAGCAGTGTCTCTGACTCCAGACGAGCTTTTAAGGCTTCTTGCTCCCATTGATTTCAATGGCAAAATGTTCATTGACTTCAGTGGAAACTGGCTGGGCCTCCAAGAGAGCAACAGAACCGGATAAAGGAAAAGAGCAAGGAGAGTGAACGAGGGGCACAAAGAAACGGCAGCGGGGGCCTAGTGCAGCTCTGCTACAGAGGAGCATGTACTGGGCGGGCCAGCGTTGTAGGGGCTGAACGGAGAGGGAGAGCCCTGCGGCTTGAGCGAGCCAGCTAGCCCCCGGCGCTCAGGCCCCGCTCCAGTCCGGGGGCGGGGGTGATTGGAGGGTGTGTAGGCAGAGCAAAGCCAGCCCAGGTTAGGTTAGCACAGGTTAAAAGCCACTCTCAGCTCTTCCCAAAGTCCTAGGGACTGGAGCTACCCCATGCTGCTGCAAAACTCACTGCCGCTGGGCTCTCCAAAAGCTGCAGCCATGTCCCCCCATGCAGGGCAGGCGTGCCCTAGCTTTAACATCCGCAGTTTCACATCCAAAGCTATGAATGGGACACATCCAGCTCACTTCATGAGCCTCATTCGCACAGGCCCTACAATTGGCACCCACGTCTTTTGTGGCTATTTCCACCCTTTGTGAACCCAGCACAGCAGGGGAATGTGTACAACACACACTGCCCAGTGGCTCAGACGAGTTCAGCTTGGAGTGACGGCTGGCCAAATACTGTTGAGTCCTGCTCTGACCAGTTGTCTACCAACCCTTTGAACCCAAAGTACTTGCAGCATGTGGCTCCTCTGGTTCTGTGCTGGGAACTAGGGATGTTAGATAGCGTGCAATTGAATAGTCGTGTAACTGCGTGAAATGTTAGCGGCTACACGACTATTCGATAGTTCCTGGGGGGTTGGGGCGGCAGCCAGTGCACTCCCAGCCCCACTCCTGGGGAGCCCCCTGCCACCCTGCACTGCTGCCCGTCTATCAGAGGCAGCAGGTGGGAGCCAGTTTAAAAACCAGCTCCCTGTGCAGACCGGCTGTCTGTCGCCCCGTGCTGCTGCCTCCGCTACAGAGGTGGGGTGGGGAGTGTGTGTAGTCAACAAGATTAACTGATAGGCTGAGGCTTATCGGTTAATCATGTCATTGACTTCACATCCCTACTGGGAGTGGGGAGGTTTGGCAATAGCAGGAGAAGGGTGAGGCAGGCAGAAGGTTGGGGTTGGAATGGAACAGCCAGTCGCCAGGCTTTCTAGGCTGCCGTTTAAACAATTTTTTAAAATTCTTTTTCTAAGTGTGACTAATGCCCTGGCTTGTAGCTCAGTGATCTCTTCCTTGTGAGTTCCCATCTCAGGCTGGGATCTGGGGGAACCCTCTTTAGACTGGATGCTGTAGATCCTGAGACACGCCGCTGGGTTTCTGTCTCAGTAAGGAATCCCCTTTATTTTCATAAGAACATAAGAATGGCCGTACTGGGTCAGACCAAAGGTCCATCTAGCCCAGTATCCTGTCTGCCGACAGTGGCCAGCACCAGGTGCCCCAGAGGGGGTGGACCGAAGACAATGATCAAGCGATTTGTCTCCTGCCATCCCCCTCCAGCCTCTGACAAACAGAGGCCAAGGACACCATTTTATGCCCTGGCTAATAGCCTTTTATGGACCTAACCTCCATGAAATTATCTAGCTTCTCTTTAAACTCTATTATAGTCCTAGCCTTCACAGCCTCCTCTGGCAAGGAGTTCCACAGGTTGACTACACGCTGTGTGAAGAAGAACTTTCTTTTATTAGTTTTAAACCTGCTACCCATTAATTTCATTTGGTGTCCTCTAGTTCTTCTATTATGGGAACTAATAAATAACTTTTCTTTATCGGCCCTCTCCACACCACTCATGATTTTATACACCTCTATCATATCCCCTCAGTCTCCTCTTTTCTAAACTGAAAAGTCCCAGTCGCTTAACCTCTCCTCATATGGGACCCGTTCCAAACCCCTAATCATTTTAGTTGCCCTTTTCTGAACCCTTTCCAAGGCCAAAATATCTTTTTTAAGGTGAGGAGACCACATCTGTACACAGTATTCAAGATGTGGGCGTTCCATAGTTTTATACAGGGGCAGTAAGATATTCTGGGTCTTATTTTCTATCCCTTTCTTAATAATTCCTAGCATCCTATTTGCCTTTTTGACCGCCGCTGCACACTGTGTGGAAGTTTTCAGAGAACTGTCCACGATAACTCCAAGATCTCTTTCCTGATTTGTCGTAGCCAAATTAGCCCCCATCATACTGTACGTATAGTTGGGGTTATTTTTCCGACGTGCATTACTTTACACTTATCCACATTAAATTTCATTTGCCATTTTGTTGCCCAATCACTCAGTTTGGTGAGATCTTCTGGAGTCCTCACAGTCTGCTTCTGTCTTGACTATCCTAAACAGTTTGGTATCTTCTGCAAACTTTACCACCTCACTGCTTACCCCTTTCTCCAGATCATTTATGAATAAGTTGAACAGGATTGGTCCCAGGACTGACCCTTGGGGACACCACTAGTTACCCCTCTCCATTCTGAAAATTTACCATTTATTCCTACCCTTTGTTTCCTGTCTTTTAACCAGTTCTCAATCCAAGAAAGGACCTTCCCTCTTATCCCATGGCCATGTAATTTACACAAGAGCCTTTGGTGAGGGACCTTGTCAAAGGCTTTCTGAAAATCTAAGTATACTATATCTACTGGATCCCCCTTGTCCGCATGTTTGTTAACCCCTTCAAAGAACTCTAATAGATTAGTAAGACAGGATTTCCCTTTACAGAAACCATGTTGACTTTTGTCCAACAAATTATGTTCTTCTACATGCCTCACAATTTTATTCTTTACTATTGTTTCGACTAATTTGCCCGGTACTGAAGTTAGACTTACCAGTCTGTAATTGCCAGGATCACCTCTAGAGCCCTTTTTAAATATTGGTGTCACGTTGGCTACCTTCCAGTCATTAGGTACGGAAGCGATTTAAGGAATAGGTTACAAACCACAGATAATAGTTAAGCAATTTCCCATTTGAGTTCTTTTAGAACCCTTGGATGAATGCCATCCGGTCCCGGAGATTTGTTAACATTAAGTTTTTCTATTTGTTCCAAAACCTCCTCTAATGCCACTTCAATCCGGGACAGTTCCTCAGATTCATCACCCACAAAGGACGGTGCAGATTTGGGAATCTCCCCAACGTCCTCAGCCGTGAAGACTGAAGCAAAGAAATCATTTAGTTTCTCCGCAATGGCTTTATCGTCCTTGATTGCGCCTTTATAGTTCGATCGTCTAGGGGACCCACAGGTTTTTTAGCAGGCTTCCTGCTTCTAATGTACTTAAAAACATTTTGTTATTTCTTTTTGAGTTTTTGGCTAGCTAGCTTTTCATTACAAGCCTTATCGCATCTCGGCACCTTATGGTGGGAATTGTCCTGTGGTTGGGCCCTGAGTCTATCTCCTAAAAGTGCATCCGAAATCTGCACCTCCGAATTCCCTTGGACAAGACTGGCATGTCCTTGGCAGATAAACAGCTCCACTGGGTGGGACATGGTCAGAACTAAAAGAGAAGGTGTGTTCCCATGCACATCTGATCAGGGTGGGTGGAGGGATGCAGTTTTGGCTCCTGCAGAGCTGCTGGAGATGGCTGGTTTTGCTCTCCTGAGTTTTGTGCTAGCTTCACAGTGAGTCCCGTCTAATCCGTGTGGAGACAACGTGTGGTACCCTTAAAGACAATTCCTAGGAACAGGCATTACTGTGCATATTCTCTGCAAGAGTTTTACATCTATTTACAGATTGCATAGGACAAAATGGAGAGGAAGAGGTGAGACTCGTACATGGGAAAGACATTTCTTCTCTTTGGAAACTCCAGTGGGGCTTGCTCATGTGCAAGGAGGGGTTAAGAACAACAGAGCCAGCCCTGGAATATCTGTTGGGGAGGAAGAGTGCACATGACTTGATTTTAAGGGGAGCAGCCAGATCACTGCTGCCCCCATGGGGGTGGGTATTTGCCCCAAAGTGTATACAAAGGGGGCCATGTGAGGTGTCACATGAAAGCTTCTGTTCTACTGATTCTGTAGATGCCATTCATGTACTTGTATAATATCTGTCTGTGGAGTTATAAACATGTATTCTGTATGGATGCTGGAAAATTCTCTCAGCCATCTCCAGCAGCTCTGCAGGAGCCAAAACTGCATCCCGCCACCCTGATCAGATGTGCATGGGAACATACCTTCTCTTTTAGCTCTGACAATGCCCAACCCAGTGGAGCTATTTATCTGCCAAGGACATGCCAGCAAGAAATGCTCAGCCAGTGGCTATGCTAATTAGCAAGGAGACAATGAATCTCTAGGTGCCAATACACACTGAGGAATGTGACTGATACCTGCAAACCAGCATGGATAGGTTGTTGGACCATGTGACCTTCTCTGGCCAGGAAGATGCCAGAGGAGGTATATAAGTGCCATGTGGCACCCTCCATCTTGTCTTGAGTTCAGCTCCTGATCCCAGATGCAGCCTTGCAGGGAACAATGAGCCAGGAAGAACCGTGGACCCATCCTGATACAGGATGTGCACCAGAGACTTTTAAGATAGCAGCTTGTAACATCTCTGCTAAGAGCCTGTATCGAGAAGTGGGAGATTCGATGCATGTAATGTATTCTCCTTTAACAACCTTACTCTCAGGCTTTTCTTTCTCTTAGTAATAAACCTTTAGATTCTAAAGGATTGGCTCAGCGTGATCTTGTGGGTAAGATCCAAAGTGTAAATTGATCGGGACCTGTGGCTGGTTTCTTGGGACCGGAAGAACCCGTTCGGGGAAGGTGAGATTGGGTTCTATATCCCCTCACCTGTGTGCAGGCCCGGGGCTGATTGGGGCACAGGAAGAGCTGAGGTGTCAGGGGGTTTTGCTCATGAGGCTTCTGGCTGGCCAGATTGGAAGCCGATGCACTTGGTGTGACTGGTTTGTGGCTTATTTGGGAAGGTCTCCAGTCTGGGGCTGTAAGGAGCCCCGAGTTTGAGCAATTCGCCCTGAGTGGTTGCCCTCAGCTGTGCCCAGACCCGGCCTGGTCCGTCACGGCTCCGCAGCAGAGATGCCCAATCCCCTGATTGGCTCATATTCCTTACGCACCCAGACTGAATGAAGAGACTTGCAGACAGAGATGCAGGGACAGAAAAGGCTGAGTGGGCAGAAGAGCTGGAAATGTGCTGATGGAAGGTGAGCCAGACATGACAGCTAGCACTTGTGCGCTGCTGAGAGGCCAGGCTACCAAGCAGGGCCCAAAGTGCCTGTTGGAAAGGGGTATCTCTGGTCTATAGTTAGGGTATGTCTTCACTGTAGTTGGACACCCGAGGCTGGCTGGCGGCCAGTGTGGCCGAGCAAAGGGGCTGCTTAATTGCAGTGTAGAGGTTTCATTTTCTGTTGCAGTCCAAGCTAGGAGACTCTCCCACCTTGCAAGGTTGGAGAACTTGGGCTCCAATCCAAGCCAGCTAAGCTTGGCAGCTGGAGCCTAGCAAGCTCCAGTCAGCTGGGACTAGTCAGCCACAAGTGTTAATTGCAGAGCAGCCATAACCATGCAAGGTGGCTTATACTGTGTGGCGTCCATCAGGGCTGGAAGAGTGGCCCTGGCAGACTGGGGTCTCCTCCCCCATACATAAGGCACGTAGTTTTGGATCCAGGGCATCAGGGTGCTAAGTCTCAGCCCTAGGGCAGGAGGCTGGCTGGCAGACGCACCCTGTTGCCGACCATGTGGGTGATAACCATGGCTTGGAACACAAGGGTGGCAGCAGACAGCCCCAGGGCTGCCTGAGTGTTACTGTCTAGTGCTGGCTGCCTCCTCTGGCCCTGTGCTGCTTAGGGTGGCTCAGGCAGGCTCTCGGACAGCGGCCCGCTGTGGGGTCCCCTCCTCTCGCTGGAGGTTAAAGTCTATGAAAGAAGCGGGGTAGCTAGAAACCGGCGCTCACGAGCACTTGGTGCACCTGGTGCTAATTACCCGCTGGCAGTAATGAAGGTCAATGAGCTAATGGTTCACCCGGCAGCCTGGGGCATGGTAGCGCCCTGCTGGGGGACCCGGCGGGGGATCCCTCTGCTCCCCCACCGCCGCGCCTCCCGAGTCTCCGCGAGACGGCCCGGCCGCGCGCGTCCTTCGCTCCCCATGGCAACCCCGGGCCCGCGTTCTATTTCCATGGCAACCCTGGGCCCGCGGCGTCCCGGCTTCCACGGCAACCACGGCCAGGGCCGGCCGCGTGCAGCTTCCGCTCCGCTCCAGGGAGAGAGAGGCGCGGATCGAGCAGCGGCCTGAGCCCCTCTGCGGAGCCCCCCGGAGCCCCCCACAGGGCGCCCCATCCTCTGAGCCCCCTTCTCTGAGCCCCTCCCTCAGGGAGCCCCCTTCTCTGAGCCCCTCCCACAGGGAGCCCCATCCTCTGAGCCCCCCACAAGCCCCATTCTCTGAGCCCCTCCCACAGGGAGCCCCACGAGTCCCCAGGCGCCCCTCTCCGGAGCCCCAGGAGTCCCCACAGGGCGCCCCATCCTCTGAGCCCCACGAGCCCCATTCTCTGAGCCCCTCCCACAGGGAGCCCCATCCTCTGAGCCCCTTCTCTGAGCCCCTCCTTCAGGGAGCCCCACGAGTCCCCTGCAGGCACCCCTCTCCGAGCCCCGGAGTCCCCACAGGGTGCCCCATCCTCTGAGCCCCCCACGAGCCCCATTCTCTGAGCCCCTCCCACAGGGAGCCCCATCCTCTGAGCCCCCTTCTCTGAGCCCCTCCTTCAGGGAGCCCCCACGAGTCCCCCCAGGCACCCCTCTCCGGAGCCCCCGAGTCCCCCACAGGGTGCCCCATCCTCTGAGCCCCACGAGCCCCATTCTCTGAGCCCCTCCCACAGGGAGCCCCAGGAGTCCCCAGGTGCCCCTCTCTGGAGCCCCCTCCAGAGAGCCCTATCCTCTGTGCCCCCCCCGGAAGCCCCCCTTCCCCGGGAGCCCCCTCTGAGCACCCTCCGGAAGCCCCATCCTCTGAGCTTGGGACACCCTCCATCCCCTGGGTTCCTTGTTCTCTGGCCTGTGGCATCCTCCATTCACCCAGGACTCCCATCCTATGGGCCAGTGACCCTCCCCGATCTGAGATCCACCAGCTTCCCAGGATCATCTTTCTCCCCATTTCCCTGCTTGAGACCCCAAACCCCTCACTGGCCAGTCCAAGCCCTGCCCTCTGTGTTGCATTACCGGTTGCTGTGCAGGTTAGGAAGCCCGGGGGTGACTCTAGATTTAGCCTGCTTGGTCCCAGACTCTGGCTTGGTGCAATGAGTGAGGGGGAAGACAAGAAACCAGGACTGAGGCTGGAGGCTGCAATCCAGGTCAGTGAGTGGCTCTACTCTCACCCCCCCTGCAGGGACCAATATGGAGAGGAAAGGGTTGGCAAGACAACCCCCCACACCAACAAGATCAGAGCTAGCTGTGGGGGGGAGTTAAATCTAACTATTTTGCCCCCTTTTTCCCCCACCCCAAGTGCAAAGACTGGGCTGGGGAGGAGAGTGAAATCCCCCCTCCCATCCCAAAGTGGTGCACAGATTGGTCTGGAGACAGAGGGTGAAGAGTTAAACCCTCCGTGCATGGCCGACTGACCGCATAGCACTCCTTTGCCAGAGGACAGGCTGTGCGGATGGACGGGCTCTCTAGGAGCAGCACAGCAAACATTTACCTAGTTGGGACAGCTGGACATAAAATGAAGGTAGTGTCAACAACACCAAGAACCATGTGCTGGGCTGGAGTGGGGAGCGTTGACCTGGGAGCGCTGGGGCCGGGGTGGAGCAGCGGAGTACTGTGGCGCTGCTGCATGATTTGGGTACCCCTGCCATCTGAGTTTGGCCTGCAAGGCCACATGAGGCCTTGTTTGGGGCCCTCAGTAGGAAGCGGAGCCCGGAGAAGGTTTGGAGGAACTGGAGACCTGCCAGATCACTGACCTAGAGGGAGACCCTTGTGTTGTGCTCGTTTTGGGGGCATTTTAAAAGCCTCTTCCCCTGCCAAAGGAGGGTCTGTGATTGTGCAATTGAGTCTGACTCCATCTGCTCCTCCCGCGCCCTTTCTTTCCATGGGGTGAGAGAGATCTGGCACTCCCAGCAGTCACTGGGCAAATTCGCCTCCAGGGGCACAGGTGGAAGAGAGGAGTCTGAGCCGGAGTGGTTGCTCCCCTCTCTGACAGACCACTGAGAGCTCAGGGCTGCCTTCCCCTGGAGCCAGGAGACCTACAGATCAGCCCCTTGTCACCTTTAGTGCTTTCTGTTGTATAGATGCTGCTGTTACTAGTACGAGTTATGTTGACCTGCACAGGTCCAAGCTCTGAATTGCTCATGTGGGTTGTGGATCTTGTTAAATGGTTTTGGCTGCAAACACAGGGCCTGGTGCTACATCTGGTATGTTTGGCATGGCGGTGCCCAGCAGCCCAGGTGCTGCATGGGGGTGGGTTGTGAGGATACCAAAATGGACAGAGGCATTGCTCACCTACATGAGGCATCTTTGTGGTTGCGACATTTTACGCTGAGCTGATCGTCTGTCTGAGGGGTGTGCTAAATAAACGTGGGTGCTTATTTGATGATCCATGCGGGTCTGTGGTGCTGCACTGAGGTGCTGCTTCCATGTCTGCGTGAGCCCTTTGAATGCTTTCTGCGTCCATGTTTAGATGGCAGCATCTGGAGTAGAAATACGGTGTCAGTGTCATGGACCGTGAGATGCATGTTGTAACTGAGAGCTGCTTCTTCTAGCTGTCATCATCTCCAAAGGCCACTAGAGAGCAGCAAGATCTCAGGAGAAGGAAGGGAAAAGCTGTTCAAGGGATAACAGGGTTCAAGAGAAGCTGGGAGCGCCCCACTGAGGGTGAGGGTCCCAGGGTGAGCAGAGCAGTGATGTGCTGGAGAAATCCTGCCACGGAACTGGAGAGCTGGGCTGATTGCTCTGCTTGTCTTGGGACTCGCACTCTTGGCTGCTCATCTGTCCCTGCCAGGGAGAGCTGACCCCTGGGATGCATCACAAAATATTGCAGATCAATCCCGGGCCAGTTGGCTGGAAAAAATTTCCCCAGTAGATGATGTAAAACTGAATCAATAGGGTGAAAACAAAAGGGTTGCGTGAGGCGCTTATGATGTTGCCAGCCTGAGCCCTGCATTTTCTGGGACAAGCTGCAATTTCTTTGGAAGCTGAGGGCCAAGCTCGGAGGCTTAGGAATAGAAGCCCCCAAAGAGGAAGAAGAATCTTGTTCTTGTGTTGCCGGCTGTGCCCTGGCTGCTAAGACATGTGCTGACCCAGGCCGCTGTGTCCCACCTGGAGCCTGAACTAGCAAGAGGTTCATATTAGCAGGCAGGACTATGGGCTTGGTGCCCCCTAAGGGTCCCTCAGCACAAGGCATCACTGTCCTTGAGCAGTGTCATTTCACTGAGCGGGGGGTGGCTCTGTCTCCCGCTCATTGTAACACTCAGTGTCCCCCACTTCCACATGGTTACCCATTGTCTGTCACCCATTGTCCCTAGCACAGCTGGGCCCCACTCACGCTGCTGCTGGGCAGACCCTCACCAGGCTCAGCAAAGCAACATTCAGGTGTCCCAGGGAGCGTGTCCTCAGCCCCTGATCTGTCTCTACTGTCTTAAACGAAACGCCCCCTGACTCTGAAACTCCTGCAGATCCTTGTGTTCTAGGCAGCTGGGTCTGTCTAACAGAGATGAATTTAGGTCTATTTGGACTCTGGGATTGTACATTGTGGGATTTCCGGCCACCCCTTGGAGTGAATCTGGCTCGCAGAGAAGGGAGTGACGTGGCTGGGAATTTGAAAGCCTGGGTAAGGAGAGGAAACTGTCAAAAAGTGGCCAAAGTTCAAGTTGAGACAGATCCCGAGGGGAGGAAATTCCTGGGCTCACTACTGAGAGGTCCCTGCCTCTGAGCTGAAACCCAGCACCTTGACCCCGGCTGCTTAGACCCTAAACCCTGGATGGGCATCAGCTGGATGGCACAGGAGACGGGGAGTCCGTCTTTTAGGGGCCACGGGTGACTGGTGGCCGGCCCTTAGACTTTCGTTTGGGAGTCTCCCTGGCAGTCAGGCCAAAAGAGGGTGGCCAATCAGGCCACCTGCCGCAGTCGAAGGGAGCAAGGCTGCATTGTGGCCCAAGCCGACTCTCTGAGGGGCTGTGGGGGGTAGAGCCCGGCAGAGCCCATTGCAGTAGCCAGGCCTAGAGATAAAGAAGTCATGCATAGCTGACCGGAGGAGGCATCATCCCTGCAGACTAAGGCAGCTTTCCTGTTTACCCCTCTTAGAGAGGAAGCAGGTACCATGTGATGCAGAGGGTCCAGTCCTGTAAATTGCTACGTGCTGCGCAACCTCGGCTGGCAGGATGGGGCTGAGCATTTGCTAGCCTGCACTGCTGGTCTGGACAATGACATCCCTCCCACAGCAACCCCCCTTCACAGTAGCCGGGTCACTGTATTCTAGCCTGCTTTAAGTGCAGTGGCACAGTGTTCCCTGTCAGCCAGGGTGGGCAATCATTTTTGATGGGGGCCACTCCAAGATTTTGGTAAGTGGTCAAGGGCTGCGCTTTTCTATGGAGGTTGCAGGGTCTGGGAGGGAGGCTGGGTGCAGAAGGGAGCTCAGCGTAGGGGATTGGGGTGCAGGAGAGAGTGGGGTTTTGGTGAAGGAGGGGATTGTGACCAGGAGCAGGGGATGGGGGTACAGGGTCTGGAAGAGGGGATGGGTGCAGGAGGATTCTGGCCTGGGGAAGGGGTGTCAGAGGCGGCTCAGGGTCTGGGAGGGAATTGTGACCTGGGGCAGGGTGGATGCAGAGGGTTTGGGTGGTGACCTGGGGCAGGGATTGGGGAGCCAGGTGCAGACTCTGGACAGGAGGCACTTACAGGCAGCTCCCAGCCAGCAGCCCAGCGGGACACTGAAGCAGGTTCTCTGCCTGCCACAGCCCCAGGCTGCTCAAAATGACTAGCTGTTCCCTCCATGGGCCTCTCTGTTCCATGCGCCTGCGGGGGGGGGGCGGGAAGGGGGAGAGAAACTGTGCATGCTGCCCCCCCACCCCCCACCCAATCATCGCTGCTCCCATTGGTCATTTTCCAGCCAATGGGAGCTGTGATGATTGGGCGGGGCCAGGGGCAGTACTTGAACTCTTCCCCCTCCCCCGCAAGGGATGCGCGGCACCTGGAGGGGAGCAGCCAGCCACTTTGAGGCTGCAGCAGGCAATGAGCCTGACTCAGGGTGGCCATGGGCCGGGCCAAAGGGTCAGTGGGATCTTGCCCGCCCCTGCTGCAAGCTACCTACTTGTGCAGCCTCTCAGGAGGGATTCCGATGCCACCCAGCTGAGTAGCGGAGCGCCCCCGGCTAGACTTTCTTTGCTGCTGCTGGTGGTGCACATCCACACATGCCTCGGTGCACATACAACATTTATTCCACGCACGGCTGGAGCGCTGAATGGCAGTGACGGGGTGAAATGACCCCATTTGGCCTCCGCTGCCAGGGCCGCGTTTCCTGCCAGTGTCTGCCCAGCTCTCCCTCTGTGAGCCACCTTAGCAGGAGGACAAAGGCAGCATCAGGCAGAGCCAGCACCGTTTGGATCCTGCACCCCAGGCTACCCCATCTCCTGCTGCCCCCGCTGCATTGAAATCCCTGGCACCAAGGGGGGTTGCTGTCTCCTGGGGCCCCAATCACTGGACTCTATGCTCCAGCTGGAACCTGTTCCCCAGCCAATGCCAAAGGGGTTGCATCAGTCCTGATGCCGAGAGGCAGCCTGACAGTTATAAAAGACTCACGTTTTGGTGTCTTGCACTTCCCCTGCTAGCATGTGGCGTGTGTATTAAAGGGGAACCCCCAGGCCCATGAGCAGGGGGGCAGTTTTGTTTCAGGGACACCGTCGGCCCAACACTCACGCCGCTCTCTGCACGCTTGTCACCTGCTGTGGTTCCAAACGACACCTCAGAGGCCCAAAACTGCAGGGGTGGGGGGAAATCCACAGTTCCCTCTCTGCATCCCCGTCCTGTTGGCAGAGAAACTGCAGGGTCCGTTTCCCTGATCCTCGAGCAGCCCGCCAGGCCCTGATCCTGCCACCAGAGAAGCATGCGCAGAGCTTGGCTGGTGTGAGCGGCCTCCGGGACTCCTAGGGGCTATTTCCATGAGTAAGAAGTTAGGCATGTGCGTAAGTGTTTCCAGACCCCAGGCCTTTGTCAGGCTGGTTCCCGCCTGTTGCGTGGGTCCCAGGCTATTGGAGCGAGCAGCTGCTGGTGACAAGTGACATGTTTGAACTCCTTTGAGGGCCCTTGGCCTGTTTGCATTTCAGCCTCTAGAGGTGCGGCTGCCGCAGTTTCATACCCTGCTTTGGCAGAGCTGGCTGGGCTGGGCTGGAGAGTCCGGGTGCCAAGCTGGGGCGAATGTGGGCCTGGCTGCACGCAGAGGGGAATCGCCGTGTGCGACACTGGGGTGACCGCCGGGATCCCGTGTCCTGTCCTGGTGCCACGAGCTGAGAGGGATGGGGGTGAATCGGAGGAGCCGTGGGAATGAGCGAAGGGGTAGAAAACCTGCCTTGGCGTGAGCAACTCCAGCAGCACAGCCTTAGCTGGACGACGGGAATGAAAAGGGCTGATCATAGCCCGCAGGCGTCTGCACGAGGGCAAATATTTCATTATGGACTCGTCAGTCCAGTCACGTTGAGCAGGGCCCAGGGGCGGGCAGCTGAAACTAGACCGCTTCAGACTGGAAAGGAGGGGTACAGTTAACAATGTCGGTAATTAGCAGCAGGGCCAACAGCCACCCCGGGCCCGGGGCAAGGTGTGCGGGGGCCTGTAGCCTCAGGCAGAAGTGGCGTGGCCAGGGGCATTCAGCCCTTAGTGCTGCCCGGAGCATGGCCCTGGGCCCTCCCCCAGCGTCAGAGCTGCACGGAGCTGTGCTCTCACGCAGCAGCGGCGCCAACGGGGAGCTCCAGACCCCTTTGAAATGCCAGGCCTCAGTGCAATTGACCCCTGTGCCCAGGGGCAGGCCTGGTAATAAGCCATTGTACAGCCTACCAAGGGCCACGGAGGAGTCTCCAACACCGGCACGCTTAAAGCAACGTTGGATGTTTTCTAGAAGATCTGATCTAGGAATGATGGTGGGCGGGTCTCTGGCCTGTGCTAGACAGGGTGATCCCCATGGTCGTTCCTGGCCTTGGAGTCTAGGACTTGCCGGCCTGTCCTGGCTGGGGGTCGGGTCTGTCTCGCTTTGTAGCCATTCTCGAGCGCGTCTCAGGCCCAGGTTCCTGGGAGTGGGGTGGGAGGACTTAGCAGGGGGCTGGGCCACAGGAAGCAGTGGGGAGCCCACCGACATAGTGGGTGTAAGCACGGGTCTTGCTCCCTCTGCAGAGTCTGAGCGCGAGATGTCTGGTGGCTACGCCCAGCATCAGCAAGAGAAACGCCACACCAGCAGAGTCCTGGAATAGCCCTGCCGGTGTAGAGAGGAGACCCGACGGCGTGGGCTCCAGGAGCAGGGCAGCGGGGGCTGCCAACACTGCACCATTGTGCCGGAGCCTCCAGGATTGAAAGATGAATTTGTAATTACGGATTGCAGTGTGGCAAAACCTCCCACCAAACTGGCAGCTCTACGCAGCAAGGGCAGCCTCACAGCCCAGCCACGCAGGACCGTGCCCCTCTCCATTGCTTCTGGGTCGGCAGTAGGGATGTAAGTGACTAGTTGACTACCCGATAGGCCCAGGCCTCTGCATTTAAAAAGCAGAGGCGCAGCGTCTGGGACCAGGCGAAAGCTGGGACTCAGCTGTCCTGGTCTGCACCCAGAGCCAGACCGCTGGGCCTCTCTCAGTACATTTAAAAACCAGAGCCACCGCGAACCCCCCTCGTCGACCACTCAATTCACTTCCTAACCGCTGTTCAACATCCCTACTTGGCAGCCTCTAGCAGTGCAGAGAAGTCTACGTAGCAACTCCGGGGCTTCACGTGAGCCTCATTAGAGGCCTCCTTTCCCTGCCGTGCCAGCCCTGAAAAGGCTTCTGGTTGTGTGACAGCCTCCTCCCGGGCTGCATGCCGGCCCAGGAGTGTCACTGGAGCAGTGCTTGTTTTATAATGCCCTGTGGGGATAACGTTCCCCCTCTGATCCCGGCTGCTGGCAGAGTTTCTGAGGTGGGGAAGACAACAGGGGAGTTACCCTTAAAGCACAAGATTCTGCTCTTGGATGGGTGAGTGTGAATCCTGACTTGAGTCCAGCAGAGTGGTTTTGCCGCCGAGTGACAGCGCAGAAGGTGGCATCTGTTTGCTGAGCTCAACACAAACCAGGGAATTGTTGTTGTCGGGTTCCCATGACAAACATCAAAGTCTTGCCTGTTGCAATGGAAAGAAGAGATTTACAACTTTGTGGTGCGTGTCTCTGCCCCTGTGTCCTTCGCCCCCCTTCGGCAAGCAGCACACGGGGATCAGCAGAACATGGCCAGAGTTACTGAAATAGGCACGGAATCAAACCGCTGGCTTGGGAATCTCTTTGGCGACTCTGCTCTAATTGATGATCCTTCATAACCACATCCATTGCTCTAAGCAGAGTGCTCCGGTCACACTGGAACACCAGCTCGTCTCACTCATCTGTAGGGTCGCCAGGTGTCCGGTTTTGAACCGGAGAGTCCAGTATTTGAGCTTTCGGTTCGGTTCGGGAAACAAATTGAGAAAATAGAAATGTCCGGTATTTTCTAACTCAGATGGAATGTAGATTGTGATGTCATGTCAAGTGTGTCCGGGATTATTGTTGGAACCATCTGGCAACCCTACTCATCTGCCCTTTTCCTTCTCCCCCCACGCTCCCCCCGTCCTCCGTGAGTTCTCCAAGATCATCACTAAACGCCTCCACCATCTTGATGCCATCAATTAACTCTCCTTTCCCCGCTAAGTAGAGGACCTGCGTTGTATTTTGTCTTTGTCTTGCTCCTAATATACTTTTCCTCCTTGCCTCTCATGTCCCTCGGTAGGTGTGACTCATTTTGTGCCTGAGTCTGTCTGATTGTCTCCTGCCAGGTTTAGGCTATTCCTTTGAACTCCTCCTTGATCCATGTTTCCACTTTTTGTAAGTTTTTCAAGAATCCCCAAGTCTGGAATTAAATGCTATGTCATTGGAAGGGTGGACTTCCCGATTCTCCAGTGCTGCCCTGGCTTCTCTTGAGCTGGAGACAGGAATGTCCCACCAGCCCCGTAGGGGCCTGAGACACAGACAGCCTGTCTGGCGTTGCTGAGCAGGGGAGGCTCAGCATTAACTACCCTTCCACGCTCATGAAATTGTCCAAATTTCCCATGTTTCGTGTGCAGGCAGAGACCCTGATCTTCCCGTGAGGGTCCAAGACCACCACCAGTGGAGGCGGCTTGTGGTCTTGAACAATCCGCGGACTCTGTGCTTAGGCCTTGTCTTCACTGCTCCAAAAGGCCCATGTTACCTCAGAGCAACTCAGGTGATAGAGCTGTTCTGAGGTGAAAAACTCCATGAAGGCCAGGCATTGTAGCGTTACTGTGGAGTAACACAGGCACGGTCAACCCCAGCCCGGGTTTTCCTGATCTGTTTAAAAAAAAATCCCAAATAGTCCAAAACCCAGAAGTATTCTTGCCAACTGAAAATCTCTTTAAAGGGCTGGTATGGATCAGGCACAACATTTTGCTTGAATAATTTAGAAATGTTTCATTTTGATTTGACCATTTTAATTTTTTTTACTATAATTACCTTACATTTCGAAACAAAAAACTCATTTTGAGCAGAGAAACTGGACTTTTCCATTCTGAACATGTTACAAACTATTTTAACAATTCCAATGCTTTTTTTTTTTTCTCTCCAAAAAACCCCACAAAACTTTGGGGGAAAATGTTGAAACAAACCTTTTCCACCAAAAGTTTGTTTTGATTAATCAGAATTTTATTCTCCTCCCCCCCATCCCCCACTCTTTAAAAAAAAAAGAAAAAGAAAAAAGAGTTTTCTGGAAGCTTGCCAGCCAGGTTGAGCATTTTTACCTCAGGGTAACTAAGGTTGGGAGCTAGCCCGAGAGGAAAAACCACAGTGAAAGCTGAGGTCAGTCCTATGCCCTCGCCTAGGTTACCTCATGATACAACTGAAGTGCCTGCTCTCCATTGGGCTTTTCCCCTCAGTTGGCTCACATCATGCATTAGTCACCCTGAGGTAAACACGCACCTTGGTTAGCAGTGGAGAAAAGGGCTGAGCCCGGATCTACACGTAAAAATTAGATTGACCCAGCTACTTTGCTGGGGCAGTGAAAAATGCTCTGCCCTGAGCACCGTGGGTAGGTTGGCCCACCACCGCAGTGTAGATGCAGCAAGGTCAATAGAAATGTTCTTCTGCTGACTTTAGCTACCACCTGGAGCAGGGGATTGACTGTATCAATGGGAAACCCCTTCTGCTGACACAGAAGTGTCTGCGTTGTGCCGCTAGAACAGCGCTGCTGCAGTGCGGTAGCTGTGCCAGGTAGTGCAGGCGTGGTCTGAGGCTCCCAGCGTGTCCCCTGTCTGGAGAGAAGTGTGGGGGAGGCGTTCCCAGGCCTGAGGGTATGTGGAGCAAGTGGGACACTTGTCATGCTAATAAGGGCACTTTTGGCTCCTGCTGGGGTGTTCAGAAGCACTTAAAGCTCTTGAGGGAGATGAGTAGGCGTCTAGCTTCCTCTTTAGGTGTCAAATGGCTTTAAAAGTCTGGCCCTTAGCGGCGTGCTCCCCAGGCAGGGCGTGATTCTGGACTTCGCTCAGGGCTAGCCTGCGACTAGGGGAGCCTGGCTGCCCCGGGTGTGGCTGTATCGGGGTCCCCAACTCTGAGCTTGGCTGCTGGGGGAGGCATGGGGGCTCTGTGCCAGGCGCTTCCTCTGGGGAGCATGTCAGTGGGGTGGAAGCGTGGGCTGCTCCACCTTTGCTGTTGGATGACGGAGTGGTGGGGTGTGAACTGCATCCTGAGCCGGGCTATGTGCAGGGAAGGACTCGCCACACTAGTGCCTCTTGCTGGCTGCCCCAGAGATCAGCTCCGGGAGTCATTGCGCCCTCTGCTGGTCGTGTCTCGCTGCTGTCTACTCTGCTCCAGCCCCAGTGTCACTCCAAGGACCACAGCATCCTCCTTGTGCCACAGCCCTCTGGCCACGTCACACCCTGTCCTCCCCTTCTGGGGGGGCTGCAGTCCGGCCACTTCCCTCAGTGGCAACAGCAGCCAATTATCTGGCCACCCCTTCGCTAGCAGGGGAGGAGGGGTGCGCCCCGGCCCTCCCATTACTCTGGGTCCCAGCCCAGGGCCCTGTAGGTGGCCACCACTTGCTACATTCCCTCCAACTCCTCAGTTCATTTCCCTGGACCATCATCCCCCAGCCCCTCCTGGCCCTTGCCTCAGCCTGCAGCACCCCGGCGGGAGTCGTTAGCTCCACCCCAGCCTCTGCTGGCAGGGTCTTCTTATATGGGCTGCTGGGCCCTGATTGGCTGCGCTTCACAGCCCTGCCCTGATTGGCTGCGCCTGCATGGCCTCCCAAGGGTTAGCCCCTCAGCCCATCACAGACAGGACCAGATGCTCCCAGAGCGTCCCCCTGGGACAGTGCAGGGCGCCCTCCTGAGTCTGAAACACACGGTCTGGCCGTCAACGTGTCGTCCCGCTGGTCCCAGTGTGAGGGTGGCAGAAACCGCCCTGTAGGGACTGGGCTGCCAGGCAGCAGAGCTGGGGTCGCCTGCCCTCCCTAGCCCTTTCCTCTTGCGCAGAGCTTGTCCCTTCGCTGGGCAGCATCACTTCGAGCTGTAGGCCTGGCAGTGCTGCTTGCCTGGGCTGGAAATACTTGGTGGGCCACTGATCACAGACACCTGCAGGTGGAAGGGAGAGAGGAATCGGGGCCCGGGTTACACCCCGAGAGCCTTTGGCCTCTCACACTCACTGGTGCAGGGGAGAGTGCCTGGGAAGGAGTCTCTCCCCCTCCAGGGTTCGCCTGGGCCGGGGCAGGGGCTGAGCCGTGTCAGAACTGCAAAGGTTTGCAGCCTCTGCTGCTGCTGACCCAGGCAGTGGAGGGCAAAGGCCCCCACAAAGGGGCAGACCTGCAAAGGGAGGGGGCCGGAGCCACGCTGTAGCCCTCTCCTCCCGAGCTGCCTGTGTGCACAGCGGAGCGTGCGGGGTGGGGTGTGCACGTTTCTCACCCTGGGTACCCTAGCAGGCAGCAGCCGTGCCATGGGCTCCGCCTGCCCCTGCCCCTGCCCCTGCCCCTGCTGTGGTTCACAGCGGCTCAGCGGGCAGACGGCCTGGCGGCGCCCAGCCACACGCTAACACCCCGCTGTGTTTCAGAAACTGGAGGACGCTGTCTTGAGCCCAGAGGCCAGCAAGGAGGACAAGGCCTTGACTGTGTGGGGAGGGGGGGACCGAGCCACCCCCACGCCGGTCCCAGCCAGGATTCGGCAGATCATCACCGAGAGCTTTACAGAGGAGTCGTCCCAAGGTACAGGGCGGGCAGGGGCTCTGGGCGGGGGAGGGGCTGTGGGGGCCCCCGTCTTATCTGCGAGAGGCCGACAGGCAGGTCAGCACTGCAGCAGGGAGTGGCCTGACGGGAGCAATGGGCTGGTGGAGAGGGAGGGTCCATTGGCTGGAAGAGTCCAGTCCTGCCCCGTGCGCCTGTGGCAGCGCCGGACATGGCCCCAGATCTGATTCGGGCTGCCCCCCACGGTCGCCCTTCCTGCCGTGAGAGCTGGGGTACCCCAGGGGCTGCTTGGCGGGGACCTCACCCCGCTAACCCGGCTGCCTTGCCCCTCCCAGCCGGGTGGGGAGCAGCCGCTCGGCTGCAGGTGGAGGCAGAGAGCCGGGTGCTGCGGAAGGAGCTCTCGCGTCTGGAGGAGCAGCTGGCGCACACCCGGGCAGAGAAGGACGAGCTGGCAAGCAAGCACCGGGCCGTCAGCGAGAGGGTGAGCACGGGGCTCAGCTCCCCCTGGATCCCTGCCAGGCTGGCCGGCTGGGTTCTGGGCAGTGCCTGGGCGCGATGGGCAGCCACTCAAAAACACATGGGCGGGGCGAGGGTGGGGCACACAGCATGGGGCAGGGCAGGAGGTGGCGTGAATCGGAAGCCAGTGGAGCTCTGCCTCTGGGGGGCAGCAGCGTGGGGGGCAGAGCTTGGGCCCTGAGCGACAAGAATTACCAGGCATGAGCCAAAGATCCTAGGCCAGCCCTGCAGGCCCCAGAGAGCTTGGCTGGCGAGAATGTCGGCTGCTCTGTGACACGTAAGCTTGGGGCTCCTCGGATCAGAGCCCGGCCCGCGGCAAGGACCGGGCTGCCCGCGCACACAGTACTGGCGGGTGGCTTGCCGAGGGGGCTCAGCTCTGCGGGGCCCTGCCCTTCCAGCTGGACAAGGTGCTGCAGGCGGAGGCCGCGCGGCAGGAGGGGGGCGGCAGCCTGGCGCTCGGGGAGCAGCGGCGGCGCTTTGAGGAGCACGAGACGGTGTACACGCGCAAGCTGCAGGCCTACCAGGAGGGGCAGCAGCGCCAGGCTCAGCTGGTCCAGCGGCTGCAGAACAAGGTGGGGACCCGGCCCCGTGCCAGCCTCTCCTAGGAGTGGCTGTGCTCCGAACGGCACTGCTGCACTGCAGCCCAGCGCCTGCCCGTTCACACCAGCTGGGCGCTGGGCTCAGTCTGCTCAGAGCCCAGGCTGGGACGTGGGCACGTGGCGGGCAAAGTGCCGCATCTGTCCCCCGCTGCAGCAGGAAGGGACGTAAAGCACGGCTTCGCTTCTCTTTGTGCTGTGAATGAGGCAGCCTTGCCTCTGGGCGGCCCCCCCCCCCAGTGCGCCTCTGCGTGGCCCCTCCTCCCCCAGTGCGCTTCTAGGCGGCCCCCCCTTCCCCAGTGCACTTCTGGGCGGCCCCCTCCCCAGTGCACTTCTGGGCGGCCTCCCCCCAGTGCGCCTCTGGGCTCCTCCCAGTGCGCCTCTGCGCGGCCCCCTCCCCTGTGTGCCTCTGGGCGGCCTCCCCAGTGCGCCTCTGCGTGGCCCCCTCCCCCAGTGCGCCTCTGGGCAGCCCTCCCCAGTGCGCCTGGGCGGCCCCCTCCTCCCCAGTGCACTTATGGGCGGCCCTCCCAGTGCGCCTCTGGGCTGCCCCTGCCCCGTGCACCTCTGGACATAAAATCTGGCCCTTCGGTGTCAGTGAGCATCAGGGCTGACAGCGTGGTAGCCGTCTGGGTTCTCATTTTGCCCATAATGCTCCACCCAGCTGCCCTAAGCCAGGCTTCTCTTGCCCTCTTTCCTCTCTCCCCTGCCCGTCCCCACCCCGCGGCCCAGGTGCTGCAGTACAAGCAGCGATGTGGGGAGCTGGAGCAGCAGCTGCTGGAGAAAGCATCCGAACCGGAGCGCCAGGCGCAGATGGTCAGTCCTGGCAATGCGGGGAAACGAGATGAATCGGGCATTGGTTTTACTCGGGGCTCGGCAAGAAACTGGCCGCGGAGTGTCCCAGCATGCCTTGCGTGCTTGCTGTCCCTGTTCTCTTGGCAGTCAGCCTCAGCTACCAAACCAGCTCTCGCAAATGCCCCTTTGTGTAAGGGACAGTCCCAGGGCACTGGGGTGGTGGCACAGCTGGGTCCCGTCGCCAGTTTGCAAGCACAGAGCTGAGCACTACAGACAAGGCCGTGCAGAGTCGGGCGGGCACCAGTGGGGCCAAGCCCTGTGGGAGAAGGGGATTGCAACCCACAGAGGAGACTGCCTCCAGGCGTTCCTCAGCAAGGACAGCACGGCCCTAGGGTGGCCCTTGGGAACCCCAGGAAGCAGGACTGGCGGTGTTAAAATGGGAGATACGGTCAGTCCCTGGTGTACACAGGCAGCATCGCAGTGTTAACCCCTCGGTGACATGGGGCCCCAGAGTCCTGTTTGCTGGGGCAGATCGTCAGCTGGTGTAAATCAGTTTCGCTGCCCTGAGTTCGGTCGAGGCACACCCGTTTACGCCCGCTGAGAATCTGGCCTTTTGCATTTTTCTGGAATGGACTCTGGACACGGCTCTGGGAAGAAAAGACCTTCAATAAATGGCCCGGCTCCTGTAAATGCAGGTAACAGCCTGTCCCCAGTGCCCCAGCTGTAAGGACCGGAACTGGATTCTATGGTTGTACCACTGCTGCTGGTTCTCCCTCTGTCTGTTACCGCTGTCTGTCTGTCTGTCCTGCATGTCCTCTGGGAGCCGTTCTGTAGCCTCACTACTAGCCTTGCCCTTTGGCTCCCGCTCACTCCCAGCTGCAGAGCACAGAGTCCCGTGCAGACCTGGAGAACACCCTCGCCCGCCTGGAGGAGGAGCAGCAGAGGTGAGGCTGACTGCAAGGGGAGGGAGTGGCCAAGCAGCGCGGGGTGCTGGGAACAGCTGGCAGCCGTCTGGGCCTGCAGGGCTCCAGCAGTGACCCTGCGGTGCAGGCTCCGTCCGGGTGTGAGCGTCCCAGGCGCGCTGCAGCCAGAGCTGTGGTTTGGAGGCAGGAGTGCGGCACGGGTCCAGTTTGAGATTGCAGAGCCGGGGTGCGTGCTGCACTCGGGGCTCTGAGTCCCGGCTCGCCTCCTCGCTCTGGGCCCTTCTCTGCAGCAGGCAGATGCACCGGCCCGTGCCTGTCCCTTCCCAGCACTGCAGCGTGGTTGGTCTCTTTGTGTCAGCCCCGCTGGGATCCCGCACAGGCAGCTGAGCCCCGGGGAAGACAAGTGGCGGGGGGGGAGGGTGTTGCTGTTCAAAATGGCTCCCCCCACAGCAGTCTGCAGCCCGGCTCCACGAGCCAGCGCCCACTGGGGTCCCTTCCTACTACCTGCTGCTCTAGAGTCTCTGGCTATCACAGGGTTAACCCTCGGAGCCGGGGGATGAACTCCCGGCTGGTTTGCGGCCAGGCGCCCCTTCGGGTTTCACAAACCTGGATCCCAGAGCTGCCTGAGCTGGGGTGTTGTGGGGGCCCAGCAGCATGTGGGTTGTCTGCGGCCTGCAGCAAGGCCCCTGGGCGGGGTGGCAGGGGCTGGTGGGAGGTGGCAGAAGGGAGCTCCTGGGGATACCCAGATGGGGGGGGATCAGGAGGAAGCGTGAGCTGGCCGGGAGGTGCTGACCCAGTCATGCCTGGCATGTGTCATGCTGCAGACACGGCGCAGAGGCCTGAGGTCGGCCAGCTCCCTGCTGGTTTCACAAATGACTGCAAGGCATTCAGTGAAACTTATACAGGGCTTGGCATGACGGCTGTCCCTGTGGCGATGGGGTTTGGGGTGTGACGACTGTTCCCCTTGGCGATGGGGGGTTGGGGTGTGACGGCTGTCCCTGTGGCGATGGGGTTTGGGGTGTGACGGCTGTCCCTGTGGCGATGGGGGGTTGGGGTGTGACGACTGTTCTCCTTGGCGATGGGGGGTTGGGGTGTGACGACTGTTCCCCTTGGCGATGGGGGGTTGGGGTGTGACGGCTGTCCCTGTGGCGATGGGGTTTGGGGTGTGACGACTGTTCCCCTTGGCGATGGGGGGTTGGGGTGTGACGGCTGTCCCTGTGGCGATGGGGTTTGGGGTGTGACGACTGTTCCCCTTGGCGATGGGGGGTTGGGGTGTGATGGCTGTCCCTGTGGCGATGGGGTTTGGGGTGTGACGGCTGTTCCCCTTGGCGATGGGGGTTGGGGTGTGACGGCTGTCCCTGTGGCGATGGGGTTTGGGGTGTGACGACTGTTCCCCTTGGCGATGGGGGGTTGGGGTGTGACGGCTGTCCCTGTGGCGATGGGGTAGGGTGTGACGGCTGTTCCCCTTGGCAATGGGGTTGGGGTGTGACGGCTGTCCCTGTGGCGATGGGGGTTGGGGTGTGACGGCTGTTCCCCTTGGCGATGGGGGTTGGGGTGTGACGGCTGTCCCTGTGGCGATGGGGGTTGGAGTGTGACGGCTGTTCCCCTTGGCGATGGGGGTGTGATGGACCGGGCCGGGTCTGGGCACCGCTGAGGGCATCCGCTCAGGGCGAATTGCTCAAAACCAGGGCTGCTTACAGCCCCAGACTGGAGACCTTTCCCAAACAGGCCACACACCAGTCACACCGAACGCTCCAGCTGCCAATCTGCCAGCAGGAAGCCTCACGAGCAAAACCCCTCAGACACCCCAGCTCTCCCTGTGCCCCAATCAGCCCCGGGCCTGCACACAGGTGAGGGGTTGTAGAACCCAATCTCACCTACCCCCAACGGGTCCTCCCGGTCCCAAAGAACCAGCCCCAGTCCCCGGTCAGTTTACACTCTGGATCTTCCCCACAAGAGCACGCTGGGCCGGTCCTTTGGCATCTACACTCTAAAGGGTTATTGATAAAAGAAAGAAAAGGTGGCGAGTGAGGCTGTGAAGAGAATACGTCCCATGCACCCGTCACCAAGTGCTCGGTGCAGGCTCTCAGCAGAGATGTTACAAACTGCTGGCTTAAAAGTCTCTGGTGCACATCCTGTATCAGGACGGGTCAGCAACCCTTCCCGGCTCGCTGCCCCTCGCAAGGCTGCATCTGGGATCAGTAACAAGATTGAAGACAAGATGGAGACGGCCTCATGGCACTTCCGTATCTCTGGTGTCTCCCAAACTGGAGCTGGTCACATGGTCAAGTGACCTATCTGTGACTCACATGCCAGCAGCCATGAGGCACTGGCTAGTCTGCAGGCTTCCAGACGCATTCCTCAGGTGTGTATTGGCCCCTCCGAGGGCCAGTGTCCATGAAGCAGGGCTAGTTAGCACAGCCGGTCACTGAACAAGCCTTCCTCACACCAGGCAGCCCAGGCCCTTTGCTCTGTCTCAGGCAGAGAACATTCCCAGCACCAGCACAGGGCCCGTATTCAGAACTCCACACACAGACATCACAGAGGTACAGGAGTAGCACACACAGACTCAGTAGAGCATACGCTTTCATTTGACACCTCACATGGCCCCCTTTGTACAGACTTTGGGACAAATATTCCCCCCCTCCCCGTGGGTGCAACAGTGATCTGTCTGCTCACTTTAAAATCAATAACGTGACAAGGGGGCTGGGGCGTGACGGCTGTTCCCCCGGCGAGGCGGGGGTTGGGGCGTGACGGCTGTTCCCCCGGCGAGGCGGGGGTTGGGGCGTGACGGCTGTTCCCCCGGCGAGGGGGTTGGGGCGAGGATTCATCTCGCTGTGCCCCAGGGGCTTGCGTCCTGTCCTGGCGTAGGGAGGAGAGTTCCCGGCCCGCAGGGCTGCCGGGGGAAGCTGTCTGCTGTTCCTGCGGTGCTCAGCGCAGTTATTGCCCGGGGGCCGTTGGCGCAGGCCCACTCGAGGGGGCGGGCGGTGAGATCGGTTTGGCCCCAGGGGGATGGCCTGTGGCAGGAGCAGCACCTGCCCCAGAATCCAGGCCTGGAGCCTGGTCTCTCTCCGTCTCCTGTGCAGTGGCCTGGGCACGGAGACAGCGTGTCCCGTGCAGGAGCGGGGAGCCTGCTCTGGGGGTGGGATCGCTGGAGCACAAGGGCGCCTGGAGATCAAGCTGCCAGCTAGTCCAGGGCTGCAGCTGCGTGTCTGGCTTGTCCCTGCCCTAGGAGCACCAGCCTGGCCCAGGTGAACGCGAGCGGCTGCGGGAACAGCTGGACCAGATGAGATGCTCCAATCAGAGACTGGCGGGGGAGCTGGAGAGGGCAACCTCGGCCCTGCCCAGGCTGAGAGGCCAGCTCCAGCAGAGAGCCTCCCAGGGGGGCAGCAGCAGGGAGGTGAGTCCCACGCCGCAGGGCACCGTGGTTTGCTGTTCTGGGGTGAGGCCAGCTTAGAGCAGCCGGGGATCTGGCTGTGCCCATCTACCCAGGTCTGGTCCTGGTCCGCGAGCTTGCGCCAGGCAGGGAAGGTCCCAGAGTGCGGCAGCCAGGACAAACGGGGGAATGGCCTGGCCAAAGGGGAGTGCAGGGAAGGGCCCGGGCTGCAGCCGAGGTGCAGAGCAGTGGCAGAGGGCCAGGTGCTGGCAGCCCGCTGGCGAGCCGCAGCTGCTCTCTGCCCAGCGAGGGATGGAGGGGGAGGCGGGAGGTGCGCACACCCGGCAGGTTCTCCAGTTGCTGTCCTGGGCGTGGCTGCGCCGGGCGCTGCCCACGAGCCGGGATGCAGCCGTGGCTCTCCCTGGGCCAAGACCGCCACGCCCCTCCTGTCCCGCTCTCCTCTCCTCAGAGCCCTGGGGCCTGCTTCAGCCGAGAGCACAGCGGAGTCCTGCTGCTGTGGCGCCAAGCCGCCCTGCTGCGCAGCAGCGTGCTGGAGCTGCGGGCTGCGGCAGAGCAGTGAGTACCGCCGTGGACGCGGGAGGACGCTCCTCCAGAGGGGGGCAGATCCTGGCCGCTAGCCACGACGAGGCTCCTGGTCTCTGCTCCCCACGGCCGAGCCACGAGCGGAGAGCTGCGCTGCCAGACGGGGAGGCCCTGGTGCGGGGGCCCAGGACGTGAGCTGTGTTGCAGCTCCCCCCGCCGAGCCGGCTGGCCTGAGCAGGGCGCCTTGTGGGGCTCTCGAACACCGGCAGCATTTGTGTGTGGCTCATCACATGGGGGTTTCTCTCCTGGTGCCAGGGGCCTGGCTGAGGCCCAGACAGACATGGCCCGGACCGCGCGCCGCCTTCAGACTGCCTGCCTGACCCTGGACTCCAACCTGTGCCTAGCCCAGAGCGGCGCCGCCTGCTCGCTGGAGCAGCAGCTCCGGGAGATGATTCAGCTCCAGAGCCGCTGGGACGGAGAGAAGGGGGAGCTGGCCTCCAGGTGAAGATGCCGGGAGGCCCAGTGAGCCGATGGGCGATCCTTTGAGAGGGCTCCGGCTGGGCTCATGTCCTGGCGCCCTGCCGCTGCTTTCCCTAAGAGCTTGCGAGGAAGGGCCCCTGCACAGCGGCTCTAACTCTGTCGGGGCCCACGGGCCGGCTCCCCAGCGGGTGTAAATCAGCACAGCCCCAGAGAAGCTAATGGGCCCAGTCCCCAGCTGGTGCCAGTGGGACCCAGGGGGATCTGAGCTCCAAGAGCAAGCTCTCCGCTGGGCCAGTCAGGTGCTGTGCCCTGGGCAGGATGGGCTCCGCTGGGGGAGTGGCAGGGCAGCCTAGGACCAAGTAACCAAACCCTCCCTTGGCCCGGGCTTTCATCCCTGGGTTTCATGACAAGCGCTGAGGGAAAGGGGTGCGGTTCCCGCTGCCGGCAGGCGGAGCCGGGGAGCGGGATGGGCGTGGCTGCATGCAGCCGGTAAATAATGCCCCTGCTCCGCTGAGCGGCTGACCCCACGCTTGGGCCACGGACCAGGCAGTGACGGGACGTGAGCTCGTCCACTCCCTTCTTCCAAGGGGCCGTCTGGGGACCTGGGAGAGGCGGGGGCCGCGTAACTGCTGTGTGCGGCGGGAACGACCCGTCGGCTCCCCTCAAACGGATGCAGCCACAAACCGGTTAAACCCCAGACAAAGAGCAAGGCCCCGCACTAGAGACAAAGCTCCCAAATCCATTGGCTAGGACCTGAAAGTCAGCCTGGACAGGGAGCCCCGGGCCGCTGTCCGGCGGGAGGGCGCTTTGCCTGCACACCCGGCTTGGCACCCTTCCTGGTGCTCCGAGGGGCGCCTAGGACAACGGCGAGATGGACCTGGGCCTGTTGGGACACTGCAGAGCCAGTGGGCAGCTCTGTGCCCGCAAGGAGCCTGCAGACTGCGGGTGGGGGCCTCGGAGACGACCGTCCCCCCCGTGGCAGCCGGCTGGGCCAGCATTCCCATGCGCAGGGGAAAGGGTGAGGAATGGGACTGGCTGCAGCAGCTTCTTGTTCCTCTGCCATCCGGATGCTGAGAAACATGCTAGGAAAATAACTCCCTTAGCGGCGGGGATATGGGCCAGAGCTCTCCTGCTGTTCCGGGAATGGCCCAGCCCCTGCCCTGGGACGAGCAGGCCAGGCCCAGGAGTGCCGCTGAATTACCGTAAATCAGTGACTCATCTCCCAGCTGTGCGGGGTTTTAACTCTCCCCATCCCAGCCTCCCTTCCTGTGGCTCAGCTGGCTCCTGGCTGTGTGCCCGTTTGGTGCCAGCCGTGACCTCGGCCGTGTGTGCGTCCCCCCCCGTCCCTGTGTGCCCGTTTGGTGTAAGCCGTGGCCTCGGCCGTGTGTTCGTCTCCCCGTCCCTGTGTGCCCATTTGGTGCCAGGCGTGACCTCGGCCGTGTGTGCACCCCCCCATCCCATCCCTGTGTGCCCGTTTGGTGCCAGGCGTGGCCTCGGCCGTATGTGCGTTTCCCCCCCCGTCCCTGTGTGCCCGTTTGGTGCAAGCCGTGACCTCGGCCGTGTGTGCGCCCCCCCATCCCGTCCCTGTGTGCCCGTTTGGTGCCAGGCATGACCTCGGCCGTGTGTGCGTTCCCCCCCCCCGTCCCTGTGTGCCCGTTTGGTGCAAGCCGTGACCTCGGCCGTGTGCGTCCCCGTCCCTGTGTGCCCGTTTGGTGCCAGGCGTGACCTCGGCCGTGTGTGCGTTTCCCCGTCCCTGTGTGCCCGTTTGGTGCAAGCCGTGGCCTCGGCCGTGTGTGTGCCCCCCCATCCCGTCCCTGTGTGCCCATTTGGTGCCAGGCGTGACCTTGGCCGTGTGTGCGTTTCCCCCCCCCGTCCCTGTGTGCCCGTTTGGTGCAAGCCGTGACCTAGGCCGTGTGTGCATCCCCATCCCGTCCTGTGTGCCCGTTTGGTGCCAGGCGTGACTCGGCTGTGTGCGTTCCCCCCGTCCCTGTGTGCCCGTTTGGTGCAAGCCGTGGCCACGGCCGTGTGTGTTCCCCCCCCTGTGTGCCCGTTTGGTGCAAGCCGTGGCCTCGGCCGTGTGTGCCCCCCGTCCCTGTGTGCCCGTTTGGTGCAAGCCGTGACCTTGGCCATGTGTGCATCCCCATCCCGTCCCTGTGTGCCCGTTTGGTGCCAGGCGTGACCTCGGCTGTGTGTGCGTCCCCGTCCCTGTGTGCCCGTTTGGTGCAAGCCGTGGCCTCGGCCGTGTGTGCACCCCCCCATCCCGTCCCTGTGTGCCCGTTTGGTGCAAGCCGTGGCCTCGGCCGTGTGTGTGCCCCCCCATCCCGTCCCTGTGTGCCCATTTGGTGCCAGGCGTGACCTTGGCCGTGTGTGCGTTTCCCCCCCCCGTCCCTGTGTGCCCGTTTGGTGCAAGCCGTGACCTAGGCCATGTGTGCATCCCCCCCATCCCGTCCCTGTGTGCCCGTTTGGTGCCAGGCGTGACCTCGGCTGTGTGCGTTCCCCGTCCCTGTGTGCCCGTTTGGTGCAAGCCGTGGCCACGGCCGTGTGTGTGTTCCCCCCCCCCCGTCCCTGTGTGCCCGTTTGGTGCAAGCCGTGGCCTCGGCCGTGTGTGTGCCCCCCCCCCGTCCCTGTGTGCCCGTTTGGTGCAAGCCGTGACCTTGGCCGTGTGTGCATCCCCCCCATCCCGTCCCTGTGTGCCCGTTTGGTGCCAGGCGTGACCTCGGCTGTGTGTGCGTTCCCCGTCCCTGTGTGCCCGTTTGGTGCAAGCCGTGGCCTCGGCCGTGTGTGTGCCCCCCCATCCCGTCCCTGTGTGCCCGTTTGGTGCAAGCCGTGGCCTCGGCCGTGTGTGTGCCTCCTCATCCCGTCCCTGTGTGCCTGTCTCGCCTTGCGGCATCTCTTCAAACTCCCTTGGGTGCCCCAGAGGGGCTGAAGGGGCTGAGGCAAGGTCAGCCCCGGGGCCCCCTTCCTGTGGCTCACCCTGCCCTCTGTGCCCGGCTTGTGTCTTTCAGGGTAACAGAACTGACTCTCTTAGGGGAGAAACTGCAAGAACAGGATTCAAAGAAGGAGGCGACCATCTCTGCTCTAAAACTGGCCATTGAGAAACGGGTACACGTATCCACAAGCTCCTCTCTGTCAGTCACACCCTCGCTTTCTCTGCTCTTTCCTTCTGCTGCCACTAAGACGCTGCTAATCTCTGCCCACAGGAATCTGCTCACGCCAGGGAGCTACTGGAGGTGCAGGGCCTGAGAGATGAAAGTGAATCTTTGCAGCGACTCGTGAGCAGCATCACCCAGGTGTGCGATTTCACACTCAGCAGCGTGCGAGGGTGTGGCAAGATCCCTGCTGCGCCACAGGCTTCCTGTGCGACCATGGGCGGGTCACTTAGCTGCTCTGTGCCGGGGGGCCCTGCTTTGCAAGGCTGCGCAGCACCTTGGAGCAATAGAGCCCAGCCGGGGCCCTGATGTCCGTACCGGGAGTGGTTTCAGTGGGAAGGTTCAGACCATATGGCCCAGCAGTGGATATGTGGTGACTAATTGTGTAGCAAGTCAGCAGGCCAGTTGGCGGTGCAGGGCCGCCACCTGCTCGCATGCTGGAGGGGAGCGGAGTCTGTCGGGTGTCTCAGGCAACTCCCGCCGGTCTCTTTCTGGGCACGTTGTTCTCCCGAGAGCTGACCCGAGGCTGCTGGCGAGCGGGCTCCCAAGTGGCGCTCGCCCCGGCTGTGGCTGCTCTGATGCCGGCCCCAGGTCACTCCACGGCTCGGGTGGACGCCGCTCCCCTTTCTAGAGCCAGCGCTAGGCCCCACTTGAGCAGAGCGCTGCAGCGTGGGCTTCCGGCCCATGGCTTGCGGTGTGACTTACTGCCTTGGCTGAATCAGGGCCACCGTGCTGACACTTGTACGCAGGAACCAGACACGTGGGAACCCTAGCCTGGGAGCTCGGCAAGGCAGTGCTGCCTAGTGCCTAGAGCAGGCTCTGTTCCAAGCTGTGCCACTGAGCAGGTGGGAGACCTTGGGCAAGTCCCTTCCCCATTCTTGCCTCCGTTTCCCCATCGTTACACTGGGCTGGTGATGCTAATCTCTTTGGGCAAGTGCTTGGAAAGGAGCTCAGTGCTATTGCTTTGTGCTGCCCCATGCGCACCCGGTGGGGGCCTGCGGAGGCGCTGCAGTAGCTCAGCCTGTCTGTGGTCAGGTGCTGAGGGCTCAGGCTGGCAGTGGGGATGCTTCACCGCTTGTGCTTGCTTTGTCGGCATCTCCTGGCAGTGCAGCCACGGTCCTCGTTTCAAACCCACAAGCTCGCCAGTGGGAGGGGGGCGAAGGGGGCAGTTGCCCCGGGCTCTGGGGGTTCAGAGAGGCCCAGGAGTTCCCAGCTGCTGATGTCACTACCGCAGCAGCAGCGGCTGCAGCCCCGGGCCCTTTAAATCTCCGCCGGAGTGCCGGCAGCACACTCTGGGCGGCCTTGAGGACTGCCTGGAGAGGGGGTGCAGCATGCTCCAGGCAGTGCTACGGGCTGGCTGCCTCCACCCCACCCCTTCTGCCTGAGCTCTGCCTCTTCCAGGAGCACAAGGCTCCCCCCTTACCCAGGGTCCATTGGCCCCACTGAACTGGGCGTGAGTGCTGTGGGGTCGGGCAGGAAAGCTCTTTAGCACATGCTTTGCTGGGTGCTCGGGTCGATTCCCGGGCTTCCGGTGCTTACCGGAGGGACAGGCCTGGCCAGACCTGGGCCGAGTGCTGGTGTCGGAAGCGAGTGGGGCCAGCTAGTGCCCAGGCCAGCTGGGCTGCGTCAGCAGGGGTGGGCGCTCTCCGTGCTCAGGCCGCGCTCCGGCCGCGTTGGCAGTGGGGCTGGGCTGCATTAGATAACTGCGCTCACCCTTCTCTCCCCAGCTGGCTCTGGCCGATGCTGAGAGCGCAGGGCCCCTCTCCCTGGACCGCGCACGAGGGGCAGCAGCCGACAACTCTGGCGGACCAGTCTCCCCTTTGCGCTCTAGCCCTGCACGTGGCTGGTGGGCGGCACCGTCCCGCACCCGCTCCCCGCTGCACCAGGACGCTGCGCTGCAAGCCGTGCAGGGCGCCCTGCGGAGGCACCAGCAGCGGGAGCAGGTGAGGGCCCTGCGTCGAGCCCTCGGCAGCCCCACTCAGCAGCAGCGCCCCAGGCACACAGCCCAAGAGCAAGGCTGCACCCCAGAACTGGGGGATGGGCAGCAGCCTGGCTCTGCAAGACTGTGTCAGTCCCGGGGCCGGGCAGCGAAGGGAAGGCGCACGGCACGATTCCTGGGCCATCGCTGTGTTAAGGCCCTGGCCAGCCACAGCCCTTAGTCCTGGACCAGGCATATTGACCGACAGCTCGTTGGCATCCCCACGCCCCCCAAGAGACAGAGAGCGGGGGGGCCTGCCTGGGCCACACGGGCACCAGTCCCATGGAGCAGGCCCAAGGAGAGAGCGTGAGATGGAGCAGGAGGAAAGGCCAGGCCAGGAGGGCCGCTCTGGGGGGCTGAGGAGAGTCAGGAGAGGGGCTGTGGGGGTGTCCGTTGCAGCAGACGGGCCCAGGTCCTGAGCATGAGGCTCCGTCAGCTCCCACTGCCTTTCGCCCCGGGCCGGTGGCACGAGATGTACAAGGAGGGTCTAGTGTCCAGCACCCTGCTGGCCCGATGGCTCGGCCGAAGGCTCCAGCCAGCTTGAGCAGCCGGAGTGGGAAGCCCCCGCGTGGCACCGGAGCCCCTGTGTGGTGGTGGTGCCGCCATGCTAGGGGGGCGAGGGGAGGCAATGCGGGGGCACAGGCAGGGTCTGGGGGATTCTCCTGGGGGAACCCCTTCATCCAGTGCAGCTTATTGTGCGGGGCCGGTGTGAGGGCGGCGTCAGGCTGCTCCTTGGGGAAGGGTTGCCTCGGCAAGGCCCAGTGACTAGCGTGGGGGACAGCAGGGGGGTGTTGAAACCGGTGCCGCAGCCGTGGGGAATGAGGTCCCTGGGTCTCGGGATCTGCCCTTCGCAGGCTAGCAGGGCGCTGGCCCTGAGCGCACACAGCCTCCCGGGAAGCCGAGTGCGCCGCGCGCTTTTCCTTGCGCCTCATTTTCCACTCTGGCCAGGAAGTGCAGTTGCAGCTGGAGGCCGCCCGGGACATGCTGGGGGCCGTCAGGGAGCAGCTGTCCGACTGCCAGCAGCAGCTGCAGGAGCAGAGGCAGCAGCGGGAGGAGCTGGCCAGTGCCCTGCAGGATTGCAGGCGGGACTTGCAGCGCTGTCACTCCACCGTGGAGGTTCTCAGCAGGTGCATGTGGGAGCAGGACTGGGGCTGGGGGGTGTCGATCCCGCCCTGGGTGGCCTGGCCCAGGACAGTCTCTCTCCCAAGCCTAGGGTGGTGCAGGTACAGGCCCACGGCAGGGCCCACAGGGAAAGGGTGTCATTCCCACCCTTACCAGCCCCTGGGAAAAGGGAACGGGCGTGTTGCAGGTCTCTGGCTTCTGGGCTCATTCAGAGGGCTCGTGTTATCGCAGCTGAGCTGACAAAAGTCTGGCAGGCTTGGGACCGGAGCCGTGTCACGGCAAAGTTTGGTTTTCTTTTGTTATTTTGCTGGCTTTTTTAACAAGCAAAATACACGATTTTCAGCTCTTTTGGTCTCGATCTCCCCCTTCTGCCGTGTGGGGCAAAGGGGAAAACAACCTCAGCTCCCTGTTCCAAAAACCAGGCACCCCCGTGTGTTTGTGACAACAGGGAGAGTTTCGGGTTGCTGGGCAGCCCGTGTTTCAGCTCACTTCTGGGCACTCTCCTGGCTTGAAGGAGGCGTGGGCAGCAGGCCCCAGAGCTGCACACACTGGCAGGGAGGCAAATGCATCCTGTCCTCCGTGCAAGTAGGAGGGGCCGAGGGCTGGGGCTCCAGATGTGGCTGCACTCGCCTGTGTGAGACGGCTCAGAGCAGTCGTGCCACTGAAATCCCCAGTGGGAGGAGCAAAGCAATGGAATCCAGGATGTTCCAGCTGCACTGCGCTGTGGCTGCTTGAGTTGGGTGCTGGGGCGCTTGCACAGCTGGCCGAGACGGGAGGACGTGTCCGTGGGTTCTGGTGTGTCCAGGAACCTCGCTCCTGCCGGGTCTCATGGCAGCTCTGTGATGGCGCGTGGGGGTCCCCTGGTCCTGCAGCCCCACAGCAGCAAGAACAGACCCCGCCAGCCAGTAGAACAGGGGGATTTATTGCTCTTCCAGGGTACAGCCCAGCACAGACGGGATGTGGCTACAGGAGTCAGGGCCAGGATGCCTCAGACCCCTGAGGTTAGGGGGCCCATCGCCCCCCCTTCCCCAGACCCTTAGCCCTCAGCTTAGGTTGTTCCCTTCATGTTTTCCAGCCAGCAACTGACCCTTCCCCTGACACCTGGTGTCCGTCTCCGCCTCCCTCCCTTTGTCTCTCCCCCTGGGAAGAGCTTTGCTAACTGCCCGGGCTGGGCCGAGGTGTCTGGGCCAATCCACATATGGGTGAGTCAGTGGGAATCACACAGCACAGCGCAGGGGGACACTGGGTCACAGAGCAGCCAGCCCCCCGCTACGGCACAAGCTTGGCACTGCACTGGTATGCTCTGCAGTGCAGATCAAACAGACACCCCCGAGCTAGCTTGGGGACCAGGGGGACCAACCTGTGCTGCTGGGCCCTAAAATTGGGAGCCTCTAGCACCATTGGTCTGGAAGCCATAGAGGACTCCAGGACCCTTACTTGTTCCTGCCACTGAGGGGCAGAGGGGCCCCCCATTTCTCTGGATGACGTGGTCGCAGGGCCAGCTGGTGACTCCGTTTTTTTCCCGTCACAGGGAGAAGGAGACCACAGAGGCCAGGGTGGGACGTCTGAGCGAGCAGCTGGACTCTTCCCATCTGGAGGTGGCAAGGCTGACCACGCTCACCCTGCAGCTGCAGCAGCAGCAAAGCCTCCTGGAGGAGGAGAAGGAGGAGCTGGCCAAGGAGCAGGAGAGAGGGAGGCAGGAGCAGGAGCGAGGGTGAGGTGCCTCATGCCCGCCCGTGTTGCTGTGGTGCGCAGGGCAGCTCGGGGCAGGGGGCAGCTCTCTGTGCTGCAGCGCAGCCAGGCCCAGGGCAGATGGTCCAGTGTCCTCCCGGTAGGGAATCCGCTCGGAGCAGCGCCCGCCTGACAAGGGAGGGATGCTGGGCTGAGGGGCAGGGAACGGGCCTGGCTGGGGAGCTGCTCACCATGTACCTGACTGTAGGCTCATTGGCAAGGATGCAAAGGGAACCTAAGTCCCTCCTGGAGCAGAAGGGCAGTGTTCGCAGCCACTTGCCCTCGTAGGGCACGGGCTAGCGAGGCCCTCGTGGGGCACGGGCCAGCGGGGAAGCAAGGCCCTCGTGGGGCACGGGCCAGCGGGGAAGCGAGGCCCTCGTGGGGCACGGGCCAGCAGGGAAGCGAGGCCCTCATGGGGCACGGGCCAGCGGGCTAGCGAGGCCCTCGTGGGGCACGGGCCAGCGGGCTAGCGAGGCCCTCGTGGGGCACGGGCCAGCGGGCTAGCGAGGCCCTTGGGCAAGCGAGGCCCTCGTGGGGCACGGGCCAGCGGGGAAGCGAGGCCCTTGTGGGGCACGGGCTAGCGGGCAAGCAAGGCCCTTGGGCAAGCGAGGCCCTCGTGGGGCACGGGCCAGCGGGGAAGCGAGGCCCTTGTGGGGCACGGGCCAGCGGGCAAGCAAGGCCGCGAGGCCTCGTGGGGCACGGGCCAGCGGGGAAGCGAGGCCCTTGTGGGGCACGGGCCAGCGGGCAAGCAAGGCCCTTGGGCAAGCGAGGCCCTCGTGGGGCACGGGCCAGCGGGGAAGCGAGGCCCTTGACTTTTCTGGAGAATTCGTTTTGTGTAACTCGTCAGGCAGAGGTGCCTGGAGCACGCAGAGGAGAGGAGCTCCGCCTTGAAGGAGGAGCTGGTGATGGTGAAGGAGTCCTTGAACCAGGCAGTGCTGGAGAAGGACCTGCTGGAGAGTGAGAAGGAAGGTGTAAGCCAGGTGCTGGCTAAGGTACGAATGGCCCCGGTCCCCCAGGAGTTTGGCTAGCAATCAGTGGGCTCGCAGGTGCCCTGACTAGGGGCATTTCCCCGCATCGTCCTCATGCTACTTCTCCTGTCAGTTCACCTGCCCTGGGGGCCAGTCTGGGTTTACACAGCACCCGTCATGCTCTGGTCTCCCCAAAGCACCAGGGAAGTAACGAGCTTGATCCTGTTGCCAGGCCCAGAACAGCAGTGCTCTTATCCCTCATTACCCTGTGAGCCCCTATCCAGGGGGGGCCCCCTGGAGGTCCTTGCCTCCCACCTGCAAGCCCTCTAGAGCTGGGGCTGGAGTGCTAAAGTCGCTGGTGTGAATGACGACGAAGCGTTGCTGCGGGGCTGGCCTGCCGTCCCAGCATGCCCCTTGGACCCAGATCCTTGGGGCTGGGATTTTCAAAACCACCCATGTGCTTTAGGAGCCTGGGTCCCGTTGCCTGTCAGTGGGGCTTGGGCTCTGCCCTAGAACGGGATGGGTTTTGGCCAAAATTTGGTTCAGCAAAAAATGCTGCTTTGGTGACCCCAAAACGATTCCCAGATTCGTGTCAGTGATGCTGGAACGCTCCCCTTTGAAAGAAGCGCCGATTCCATTGCAGCATCTGGAGGCGAGACATTTGATTGTTCCAATTCAGTTTTTCATTTAGAAATGTTCTTCCATTCTGCTGTTAAATGATTAAAAAAGTGAAATGTTCACAATTCAAGTAAAATGTTTCCTTTGACCAAAAATGAACCCCCTGCCCTTTTGGTAAAAAATCTCATTTTCAGGTCACTTTTATGTATTTTTCTGAAGCGAGGTGACTGATCCGCTACTCGTCCCGCTTCGCTCCCTCAGGCTGGGCGGGAATCCCGCCCGGAGGCAGGCATGGCGCTGGCTGAGCTGACTGGCAAGCAGGACACACAAAGTTATTGGCATCAGCTACTCGCCCAGCCACGGCCAGTCCATCCGGCAAGGCGGCGGGGGAGATGCCCGTGCCTGGCGTGGCAGGGCCAGTCCATCCGGCAGGGCAGCGGGGGAGATGCCCGTGCCTGGCGTGGCAGGGCCAGTCCATCCGGCAGGGCAGCAGGGGAGATGCCCGTGCCTGGCGTGGCAGGGCCAGTCCATCCGGCAGGGCGGCGGGGGAGATGCCCGTGCCTGGCGTGGCAGGGCCAGTCCATCCGGCAGGGCGGCGGGGGAGATGCCCGTGCCTGGCATGTTAGGGCTAGTCCATCCGGCAGGGCAGCAGGGGAGATGCCCGTGCCTGGCGTGGCAGGGCCAGTCCATCCGGCAGGGCGGCGGGGGAGATGCCCGTGCCTGGCGTGGCAGGGCCAGGGCTGGAAAATGCACTGCAAGTAAATTTCTGTGCCTGGAAGCAGCATGCCCCCCTCAGGCGTGGCCCAGACCTGTGGCAGTCAGTGGGCTCTGAACTGGGCTCGGGCAGGTAGCAGAGCAGGTGGCCCCGAGCGAAGCAGCTAGCACTAAATGCAGGCACCGAGGATTTCAGAGGGGCCGATGTTCCACACAACAGCCAGCTAAGAGCACTGCCCTGCAGCATCCCTCTCAGGCCCGATGGCTGCCCTGGGGAACTGCCCTTTCCCGGGAAGGAAGGGTTCCCTGGGCAGACCAGCGCTCCCTCCTCCCGGGAGCGACAAGCCGCGAGCGTTGTCAAACGGCCTGCGCCTGGCTGGGTAATGCCACACGGCTCGCTGCCCGCCAGAGTGCGGCTCTGACTGCCCGCCACGCCTTCCCGGGAACGGGCGGGGTGGGGTCTGACTGCCCGCCACGCCTTCCCGGGAACGGGCGGGGTGGGGTCTGACTGCCCGCCACGCCTTCCCGGGAACGGGCAGGGTGGGGTCTGACTGCCCGCCACGCCTTCCCGGGAACGGGCGGGGTGGGGTCTGACTGCCCGCCACGCCTTCCCGGGAACGGGCGGGGTGGGGTCTGACTGCCCGCCACGCCTTCCCGGGAACGGGCAGGGTGGGGTCTGACTGCCCACCACGCCTTCTCGGGAACGGGCAGGGTGGGGTCTGACTGCCCGCCACGCCTTCCCGGGAACGGGCGGGGTGGGGTCTGACTGCCCGCCACGCCTTCCCGGGAACGGGCGGGGTGGGGTCTGACTGCCCGCCACGCCTTCCCGGGAACGGGCGGGGTGGGGTCTGACTGCCCGCCACGCCTTCCCGGGAACGGGCGGGGTGGGGTCTGACTGCCCGCCACGCCTTCCCGGGAACGGGCAGGGTGGGGTCTGATGGACGGCGCTAGCAAAGGAGCCCGGCCTCGCCTGTGGGCACCCTGAGCCGTAGGATGGAGCGTGGCAGAGCTGGCATGGGGGGCAGGCTTCTGCTCGCTACAGCCTCAACAGCCAGAGGCCTGGCTGAGGCTTGCCAGGCACGGGCGGGAGAGTGGCAGCAGGACAGACGCAGCCTAGTGAGGCTCAGAGAGCTGTCGCGCCCTGGGCTGAACTGGGCTGCCCATCCGGGCCCTGCAGGGGCATGAGCTGCAGGAGGCTCTGGGCCAGAGACGCCTCCCACCGGGGTGCAGTGGGGCTCCTGGCCCTGGAGGGCCAGGCAGGACAACGGCCAGCCAGGGCCTCGGTGCTGAGGTCTCCCCTCTCCTCAGGCCAAGGCCAACAGTGCCGAGCTGGAACTCGCCCTGGACAGGCTGAGGTCGCAGGACTCCGAGCTGAGAGACGCCCTGGCCAAGATGGGGGCTCTGAACGAAGGTCTTGCCCAGGACAAGGTTGGCCTCAACTGCCTTCTCCTGCAGGTAACGACCCCAACACTGGGCCGGCCTGCTACTCCTGGCCCCACCGCACCACCTGCATTCGCCTCGCCTGCACCTGGCTCTGCCCCCGCCCTGTTCCAGAGCCCGGCTCAGCCCCCCGCCCTGTGCTCTGCCCCCTGCCCGCCCTGCGCTCTGCCCCTCGGCGTTAGCACTCGCCACCAGCCCTGTAGCCAGCCGATTCCCAGAGCTCGTGGGCAGCTGTGGTGCTCTGCTCTCCCCTGGGGACGGGCTAGGGACCAGGGTTCTCTCTCTCGGGGCCTCACGCTCCTGCCCCCTCTCTGGCACGGGGCGAAGCTGGAGGAGGAGAAGAGCTCGCTGCTGGCGCAGCAGCGGGAGCTGGAGCAGGAGCGCGCCAGCCTGCGCGAGCAGCTATCACACCTGGAGCAGGAGCTGGCACAGACGGGAGCGGCCCGGCGGGTGCTGGAGCAGGGCAGCCAGGCGGCGGAGGAGCGGCGAGCGGCGCTGGAGGAAGAGCTGAACCTGCTGCGCAGGGAGAATGCCCGACTGCGGGACCACCTGGCGCAGGTGAGAGGGGCCCCGGTGAGGACTCCCCATGAGCGCTCACTGCAGTGCAAGGGCTGGACTTCCCCCTACTGCCATGGGCTGCCTCCGTGACCCCCTTGCTCTCTGCTCCGTGCTCCTGCCCCCGGGTGCCTGGACAGCGAGCTGAGGAGGAGCCGAGGGGCAGTAGCCTCCCCATGGGGGTCTCCCTTCCTCCGGCTGCCTGCAAGGGGGAAGCCAGGAGCCGTGAGGGCCCCACGCAGCCTTTGCTCTCTTGCTTTGCTCATGCTCCTTCCTCACACTGGCCAGGAGAGCAGCCAGCAGCAGGCTCTGAGGGAGCAACTGGCACATGGCCGCCAGGCGCAAGAAGGCCAGGCTGAGGCCCTGCTCCGCACCACCCAGGAGAAGGAGCAGCTCGCCCTGGAGCTCAGCACGCTACAGAGGCAGATCAAGAGCCTGCTGGAAGAGACTGACATGCTCAGGTACCACGTCCTCACCCCTCAGATGCTGGGGGACGGACAGCACCTGGGGAGTGGGGCCGGTGGAGCGGGGCATCCGGCGCCCGGGGAACGGAGCCAGCACCTGGGGAGTGGGGCCGGTGGAGCGGGGCAGCCGGCGCCCGGGGAACGGAGCCAGCACCTGGGGAGTGGGGCCGGTGGAGCGGGGCATCCGGCGCCCGGGGAACGGAGCCAGCGCCTGGGGAGTGGGGCCGGTGGAGCGGGACAGCCGGCGCCCTGGAAGCGGAGCCAGTGCCTGGGGAGAGGGGCTGGTGGAGCGGGGCAGCCGGCGCCCGGGGAGCAGAGCCAGTGCCTGGGGAGTGGGGCCGGTGGAGCGGGGCAGCCGGCGCCCGGGGAGCAGAGCCAGTGCCTGGGGAGTGGGGCCGGTGCAGCAGGGCAGCCGGCGCCCGGGGAGCAGAGCCAGCGCCTGGGGAGTGGGGCCGGTGGAGCGGGGCAGCCGGCGCCCCGGGAACGGAGCCAGCGCCTGGGGAGCGGGGCCGGTGGAGCGGGGCAGCCGGCGCCCCGGGAACGGAGCCAGCGCCTGGGGAGTGGGGCCGGTGGAGCGGGGCAGCCGGCGCCCCGGGAACGGAGCCAGCGCCTGGGGAGCGGGGCCGGTGGAGCGGGGCAGCCGGCGCCCCGGGAACGGAGCCAGCGCCTGGGGAGTGGGGCTGGTGGAGCGGGGCAGCCGGCGCACCGGGAACGGAGCCAGCGCCTGGGGAGTGGGGCCGGTGGAGCGGGGCAGCCGGCGCCCTGGGAGCAGGCAGAGTGTGACCGGGAACAACAGAGGCTAACTGGTAAACGCATCCATCCCTGGTTGATGCGGGGCCCATGGCGGGCAGGGGGACCTGGCTCAGTGCCACCCCATAGAGGCCTGGGGGCTCAGAACAGACCCAGGCTCTACCCGCGCTCCCTGCTGCTGTGCGCAGAGCGGAGAAGGACGCCTTGGAGACCAGCCTGTTGGAGATGCAGGAGGAAGCTGCCCGGCTGGAAGCCCGGGAGGATCAGCTGGAGAGGGAGAATCAGAGCCTGGGCCAGGCGAGGCAGGCTCTCCAAGGTAAAGGGCTGCAGCTCTGGGCTCCGTGTCCCTGCCCGAGCAGAGCCGAGCCAGTGCCTGCCTTGTGACATGGAGCCCAGAGCCCGCCTGCCGCACACTCATGGCCGGTGCCGCCTCACCAGGCTCCCTGTGCCCCCAGGCGAGCTGGCACTGCAGGACATCAGGCTGAGGCAGGAACGAGAGTCACTGAAGCAGCAGCTCGCGCAGCTGGAGCAAGAGAGGCAGCTGTCCTGGCAGCACCAGCAGCAGGCCCACGAGGAGGAGCTGGGACGCCTGAAACAGGAGCAGGTGAGCGCAGCAGCTGCAGCCAGAGGAGCCCTGCCAGGCTGGGGGCTCAACCCAGACACATTCGCACTCAAAACGAGCTGCAGAGGTAACTCCAGGGTCATCGTACGGGGAGCATCTGTCCCGGAGTGCAACCCAGGTACCTGTCCCGGAGCACGGCGACCCCCCGGGGAACGCGCCCCTGGGTACCTGTCCCGGAGCATGGCGACCCCCGGGGAGTGCGCCCCTGGGTACCTGTCCCGGAGCACGGCGACCTCTGGGGAACGCGCCCCTGGGTACCTGTCCCGGAGCATGGCGACCCCCGGGGAGTGCGCCCCTGGGTACCTGTCCCGGAGCACGGTGACCCCTGGGGAACACGCCCCTGGGTACCTGTCCCGGAGCATGGCGACCCCTGGGGAGTGCGACCCAGGTACCTGTCCCGGAGCATGGCAACCCCTGGGGAACGCCCCTGGGTACCTGTCCCGGAGCATGGCGACCCCCGGGGAGTGCAACCCAGGCACCTGTCCCGGAGCACAGCGACCCCCTTGGGAACGCGCCCCTGGGTACCTGTCCCGGAGCATGGCGACCCCTGGGGAACACGCCCCTGGGTACCTGTCCCGGAGCATGGCGACCCCTGGGGAGTGCGACCCAGGTACCTGTCCCAGAGCATGGCAACCCCTGGGGAACGCCCCTGGGTACCTGTCCCGGAGCATGGCGACCCCCGGGGAGTGCGACCCAGGCACCTGTCCTGGAGCACGGCGACCCCCGGGGAGTGCGACCCAGGCACCTGTCCTGGAGCACCCAGGCACCTGTCCCGGAGCACGGCGACCCCCGGAGAACGCGCCACAGACCCTGCTGTAAATGAACCGGAGAACCTCAGGGGCACGCTGGGCTTGGGCTGCCTTGAACTGGGGCATGTGATCCAGGCCCACTGACTCGATCCAGCCTCCCAGTGAGTCCCGTGGGGCACATCTCAGTTGCCACGAGCTGCCCTTCCCGGCGTAGTAGCCCCGCAGAAAGCAAGTGGCACCGGGCAGTCTGGTGGGGACCAGCGATCCCCGCAGGGCAGCTGCCTTCAGCGTCTCATCTTCCTCCGCCACGTGCTGCGGGCAGGCTGGGGCGTGGCCTGTGTGTGCCGGAGCCGTCCCTGCCCGCTGTGGGGTGGCACGTGGCTGCGCTGCAGCAGGGCAAGGTCTGGATTGCTGTCCCCACCCAGACCTGAGCTCAGGGCTCTCCGTTCTCGCTGGATTTCAGGAGAGCCTGTGCCAGGCGCTGCAGGAGGAGCAGGAAGCTGCCGTGCGCCGGCTGCAGCAGGAGAAGGAGGAGCTGCTCTCCAAGTGTGAGGCTGAGAACCAGGAGCTGGCGGAGGAACTCCTGAGTCTGCAGCAGGAGCGGGAGGAAAGCCTCCTGCTGCTGGAGAAGGAGAAGCTGGAGGTGAGCCGGAGAGTGGTGGCGCAGCCGTGGCTGCAGGAAAGCGCCCGTCTGCCAGCAGGAGGCGCTGGGGAGCGGAGCAGTGGCTGGCTGGGGGACCCCGAGCCATGGCGAACAAGCCTTACACAAAGCGCTTGGCTTGCTTAGGCTGGGGGTCGAACTGGGTGCTCCCTGGAACTCCCTGTGGGGAGACAACAGCAGTGGCCCATTGGTGACAGCCAGCAGCAAATTCCTGCATGGGCCGGGGATGGGGCCTGGCTGGGAAGCTCTGCGACTAGAGAGAATGCGTCCCCTCGTGTCTGCCTGCTGGGGCTCACTCGCGTGCCCAGGGTCTGGCTGGCTGCCGCGTTGGGGGCCAGGGAGGCCATGGGGCACTGGCAGGCGGAGCTTGTCACCGGTGGATTCCCTGGCCTCTGAGGCCGTGAACTGATGATGGGCGGGTGTCGGCGACTCTGCCGGGGATTTGGGGGGCGGGCCATGGCCTGTGACGGGCATAGTGTTGCCATCTTTCTACTCGCACAAAACTGAACACCCTTCCACCGCCCCCTGCCCCACCACTACTCCAGTGCCCCCCACTTGCCCCTTCCCCCCACCCGCTCTCACTTGCTCATTTCCACCAGGCTGACTCGGGTTGGGGGGCGGGAGGGGGTGAGGGTTAGGGTGGGACTAGAAATGAGGAGTTCAGGATGCGGGGGGAGGGGGTCCTAGGCTGAGGCAGGGGGTTGGGGTGCAGTGGGGAGGGCTGTGGCTGGTCTGTGGACTCTGGGGTGGGGTTAGGTATGAGGGGTTGGGACACGGGGTCTAGGCTGAGGCAGGGGTTGGGGTGCAGTGGGGAGGGCTGTGGCTGGTCTATGGACTCTGGGGTGGGGTCAGGGATGAGGTTGGGACGCGGGGGGGAGGGCAGTCTAGGCTGAGGCAGGAGCATGGGGTGCAGTGGGAGGTGGGGAGGGCTGTGGCTGGTCTGGACTCTGGGGTGGGGTTAGGGATGAGGGGTTGGGACACGGGGTCTAGACTGAGGCAGGGGGTTGGTGTGCAGTGGGGGGAGGGCTGTGGCTGGTCTGTGGACTCTGGGGTGGAGCATGGGGTGCAGTGGGAGGTGGGGGGAGGGCTGTGGCTGGTCTGCGGACTCTGGTCTTTTAGCCGGAGCTACTAGGGTCCCTTTCTGACCAGGCTCTGGAGACCTGGCAACCCAGGATGGGCAGGAGGTCAGCCTAGATGGTCCTGATTGTCCCTTCTGGCCTTACGTCTCTGGGTCAGTGAGTCTACTGCATGCCCAGCCTGTGCCAGCAGGAGGCGCTCTGCTGAATGGCACAGCTCTGCCGGCTGCAAGGTTCTAGCAAGGGGTGCAGTTCTGGCCGGGTACCTCCCCCCCATGCAGAGCGCCTGCACTTGTCCTGCCCCGGGGCGCTCTTGACGGATGGCTCCTGCTTGCCGCACCCTGCCAGGCGCTGACCCTGGCGGGAGCGGAGAAGAACCTGCTGTCGGAGAAGCTCTGCGAGGCCCAGCGGGAGCTGGCCAGCACCAGGCGGGAGATCGACCGGGTGCAGCTGGAGGCTCTGAACCGCCAGGAGCAGGATGAGGTGAGACCGGCCCCCGTGTGCGTGGCCAGCCCAGCGGGGGGAAGGTGTCTGCGCGCATGCTGACTCCAGGCACGCCAGGGACCCCCTGTAGCTCAGGCGTGTGGGGACGGGCGGGTGGCTCGCCAGGAGTTCGAACGGCTGGGCCCGCGAGTGCCAGCAGGAGGGCTAACGGGGCCGTAGTCAGTCTGCACACTGGCTGGGGTGGCCTGATGCGTGGACGTGCCCGGTGCCTAGGACCTGCCCGCCGGGCGACGTGCCCGGCAGCCCAGCGCTGTGCCGGGGAACATGACGCCCCAAAGGGAGAGTGGCTTTAACCGGGGACACAGTTGCTGCGGCTCCACTGGCCACGTCCACGGAACACACTCGCCTGCCGCAGCCGCTGCAGCTCCTTGCCCTTGGCTTGCCGGGGTCTGTGGCGGGTTCCAGTGAGCTCCCGCCAGGTGGGTGGCTTGGGCTGGTTCTACCCTCTGCCGGGTGTGCACGACCCCATCGGGTGCCCGGGGCTTACGTTACAGAATAGCCCCTTCGCACAACGCCAGCCAGACCTCACGGGAAATCCAGGACGGCCAACAGCCCCTGCCCCAGGTGGCTGAGTGGGGGAAGGGGGTAATCGGCTGTGAGGCACTGGTGTGATCAAAAGGGGAGAAACTTGGTTCCCTGGGGACTGTTCCCGTCCACTGGCTGGGCACTTGGATTCTCGCTGAAGCCAGAGAACAGGCCCCCTGGGTTTCTGGGAGGAAAGGGTTGGACTTTGCTCTGAACCGGGGCTGGGCTGGGCTGGGCTGCTGGGGCATTGGAATAACGGGGCGTCTGGGAAGCTGGGTTTGACGCTTGCTGTCCAGACTCACCGGCCACACTCTGGCGTTCTGCGTCCCTGAGGCGCTGCCAGCAACAGAGCCAGGGCAGGGACTGACATGCCAGGAGTGCCGGCCAGAGGGTGGCACCAAACCCCTTGTTATCACCACTCTGCTCCCAGCCCAGAAGCAGCTAGACGGCCCCCGCCCGGCTCTGCTCAGAGCCAGGGCTAGTCAGCTTTGCTTTGCTTTGCTTTGCTGCTGGCTCCTAGAGGGGCGCAGAGAGGAGGCTGCGGGTAACCCAGGCAGAGCAGAGACGAGCCATAAGCGGAGGGCAGGGAATGAGGGGGAAACCATGTGTGGTGGCACAGTGGGTTTCCCCCTAGTCCTGCAGCCCCATAGCAGCCAGAACAGACTCCTCCAGCCAGAACGGGAGGTTTATTGCTTCTCCGGGATACAGCCCAGCACAGACGTGATGTGGCCACAGGAGTCAGGGCCAGGATGCCTCAGACCCCTTGGGACAGGGGGCCATTGCCTCCCCTAGACCCTCAGTCCTCAGCTTAGGCTGTTCCCTTCATGTTTCCCAGCCAGCAACTCCTCGCTCCCAGGCCTGCCCCCAGCCAGGTGTCCGTCTCCCCCTCCCTCCCTTTGTCTCTCCCCTGGGAAGAGCCTTGTTACCTGCTCAGGCTGGGCCTCGTGTCTGGGCCAATCCACATGTGGGGGAGTCAGTGGGAATCACACCCACAGCGCAGGGGAACCCGGGTCACAGAGCAGACAGCCCCCCGCTACGGCACACCATGAATCAGCAGGGAGGGGAGGAGGCAGCAGGGATGGAGGGCAGGAAAAGACGCGAAGGCCACAGCAGAGCCCTGAAGAAAGGGGAGGGCTGGAGAGGAGAGGGAAGGCACCCGCGGGGCCACACGCTCGCCGCACCCCACGGCCACACGCAGATTTCCCTGGGCTGGGACTGCCAAAGCCGCTGGCGCTGTCCATCCCGCGCAACACCAGGCTGCTTGTGAAGCTCTGAGGTCAGGCCCATGGCTGGATGGAGCTAGGTCGCTACTTTCTCAGTGGGGCTGGTTAGGGTCAGAAGACACCACGTGCCATGTATGTGCCCCAGGGGCTTTGTCCTCGGTGAGCATCGCCGCGGCCAGGGAGGTGCTGCCACCCAGGTCGCACGGGGCATGCTCAGAAGCCAGCTGTGCTGAGTCCAACCTGGCACGCTCCAGCCTGGTGCGTCACAGCCCTGCCAGGCGACGGCCCCCCTCGCCGGAGGCTGATTTGCCCTGGGCACCCCGAGTTCCTCCTACTCAGTCTGTACCAAGTGTCATCGCTGGCCGTGGCCGGCTGCCGCCTTTGGCCCGAATGGCCCACGCGGCCCCGCGGGGCGACTCTTGTGCAGAGAGCAGCGGGAAGCTGTCCTGCTCGCGCTCCTGGTGTAACGTGGTGGGATGGGACGGGACGGGTCTGGGCACAGCTGAGGGCGTCCGCTCAGGGCGAATTGCTCAAACTCAGGGCTCTTTACAGCCCCAGACTGGAGACCTTCCCAAATAGGCCACAAACCAGTCCCACAGAGCGCTTCAGCTGCCTGCCTGGCCAGCCAGAAGCGTCACAAGCAAAACCCCTCTGACACCCCAGCTCCCTTTGTGCCCCAAACAGCCCCGGGCCTAACACACGGGTGAGGGGTTTTAGAACCCAATCTTACCTACCCTGAATGGGTTCTGTCCAGTCCCAAGAAACCAGCCACAGATCCCAGGTCAATTTACACTCTGGATCTTACCCACAAATCACGCTGAGCCAATCCTTTACAATCTAACATCTAAAGGTTTATTACTAAAAGAAAGAAAAGCCTGAGAGTGAGGTTGTTAAAGTATCATACGTTACATGCATCGAATCTCCCAGTTCTCGATGCAGGCTCGCAGCAAAGATGTTATAGCTGCTGGCTTAAAAGTCCTTGGTGCATATCCTATGTCAGGATGGGTCCAACAGTTCTTCCCAGCTCGTTGATCCCTGCACGGCTGCATCTGGGATGAAGAGCTGAGCTGAGCTCCAAGATGTAGTCGGCCACATGGCTTATTTTTACCCCCCCCCCGGCTTTTTCCAAGCTGGAGACAGTCACATGGTCAGTGGCCAGGTACCTAGATTCCTTCCCAGGTGGGTCTCTGGTACTTAAGAGACCTATTGTTCCTGGTGGCTTGCTAATGAGCATGTCCATAGGCTGAGCTTTTCTTGCCTATTGCTCAACCACATACAGAGACGCTCCCAGTCTCCATACAGAGTACATATCCATAACTCCACCCCCAGACATTATACAGATATATGAAGAGCATACACAGAACCAGTAGAAAGTAAGCTTTTGTTTGACACCTCACGTGGCCCCCTTTGTAGCACTTTTGGGACGAACACCCCCCATGGGTGCAGCAGTGACCCGGCTGCTCCCCCAAAATCCAGTAACGTGACACGTGGGCAGAAGGGCTCTATGTACCCGACGGGGCGCACCGCTGCCTGAGAGCCACTGCTCCAGCCAGATCTCAGCCCAAATCCCTCTCGACTGCCTTCCCGCCCACCGCAGCTCCCCTTGCCCTCAGGGATCCCTGGCTCCAGCCCTCGGCCTCCCCGACCCCAGAGAGACCCCACCTCCCTCTAGCCACCATGCCCGGGCAACACTCCCCCGCCTCCCCTTCCCGTTTAGCCCACCCCCTGAGCCCGCTCACCCCCAGCCTCTGCCCGCCAGGCTACCCTGCTGCTGCGCTGGCGAGGGAGGCCCTGCCCAAAACACTCCAACAGGGTTGCTGGGGTGGGCCCTGCCCTGGGGGAGAGCCCGCTGAGGGGTGCTGCCAATAACGCCTTGCCTGGCCTGCTCTTGCTGGCCGCCGCGGGGGGAGGGGAGGGGGTTCTGGAAGCTGGGCCCTGTGTTTGCTGTGGCAAGGACCGAATGGGCGGGGCGGAGCGCCGACGCCCCAGAGGCATCTCCAGGGAGCCAGCGTGTTGCAGTGAGGCGCTGGAGGCTGCCTTGCATTGCTTCCTCCTGCCGTGTGCGCTGTGCCAGGCCTGGGAGAAAGCACACGCAGCCCAGGCCCCCAGCTTCAGGCACCGGGGGAAGCGGAACAAGGGCCCACTGGGCGCATGTCCAGTCCCCAGTGACCCATGGGGCTGGAGCCCCGGAGCTGGAGCCCCGGACGACGTTCGGTGGCAGACCTCTGCGGGAGCTTCCCGGCCGGTGTGAATCAGCATCGCTCTGCCGAACCCACCCGTCTGCACCAACTTCTGCCAGCTGCGGATCTGTCCCTTCCTGGGGCCCCCCTGCTTCCTGGGGCCCCCCTGCTTCCTTGACCCCTCCTTGCTTCCTGGGACCCGGTTGCGGGTGGCATGGACCAGACGGGCATCTGTGGGAGCGGGCGAGGTGTCCTCGCCCCCCACGCCCAAGGAGCGCCATGGCAGCTGGGCCAAGAGAGCGTATTGTCTGCCCGTCCCCACAGACGAGTTCAGTGTCACCTCAGGTTCTGTCCCTGCTCATCTCGCCACCGGCTGCTCTCGGCTCCCCTGCGAGAGACCCCACTGAGCTCAGGAGGCCACTGACGCTGGCCCCGCCCCGCTCCCTAGTGCAGTCCCGCCGGCCTGATGGCACCGTGGAGCCTGGGAGGAACAGCTGGGGCCTCCCTCAGTGCAGAGGAGGAAGAGCCAGGGCGCCTGGGGCTGCTTGCAGCAATCCTAGGCAGACATGGAGCGGGCGGGGGCCTCCGGGCAGGGCAGGGCAGGGGACGGGCTGGGCGTGCTCTGCACCCCGCTCCCGTGGAAAGGCCACACACAGGACGGTGTTTTCCTGCCCACGCCCCAGGACACGGAGTCCCTGCTGCAGCCTGGGTGGGGGAGCAGGGACTGAGAGCAGCCTCTCTGCCCCTTCCAGCAGGGCCTGGGGGCAGGAGCTGGCCGCGTCCCGTGAAAGTCTGAGCCTCCTGGTGCAGCTGGGCAGAGCTTTGGCCGTAGCACAAAGCAGCGCAAGCCAGGGGCTACCTGACAGCTGGGAACCCGGCCTGCACTGCCCCGGCCCACAGGCAACGGGAGAGCTCACGCCCCGGGGCTTCTGCAGGCAGCCACGTGGGGCCTGGGCCAGGGACGATGGTGGCAGAGGGGGCTGCACTGAGATGTAGCGTTGGTGGGACTGGCCCAGCCGTGACAGACAGGTCCCTGGCCTGGCAGAGCGCGAGGCCCGAGGGGCTGCCGGGAGAGCCGTGCCGCCAGGGGCACGGCAGGGCTGGCTGTGCAGAGCACTGCAGGGAGCAGTGACAAAGGGATGGAGACAGAGAGCACCAACACACACACAGGCTGGACATTGGCTCAACCTCCTGCCCACAAGGCCAGTCCAGCAGTGGAATAATCTCGGGGCAGTGCCGGAGGCCCTTGGCCAGCGCTGCTCCGGGTCTGGTCCAGACACGTCTCGGGGCGGTGCCGGAGGCCCTTGGCCAGTGCTGCTCCGGGTCTGGTCCAGACACGTCTCGGGGCAGTGACTGGCGCTGCTCCGGGTCCAGACACATCTCGGGGCGGTGCCGGAGGCCCTTGGCCGGCACTGCTCCGGGTCTGGTCCAGACACGTCTCGGGGCAGTGACTGGCGCTGCTCCGGGTCCAGACACGTCTCGGGGCGGTGCCGGAGGCCCTTGGCCGGCACTGCTCCGGGTCTAGTCTAGACACGTCTCAGGGCTTTGCTGTAGGGTGCTCTGCATTGCCTGGGCGCCAAGAACCAGGGCACTGGAGCCCACAGTGCTAGAGCTGCTCTCCCCACTAGGGTGAGAGACATGGCCAGTGTGCTGCTGGAGGTTCACCACAAGGTGGGGCAGGTCACTGCTGTCTCACAGTGGCCCTTGCGCACAGGCTGCCGTGGCTCTGGGGGACATCGGCCTCGAGCTGTGAACCCTGCTGGCCTGTGGCCAATGCCCGGCGCCGGCGCTGGCAGGGCCCTCTGGCGCGCAGTTCTGAGGCGCCCTCCCTCTGGCCCCCAGAGCACACTGGCGGGGCTCGCCGGAGAGCTGTGCGCCTGCCGGGCCCAGTTCGAGGAGGCGGCGGCCGCCCACCAGCGAGAGGCCAGGCGCGTGACCGAGCACATCAAGGAGCTGGCGAGAGAGAGGGAGTCTGTAGCCAGGGAGGTAAGTTTGGCTGTTGGGGGTCACCTGGGCACGGCGGAGAACCTCTCTGCTCGCCCAGGGTCCGCGAGAGCAGCCGAGTCCTGCCGCACCTGAGTCCAGGCAGCGGGGCCCAGCGGGCAGTGTGTGCCCGGCGCCGCGCCGGCCCAGCCGCGGCCGAGAGCAGCCCTGGAGCGCTGGTGCCTCTGCTCTGGAGGTCCCTCCGGGCGCTGGCACCCAACAGCAGCGCAGCGTTCACAGCCTGGGGCCTGCCCGCCGGGAGCAGCCCTGGCACCTGGAGGAGCGGCTGAGGGGAGCCCTTGTCCAGGCTGGCTGCGAGCTGGGCTCTGCTCTGGCGAGTCAGCAGCAGGGTGAGGAAGCCCCCCCCAAAGCCACAGGGGGCAGAAAATGAAAGCACATGAAAGCGGAGCGAGAGGAATTTAACATGACAGGCTGTTTATTTTGGCAAACCCGGGCTCCTTTCAACAGATTTCAAAGCCCGACCCCGGCAGGGACCACACAGGGCAGGAGGCGAGGGCCGTGCAGAGGAAGGAGGGGGCCGCGCTGGCATAGGATAAGCACCGAGGGACCCTGGAGCCAGTCGGGGGCGGGGGAAGGAGAGATGTGCAGGGGGTGGGAGAAGGACAATTACGGCCTTAGAACAAGCTGAGGGGAGAGAAACAGAAACCCGAGCAGGCGCCAGCGAGGGCCTGCGTATCGCCCTGGGAACCAGAACAAACTCACAGCCTTTGAACTCCAGAGAGTGTCTCGCGCCAGTTCTGCAGCCCTGCCTTCCCCACGCAGGCGTGTGCACCCCCTCGCACGTCCACATGCACCCCCTCGCACGCCCACACGCCCCCTCGCACGTCCACATGCACGTCCACACGCCCCCCTCGCACATCCACATGCACGCCCACACGCCCCTCGCACGTCCACATGGCCCCTCGCATGCCCACACACACCCCCTCGCACATCCACATGCCCCTCGCACGTCCACACGCCTCACACGTCCACGCACCCCCTCGCACATCCACACGCCCCCTCGCACGTCCACACGCGCACACCAGCACTCACACTTCTCTCCTCCCCACATGCACGCACACACCCCCGCATCCACAAGCACGCACACACTCATGCCCCCACGCACGCTCCTCACTCCTCCCCGCTTGTACCAGCACACACGCACACTCCTCGGTTGCACGCGCGCACACCCACGTGCGCACTCCCTCGCTCCTCCGCACACATGCACATGCTCCCCTCCGTCCTTGTGCCCAGCACGCCGCGGGGGCTCGGTCCCTGCACTGGATTTCCAAGGAGCTGTTTAGAAAGGCTCTTGGGCGAAGCGCCGGGGGCCGTGGCGTGGCGGCCGGCCCGGGAAGGAGGGGGCTGGCCTTGTTTTCTTTTCGGGGGGTTGTTCTTGCTCAGTCCCAGCCCCTCCCCTTGCCCTGGGACATGAAACCAGTTTGTTTTATGATGGATCGGCCCTGCTTTGGTCACTGACCTTCTGGGGGAGTTTCTGCTGAGCTGGTGGAAATGCGAGGCGCTGTGGGGCCCATCTGCGTGGGGGAGGGGCGCTGCCTGCCCCTTCGCGAGCCTGGAGCAGCCGTGCTGGGAGCAGGCCGCCCGAGCTGGGCCAGGAGGGAGGGGCTGGGGTTTTACAGAGCGGAGGAGGAGGAAGGAAAGAGAGAACCTGGTGGAACTTCTCTCCCACCCCCTGGCCCCAGCCCCCACCTCAGAGGGGCGGGGGCCAGAACCAGAGCAGCGAGGGAACCGCCAGGCGGCGTTTCCCTGAGGGGCACAAGCAGCGTGCTCAGGGCTGGCCCCCGGGGAAGGCGGGAGCAGCTGACAGCCCTCAAGATGCTCCATGCCGTGGCCAGCTGCTTCCGGCCCCCGGCAGCTGTGACTGGCCCGCGGGGCGCTGGGCTCCATCCAGCTCAGGCCCTGACCCTGGCAAATCACATCATGGCCCTGGGCCTGCACTTGCCCTCTGCCCGGCTCCATGGAGCTGCAAGCGCGGGGCAGGGCCAGGCTCGGGGGCAGGGTCTGATCTCCACTGGCCCCTCTGGGTACCGCGCAGTGACCAGCCATGCCCGTCCTTTCCAGGGGCATTCGAGCCGCGTCAGCCCCTCTCCCCCGAGTGCCCCCATCCGGGAGCCACGGTGCCGCCGAAGCAGAGCCAGCCCCCTGCTGTCGGGGACCCCATCTCCCCCTGGGAGCCCCCGCACAGCGCTGTGCCAGACTGGCCAGGGCCCGGGGGTCGCCGGCTCCTGCTCAGGCGGCTGCCCCTCCCCGCAGCTGTAACAGGACCAGCATCCCTGTGGGTGGGAGAGCAGGCTGGCATTCGAGGGGACGCCGGAGGCCTGGCCGAGCGCTCCCCTCCATGTCTCTCCCCCGAGGCCGGGCAGCTGAGGATGCAGCTGCGGCTGGCGGAGGATGCCCGCGATGGGGCACGCGAGGAGCTGCGGGAGGGGGAGGAGGCCCGAGAGCGGCAGCAGCAGGAGCTGTGGGAGACCCGCAGGGCCTTGGGGGATGAGAGCCGGGAGAAGGGGACACTGCAGCGGTCCAACGCCGAGCTGCGCGCGGCCGTCACGCACACGCAGAGCGAAAGGAGCAGGTAGGCTGGGCACACAGGTAGGCTGCAGCCGGTGCTCCTGGGCCCAGTGAGCCTGCCGAGGTGCAGGCAGGGCCGGGACTGTTCCCCGGGCCCCACACCCAGCCCAGCGGCCAGTCAGATGCAGGCACTGCCTTCAGGCCAGCGAGGTCCGGAGGGCTGGACACTGCAGCCATCCCAGGCAGCCATCCCAGAAGGAGCCTCCTTCTCCCCTTACGCAGCCCTGAGCCCTTCCCTCCAGCCATGGGGTCTCCTTCCCCAGAGCCAGGCCCTGGGCTGGGCACAGGAGCATGGCCCCACCCTTTCTCAGCCCACGGCCGGCCAGCGCAGGGCTCCTTCCGGGCCTTGGGGCAGACAGCCCAGAGCCCCGACAGCCCGGGCTGGCAGACGCAGGCAGTGGCCCCTGCAGAGGGTCCGCCCTGGCCAGCAGTGACCACACGTGTCTGGGCAGCTTGCAGAGAGGCCTGGAGGAGAAGCAGCAGGAAGTGGCGGTGCTGGGGGAAGCCAAGGCTGCAGCCCAAAAGGAGGCGGGCGAGCTGAGGGCGAGCCTGCGGGAGGTGGAGAAGTCTCGGGTGGAGGCCCTCCGGGAGCTGCAGGAGCTGCGCAGGCAGGTGAGGGCAGGTGGCTTCCAGACACGTGCCCGCAGGGCTCTGCTGCCCCAGCTTCATCAGCCTCCCCAGACGCCCCACACTCAGCCCCAGGCCCCTAGCTGGGATGCGTCCCTGTAGACTGCTCATTTGGGCCCCTGAGTGGGTCTCAGCCCTTGTGGCCACCCACAGCAGGGCCAGGCTGAGGGAGGTGGGGGTAGCCAGGAGGGCAGCTCTCTCCAAATGGAGACCAGGCCCTGCTAACCCCGTGGGTAGAAACTGGCAAGTTCCGAGCGCCACCCCCAAGGGCCCAGCCCGTGGCCAGTGGACTGCAGAGGGGAACATGCTCTCGGGAGGCCGGAACTGGCCCTGAGCATGGGTCCCATGTAGGCAGGTCTCAGTCGGCAGGGAGCCGCAGTCCCCACGCTAGGGAGGGACCGTTCCTCCACCCCAAGCTGTGACGGGCGGGGGCACCAGCTGGGCTGAGGGGCCTGTCGGCACGGCCAAGCCAGCGGGTGCCCACCCTGTGCAGGTGCAGACACTGGGAGGCGAGAACAGCGAGCAGGGCAGAGAGGTGAGCGAGCTGCAGGCCCAGCTCCAGCAGCAGGAGCAGCAGAGCCACAGGCAGGCCCTGGAGCTGAAGCAGCGGGTTGCGGAGCTGGAGGCTGGCCAGGAAGGGGCTGGCAGAGAGGTGAGCCGAGCGGGCACCACAGCTGCCGGGCAGCGAGGGAGGGGACCGGGGGAAATGCTGAGGCAGAGGGAATGGCCAAGGGCTCAACTAGCGGAGACCTGAAGGCCTGTTCCCCGCCCCTCCTGCTCCTGCCCATCGCTCCCACAGCCCAGCCCTGACGCAGAGGGGTCTCTCCCTGCACCTGTCTATGAGCACGGCGCTGGCTGCCACCGGGCACTGGCGGGCGAGGGCGGGCACTGGTGGGAGAAGGAGGGCGCTGGCAGGCGAGGGTGGGTGAAGGCGGGCGAAGGCAGGAGAAGGAGGGCCCTGGCGGGAGAAGGGGGGCCCTGGTAGGCAAAGGCAGGCAAGAGCGGGTGCTGGCGGGAGAAGGGGGACCTTGGCAGGCAAGGGCGGACGAAGGCAGGAGAAGGGGGGCGCTGGCGGGCGAAAGCGGGCGTTGGTGGGCACCGGCCCCCGCAAGGCGAAGTCAGTCTGGGCAGGGCCTGGTCTGGCGTGTTGCAGGGCGCGCTCCTGTCCTGTCCTGCCAGTGGCCAGTGGTCTCTGGCAGCTGCAGGGCAGCCAGGGCCTGGCGGTGACTCCGCAGGCTTCCCCTAGATGCTGAGCCTGCACAGGAGGCTGGCGGAGGTGGAGGCGGAGGCCAGGGCCCGGCAGAAGGAGCTGGCCGACAGCCTGAGCGAGAGCCGCAGCAAGGAGGCGCAGCTCCGGGACGAGCTGCATGGCATGGAGCTGAAGCTGCAGCAGGCCGGCAGGGCCCGCAAGAGCCTCCAGCTGCGCCTGAGCACAGCCGAGGGGCACCTCCGCAGCCTGGCGACGACGGAGCTGGCGCAGGCAGAGGCTACCAAGAGGGAGGTGGAGTTGAAGCTGGGGCTGCTGCACTCTGCCCTGTGCCAGGCGCTGGGCCTGGGGGTGCGGAGCCCCTCACCGCCGCAGAGACCCTGCTCCCCCAGCAAAGGTCAGTGCCCCTGCAGGCTCAGCTGGGCCCTGGGACTCACTGACGGGGCAGGGCCTGGGCTCCGGGGCGAGGGCTGCCCTGGCGTGGGGGCAGGGCTCCGGGGGGAGGGCTGCCCTGGCGTGGGGGGGGCAGATACAGCACAGAGGGGAAGGAGTCACCATGCACCAGCCACTTGGAAGGGGAAGAGGGTGGCGCCCGAAGAAGCTGAGAGCCGGGCGGCTCCCGGAGCCCTGGCAGGGGAAAGCCACGGAGGGGCCCTAGCGGTTTGCCAGCACACCCAGCCCAGCAGCAATCTGAGCGGAGAGCGCCACAGTGACACACCTGCCTTGCGCCAGCGGCTCCATTTGGCCCCTGCCGCTCTCCCCTGGGGCCGGTCCCACCTGGCAGCTCTCGGGCTCTGAGCGCTCCTCTGCCCCCACAGCAAGCGACGGGCAGCAGCCTCCGGCCTCCCACACCGGCTCTGCGGAGAGGAGCCGTTCCCGCTCCCCCGGTGGCTGGGCTGCCCCTGGCCAAGGGGACCCGGACGGCGTGCACGAGGCCTTGCTCCACTTCCTGCAGGAGCTGCGAGACACCCAGAGAGAGCGGGTAAGGGCACCTCCCTGCTCCGCCGTGTCCCCTGCCCTCAGACGCTGGCTCCCACTCGGCCTCCCCCAGGCCGCCTGTCCCGCGGCAGTGCCCAGGGCCATGCCTAGGGTTGCCAGGTGTCCGGTATTCTACCGGACAGTCCGGTTTTTGGGCCTTGTGTCCGGTAAAAAATCCAGAAAATACCGGACATCTGCAGTGTGCAACGTCTGGTACTTCCTGGATTTCTGGCTGGGCGCCGGACGGACGCCTGGCGGGGTGGGGGAGTGGCCGGGAGGCGACGCGATCGGCGCTGGGTGCCCTGGCTGCGTCTGACACCCTGGGGAGGAGGAGAAGCCCTGTCCCTGCTCCTGAGCGCGTGGTGGAGCCGCAGCCGGACTCACTCGCGCTTCTCCGGACCGTGCGCGGGACTGACAGCGCCCCGGGATCTGCACGTTCCCAGGTCAGGCCCGCACCCACCCCCCGCTTCCCCCGACCCTTCCCGACCAGCTCCACTGCCCCCGACCCCCTCCTGGTCACCCCTGCTTCCTGCCAGTCGGTTCTTCTCCTCCCGATCTCCCCGGGCCAGCCGCGCTGCCCCGCCCATCTCCTCTGGCCAGCCGTGCTGCCCCCGTCCCCCCCTCCCGGCCAGCCCCGGCCCCCCATCAAGTGTGTCCGGTATTTTTTCTAAACCTACCTGGTAACCCTAGCTGTGCCCAGCACCGGCCCTGGCCTGGATTTGGCCCCCACGTCGCATTCCTGAATTCACTGACCCACTCGCACCAGGAAGTGACATTCTGGTCCAGAGACCAGGCCCGGTCCAGCCCAGGCTGCACTCAAGCCTCACCTCAGCATTTCATCTCCCCGGAGCTGGGCCACGAGCGGCAGCGGAGCCTGGGCCACCGAGTTGCTCAGCGCTGCGGCGGGACGGAGCCCTCAGACCAGGAGGGCTGCCCGAGGGGCACGGGACTGGCAGGGCCCAGCCAGCCTGGTCTGGGGCTCTGACCGCATCCAGCAGCAGGGGCGGTAGAAGGTGCGAGAACCTGTCAGTTCTGGGATAACCCACCCGGGAAGTCCTCCCCCTCGTCAGCCCTGCCCCTTTCCATGACACTCCATTCCCGTTTCACCTTGTTCCAGCGCTGCAGCCTCGCTCCAGCCTCGTTCCGAATCCCCGGGCGCTTGGCCCCGGCCACGGGTGCGTTGCCTGGCGGCCACTGAATACCCCGGGCCTGGGCCAGGCTGTGGGCCAGGGAACTAGATGGGGGGACGCGATGTCTCGTTCTGCGCTGCCTTCCCAGCGTGGCAGCCTGGCCCTTCCTCCCCCGACCCTTCATGTCCCTCCGTCCCCAGCGTCTCCCTCTGCAGGCGGCGTGGCCACCCTGGGGCTGGTTTGGGGCGGCAGCCGGCCAGCTGAGTGTCCGAGTGTGGGCAGTGGGGGGCAGAGGAAGGCGGCCCAGGATCGCCTCAGAGCGACTGAGAAGCGAGTCAGGCAGCCGCGGATCATGGGCACAACCCAGGCAGCCCTGGGAGGGGCCGGAGTTAGACCAGGCGTCCCCCACTCCGCGGCCCAGGGAGTGCTGCAGTTTGCCAGGCTCTGTCCCCGGGAAGGAGCAGGTGGCGCGCCGATGGTCTCAGGCCAGCGCCGCCTGCCTCTCAGCCGCCCGGATGGTGCCCAGGCCACATCTTGGCTGACCTCCCGCCGGCTGGGAACCCGGCCTGCCCGCTGCGGTGGAACCAGGGCTGCTTTGCCCTGCCGGGGATCTGGCCTAGTGGTGTCAGCAGGCCCGTGTGCTGCCCTGGGCCCCACAGGTGCGCAGCGGCCCAGCCGAACACTGCTGAGCGAGGGACCCCAGGCCGGCCCAGGACAAGCTCGGCATCATGTGAGCCCCCGGCTGAGCGTGTCCCCAGCTTGACCAGCCCAGCACTGGTGCAGCAGCCGTCTCTGGTCGTTCGGCCCCTCCCCTTTGGACTCCCTCTGCGTCCCATCGCTCAAAGCGCCGCCCTTTACAAATGCATCATGTCGAAGGTGCGGCCGCGAGGCAGCCAAGGCTTTCTCTCTCTCCCCGTCCCAGGGCCTGGGGCCAACGGGCGCTGTCTCTCTCCGTCCCAGGGCCTAGCGCCAACGGGCGCTGTCTCTCCCCGTCCCGGGGCCTGGCGCCAATGGGCGCTGTCTCTCCCCGTCCCGGGGCCTGGCGCCAGCGGGCGCTGTCTCTCCCCGTCCCGGGGCCTGGCGCCAACGGGCGCTGTCTCTCCCGTCCCGGGGCCTGGCGCCAACGGGCGCTGTCTCTCCCTGTCCCGGGCCTGGCGCCAAGCGGCGCTGTCTCTCCCAGTCCCGGGGCCTGGCGCCAGCGGCGCTGTCTCTCCCGTCCGGGGCCTGGCGCCAGCGGCGCTGTCTCTCCCGTCCGGGGCCTGGCGCCAACGGCGCTGTCTCTCCCGTCCCGGGGCCTGGCGCCAACGGGCGCTGTCTCTCCCCGTCCCGGGGCCTGGGGCCAACGGGCGCTGTCTCTCCCCGTCCCAGGGCCTGGCGCCAGCGGGCGCTGTCTCTCCCCGTCCCGGGGCCTGGGGCCAACGGGCGCTGTCTCTCCCCGTCCCGGGGCCTGGTGCTGGGTGTGACGGACCGGGCCAGTCTGGGCACAGCTGAGGGTGTCAACTCAGGGCTAATTGCTCAAATTCGGGGCTCCTTACAGCCCCCAGACTGGAGACCTTCCCAAACAGGCCACACACCAGTCCCACAGAGCGCTTCAGCTGCCTGCCTGAAGCCTCACAAGCAAAACCCCTCTGACACCCCAGCAATATCCGTGCCCCAGATGGCCCCGGGCCTCATACACAGGTGGGGGGTCTTAGAACCCAACCCCACCTACCCCGAACAAGTTCTGTCCAGTTCCAAGAAACCAGCCACAGATCCCTGGTCAATTTACCCTCTGGATCTTACCCACAAATCACGCTGGGCCAATCCTTTAGCATCTAACATCGAAAGGTTTATTGCTACAAGAAAGAAAAGCATGAGAGTGAGGTTGTTAAAGTATCATACGTTACATGCATCGAATCTCCCAGTGCTCGATGCAGGCTCTAGCACAGATGTTACAGCTGCTGGCTTAAAAGTCCTTGTTGCACATCCTAGGTCAGGATGGGTCCACAGTTCTTTCCGGCTCTTCGATCCCTGCACTGCTGCCTCTGGGATGAAGTGCTGAGCTGAGTCCAAAATGGAGACGGCCACATGGCCAATTTATCCCTCCTTCCTGGTCTCTTCTTGGCTGCAGCAGGTCACCTGGCCAGCGGCCTATCCTGTGTCCCCTGCTGGTAGCTCTTAGGTGTCAGGCCTCATTCCCGAGGTGTGTCCTTGGCCCATTGAGTGCTATTGTCCCACAGGGCCTCGCTAATTAGTATGTCCATAGGCCGGGCTTTGCCCAATGCTCAACCACATGCAGAGAAATATTCAGTATCCACAAGCACAAGCCCGGCTGCCTGGCTGGCGTGCAGTGGGGGGAGGGGCTGGGTTCAGGATTTTGACGGCGCATCAGGGACCCCCCCAATCCTGCAGCCCCGTAGCAGCAAGAACAGACTCCGCCAGCCAGTAGAACAGGGGGGTTTATTGCTTCTCCAGGACACAGCCCAGCACAGACGTGACGTGGCCACAGGAGTCAGGGCCAGGCAGCCTCAGACCCCTTGGGACAGGTCCATCCCCCCATAACCCTCAGCACTCAGCTTAGTCTGTTCCCTTCATGTTTCCCAGCCAGAACCTTCCTCGCTCCCAGGCCTGCCCCCAGCCAGGTGTTCGTCTCCCCCTCCCTCCCTTTGTCTCTCCCCTGGGAACAGCCTTGTTACCTGCCCAGGCTGGGCCTAGGTGTCTGGGCCAATCCACACGTGGGGGAGTCAGTGGGAATCACACCCACAGCGCAGGGGAACCCGGGTCACAGAGCAGACAGCCCCCCCACGTCACAGGGATCGCGGCTGAATTCTCCTTTCCCGTCTCCCCCGGACGCGGGTGTGAATGGGGATCGGGATCCACGCGCTTGGGGAAATGGGAAGGGGAACCTGGAGCCAGGGGTATTGTGATCCGTGCCAGGCAGTCCCCATGGTTCACACACTTCCCTTCCCCTGCCCTTCCTGGCGGCTCAGCGTCTCCCTCACCTGCTGTCATGGCTCACAGGTCGGTCCCACACTCGGCTCCTGGGCGGATCCCCCCTCTCCAGCGCGGCAGCCCCTTCTCGGGGAGCCCCTCCCCTCCAGCGGCAGTGAGACAGCCCTTTCCCAGGGGCCACTCCAGTGCACTGACCCTCTCCTGGGGGGCCCCTCTCACCTGGGGAGTCCGCACCTCCGGGACAGCGCCTCTCAGGGCCTCCAGCCCCCTGCCTCCCTCTGGCCCCCGGGGCCTCCCCCTCCCAGAGGGGATAGCGCAGCCCTGCTCTCCAGCCCAGAGCGACTCCCAGCCAGCACCCAACAAGAGGGTCTATTGAGCTTTGAACAGCAACGGATCCCTCAGGCCAGTCGCCTGGGCCCCCAGCCCACACGCCAGCCTCCCCTGCAGCCGGCTGAGTCCTGCCTGCTCTGCCCTCAGGCCCCAAAAACAGCCCCCGTCTCCCAGCAGAGCCTCCAATAGCCCCAGCAACAGCCCCTCCCCGGCCAGTGTCTCTCCCCAGGTAACAGGGTCGCCTGGGCCCCTCTTCTCCGCCTCCCGCCCCGTCCAATGTTCTCCCCTCGCTGGGTCCCTCTCTGCAGCCCCTTGTCTGTCATCTGGCCAGAACCGGCCATGTCCTCTGAGCAGGGTCGGGGTCACCAGGGTCCCAGACACCAGGCGCCAGTTCTGGGCTGTTCCCTGCAACAACAATCTCCCCCCCTTTGTCACATTGAACCAGTAACATCCGGGCACTGAGCGCCGCTGTTTGCAACCCCCCTTTGAACCCCCAAAACTCCCCCCTTTGTCACATTGAACCAGTAACATCCGGGCACTGAGCGCCCCTGTATGCAACCCCCCTTTGAACCCCCAAAACTCCCCCCTTTGTCACATTGAACCAGTAACATCTGGGCACTGGCGCCCCTGTATGCAACCCCCTTTGAACCCCCAAAACTCCCCCTTTGTCACATTGAACCAGTAACATCCGGGCACTGGCGCCCCTGTATGCAACCCCCTTTGAACCCCAAAACTCCCCCTTGCCACATTGAACCAGTAACATCCGGGCACTGGCGCCCCTGTATGCAACCCCCTTTGAACCCCAAAACTCCCCCTTGTCACATTGAACCAGTAACATCCGGGCACTGAGCGCCCCTGTATGCAACCCCCCCTTTGAACTCCCAAAGCTCCCCCCCTTGCCACATTGAACCAGTAACATCCGGGCACTGAGCGCCCCTGTATACAACCCCCCTTTGAACCCCAAAGCTCCCCACTGCCTCACAGCTACGCTCGGCGGACACGGTTTGTGCCTCTGCAGGCCGCTGGAAGGGTCCAGGTGATGAACCTGAGCCGTCGGCTGAAGGAAATGGAGAGCGACCGGGAGCGGAGCAGCTGGCACATCCTGCTGGCAGCCGCTGAGGAAGGCCAGTCATTCTCCTCGTCTGCCCCTACGTCCCTAGGGCTCCGTGGGCGCTCCTCTTGGGCAGCTGGAGCGCGCAGGGTTGGCTCCCTCCCTTCTCCCTGCTGCCAGGCACAGCTAGAGGCTGACTGGTGCCCAGCAGACTCCGACGCTGTGGCCAGGGTGCCGCCCTTATGGGGGTGCCGACAAGGCCAGCTCCTGGGATGGCATCCAAGGGCCGGGTGACGCTGCTGCTCAGTGCTCGCAGGCGGCAGGTTCCTTGGGGCAGGGCCAGTCGCTGGCTTCCAGCTGTGGCTAGCCCTGGCACATGGCTCCGGTGGGGTGACCTCACCAGGCACCGATGCAGCAGCGGCCAGGGGGGCCGGAGGCTGGCGTGGCTCCATCGCTCCCCTAGGGGACAGACCCCTCCCTGCTCAGAGGCAATCCTCACGCCCTGCTGTGGTGCCACCAGGCCAGCGGGGCGTGGCCGGGCACCTGAGCAGCGCACTGGCGGCCCTGGCGCTGCAGGAAGAGACAGCTCGCCAAGGGGGGATGGAAGCACCAGGCCCTGGAGGAGCACGCTGCCAGCCTGGAGCACAGCCTGTGGGCCAGGCAGCACAAGACCAGAGAGCTGCAGGTGGGTCTGAGCCAGCCAGGAGCAGGGGCAGCCACCTCCTTGGAGGCAGGGCAGGTGCTCTGGGGAGCTGTGATGGACCGGGCCGGGTCTGGGCACAGCTGAGGGCGTCCGCTCAGGGCGAATTGCTCAAACTCGGGGCTCCTCACAGCCCCCAGACTGGAGACCTTCCCAAACAGGCCACAAACCGGTCACACCGAGCGCTTCAGCTGCCAATCTGGCCAGCCAGAAGCCTCACGAGCAAAACCCCTCTGATACCCCAGCTCTGCCTGTGCCCCAATAAGCCCCGGGCCTGCACACAGGTGAGGGGATATAGAACCCCATCTCACCTACCCCGAACGGGTTCTGTCCGGTCCCAAGAAACCAGCCAGAGGTCCCGATCAATTTACACTCTGGATCTTACCCACAAACCACGCTGGGCCAGTCCTTTAGAATCTAACATCGAAAGGTTTATTACTACAAGAAAGAAAAGCCTGAGAGTGACGTTGTTAAAGTATCATACGTTACATGCATCGAATCTCCCAGTTCTCGATGCAGGCTCTAGCAGAGATGTTATAACTGCTGGCTTAAAAGTCCTTGGTGCACATCCTATGCCAGAATGGGTCCACAGTTCTTTCCGGCTCGTGATTCCCTGCGAGGCCTCATCTGGGGTCAGGAGCAGATCTGAAGACCAAGATGGAGTTGGCCACATGGCCTAGTTATATCGCCCCCCCACCCCACCCCAGCTTCTTCCAAGCTGGAGACAGTCACGTGGTCTCTGACCAGGCACTTAGATTCCTTCCCAGGTGGGTCTCGGGTATTTAAGAGACCTATTGTCCCTGGAGCCTTGCTAATTAGCATGTCCATAGGCTGAGCCCATGCTCAACCACATACAGAGAAACTTCCAGTCTCCATACAGAGTACATGTTTATAGCTCCACACACAGATATTATACAATCACATGAATAGAATATACAGACTCAGCAGAAGGTAAGCTTTCATTTGACAACCCACATGGCCCCCTTTGTACCCACTTTTGGGGCGAACACCCCCCATGGGTGCAGCAGTGGCCCGGCTGCTCCCCTTAAAATCCAGTTACGTGACAGGAGCTCACCAGTGGAAAGCAGGCGCAGGCAGGGCAGTGGCCTGGGCCCTGCCACTGATCTGCAGGGTGACTCGGGGCCCCTGTTGGCTCAGACCCTTAGCCCTTCGGAACTGTCTGCAGACTGCCTCCGCACGAGCCTGGCCTGGCCTGCGCAGCCGGCAGGGCCTGGCCCCAGAGTCCTGTTCTTGGGCGGAACTCCAAGCCCTTTGTCCCTGCACCAAGAGGCAGCTGGCATGGCCCCCTCTCTCGTGAACTCTCCTGTCTGCCCCCCCAGCTGAGCTAGGTCACCTGGTGCCCAGGCAGCCTACCCTTAACCAGAGGGGAGGCAGTGGGGATGCCGGGTTGCTGCTCCAGCAAGGGCTGGCAGGGATCCGGGTTGCGATAGGACCGTGCCTGTGGTCATTTAGTGGGACATTTCAGTTCCTTTCAGCCGGACTCCTAAGCCTCAGGGCCGTTTAGTGGTGCAAGCCAAGCTGCCCCCCTGCGCTGCTTCTGTTTGGAAGGTCTCCAGTCTGGGGCTGTAAGGAGCCCTGGTTTTGAGCAATTCGCCCTGAGTGGACGCCCTCAGCTGTGCCCAGACCCAGCCCAGCCCGTCACAGTGGCGACTGGAGACCTTCCCAAACAGGTCACACACCAGTCACACCGAGCGCTCCAGCTGCCAATCTGCCAGCAGGAACCTCACGAGCAAAACCCCTCAGACACCCCAGCTCTCCCTGCGCCCCAATCAGCCCCGGGCCTGCACGCAGGTGAGGGGTTATAGAACCCAATTTCACCTACCCCCAACGGGTCCTCCCGGTCCCAAAGAACCAGCCCCAGTCCCCGGTCAGTTTACACTCTGGATCTTCCCCACAAGAGCACGCTGGGCCGGTCCTTTGGCATCTACACTCTAAAGGGTTATTGATAAAAGAAAGAAAAGGTGGCGAGTGAGGCTGTGAAGAGAATACGTCCCATGCACCCGTCACCAAGTGCTCGGTGCAGGCTCTCAGCAGAGATGTTACAAACTGCTGGCTTAAAAGTCTCTGGTGCACATCCTGTATCAGGACGGGTCAGCAACCCTTCCCGGCTCGCTGCCCCTCGCAAGGCTGCATCTGGGATCAGTAACAAGATTGAAGACAAGATGGAGACGGCCTCATGGCACTTCCGTATCTCTGGTGTCTCCCAAACTGGAGCTGGTCACATGGTCAAGTGACCTATCTGTGACTCACATGCCAGCAGCCATGAGGCACTGGCTAGTCTGCAGGCTTCCAGACGCATTCCTCAGGTGTGTATTGGCCTCCGAGGGCCAGTGTCCATGAAGCAGGGCTAGTTAGCACAGCCGGTCACTGAACAAGCCTTCCTCACACCAGGCAGCCCAGGCCCTTTGCTCTGTCTCAGGCAGAGAACATTCCCAGCACCAGCACAGGGCCCGTATTCAGAACTCCACACACAGACATCACAGAGGTACAGGAGTAGCACACACAGACTCAGTAGAGCATACGCTTTCATTTGACACCTCACATGGCCCCCTTTGTACAGACTTTGGGACAAATATTCCCCCCCTCCCCGTGGGTGCAACAGTGATCTGTCTGCTCACTTTAAAATCAATAACGTGAAAGAGCAGACTGGGGTGGGGGTGAATGGGTGCATGAGGCGCGAGCAGACGTGCCAGTGGGGATGGGGACTGAGCGGGCATGGGAGGCGGGAGCAGATGTGCCAGTGGGGGTGAGGGGTGAGTGAGTGCATGAGGTGAGAGCAGATGTTTCAGTAGTGGGGTGAGCTGGTGCACGAGGCGGGAACAGATGTTCAGGGGAGGGGGGGAAAGCCAGCACGTGAGGTGGGAGCAGACGTGCCAGTTGGAGTGGAGGGTGAGCTGGCACATGAGGTGGGACAAGACTTGCCAGTGGCAGGGTGAGCCGGCGCAAGAGGTGGGAGCAGACATGTGAGGTGGGAACAGACGTGCGAGGTGGGAGCAGACGTGTGAGGTGGGCGCAGATGTGCCAGTGACAGGGTGAGCCAGCGCACGAGGTGGGAGCAGACGTGCCAGTGGCGGGGTGAGCCAGTGCACGTGGTAGGAGTAGATGTGCCAGTGGCAGGGTGAGCCGTCACGCGAGGCAGGAGCAGACGTGTGAGGCGGGAGCAGACGTGCCAGTGGCAAGGCGGGAGCAGACGTGCGAGGCGGGAGCTGGTGCGCGAGGCAGCAGCCTGCCCGAGCAGAGGTTGAGAGGACGCCGCATGTCGCTGTTGTCTTGCAGGAGCAGGTGGCTCGTCTGGAAGCGCCAGAGAAATGGAGGCCGCAGGGCGTGCTGGAGGCGATGGAGAGCAGGGCCACCATGCCGGAGCAGAGCCGTGGCTCGGTGGAAGGGGAACTGCAGCGTGTCCGGCTCCGCCTGGCGGAGCAAGATGCCGAGATCCAGGCCCTGCGCCACCAGCTGGGGCAGAGCGAGAGCCAAGCGGCCGAGCTGCGGCAGGCACTGGCCCAGTCGGAGGGTGGGGGCAGGCGCCGAAAGGGCCAAGTGCGGAGCCTTTCCCAGGCGCGGGCGGACGCCTCCGCCGGCTCCTCTGCCCTGCAGGAGAACGTCTCCCAGCTGCAGAAGGCTCTGACAGCAGCCGAGCAAGACCGCCGGGCGCTGCAGGTGAGGGGCCTGCCCCTTCCCCTCCGCCCTGTGCGCGCAGGCAGCATGGGGGGACTGAGCTGGAGGTGCGGGGCAGTGCAGCCGCTGGCCCTCTGGACACGGGAACGGGTCCCACCAGCGCACGTCCCAGCGGGGGCCAGTCCACCCCCCACCCCCTGCTGCAGGGTGCCCCCTGTCCCACCAGCGCACGTCCCAGCGGGGGCCAGTCCACCCCCCAACCCCTGCTGCAGGGTGCCCCCTGTCCCACCAGCGCACGTCCCAGCGGGGGCCAGTCCACCCCCCATCCCCCTGCTGCAGGGTGCCCCCTGTCCCACCAGCGCACGTCCCAGCGGGGGCCAGTCCACCCCCCATCCCCCTGCTGCAGGGTGCCCCCTGTCCCACCAGCGCACGTCCCAGCGGGGGCCAGTCCACCCCCCATCCCCCTGCTGCAGGGTGCCCCCTGTCCCACCAGCGCACGTCCCAGCGGGGGCCAGTCCACCCCCCATGCCTCTGCTGCAGGGTGCCCCCTGTCCCACCAGCGCACGTCCCAGCGGGGGCCAGTCCACCCCCCTGCCCCACCAGCGCACGTCCCAGCGGGGGCCAGTCCACCCCCCATCCCCCTGCTGCAGGGTGCCCCCTGTCCCACCAGCGCACGTCCCAGCGGGGGCCAGTCCACCCCCCTGCCCCACCAGCGCACGTCCCAGCAGGGGCCAGTCCACCCCCCTGCCCCACCAGCACACGTCCCAGCGGGGGCCAGTCCACCCCCCTGCCCCACCAGCGCATGTCCCAGCAGGGGCCAGTCCACCCCCCATGCCCCTGCCCCACCAGCACACGTCCCAGCGGGGGCTAGTCCACCCCCCAACCCCTGGCTGCAGGGTGCCCCCTGCCCCACCAGCGCACGTCCCGGTGTTTGCCCCTTTCTGGAAAAGCACAAGGCATGGCCTGAAGATGCCCTGGGGGCTGCACAGTTATCTGGCCCCTTCCTTTCCCAGCCACGTTTAGGCCCATTGGATCCTCAGTTTGCACATTCCCGCCATGCCTGATGGACAAATTTTGTGTTTCATTGTGTCTCTGGCAGCCCGCCCTGTACTCGGCCCAGCCTGCATGGGGCTAGGCCCTGGCTCACCTCCTTGGCTGCAGACGCGAGCAGCCTTTGGCCAGCTCGGCCTGCGTTTGAATGGGTGTGTGGTGGGACCGGGGCCCCACGCTGGGACGAGGAGGGGGGACCCCCGCACGAAACCCTCCAATCGGGGCAGGGCTCGCTAGAGAGCAAGTTGGGAGGTGGTTTGCAGCGGCCAATTGGGGCCATGTATACCGGGCTGCAGCAAAGCGGGGGGAGGAGTGGCTAGCGCTCCCTTAGCTACTTTCTCCTCCACCAGTCACGGCTTCCAGGCCGGCGTGGCCCCCCCGCGGAAGAGTCCCGGTTCGACGCCTCTCTCCTCGGAGGGAAGCCGTTCCAAACCCCCACTTGCTTTGGTTCCCTTCTCTGTAGCTTTCCCAACGCCCAGAGATCTCTTGAGATGGGGCAGCCACCTCTGCACACAGCACGGACATGTGGGTGCACTGCGGATTTACGTAGCGGCAGCCCGGTTGTTTGTGTCTTGTTAGCGATTCCTAGCATGGCCATAGGGGAGCTATGCCGTGTCACCCCAGCTGGCGCCCCGGTCTGTAGGCGCCGGTGAAAGGACAGTCGCCCATAGCTAAGCCTGTAGGTGCCGGTGGAAGGGCAGTCGCCCATAGGTAAGCCTGTAGGCGCCGGTGAAAGGACAGTCACCCATAGCTAAGCCTGTAGGTGCCGGTGAAAGGACAGTCGCCCATAGCTAAGCCTGTAGGCGCCGGTGAAAGGACAGTCACCCATAGCTAAGCCTGTAGGTGCCGGTGGAAGGGCAGTCGCCCATAGCTGGGGCCCAGTCTGTAAGCACTGGTGGAGTGACAGTCGCCCATAGCTAGAGCCCGGCCTGTAGGTGCTGGTAGAAGGACCATCGCCCAAAACTGGGGCCTGGCTTGTAGGTGCCTGTGGAGCGACACTTGCCATATATATATATATATATATATATATATATATATATATATATAGTATACATGCGTCCTATTTGTAGGCACTGGTGGAAGTACAGTCGCCCATAGCTGGGGTTTGGCCTGTAGGTGCCGGTGGAGCGACAGTCGTCCATCGCTGGGGCCTGGCCTGTAGCTGATGATCTGGTCTCTAGCACGTTTGCAAGGACAGAGCCCTGTACGGGGGTATGCCAGTCAGACATCTCCCTGCGCACAGGCGGGTGCCGGCATTACAAGTAGGCAGAGCTGGCAGGGCTGAGGCAGCCGTCCATGCCGGGGCTCTGAATACTGCCTCTGGGGACCCGTTCCTTCCTCAGGAGCAGCTGGACATCATGCGGCAGACGCTGTCAGACAGCAAGAGGCAGAACCACAGCCTGATGGACGCTGCGCGCGAGCTGCGGGACCAGCTGGGTGAGCTGGAGCAGAGATGCAGGGAGCTGGAGGCTCAGGTCGAGCACCTGCAGGAGGTGAGTGGAGCCCGGAGGCTGGATGGCTTCATGCTAATGGCCCTAGACAGGGACTCAGGAGAGCTGATGGCATGTCCCTGCTCTGCCACCGATTTCTGTGTGCCTTGGGTGAGTCCCTTAGCCTCTTGAGGCCTCAGTTCCCCTCGTAATACTGCAGCCTTTGCCTGTTTAGCTGCGGGACCGGGGGCCAGAGCCTGGCATGAGGGCAGGACACCAGGAAACATACGTAACTCCCAGGAGACGCTGGGCCCTAGCAGGGGCTGAACAAGGAGGGGAAAGGACCGTGGGGGCAGGGAGAGGAGCTCCGACCCTTCCATCAAGCTAGGCAGGGTCAGCAGCCGGTGGGAGCCCCGAGGAGAGGACCACCCTGTTTCACAGCCCACGCCCAGCTCGTTTCCCGAGGGCCGAGCTCCCGGAACACGTAGGTGCCTGCCTGTGGATCTCGGGCCGGCTCTAGGCACGTGGCCCTGAGCACGGTGGCTGGGAACGACAGGCCCACCTGTCCCGGTTCTAAGGAGACTGGCATAGGGCAGAGCACAAAGGCAGAGTGGCCTTAGCTCTGAAATGCAACCGCTCTGTGCAGCTGGTGCCCGGGTTAGGGCTCCTAATTCCTTCCAGTTCCCCCTACCCAGCTGCCAGCCTTGGGCCAGACAAGCTGGTGGGACTGCCCTGACTTGCCCCAGCTGGGCTCTGGCCCCAAGCCTGACAGTCCATCCGTTGGGGTGTCCCAGAGGGTGGGTCAGCAGCAGCGGAGCCAGCAGGAGGCTGCCGCGTCGTTGCAGAGCGGGCGGGAGGAGAGGAGCATTCTCCAGGAGAGACTGACGATGCTGCAGCGAGCCATGGCCCACCTGCAAGGGGAGAACAAGGCGCTGGAGCGATCGGCCTCACGGCTCAAGCAGGAGAACGCTGCCCTGAAGAAGACGCTCAGCAAGGTACTGCAGGGGGAGCTGTGAAGACACCAACGAGCGTTAAATGAAACACATAGCGAGGACCCAGTGTGGCTGCAAACGCACAACCTGTCAGGCCTGGAGCTGTGCGTGTCAGCTGCCCGGCCTGCAGAACACTAGCCCCGGCCCATCCCAGCCCAGCCCGGCACAACGCCAACCGCAGCCAGGCTCAGCTCGGCCCAACGCCAGCCCCGGCCCGGCCCGGCCCGGCCCGGCACAACGCCAACCGCGGCCAGGCTCAGCTCGGCACAACGCCAGCCCCGGCCCGGCCCGGCACAACGCCAACCGCGGCCAGGCTCAGCTCGGCACAACGCCAGCCCCGGCCCGGCCCGGCACAACGCCAACCGCGGCCAGGCTCAGCTCGGCACAACGCCAGCCCCGGCCCGGCCGGCTGCGCTAACCGCGGCCAGGCTCAGCTCGGCACAACGCCAGCCCCGGCCCGGCCCGGCACAACGCCAACCGTGGCCAGGCTCAGCTCGGCACAACGCCAGCCCCGGCCCGGCCCGGCATAACGTCAACCGCAGCCAGGCTCAGCTCGGCACAACGCCAGCCCCGGCCTGGCCCGGCACAACGCCAGCCCTGGCCCGGCTCGGCACAACGCCAACCGCAGCCAGGCTTAGCTCGGCACAATGCCAGCCCTGGCCCGGCCCGGCAAAACGCCAACCGCGGCCAGGCTTAGCTCAGCAGAACACCAGCCCCAGCCCGGCTCAACTCGGCACAACGCCATCCCCGGCCCGGCCCGGCCCGGCCCGGCCCGGCAAAACACCAACCGCAGCCAGGTTCAGCTTGGCACAATGCCAGCCCTGGCCCGGCTTAGCACAACACCAACCGCGGCCAGGCTCAGCTCGGCACAACGCCAGCCCCAGCCCGGCTCGGCACAACACCAGCCCCAGCCTGGAGTCTAAAGCACGGGAGGAACCTGGCAGTGCCATTCACCAGCACACGCCCAGGGAGCAGCCTGCCCATGGATCCACCAGGGCAAAGGGAGGGCGAAGTGCGGCCCCGCTGCCCCACAGAGTCTGAGTGAGGGCACAAGTGGCAGTGCGAGGGGAGGGCTGTCTTCACGCTGGCTTTTGTGCAGACATGCACGTTCAGCACTGCACAGAGAGCAGAGCACGGCCGTGTCACATCGAGCCCACGCACTTGTGCGTACACACGCCGTGCTCGGATCTCGGCGTGTGACACGCGCACACGTTTGCCTCTGGCAATGGATGTCCATGCGTACAGACCCCGCCCCAGGAAAGCGTCTCAGTCCTGCAGCGCGCTGCCTCGCGTTAAGCACGTGCTCATGTCCACAGACGTCGCACTAGAGCACTGTCCGGAACGGGGCCCTGGCGTAGGATCGACGGCGCCTCCGCCCAGCAGCACCGTCCACAGGACAGACACATTCCCGCAGAGCCACCACCCCCAGACCAGGCCCAGTCCTGTGAGTGGGAGCGCGCTGGAGGCCTGCTCCCATGACCTTGGTTTTCTGGGCCCCCATCCAGACCCTTCCCGCCCCTTGCATTTAGGTCCGTGAGTGTGGCTCTTGCATGCTTTGAATGCAGGCCGGATAACGACTTCAGACCTCTTCATTCGAGTAGAATCTCCTCCGGAAGGCCCGCCAACACACGCACGTGCCCCCCAGCTACCGGAGTCTCCCTCCTCTTCGGGAGGGAGCCGCTGGTCAGCTGATTCCAGTCCGCAGATGTGTTAGCAACCAGCAGGGGCGCTCTGGGTTTGGCCTGATTAACACCGGTGATGGGGGAAGCAAAAATCCAAACCATGTGCTAGAGACGTCGTCTAATTTTAATACAAGCGCTTTCAGGTTGACTTTTCACCCCTCCACGATTGTTGACTAAACACTCACACACAGGTTTACACCCACACACGCTCACACACATGCACGTTTACACCCACACACACACACACGTTTACAGGCACACACGCTCACACACACGCACGTTTACACCCACACACGCTCACACACACACACACGTTTACACCCACACACGCTCATACACACGCACGTTTACATGCACACACGCTCACACACACACGTTTACACCCACACACGCTCACACGCACACATGCTCACACACATGCCCATTCAGAACGCTTGTTTTTGAAGGTTTCATGGGTTTTATCGACGAGGCAATACAACCCCTGCGCTGGGCCTGGCTCCTGAAGGCTGGAAGTCTGGTGGTAAAGCTGGAGCAGACCTGGACCCAGCATTCCCAGCTCCGGGGTCCCTGAGAGTTGGCCTAGCACACGTAGGGAGCCGTTGGCATGGCTGCTTAGGGGAAGGGGTCACTAGTCAGGGGATGGTCAGGTTGGTTCTGGCAGAGGCATGTGCTACAGGCTGTGGATTAAGGTTTTGCTAGGCGCAGGAGGGAGTCATCCCCTTGTTCTCTCCTCCCCCTCCCATCTTATGGATCAGGTGACTGTGTAGGGTGGGGCCGACATGGAGAGCTCTTGAGGGGGGCCCAGAAGCTCTCTGGATGTGGGGTGGAGGCGGGAGGCCAAGGTGTGATGGACCGGGCCGGGTCTGGGCACTGCTGAGGGCATCCGCTCAGGGCGAATTGCTCAAAACTCGGGGCTCCTTACAGCCCCGGACTGGAGACCTTCCAAACAGGCCACAAACCAGTCCCACCGAGCACCTCAGCTGCCAATCCGGCCAGCCAGAAGCCTCACGAGCAAAACCCCTCTGACACCCTAGCTCTGCCTGTGCCCCAATCAGCCCCGGCCCTAACACACAGGTGAGGGGTTATAGAACCCAATCTCACCTACCCCGAACAGGTTCTTCGGGTCCCAAGAAACCAGCCACAGATCCCGGGTCAATTTACACTCTGGATCTTACCCACAAATCACGCTGGGCCAGTCCTTTAGCATCTAACATCTAAAGGTTTATTACTAAAAGAAAGAAAAGCCTGGGAGTAAGGTTGTTAAGGAGAATACGTTACATGCATCGAATCTCCCAGTTCTCGATACAGGCTCGCAGCAGGGATGTTATAAATTGCTATCTTCTAAGTCTCTGTTACATCCTATGTCAGGATGGGTCCACGGTTCTTTTCAGCTCGTTGTTCCCTGCAAGGCTGCATTTGGGAGCAGGAGCTGAACTGAAGACCAGATGGAGGGGCCACATGGCACTTATATACCTCTCCTGGCATCCTCTTGGCCAGAGCAGGTCACATGGTCGAGTGACCTGTCTGTGTTTCACATGCTGGCAGCCGTTAGGCCTTGGCTGGCTTGCAGGTGTCCGTCACATTCCTCAGTGTGTATTGGCACCTAGAGATTCATTGTCTCCTTGCTAATTAGCACAGCCACTGGCTGAGCATTCTTTGCCTTTTGCTCTGTCTCAGACAGAGAATGTACCAGCATCAGCACAGAGTCCGTGTTTATAACTCCACACACAGATATTGTACAAGTACATGAATGGCATCTACAGAATCAGTAGAACGTAAGCTTTCATGTGACACCTCACACAACCCCCTTTGTACAGACTTTTGGGGCAAACACCCCCCTTCCCCACCGTGGGTGCAACAGTGATCTTTAGAATCCAATAACATGACACAAGGAAAAAGAGGTGCAGATCTGGGAGACTCTCCCTTGTGAAGGAGGGAGCCCAGAGATAACTACCATGATCATCTGGGGACCGAATGGCTAGGTAGCAGTTGAGCAGAAAAGGACCTGGGGGTTACAGTGGATGAGAAGCTGGATATGAGTCAACAGGGCGCCCTTGTAGCCAAGAAGGCTAACGGCTTATTGGGGTGCATTAGGAGGAGCATTGCCAGCAGGTCTAGAAAAGTGATTATTCCCCTTTATTCGGCTCTGGTGAGGCTACATCTGGAGTATTGTGTCCAGTTCTGGGGCCCCCACTATAGAAAGGATGTGGACGCATTGGAGAGGGTCCACTAGGGCAACCAAAATGATGAGGGGGCTGGAGCACATGACCTATGAGGAGAGGCTGAGGGATTTGGGCTTGTTCAGTCTGCAGAAGAGAAGGCTGAGGGGGGATCTGAGAGCAGCCTTCAACTTCCTGAAGGGGGTTCCAGAGTGGCTGGAGAGAGGCTGTTCTCAGTAGTGACGGATGGCAGAACAAGGAGCAATGGGCTCAAGTTGCAGTGGGGGAGGTCTAGGTTAGAGATTAGGGAAAACTGTTTCCCAAGGCGGGTGGGGAAGCGCTGGGCTGGGTTCCCTAGGGAGGGGGTGGACTCTCCATCCCTAGAGGTGTTTAAGTCCCGGCTTGACAAAGCCCTGGCTGGGCTGATTGAGTTGGGATTGGTCCTGCTTTGGGCAGGGGCTGGACGCGATGACTCCTGAAGTTTCTTCCAGCCCTAGGATTCTGTGATTCTATGAGCTCTATGATGTGGGGCAGGATTCCTACCTCCCAGACGTTCCCACCATACAATGCACCTCCTTGGACTTTGTCGGGTGCAGGATTTGACCCACAGGGACTCACTTCTGGCTGTGCCCAATGGCTGTTTCCCTACCTAAGGCACTGTGTTCCATGTACTGGAGTATGGAGTTAAATTCATACAAGGTTGTCAGACCATTGTCGTGTTTTTTCTCATAAATCGGTGAGTGTGCACGCACTTGTGATATGGGGATGGTGTGCCGCAGAGCACCATCAATTTTCTTTTGCAAAATCAGTTGTAGATTGCGGTTGAGAGTGTGTTGCTGCATCCCTGTGGGCATACGCCACCCTGCATTGCTGCACCGTTGGCAGGGTCCTACCAACTTCATGGTCAGGGATACCACGTTATGGACCATGAAATCTGGTCTTTTGTTTGCTTTTACCCTGTACTATACAGACTTCCGGGGGGAGGCCAGCGTTTCTCAGACTGAGGATCCTGACCGCAAAGGGAGTTGCAGGGGGTTGCAAGGTTATGTTGGGGTGGGGTTGATGGAACTGCCACCCTTACTTCTGCACTGCTGTCAGAGCTGGGTGGTCTGAGCGTGGCAGCTGTTGGCCTGGGAGGCTGCACCCTGCCTACAGCAGTGCAGAAGTAAGGGTGGCAATACCCTACCATGCCCCCTTTCTGTGCTGCTGCTGGCAGTGGCTCTGCCTTCAGAGCTGGGCTCCTGTCCAGCAGCCCCGCTCTCCAGCTGCCCAGCTCTGTAGGCAGCACTGATGCCAGCAGCAGCACAGAAGTAGGGGTTGCAGTACTGTAACCCCCCATACAATAACCTTGCAACCCCTCCTCCGTCAACTCCTTTTTGGGTTAGGACCCTTATGATTTTACAGGACCCAGTGTGAAATTTCTCTTTTAAATAGCGGTAATAACTAAATGTATCACTTTTAAAACCCTATGACCATGATATTGATCAAAATGGATCGTGAATTTGGTAGGGCCCTAAACATCGGGATTCTAAAGGACAGCATAGAAATGAAGCTCCAAAGCAGTCGTTTAAACATCCCATTCTGATGTACACAAAAGTCACAAGGCGTTTCTTGGCTCTGAAAAATGTACCATTCAATTCTGGTGATGCTCTTGGAGAAAGATCTGTCTCTCAAAGGTCCATACTAAAAGAATTGTGGTGTTCTGCATTAGCACTCAGAGGCAGAAGAGGAGAATGTGATCAACACTGAATCTTCCACTCTTGGTCATAGCATCGTAGAATCGCAGGGCTGGAAGAGACTCCAGGAAGTCATCTAGTCTAACCCCTGCTTAAAGCAGGACCAGCCACAACTCAATCATCCCAGACAGGGCTTTGTCAAGCTGGGACTTCAAGACCTCTATGGATGGAGATTCCACCACCTGCCTAGGGAACCCATCCCAGTTCCTCACCACCCTCCTAGGGAAATAGCTTTTCCTAATATCCAACCTAGACCTCCCCCACTGCAACTTGAGACCATTGCTCCTTGTTCTGCCACCACTGAGACCAGCCTCTATCCAGCCTCTTTGGAACCCCCCTTCAGGGAGTTGAAGGCTGCTCTCAAATCCCCCCTCACTCTTCTCTTCTGCAGACTAAACAAGCCAAAATCCCTCAGCCTCTCCTCTTAGGTCATGTGCTCCAGCCCCCTCATCATTTTCATTGCCCTCTGCTGGACCCTCTCCAATGTGTCCACATGCTTTCTGTAGTGGGGGGCCCAGAACTGGACACAATACTCCAGATGTGGCCTCACCAGAGCCGAATAAAGGGGAATAATGACATCTCTGGATCTGCTGGCAATGCTCCTCCTAATGCACCCCAATATACCGGGAGCCTTGTTGGCTACAAGGGCACACTGTTGACTCATATCCAGCTTCTCATCCACTGTAATCCCTAGGACCTTTGGCTAAGCAGCCTATCCCTGCCCTCCAGCGTATCTACCTCTCCCCCTAGCTTAGTGCCATCCGCAGACTTGCTGAGGGTGCAATCCATCCCCTCATCCAGGTCATTAATAAAGATGTTGAACAAAACTGGCCCTAGAACCGACCCTTGGGGCACTCCGCTAGAAACCGACCGCCATCCTGACACCGAGCCGTTGATCCCTACCTGTTGGGCCTGACAGTGTAGCCAGCTTTCCAGCCACCTTGCAGTCTGTTTATCCAATCCAGACTTCCTTAACTTGCTGGCAAGAATACTGTGGGAGACCATGTCAAAAGCTTTGCTAAAGTCCAAGTATATCACATCCACCAACTTCCCCACGTCCACACAGCCAGTTACCCCATCACAGAAGGCTACCAGGTTGGTCAGGCAGGACTTGCCCTTGGTGAGATCTTGTTGACTGTTCCTGATCACCTTCCTCTTTTCTGAATGTTTCAAAATGGATTCCTTGAGGGCCTGCTCTGTGGTTTTTCATGGCCTGAGGTGAGGCTGCCTGGTCTGTGGTTCCCTGGATCGTCCTTCTTCCCTTTTTTTTGAAGATGGGCTCTACATTTGCCTTCTCCCAATTGTCTGGGACCTCCCTGATCACCACGAGTTTTCAAAGATAATGGCCAAAGGCGCCGCAATGACATTTGCCAACTCCCTCAGATGCCTTAGATCCAGCCCCATGGATTTGTGCATGTCCGGCTTTTCTGACTAGTCCTTAATCTGTTCTGTCTCCACTGAGGGCTGCCGGTGTCTGTGAAGACAGAGGCAAAAAGAGCATTGAGTTCTTTAGCTTTTTCCACATCTTCTGTCACTAGGTTGCCTTCCCCACTCAGTCAGGGCCTCGCCCTTTCCCTGACCTTCTTGTTGCCAACATCCCTGTAAGAACCCGTCTTGTTACCTTTCACACCCCTTGCTAACTCCAACTCAGTTGCCCTGTGGGCTTCCTGATTACACCCCTGCAGGCTGGAGCAATGTTTCCCTACTCCTCCCTTGTCATCTGTCCGAGTTCCCTCTTCTTGTCAGCTTCCTGCTTGTGTCCAAGCTCCCTGCAGATTTCTCTGAAGCCCGGCTGGTTGCCTCCTGTATTTGCTGTTCTTCCTGGGCATGGGGATGTCACAAGTGCTTTCCAGGTCCCCTTTTGCCAACCAGAAGTAGGGTGCCGGGAAGTAAAAAAGATGCACCACGCTCCATGATGCATGCAGCAGCACAGGCTGAAAGACTCTTGTCCTCTGCTCCCATGTCGTCTTCCTGCAGTTGTGCCTTCCGTCGGCGCCCCGGAGTGCTAGGTGCTGCACATTGGAAGGGCAGCTGCTCCACTGTGGAGTGTCCGCTGGAAATACACAAAGGGTGGCGGGCAACAGGAAGGCGCCCAGCTCCCCTGAGAACTGAGGCACTGTGACAAGGTTGGGGGGGCGCGGGCGCCTTGTCTCCCAGTGTATAACCAGCACCTCTGTCTCCATAGCCAGCATCCATAGACCCTCCTGTGCAGGGCATTGTGTCTAACAGTCAAATTCAATGCATTAGCCCCACTTAGCAGAGCAGTGTGGCCCAGTGGCCAGAGTCAATAAATTCAGCCCTCTGAGCTGGGCAAGAAAGCCTAGTTGCCACAGTTAATGGATTCACCCCAGTCTGGGCCCCCTGCCTGAGTCATTACCAGGAGCACGTGCCATGAGTAGCAGGAGGTGTCCGACCAAACCGTGCTGTCTCAATATTCCATTTCACTGGCTAAGCTTCTATCTGACTCCCCTGGGCTGCTTCCGACGGCAGCTCCCACTGCTGCCTTCCAGGCATCTCTCTGCTGCCCCTGGCTTCCGCAGACCCTCCATGGGTAGCCTGGCCTCTGCCTGGGCTGTAGCCTTGGGCTTCAGCTGATCCTTAGCTGGGACAGCAGCATCCATCCTTCTCTGTGATCAGCCCCAGCTGCGCCGAGCTGCTCCTTTTTGTACCGGTGCCTTTGGAGCATGCCCGGTACAGTTGAGGGGGCATGGCTCCCTCAGCCCACAATGTAGGGTAACCCTTCGCTGTCCAGTGCAGGGCCTGTCGCAGCCAGCAAGACAGATAAGGTGACTTGAGAGAGGGAGCATGAATGAGGCTATCCAGGAAGCAAAGCAGGATGGTAAGAACTTGTGCCTGATACTTCCCTTGTTTAACGCCTGCGAGCGCCTGCCCTGTGCAGTGCTGCAGGCCCCCTCGTGGTTCCCTGGAATGGCTTTTTGATCTCCAGGGAAGGGCTACGCTCGGCTGCAGGATGAGCATACAAAATGGTACACAAGAAACAGAATTATGGGAGCCTGAAACCCTCCTCAGAGAGCACTCCAGATGTTTTGTCAGGAATGAGCAAATCCGAGCAGTAAGGCTCTTAGGGAAGAAAGACTCATCAGCACAGTCCAGTAATCCTGCAAGAGTAGCCTCATGTTGCAATCCAGGGGTGGGTTTCTTTTGAACATTTCATAGCATTCCTGATAGCTTTTTAGACAGTGTAACAAGCCTTGTGGCTAAGGGGGAAGTGGTAGATGTGGTATATCTTGACTTTAGGAAAGCAACTGATATGGTCTCTCATGATCTTCTCATTAACAAACTAGGGAAATGCAACCTAGATGGGGCTACTACTATGTGGGTGCATAGACGGGCTGGATAGCCATTCTCAGACAGTAGTTATCAATGGTTCACAGTCATGCTGCAAGGGAATAACAAATGGGTTGCTGCAGGGATTAGTTCTGGGACCAGTTCTGTTCTATATCTTCATCAATAATTTTGATAATGGTACAGAGAGTACGATTATTAAAGTGACAAGGAATCCTGTGGCACCTTATAGACTAACAGATGTATTGGAGCATAAGTTTTCGTGGGCAAAGACCCACTTTGTCAGATGCATGTAGTGGAAATTTCCAGAGGCAGGTATAAATATGCAGGCCAGAATAAGGCTAGAGATAACGAGGTTAATTCAGTCAGGGAGGGTGAGGCCCACTTCTAGCAGCTGATCTGGAGGTGTGAACACCAAGAGAGGAGAAACTGCTTTTGTACTTGGCTAGCCATTCACAGTCTTTGCTTAATCCTAAAATGATGGTGTCAAATTTGCAGATGAACTGTAGCTCTGAAGTTTCTCTGAAGTCTGGTCTTGAAGTTTTTTTGCTGCAGGATGGCTACCTTTAAATCTGCTACTGTGTGTCCAGGGAGATTGAAGTGTTCTACAGGTTTTTGTATATTGCCATTCCTAATATCTGATTTGTGTCCGTTTATTCTTTTAAATAGGGACTGGCTAGTTTGGCTGATGTATATAGCAGAGGGGCATTGCTGGCACATGATGGCGATTATTACATTGGTTGATGTGCAGGTGAATGAACCAGTGATGGTGTGGCTGATCTGGTTAGGTCCTGTGATGGTGTCGTTGGTGTAGATATGTGGGCAGAGTTGGCACCAAGGTTTATTGCAGGGATTGGTTCCTGAGTTAGAGTTACTGTGGTGCGGTGTATAGTTGCTGGTGAGAATTTGCTTCAGGTTGGCGGGTTGTCTGTGGGCGAGGACTGGCCTACCTCCCAAGGCCTGTGAGAGTTGGGGATCATTGTCCAGGACGGGTTGTAGATCGCTGATGATGCGTTGGAGAGGTTTTAGCTGAAGACTGTAGGTGATGGCCAGTGGTGTTCTGTTGGTTTCTTTCTTGGGCTTCTCTTGTAGTAGGAGGCTTCTGGGTACACGTCTGGCTCTGTTAATCTGTCTCCTCACTTCCTCGGGCGGGTATTGTAGTTTCAAGAATGCTTGGTGAAGACCTTGTAGGTGTTGGTCTCTGTCTGAGGGGTTGGAGCAAATGCGGTTGTACCTTAGTGCTTGGCTGTAGACAATGGATCGTGTGGTGTGTCCGGGATGGAAGCTGGAGACATGAAGGTAAGCATAGCGATCGGTAGGCTTTCGGTATAGGGTGGTGTTTATGTGACCGTCACTTATTTGCACCGTGGTGTCCAGGAAGTGGATCTCTTGTGTAGACTGGTCCAGGCTGAGGTTGATGGTGGGGTGGAAGCTGTTGAAATCGTGGTGAAATTCTTCCAGAGTCTCCTTCCCATGGGTCCAGATGATGAAGATGTCATCAGTGTAGCGAGGTAGAGAAGGGGCGTTAGTGGACGAGAGCTGAGGAAGTGTTGTTCCAGGTCAGCCATGAAAATCTTGGCATATTGTGGGGCCATGCGGGTGCCCATAGTGGTGCCACTGGCTTGGAGGTATATATTGTCACCGAATCTGAAATAATTGTGTGTGAGGATAAAGTCACATAGCTCAGCCACCAGTTGTGCTGTGGCATCGTCAGGGATACTGTTCCTGACAGCTTGTATTCCATCTACATGTGGGATGTTAGTGTAGAGAGCCTCTTAGGAAGGAGTACTGCAGACAGGGATCTAGGGGTCATAGTGGGCCACAAGCTAAATATGAGTCAGCAGTGTGACACTTGCAAAAAAACACAAACACGTTTCTGGGATGCATTAGCAGGAGTGTCCCAGACACGAGAAGTCATTCTTCTGCTTTACTCTGCGCTCATTAGGACTCAGCTGGAGTATTGTGCCCAGTTCTGGGTGCTACATTTCAGTAAAGTGGACAAACTGGAGAAAGTCCAGAGAAGAGAGAAAAACAAATATTTTGATGAAAGGTCTAGAAAACATGATCTGTGAGGGAAGACTGAAAGAACTGGGCTTGTTTAGTTTGGAAGAGAGAAGACAGAGAGAGGACATGGCAGCAGCTTTCAGGTCTCTAAAAGGGTTTCACAAGGAAGAGAGAGAAAACTTGTTCTCCTTGGCCTCTGAGGATAGGCCAAGGAGCAATGGGCTTAAACTGCAGCAAGGGAGGTTGAGGTTGGACAGTGGGAAAACTTCCTGTCAGGGCGGTGAAACACTGGAATAAATTGCCTGGGGGCGTTGTTGAATCTCCATCCCTGGAGATATTTAAGAACCGGTTGGACAGACACCTGCCAGAGGTGGTCTAGATGGTGCTGGGTCCTGCCGGGAGGGCAGGGGACTGGACTCGATGCCTCTCGAGGTCCCTTCCAGTCCTAGGGTTCTGTGATTTGTCACTCCAGGTTCCCACGGCAGAGGTGGAGCCAAGCAGCCGTTGGGTGGAGGAGGGGCAAGGCGTGTGCAGAGCGTTAATGGGCAGCATGCGTGACTTCAGCCCGACAGCTCCATTGTCTTGGCGTGCTCCTTCTCCCTGTGGGAGCGGTTCCCTGCTCGTCCTGGCGAGGCCCTTCCGTCCTTGAGAATCAAACCTACTGGGGTTTGCATTCAGGGTCCCAAGGGATATCAGCAAGGAATGGGCAAGGAATCCAGCCAAGCAATAATATTTCTTGCTAGGGAAGCCAGTCCCCAAGCAGCGGGGCTGCGTCCCTGGGGAAGGAAGGACCATTGGCACTAGACAGCTCTTGGAGCAGAGGCTACCACGACCTGCCAGAGCAGCAGAGCTTTGTGCTCCAGGGGGAGAGTGATGCAGGTAGGGCATCGTGTGAGGCTGGACTCTCACCTCTGCCGAGACCACAGCCGGTCCGGGCTGAGTTCACACCACCCTCCTGGAAGTGCAAGGCTCTAGAGCCATTATCCCTTGTGAGCTAGCCCGGTCCCCCACCAAGGGCTCGGGGTAGGGGAGGCTCTCTGTAAAGAACCCTGTAGCAAGACTGTTTTCTGGTCTCGTGTCTTTGTGTTAGCGAGCAGGGGGTGGCTGGACTGGGGAGCCTCAAAACACATGCTCCCAGCAGGAGAGGCCAGGAAACGTTCTCCTGCGAGTCTGCCAGAGGCACACTAGCCAGGGATGCCTTTGCTGGCACTGAACAGGGATTGTCCGTTAGGCATTAATGGATTTTCTAGCTGCAGGACCCAGGGGGGAGGGAAATGTGAGATTCTTCTGTTGTGGAAAAGCAACATTACAGGCTGTGTGAGTCTCAGCGAGCATGAAATAGCTTTTACACGGTGCCCCTCTATTCCCCATGCTCCAGCCCTTCCCCTGGGCTGGGGGCAGGAGACACTAGCTAATGAGTTCCAGAACATCAGCTGGAAGTGGCCGGGGAGGGTAATTCACAGCGAACCCTGGAGGCGTCTCGGGAGGGGGATCCGGATGTGGCCGTTTGTTTATTTTGGATTTTGCTTTCTTCTCGTCTCCTTTTAACATTTTCTTCCCGGAGACGCTCCTTGCTTTTTAAAGGAACAGGCCCCGTTGGAGGCTTGCATCTATTGACGCAGGGCAGGGCCTGCTGGTACCCACTGCCCCTGCCCCGCCAGCAGGCTCCATTCAGACCTCACCCAAGCACTGGGCCGCTGGGGGCTGTGGACACAGCCCTTCCCGCCCTGCATCACCCTTCTCCAGCTGCTACCCTGCAGACGGCTGGCCTGGGGGATCGGCACAGGGAGCCTGGCCGCCGGCATGCCTGCTGAGCAACGCGTACCTGCCTCCGCAGGCGGGTCCCACCTGCCCCGGGTTCCCTGGCTCCTCAGCACAGTGCCGAGGAGCTGAGCTGTGAGCTGCAAGGCTGGTCCCTGCCAGCTCCTTCTCCCAGGGAACGGTGCCTGGCCGGGGGTCCCCATCTGAGCAGCAACCCCCACGCCTGCCTCTCGATCCACCTCCTCCCACGGCTCCCCCATCGCCCCTCATCCTGAGTCCTTCCCTGCCTCCTCGGGTCCCCCCCCTTCCCCCCCCGCCTGCCTCTCGATCCACCTCCTCCCACGGCTCCCCATCGCCCCTCATCCTGAGTCCTTCCCTGCCTCCTCAGGTCCCCCTTCCCCTCCCGCCTGCCTCTCGATCCACCTCCTCCCACGGCTCCCCATTGCCCATCATCCTGAGTCCTTCCCTGCCTCCTCGGGTCCCCCTTCCTCCCGCCTGCCTCTCGATCCACCTCCTCCCACGGCTCCCCCATCGCCCCTCATCCTGAGTCCTTCCCTGCCTCCTCGGGTCCCCCCCCTTCCCCTCCCGCCTGCCTCTCGATCCACCTCCTCCCACGGCTCCCCCATTGCCCATCATCCTGAGTCCTTCCCTGCCTCCTCGGTCCCCCTTCCCTCCCCGCCTGCCTCTCGATCCACCTCCTCCCACGGCTCCCCCATCGCCCCTCATCCTGAGTCCTTCCCTGCCTCCTCGGGTCCCCCCCCTTCCTCCCGCCTGCCTCTCGATCCACCTCCTCCCACGGCTCCCCCATTGCCCATCATCCTGAGTCCTTCCCTGCCTCCTCGGGTCCCCCCCCTTCCCTCCCCGCCTGCCTCTCGATCCACCTCCTCCCACGGCTCCCCCATTGCCCCTCATCCTGAGTCCTTCCCTGCCTCCTCGGTCCCCTTCCCCTCCCACCTGCCTCTCGATCCACCTCCTCCCACGGCTCCCCCATTGCCCCTCATCCTGAGTCCTTCCCTGCCTCCTCGGGTTCCCCACATCCCCGCCCCCGCCTGCCTCTCGATCCACCTCCTCCCATGGCTTCCCCATTGCCCCTCATCCTGAGTCCTTCCCTGCCTCCTCGGGTTCCCCACATCCCCCGCCCCCGCCTGCCTCTCGATCCACCTCCTCCCACGGCTCCCCATTGCCCATCATCCTGAGTCCTTCCTGCCTCCTCGGGTTCCCCCACATCCCCGCCTGCCTCTCGATCCACCTCCCACGGCTCCCCCATTGCCCATTGTGACGACGCGTTGGGGTCCCCTGACTCCTGCACCCCCGTAATGGCACGAACAGACTCCACCAGCCCGTAGAATGGAGGGAGTTTATTCCTTCTCCAGGATACAGCACAGCACAGCACAGCACCGATGTAATCTGGTTACAGGGCAGGTCTAGGATGCCTCAGCCCCCTTGAGATGGGGAGACTGGGCCCCTAAATCCCAGCCCTGGCTTAGGCTGGTTCCTCCATGATCCCAGACAGAAACTAAACTCACTCTCCCAGCCCTGCCCCAGCCAGGCAGCATTCCCCCTTCCTTTGTCTCTCTCCTGGGGGTAGCTGGTCAGACAGGTTGAGAGACCCTCTGCATAATGACTCATCCTTCTGGGCTGTGGTACCGATGGCAGCCATTGGGGATTACCACAGAGCCAGCATAGGAACTAGCCAGATACCCCCCACTACGTCACAGTTCTCCCCCCTCCGAGAGCGAACTGAGCAGGGTCACTCCGCTCGTGACCTAGGGAAGTTCGGGTCCTGTGCGTGGGAACCCGCCCTGGGGACATGGGTGCTCCCCTTGACTCGGGCCGGCCGCGGCGAGGCCCCACATGAACTGGCTTCCCTCTGTCCACTCGCTGCATCGCTCCAGGGTGACTGACACAGGCCTGTCCTCTGTGGTCGCACCCATCCTTCCTCTGGCCTTGATCTCTGGCCAGGGTCTCTCGGGCCGGGGCCATGAGCCCAGCGAGCCTTCTCTGGACAGCCAGGGCGGCCTCCACCCCCGAAGCTCCATCCGGGGAGGTCTTCCCCTCCCATAACTCTCTCAGCAAGCCCAGAGGCTCCTCTATACAGGGTAGGGGCCCCTCACTCGCCTCCCATATAACAGCTCGAACGGTGAGAACCCCGTGGACTCCTGGGGCACCTCCCTGTATGCAAACAGCAGGTGGTGTAGGTACTTGTCCCAGTCCTGCGGGTGTTTGTGCATAAAGGTCCTTAGCATCTGCTTCAGAGTCCCATTGAACCTCTCCACCAACCCGTTGGTCTGGGGGTGATACGCCGAGGCCCAGGTGTGCTGGACCCCACACTTCTCCCACAAGCACCGGAGCAGGGCCGACATGAAGTTGGATCCCTGGTCCGTGAGCACCTCCTGGGGGAACCCCACCCTGCTGAAAATGGTCAGCAGTGCGTCTGCCACCGTGTCTGCCTCAATAGAGGGTAGGGCCACGGCCTCGGGGTAGCGGGTGGCAAAGTCCACCACCACCAGGATGTACTTCTTCCCCGTCCGGGTCGCTCTGTTGAAGGGCCCCACAATATCCATCGCCACCTTCTGGAAAGGCTCTCTGTGAACTCATCTGCCAGCCTCCCCGCTTCCTGGGGGTTCTCCGGACTTCGGTCTTTGAGCCACAGCCTCAATCTGGGTGGGCATGCTTCATAGAACTGCTCCATCATGATCAGCTTGAGCAGTTCCTCTGCGGTCTGGGCTCCAACTCCAGACACCCACTTGCGGCAGTATTGCGCCAGGCGGGAGGCCAGGTCCACATAGGTCTCCCGTGGCCCCTTCTGCAACTCCCGGAACTTCTTCCTGTACATCTCGGGGGTCAGCCCGAACTTGTGCAGCAGGGCCTCCTTGACTCGGTTGTAATCCCTGGCTGTAGGTCCTCCAGCTGATTGAGCACCCGGCAGCTTCCTGGTTCAGTGCGGGATGAGCTCCTGAAGCCAGTCAGCTGGGGACCCGTTGCAGTCCACAGGCCCTCTCAAAGGAGCTGAGGAACCCGTCTATGTCGCCCATGTCCTTCAGTTGGGCCACCACGAGCTTCTCAAGCGTCTGGCCGCCCCTGGGCCCTTGGGGCTCATCTGCACTCGGCGCAGCTGGGGCCCTGCCGCTTCTCCGCTGGCCATGGCCAGCTCATGCTGTCGCTGCTCTCTACGGTCCTGGACTTCCAATTCCTTCATCTGCAGCTGGATTTCTAGCCGCCGCAGCTCCGAGGGGTTGGACCCCCCCCCTGGGCGGACTACGGCTTGCAGTGCTCCCCTGGGAGGCAGTCCGGTCTCTTCGGCGGCCTCCAGCGCTCTGCCCCCTCTCCAAGCCTGACACGCTCCCAGTGGGGGTCTGGCTGTTCCCCACGGGGACAGGATCCCAGCCCTGTGGCTGGTCATTCTCTTCCAGCCGGGCAATCAGCTGGGCCTTGGTTGCGCTCCGCACAGGCAAGCCCCTCTCTCTGCACAGCTTCACCAGCTCTGCCTTCAGCAGTTGGGTATAGGCCATCTCCCGCTGGTCCCCTCGGTGCAGACTCACCAGTCTAGTGCTGCTGTGCCCCACGATTCTCAGGAACCGCTTTGCTCTGTTTCCAGCACGCCTGGTTCCATGGCTCTTGCTTCTACTGCGCCTTGTCGCTCGCCGCTGGATGCTCCATCCACGGGGTGCAGTGCATCCCACTCCTGACACCAGTGTGACGACGCGTTGGGGTCCCCTGACTCCTGCACCCCCATAATGGCACGAACAGACTCCACCAGCCCGTAGAATGGAGGGAGTTTATTCCTTCTCCAGGATACAGCACAGCACAGCACAGCACCGATGTAATCTGGTTACAGGGCAGGTCTAGGATGCCTCAGCCCCCCTTGAGATGGGGAGACTGGGCCCCTAAATCCCAGCCCCTGGCTTAGGCTGGTTCCTCCATGATCCCAGACAGAAACTAAACTCACTCTCCCAGCCCTGCCCCCAGCCAGGGCAGCATTCCCCCTTCCTTTGTCTCTCTCCTTGGGGGGTAGCTGGTCAGACAGGTTGAGAGACCCTCTCTGCATAATGACTCATCCTTCTGGGCTGTGGTACCGATGGCAGCCAGTGGGGGTTACCACAGAGCCAGCATAGGAACTAGCCAGATACCCCCACTACGTCACACCCATCATCCTGAGTCCTTCCCTGCCTCCTCGGGTCCCCCCCCTTCCCCTCCCGCCTGCCTCTCGATCCACCTCCTCCCACGGCTCCCCCATCGCCCCTCATCCTGAGTCCTTCCCTGCCTCCTCGGTTCCCCCCCCCCCGCCTCTCCCCTCACACACACCCCTTTCTCTCCAAACACCTCAGATGTGCTGTCTCGTCCCAGGGCCTGGGCTCTGCCCCCTCCACTCCACAGGCTTGTCCCTCTCCAGGGTTTCCCGGGCTGCTTCTTGGCCAGGTCCCAAGGCCTGCTCTCCGTGCTCAACCCGCACCCAGCCTTTGGCATGGCTGCTCCCTGGCTTCGCCTGGAACTGCCCGCCCGCTCCCCCGGCGCTGCGTCCGGGGACCCCTCGTTCCCTCCCAGGCTCATTGTGCCCTCTGGCCCCAGCACACAGTGCCGGGTGGTAGGAAAGGCCCCTGCCTGAGGGGTCGGGGTGGGAAGGGCACTGGCCTGGGAGGCAGGCACTGGACAGTCACTTGCCCGCTCTGCGCCTCCCCTGGCCGGGAAGGGCGGTGAGGCAGGGCCGGTCTTTGCCGCACCTTGTGCCGGGGGACCCTAACCTTGTCCCGGGTCTCCAGCCGATGCTGGAATGATGAACCCAGCAAGCAGCTAGGTCCAGGCAGCCAGCCCAGCTGTGTGCCCCCCCCGGCGGGGCAGGCGCGCTGACCCCACCCAGCCCTGAGACGTGAGTGTGCCAGGGCTATTGCCATGTGTCCCGTCCTTGCAGGCAGAGCGGGAGGCTCTCAGGCTCTGTGCAGAGAATGGGCAGCCGGACCAGTCCCCGAGCAGCCTGCACCAGGAGCGGGCAGAGCCAGCCAGCAGCTGCAGGTCTGCCCTGGCCGGGCGGCTTGGCCCAGAAAGGGGGGAGGAGAAGGGAGGCAGAGGAGCGCCGGGGCGAGGCAGGAAGAAGCAAGCGTGCTCAGTGGTGCCCAGAGGAAGCCGTAGCCTCTGGCATCATCTCTCGGAAGGCACCTGCTGGGAGGAAGCTCTGCCCACGAAACGCCTTCCTCCCCGGTCCCGTGCCTGGGGAGCTGGTGCCCAGGAAAGGGGTCTCCCGGTTTGCAGTGAGGGGGCCTCCTGGTTCCTGCTTAGCCAGGGAGAATCTCTGCTCCTGCATGGGGCTCTGACCCCTGGCCTGGCTCCCAGCAGGGAGTCGGGGTGTGCGGGATCGGGTGGCCTGGGTAGGGGCCCGCTCTCCCCACCCCGGCCTGCTGCCCGGGGACTTCCCCAGAGAGTGGCTGAGGGCCAGGGACCCGGGGGGGTGGGCAGGACCCGCTCGCTGCAGCCCAGACACTCGCCTCTTGGAGAGGCTCAGGCCCGAGGCAGGGGCCTTGGCGATGGGCAGCCAAGGGTCAGCGCCGTGTGACCGATGCAGCCACTGAGGGGGAAATGGCTCTTCGGGGGGCCCCACGCAGGGCCGGGGCCCAGGCGGCTGTTGGAAGGGTACGGGCTCGCTCAGCCCTGCCCCCTGGAAACGACTGGAGGGGAAGCTCAAGGCAAGGGGCCCTGGTCCGGCACCGCCCAATGGCCAGAGCCACTCGGCCGACGTTGCTGTGCTAGCCCCAGGGCACGGAGCTGGCGCGGGCCCATGCCCAGCGCCTGCTGGAGCTGGAGGCCCAGAGGCTGCGCCGCACCCAGCCGCAGGCCAAACGGTCCCTGGAGAGCGCCCCAAGCAGCAGGCCAGGGGCTAGGAGGGCCGGGTAGGGGGTAAGAACACGCCTGCAGCGTGGGGGAGGCCATGCCCTGGCTTCGGGGGGGCACCACAGGGGCCCCAGGCGTGAATGAGCTGGCGCAGAGGCCTCCTTGGCCAAGGCTGGGGCTGGCGAGGTGAAGTGTCTGGTGCCAAGGGGCGCTGCTCCCCGCGGGAGGGGACCGAGGAGGCTCTTTCTGCCTCTGTCTCTGTGCCCATGCCCCATAGGGAGATCCCTGTGCAGCCCCATGGGGATGTGTTCTGGCGCCTCCTCCGAGTCACAGCCCTGTGCTGGGCTCGTGGACCGAGCAGCTGGACCAGGACGTGTGGCAAAGACAGTCCTGCCTCCCTCAGGGGCTCTGGGCAGGGAACTGACCCGAAATGGTCAGGCTCAGAGCGCCGAGGCCGGCTCGCAGCACCAGCCTCCAGCAGGGACTGCAGCTTGCAAGCAGCCCGCCGTCTCCCCAGGCGCAGGCTGCTTGCCTGGCCGCGGGGCGAGAGGCTTCTGGGGGCGCCTGCGTGGCACCAGCGGCGGGAGCAGCGGGATGGGAAGCATTCTGCAGCGCGAGGAAGGCGTGCGGGGAGGACAGCTGCGCCCTTGGCACCGGCCGGCTGCCAGCCACTGCTGCATAGCCGATTCGTTCAGGCCATTGGGCACGAGGGGTCTGTGTGCTTACGGCAACCGGGCGCTGCGGGCGCTGCCGGGGGTGTAGCCATGGTCTGGGGTGCTGCTCTCCTGTGGCACCTCACTCGGTCCTGCCCGTAGCTCTGCTCTTCTCTCCCTCCGCCCGGGGCTGTGGTGGAGGGTCAGGGCCTGCCAGTCAGCAGCCCCTCATTGCGCTAGCAGGGCCTGTCGCCATCGGCCCCGAGCCCGGACCCCCAGTGTCCGCTGACGAGGCACAGGGAGACTGGTCCGGCCCTTCGGCCCGCCAGGGAACAGGCCCTTGGGACGGTGGCAGCTGGGATTAGCTCAAAGCCAAGGCGCCTTGTGACTCGCTGGCCCTGAGGCATCAGAGTGCGAAATGGGCCGTTCCGTCCGCTCCCCCAGCCGCAGGCGCCAAGCAAATCCCCGAAGGAAGCAAACTCTGGTTTCCACAGCAACTGGGACTCTTCCTGGGACCCCGGGGGCCTTCCTCACCTGTCAGCATCGGACCCGTTTTCCCAGGCGTGGCGGGGCAGCTCCCCCCGGCCCTGTGCTGAGACCAGCGGGGCCATTTCAGGGCTTTGGAGGGACCGTCCTGCATTTCGTCTGTTAGCGACACCGGATCCAGTCCCTCCCCAGGACGCAGGGAAATCCCGCCCCCCCCCCCCCGCTGCCTGCGCCGTGGAGACCAGCTCTGCTCTCGCCGGCTTCCCCAGCGCCCCTCCGGCCTCACGCCCGTGTCTGGAGGGGAAAGCGGGGCCAGAGCTGTCAGCACCCGCGCCAGGGACCCTGCCGCAGGCCTGGCCCAGTCCTCCGCTGGTGTAAGGGAGCACCACTGATGTCACTGGAGTGCGGTGGGTTTACACTACCTGAGCAGCTGGCCCTTGGACTCCATTTACACCAGCCAAGGCTCTGGCCCCTGGGGCTGGTTCTCTCTTCCCCATGCAGGCGTAAGCACCCTGGGGTGAAGTGTGCGGGTCTCTGCCTGGTGTTGCTGCCCCTCCAAAGGGATGTTTACAGGGTCGGCTGGGAGCAGGACCAAGGCCCCAGCTCCATGCAGAGGGTGGGAATCGCTGCCCCCGCACTCCTGGGCCGGGCCCTTTGGAGGGGAAGAGGGCGTGGGCGTGGATCTGGGCAGCCCTGCGATACCCTCCCATTGATGGCACAGCTGGGTCCCACGGAGGCCAGCGGGCCATGCTGGGATCCGCATAATCCCCTTGCTGTTGATTCTAGCTGAGTCCTGCTGTTGTTCCTGCCCGTCTCAGCCCTTACATAACATGTTCCTTGGCCTGTGCCCAGCGCTCGTGTACCTTGCAGTCCTGCTGCATTTGTGTGGAGCGACACCAGGCGTCCCCCTGGCCCATGGTCTGAGCTCTGGATTTTCAAAGCGCTGGGACCGGGATGCTTTTGGGCCCCCTGACAAATTGCTGTGGTTTGGTGAGGAGCCCGGGCAGCATAGGAGCCGGGCCGGCTGGCCAGTGTTGTGTTGGCCACGTGCCACCCCGTGCCAGGGAGCCCGGAGCAGTCACAGACTGCACTTCCCACGCTCCACCCCGCCTCCTAGGGAGCGTCGTCCTGGGCCAGGGCTCTCCAGCGGGTGTCAATCAGAGTGCCATTGGCCTGCCTGGTACTGGCACCCGCTGGGGCTCCAGCCCATTGACTCACCTGCTCTGGAGATGGGCTGGGCAGTTGGCAGTCAGCCGCCCTGGCCAGCAAGCTCCGGGCCGGTCAGACCCTGGGGCCAGCGCAGCACCCAGAGAGCAGGAGGGGCCCCAGGACGGTCGGCAGGGCTGGGTGTTCAGTGGAGCTCCGGCATGCAACGTCACGGGGAGCAAACAGAGCCAGGCCAGGGAGAAGGGTCTGCATCTGCAGACGCGCGTGATCACTTCTGCCTTAGGACAGCAGCTTCCAGCCCTGCTCCTCCCGGAGTGCCCACGAGCTGTTCCAGTCTGACCCAGGGCCTCCGCCTGCATCCTCTCCAGGGCAGCCAGGGCCAGCCTCACCCACCTCCCTTTACCTCCCCTGCGCTCACAGTCCAACACGCGCTGCAGGGCCCAGGCTCACAGAGGCCACGCTGCTTCTTGCTGCCTTGCTTGCCTACCCCTTGGTTCTTCCCCGCTTCCCCCAGGCCCGGCATCCTTCTTCACCGTCTGTCATTGCAGGGCTGTGGATGCCTTTTGTGCTGGGCTCTGAAAAGGAACTTCTCGCAGTTTCCATCTTCCTTCTGCCAGAGCAGAGCTGACAGGCCCAGGGGTATCCTCGGTGATGGGGAGAGGGGCTCTCCCGCAATGACTTTAGCTGCCAGCTTCCCTGACTGTATCCCGAGACTTGCCGTGGCTGCCACTTTTCTCAAAGCCCCAGCTGCTGGAGTCAGGCGACTCAGCGAGAATCTTGGCTCTTTCTGGCACTCCTGGGCGCAGAGAAACACTTCAAAACTGGATCCCGGACGCTCAGAAACCAGAGTCAATAAAATGAAAGAGAAGTTCTGGGTCCAACCTTGTGATTGTTCAGCCAATCGCAGGACTTCTCTGGGCCTTGTGTCTGAGTCTGCAACTTGGGACGTTGGCGCTACACAGTGGGCCTGCAGCTGATGTAGAGAGAGCAGGTTACCAGTGATATTTGACAGCTGTGAACAAGGACAGACAGATCCCAGAGGAAAACGGAGACACCCCTCTGAGCTCTGTTGAATTGTATTGCCTAGGAGACTGGCCCAGCTGCTTACCTCTGTGTGCTTTAGTAGTCTTGCCGCTATGCATGTAAACTGAACCACATGCATACCCCTTTGCTGGACTGGGGCCGTCTTACTTTAGCAGGGGAGAGGGCTGGATGGTCACTGTTTTGCATTAATAAGCACTAGACATCGTCATCAATCATCATCATTATGTTATTTATTTATTAAGAAAGAGAAACGGTCCCTCCTCACTAAGGATCCTTGAGCCTGCATGGACATTCCTGCAGGATTGGGGCCTTCACACAGGCACGCTCATGTCACGGATTGGGAAGGCTGCAGCAGTGTTCTGATTCTATATGCATCCCCGTGCGTCTGAAGTGAAGTGGTGTTAACCCACCAAAGCTGATGCCCAAAGAAATCGGGGCGTCTCTAAGGTGCCGCAGGACTCCTCGTTGTTTTTGCAGGTACAGACTAATCTGGCTTCCCTCTGAGACTGCTCCGACATGGTTCTGATTTAATAATCAGTTAGTGGTGCATTCAGCATGAAATAGCCATCGGAATTGAGGGCATATTTAGGCATCGTAATAGCCAGCGTCACAGGGATCTTAGCTGTGTTAGGGAGCTTTGTGCTGCTCTGCTGGGCTAACTGGAGCGTTCTTGATAAAACGATTTGCTGATGATAAATGTGGATTTTCTCCGTGGAGACAAAGAGGCCCTTGAGTCTAACGCGTAACCTAAAACATAACATTGCTGAAAAGAATTTCCTGATAATATTTTTAGCACCTGAAAAAAAAAACCCCGCACCACTTTTTCCTTCTTTGCCTGTGGGGGATTTTCAAAGAGAGGAAGAAATGTAATGCCCAGGGTGAGGGCTGGGTATTAACCTGTTGGGTGCCAGGCCCTAACAGCAACAGAACATAGGCAATAAAGAATCCAGGCCAGGCAACAAGCAGGGTGGAAGTCCACTCCTAGGGAACTGAACGCCACATGCTTCCCCTCTCCCTCCCCCCGCGGGAGGGCCCGGCCTGGCCTGTTTGGAAGGGGACTCCCACGCTGGCTGAGGCCATTCGCTGGGCAGTTGTGGTTTTCACACCACACTTTTCCAATCGGCCAGTCAGCGACGGCCGGGAGCGAAGGACGTGACCCGGGCCCTGTGCAGCCTCTGGGCCCATAATGAGAGTGGGTCGGGGTTCACAGCAATCCCCTGGCGCAGCACTCTGCGTGGTGCCATCTGCACCAGGCCACCCCCAGAAGCGGGCAGTGGGCCCCACAGCCTGGGTCCTGCTCTCGGGTGCACACATGCAGCTGCCCCCGCCCCAGTTGCTGGAGCAACGGGCTGTCTGGTGGCAGCCTCATAGAAGCGCCCAGGCCCGGGACCTGAGGGCCCTGGCTTTGGTGTGATGCTGTGTGATCGAAGGCACCACTGGTGCCTCTCTTTCCCTGTCCGGCTTGCCTGGCTAGCGTGGGAGGCCTCTCCCAAGGGGTGTGTCCAGACCTAGCCCCCGGGCCCTGAGCCTGGAAGGGCTCTCTGTGCCCGGGGCTCTCAGCGTCTGGGCCATGGGCCGTCATGCAAGTGGGCTCGGGGCTCGGAGCCCGTACTGGAGCTCCAGCCCGGCCTGCCTGCCCTCCCACCCCGTGAGGCTGGAGCACCAGCCCCGGCTTCCTGCTGCAGGGAGAGGGGAGCCTCGCAGGCTGGATCCAGCTTGCAGGGGAAGGAAGCAGCTCCATGAGCTCCCCCCTGGCTGGGGGAACAGCAGCACAGGAAACCGCTCGCCTGGAGGCTCTCCCCACTGCTCCCATTGGCTTCACGCCCCACTGGGACCACGTAGCCCGCACCTCCCCAGCCAGACCCCCACCCCTCACGCACAATCCTCCCACTGGGACCACGTAGCCCCGCACCCTCCCCTAGCCAGACCCCACCCCTCACGCACAATCGTCCCACTGGGACCACGTAGCCCCGCACCCTCCCCTAGCCAGACCCCCACCCCTCACGCTGTCGTCCCACTGGGACCACGTAGCCCGCACCCTCCCCTAGCCAGACCCCCACCCCTCACGCACAATCCTCCCACTGGGACCACGTAGCCCCGCACCCTCCCCTAGCCAGACCCCACCCCTCACGCACAATCGTCCCACTGGGACCACGTAGCCCCGCACCCTCCCCCAGCCAGACCCCACCCCCTCACGCACAATCCTCCCACTGGGACCACGTAGCCCCGCACCCTCCCCTAGCCAGACCCCACCCCTCACGCACAATCGTCCCACTGGGACCACGTAGCCCCCGCACCCTCCCCAGCCAGACCCCACCCCCTCACGCACAATCGTCCCACTGGGACCACGTAGCCCCCGCACCTCCCCCAGCCAGACCCCCACCCCCTCACGCACAATCCTCCCACTGGGACCACGTAGCCCCGCACCCTCCCCAGCCAGACCCCACCCCTCACGCACAATCCTCCCACTGGGACCACGTAGCCCCGCACCCTCCCCAGCCAGACCCCCACCCCTCACGCACAATCTCGTCCACTGGGACCACGTAGCCCCGCACCCTCCCCAGCCAGACCCCCCACCCCTCACGCACAATCCTCCCACTGGGACCACGTAGCCCCGCACCTCCCCCAGCCAGACCCCACCCCTCACGCACAATCGTCCCACTGGGACCACGTAGCCCCGCACCCTCCCCAGCCAGACCCCACCCCTCACGCACAATCCTCCCACTGGGACCACGTAGCCCCGCACCTCCCCTAGCCAGACCCCCACCCCTCACGCACAATCCTCCCACTGGGACCACGTAGCCCCCGCACCCTCCCCTAGCCAGACCCCACCCCTCACGCACAATCGTCCCACTGGGACCACGAGCCCCGCACCCTCCCCTAGCCAGACCCCCACCCTCACGCACAATCCTCCCACTGGGACCACGTAGCCCCGCACCCTCCCCTAGCCAGACCCCACCCCTCACGCACAATCGTCCCACTGGGACCACGTAGCCCCGCACCCTCCCCAGCCAGACCCCCACCCCTCACGCACAATCCTCCCACTGGGACCACGTAGCCCCGCACCTCCCCTAGCCAGACCCCACCCCTCACGCACAATCGTCCCACTGGGACCACGTAGCCCCGCACCTCCCCAGCCAGACCCCACCCCTCACGCACAATCGTCCCACTGGGACCACGTAGCCCCGCACCCTCCCCAGCCAGACCCCCACCCCCTCACGCACAATCCTCCCACTGGGACCACGAGCCCCGCACCCTCCCCAGCCAGACCCCCACCCTCACGCACAATCCTCCCACTGGGACCACGAGCCCCGCACCCTCCCCAGCCAGACCCCACCCCTCACGCACAATCCTCCCACTGGGACCACGAGCCCCGCACCCTCCCAGCCAGACCCCACCCCTCACGCACAATCCTCCCACTGGGACCACGTAGCCCCGCACCCTCCCAGCCAGACCCCCACCCCTCACGCACAATCCTCCCACTGGGACCACGTAGCCCCGCACCCTCCCCTAGCCAGACCCCACCCCCTCACGCACAATCCTCCCACTGGGACCACGTAGCCCCGCACCCTCCCCTAGCCAGACCCCACCCCTCACGCACAATCCTCCCACTGGGACCACGAGCCCCGCACCCTCCCAGCCAGACCCCCACCTCACGCACAATCCTCCCACTGGGACCACGTAGCCCCCGCACCTCCCCTAGCCAGACCCCACCCCTCACGCACAATCCTCCCACTGGGACCACGTAGCCCCGCACCCTCCCCAGCCAGACCCCCACCCCTCACGCACAATCCTCCCACTGGGACCACGTAGCCCCGCACCCTCCCCAGCCAGACCCCACCCCTCACGCACAATCCTCCCACTGGGACCACGTAGCCCCGCACCCTCCCCTAGCCAGACCCCCACCCCTCACGCACAATCCTCCCACTGGGACCACGTAGCCCCGCACCTCCCCAGCCAGACCCCACCCCTCACGCACAATCCTCCCACTGGGACCACGTAGCCCCGCACCTCCCCTAGCCAGACCCCCACCCCTCACGCACAATCCTCCCACTGGGACCACGAGCCCCGCACCTCCCCTAGCCAGACCCCACCCCTCACGCACAATCCTCCCATGGGACCACGTAGCCCCGCACCCTCCCCTAGCCAGACCCCCACCCCTCACGCACAATCGTCCCACTGGGACCACGTAGCCCCGCACCCTCCCCTAGCCAGACCCCACCCCTCACGCACAATCCTCCCACTGGGACCACGAGCCCCGCACCCTCCCCTAGCCAGACCCCCACCCCTCACGCACAATCCTCCCACTGGGACCACGAGCCCCGCACCCTCCCCTAGCCAGACCCCCACCCCTCACGCACAATCCTCCCACTGGGACCACGTAGCCCCCGCACCCTCCCCTAGCCAGACCCCACCCCTCATGCACAATCCTCCCACTGGGACCACGTAGCCCCGCACCCTCCCCTAGCCAGACCCCCACCCCTCATGCACAATCCTCCCACTGGGACCACGTAGCCCCGCACCCTCCCCTAGCCAGACCCCACCCCCTCACGCACAATCCTCCCACTGGGACCACGAGCCTGCACCCTCCCCTAGCCAGACCCCACCCTCACGCACAATCGTCCCACTGGGACCACGAGCCCCGCACCCTCCCCTAGCCAGACCCCCCACCCCTCACGCACAATCCTCCCACTGGGACCACGTAGCCCCGCACCCTCCCCTAGCCAGACCCCACCCTCACGCACAATCGTCCCACTGGGACCACGTAGCCCCCGCACCCTCCCCAGCCAGACCCCACCCCTCACGCACAATCCTCCCACTGGGACCACGTAGCCCCGCACCTCCCCTAGCCAGACCCCACCCTCACGCACAATCGTCCCACTGGGACCACGTAGCCCCGCACCCTCCCCCAGCCAGACCCCACCCCTCACGCACAATCGTCCCACTGGGACCACGAGCCCCGCACCCTCCCCAGCCAGACCCCACCCCTCACGCACAATCGTCCCACTGGGACCACGTAGCCCCCGCACCCTCCCCTAGCCAGACCCCACCCTCACGCACAATCCTCCCACTGGGACCACGTAGCCCCGCACCTCCCCAGCCAGACCCCACCCCTCACGCACAATCCTCCCACTGGGACCACGTAGCCCCGCACCCTCCCCAGCCAGACCCCACCCCTCACGCACAATCCTCCCACTGGGACCACGTAGCCCCGCACCCTCCCCAGCCAGACCCCACCCCTCACGCACAATCCTCCCACTGGGACCACGTAGCCCCGCACCCTCCCCAGCCAGACCCCCACCCCTCACGCACAATCCTCCCACTGGGACCACGAGCCCCGCACCCTCCCCTAGCCAGACCCCACCCTCACGCACAATCCTCCCACTGGGACCACGTAGCCCCGCACCCTCCCCTAGCCAGACCCCCCACCCCTCACGCACAATCCTCCCACTGGGACCACGTAGCCCCGCACCCTCCCCAGCCAGACCCCACCCCTCACGCACAATCCTCCCACTGGGACCACGTAGCCCCGCACCCTCCCCTAGCCAGACCCCACCCCTCACGCACAATCCTCCCACTGGGACCACGTAGCCCCGCACCTCCCCTAGCCAGACCCCCACCCCTCACGCACAATCCTCCCACTGGGACCACGTAGCCCCGCACCCTCCCCTAGCCAGACCCCCACCCTCACGCACAATCCCACTGGGACCACGTAGCCCCGCACCCTCCCCTAGCCAGACCCCACCCCGCATGCACAATCCTCCCACTGGGACCACGAGCCCCGCACCCTCCCCTAGCCAGACTCCCACCCCTCACGCACAATCCTCCCACTGGGACCACGAGCCCCGCACCTCCCCAGCCAGACCCCACCCCGCACGCACAATCCTCCCACTGGGACCACGTAGCCCCGCACCCTCCCCTAGCCAGACCCCACCCCTCACGCACAATCCTCCCACTGGGACCACGAGCCCCGCACCCTCCCCAGCCAGACCCCCACCCCTCACGCACAATCCTCCCACTGGGACCACGTAGCCCCGCACCCTCCCCAGCCAGACCCCAGCCCCTCACGCACAATCCTCCCACTGGGACCACGTAGCCCCGCACCTCCCCTAGCCAGACCCCCACCCCTCACGCACAATCCTCCCACTGGGACCACGTAGCCCCGCACCCTCCCCCAGCCAGACCCCCACCCCTCACGCACAATCCTCCCACTGGGACCACGTAGCCCCGCACCCTCCCCTAGCCAGACCCCACCCCTCACGCACAATCCTCCCACTGGGACCACGTAGCCCCCGCACCCTCCCCAGCCAGACCCCCACCCCTCACGCACAATCCTCCCACTGGGACCACGTAGCCCCGCACCCTCCCCTAGCCAGACCCCACCCCTCACGCACAATCCTCCCACTGGGACCACGTAGCCCCGCACCCTCCCCAGCCAGACCCCACCCCTCACGCACAATCCTCCCACTGGGACCACGTAGCCCCGCACCTCCCCTAGCCAGACACCCCACCCCTCACGCACAATCCTCCCACTGGGACCACGAGCCCCCGCACCCTCCCCTAGCCAGACCCCCACCCCTCACGCACAATCCTCCCACTGGGACCACGAGCCCCGCACCCTCCCCTAGCCAGACCCCCACCCCTCACGCACAATCCTCCCACTGGGACCACGTGGCCCCGCACCCTCCCCTAGCCAGACCCCACCCCCTCACGCACAATCCTCCCATTGGGACCACGAGCCCCGCACCTCCCCTAGCCAGACCCCCACCCCTCACGCACAATCGTCCCACTGGGACCACGTAGCCCCGCACCCTCCCCTAGCCAGACCCCCACCCCTCACGCACAATCCTCCCACTGGGACCACGTAGCCCCGCACCCTCCCCTAGCCAGACCCCCACCCCTCACGCACAATCCTCCCACTGGGACCACGAGCCCCGCACCCTCCCCTAGCCAGACCCCCACCCTCACGCACAATCCTCCCACTGGGACCACGTAGCCCCGCACCCTCCCCTAGCCAGACCCCACCCCCCCTCATGCACAATCCTCCCACTGGGACCACGTAGCCCCCGCACCTCCCCTAGCCAGACCCCCACCCCTCATGCACAATCCTCCCACTGGGACCACGTAGCCCCGCACCCTCCCCAGCCAGACCCCCACCCCTCACACACAATCCTCCCACTGGGACCACGTAGCCCGCACCCTCCCCTAGCCAGACCCTCCCCACCCCTTCACACACAATCCTCCCACTGGGACCACGTAGCCCCCGCACCCTCCCCCTAGCCAGTCCCCCCAACCCCTCACACACACCCTTTCTGTCCTCATGTGCGGCTGGCTGGTGGTGCGCATTGAGCGGGGTGGGCCACGCCCCTAAAACCTGGCCCTGGGGCTCACGAAGTGCTGTTCCTGGGTCGCCCAGCGCAGGACCAGTGCGGGGTGGTGCGTGAGGTGGGCTTCAGCTGCGCTGGTGGCCAAGACCACCCTGCGTGCTGGGCAGGTGGGTAGCACCTTGGGCAGGAGGTGGCATGCCTGCTTGGGCCCCCTGCCCCTCCCATTCGTGGTCCTTCATGAGAGCAGAGCACTGCAAGGGAGACGCCGGTCCTTCCCCTTTCTGGGCCTGGTGCCGCTGTGGCCACTAGCGCTTACAGCCCTTCTGTCCCTTGGGGCAGGGCCTGCCCCGCATGTGTGGGCAGCACCCCCCGTGGGGCTTGGCATGACACAAACGCTAACACTGCGTGTGGCGGACAGGCCATTGCTGCTGCAGCCTTCCTCGTCTCCCTCCTCTGCTAGGCCTTGCAGCCTGTCCCCCGGCACTGGCCAGGCAGCCCTGAGCACGGGGTGCTGGGGAGTGTTAGCCGCGGGAGCCTGCCTTGGTGTGCACAGCACCGGCTCACTCCTGCCCGTGTGTCTGCCTGGCACTGGGGCACCATTCCCCCAGCGCACCCAGGCCTGGGTTCATCAGCCTCTGTTCCTGTTCGGTGCCCTGGCTGGAGCCCGCAGCCCAGCGGCCTGGCCAGGCAGCACAGCGGCTTGTAGGGCCGAAGCTGTGATAGGCAAGGAGTATGCATGCCTCTTTGTACAGCACCGCACGCAAGGGGCCCGAGCCTGCCTGGGCACCAGGATGCCACTGAAACAGACCGGAGGAGGTGATCACAACAGTCGTCCGGAAGGGTGAAAGCTCCGTGAGACAATTCCAGCCCTGGTGCCCCTAGGAATGCCGGGCTGTGTCCTGGGCTGCCGGCTGAGGGAGGATGGTGGGCCCCTCGTGGGTAGTGATCTCTATGCCACCACAGGGCGCGTGTTCACAGCGGTGCAGCGACGGAGAGCACACAGCCTGGCAGGGGGGACGAGACCGAAACCACTGGCCATGAGAACACACGCTGCCTCTCTGAGGCTGGCTGAGAAGCTCGCTGCTGCAGGGCGGGTAAAACACACACACACACACGCATATAAATGCACACATCACCACATACGCAAGGGCACACACACGGGGGGCAGCCATCTAAACATACATCCGCAGCACTGACGCGCACACACAGTTACCAGACAGCAGCTGGGCATGGCCTCTTTTAAGGCGCACCAGTCATTAAACCAGAAGAACTTAATTAAAAGGCTGGAAAATATAGTCGTCAGCCTCCAAATGGACTCGAAACGTTTCATTGGCTTTGCACGGCCACTGCGTCGCTCACGGCCAGTGCTATGTGCTGGGGCGTGCGTAGGCCTGGCTCTCAAAGAGTTAATAGCACAGCCTTTGGAGGGTTCAGTGTGTAACATTTATACAAACCCCCTTGCTTCCTGCAGGGAGTTGGTGTTAAGTTGTGAGAATCTGTCCCCAGCTCAGCCGCTAAAATTAGATTTTGCCTCTTTAACCTCTTCCCTCCCAAATCAGACTCAGGCCAGCGGGTTTCCCCTCCGCGCTCCCTGTTAGCGGGTGGGGATGCCCAGGGAAGCTGGCAGAGGTGCTGAACTAGGGGCGAAGGGGGTGCTGCTCCCCCCCGGCTGGAGGTGGGTCCCATCCCATCCGGGGTTTGCAGTTCAGTGGCACTCAGCACCCCCACTATCCAAATTGTTCCAGCACCCCTGGCTGTGACCTCCCTGCGGGGCCTGAGCAAGACTCTCCCTCCCATCTTGGCTTCTCCCGGGCAGGGTGCAGGGTGCTGCCCCGTGGAAGGTCTGACGTTGTAATTCTGGCAGTGACTCAGCCGGGAGACATCTGGCCTTGGGATTTGAACCACATGCCTCCTTTGGCTCCTACCCCAGGGGTCCTCCCCTTCACTCCCCCCCGCCCCGACTCCCCAGAGCTCCGGGCTGGCCCTGGACTGTGCCTGCCCACTCCATCCTTTGGATGGGTCGCCGAGGCGCGGCTGCAGGCGCCGTCGGCCCTCTCCGTTCGCGGGGCCCGGGCACGCCGGCAGGGCCAGTGCTCAGTACCGGGGGCGGGGGGCGGCTGGCCAACCCCCGTGTGCGCTGCCAGGAGCCCTGGGGTGTGAGCGTGCCCTCCCAAGGGCGCGACGCTGCCAGGTCAGGCCAGTGGGGCTTGGGGCCGCACGCGTGGGTGCGGGCTGCGGAGCCCACCTCCGCCAGCGCCCTGCTACGCCCTAAGGCCAGGCCCCGCACAGCCCGGGGTGACCTCTGCACCCCCCCTCGCTCCTGTCCCCAGGCGCCCTCGCCCCGCCCCTCCCTTGGGGGTGCGTGCCTGCCCGGGCACCCTGCCCCCACGCTGCCTTCCTGCCCAGCTGGCTGCCCGGCCCTTGCTCTTTAAGAGCAGCCTCTCATTTACATAGCCCCGCCCCGGGCTCCCTGGTTGGCTGGCCGTGCCCTGCCTATGTAAAGCTCGGCCAGCAGGGCGGAGCTTGCGGTGCGCCTGGGACCCCGGCCCCCCGCCCAGGGCCGGAGAGGAGCCGCGCCGAGCGCCCCGCAGCCCGACGGCCGCGCCGCTCGGCCCGGCCGCATCGCCCCGCACACGAGCGCGCCCGGAGCCGCTTGATGAGAGCCAAAGAGCCCCGGCGCGGCTCGCAGTTGAAGCGGGCGCAGCCGGCGCGCCGGGGAGATGCGGGGCCTGGCGGGCTGCGCGCTGCTGCTCGCCCTGGGGGCCCGGCTTTGGGTGGAGGGGGGGGTGCCCCTGGCTGACTTCTACCCCTTTGGCTTGGAGCAGGGGGACGCCGTCACCTTGAGACAGGATGACGGGGGCTCGGGGCTTCGGCCGATCTCCGTGGCGTTCCCCTTCTTCGGAGCGGGGCACACAGGGCTGTACGTAAGTACCGTGTCTGGCCTTGGGGCTGGCGGCGCGGAGGCGCTGGGTGGGTTCCTGGCAGAGCAGCTCCTCTGGGGCATCCCTTGGGCCCTGCGAGCTGCCAGCTCCTGGAAGGGAGGGTGCCAGCCCGAGGCGCCGCAGCCCAAGCGGAGCGCAGAGGGAGAAGTGGCCGGCAGTGAAACGCAAGTTGCTTTTGGCATGGAAAGGGCGCAGCAGGCGAAGGACGGGCCGGGCAGGGTGGCACCAGGCGGCCGACACTTCTCGCCCAGACTCCGCTCTGACTTTTTCTTTCCACAAGTCGGAGCCTGGTGCCTGCGAGAGGGAGCCAGAGGCTGCGGCCAGGGCAGCCTGCAGCAGTGCACCCCCAGGAGCTGAGGGAGGGAAGTGGGCCGAGGGCTCAGGGACACCTGTCCCCGGGCACCAGCCTGGGACTGCCCCTTGGTGCAGCAGGCTCCTGCTGCCACACTGCAGCCCAGCCTCGGCGAGGGGAGGGACTGCCTGCACTCAGACTGCTTGGCAAGCCAGACGAGCTCTCCCGGCAAAAGGTCTTTGAGGCCCATGTGCCCTGGGCTTGTGCTGGACAGAACCGGCCTTTCGAACCCGCCAGCACCGTGTCTAGCGCAGGCCAGGCAGCGTGTGTGAGATGGGGGCAGGGGCACAGCCAGCCTGATGACTGGTGGTAGTGAGCTGGGGCCAGGGGCTGCAATCTGACAGCATGCCCGGGGGGGGGGGGGCGTCAGACTGTGCCCCGGCCTGGGGGCGCCTGCCCAGCTTCGTCTTCGACCACCATCCAGCGAGATGCTGAACTCTGGCCAGGTGCAAGAAGCAGGAGGCCAGTTCCTCGGCAGCTGTCAAGGGGCTTTGTTGTGCTGAAACCATGGGGGGTGACACTGATTGACCCCAGCTGAGGATCTGGCCCAGGAGGAGGCCGGCTCTGGTGGAGGGAGGCAATGCTAGCCGGGGGGGGCAGCATTAACACTGAGCCAGCAGGGCTGCAGTAGGAGGAAAGCCCCAGGGGCAAAGCGTCAGCGTTCGGGGTTGTTCCCAAGCTGGAAAGTTTGAATTTGCACCAAGAAATGTTCACAAACTTTTTCTGAATTATCTTTGCAACTGTCACTCACCAAGGCTGATGGGAACTGGTGCCGCCTTCTCCACTTGTCCCCAGTCAGGGGCAGCCCTGGGGCGGGAGGACGGAAATGGGGCCGAAGGGAAGCCGGGTCTCTAGGCCAGGCCCTCTCCCAGCAGAGACCCAGTCTCTCTCCAAAAGGCGGCTGGGCTGAGTGTGCGTGGCAGGTCAGTCCTGCACCAGCTAAGCCTGCCCCCGAGCACTCCTTTGGGCTGAAAGCTGCAGGGTTTCCTAAAGAGCCTGGGTCCAAACCAGTCCTGGGTGTTCAGTCCCTTTGGCTTGGCTTCCTGCCTGCCCGCCCCATATGCCGCAGGCTTTCCCTCCGGGCTGCCATTCCGCTCCTTTGATGCTTTGACACTTGGCTCCTCACTCACCCGGGAGCCAGCCCGAGTGCCAGGCCCGGGTGGAAACGCAGCAGCTCCTTGGACAACCCGGGGCAGGCCTAGCGCCCACTGGTACAGGCCCTCGAGAGCAGCTCTTCCGTTTGTCTGCTTCCCGTTGCGGTCTCGGGTCTGGGCCTCCATTCCCTGCTGCCCTGGTGCTGAGGGGCCTGGCCCCAGCCAAATGCTCCGACCGCTAGGGCTTAGGCTCCTGCCAAGGCAGCTCCCCGTCGGACGGGCAGGCGGTGCAGCCAGCAGAAGGAGCGACTGAGTCTCTCCTCCCATTTCCGCCTCCCTGTGCAAACAGAAGGCAGGTGAACTTCCCCCAATGCCTGTGGGCCCATTGCCCTTCACGTCCGTGCAGAACAGGGGGCGGGTTCACCGGGACCCCACACACACAGCCCCGGTGGCCGTCGGCACCACGGCCTGGAGCACAGGAGCGGCCAGGCTGGGTCGGACCAACGCTCTCTCCAGCTCGGGGTCCTGTCTCCCAGCACTGGCCAATGCCAGGGCTTCAGAGCAGCAAGGCCCTAGCTGAGTGACCCATCCCGTGTGGCCCAGTCTCAGCCGCTGGCAGGCGGGTGTCTGGGGCCCCAGCGCCCATCCTGGCAAGTGGCCGCTGATGGGCCTGTCCTGGTGGACCCCACTGTCACCAAGGCTCCCGGCATGCCCAGCCACGAGATCCCCACGCGGTGTGCCCTGTGCGCGGAGGGGGCCTCCGGCAGCACGTCCCACGGGAAGCAGGGCTTCCCAGCTCTAGAACTGGTGTCCGTGCTCAGAAGGCACCAGCAGCCCAGGCCAAGACCCTGTAGCCCCCCAGCTGTGCAAAAGGGGCCTGCGGCTGCCAGGGGGTGCTGGTGACAGGCAGCCGTCAGTGACATGGGAGCATGGGGGCTGCGAAGGGGTGGCTGGGATGCTGACAGCGCGGGGCGGCACACGGAACCGGCGGAGCGTGGGCTAGAGCAGCCCTGCAACCGCTGGCATCACTGTCACTAGACCAGGTCCCCTGGTGCTGTGATGGCAGCCCCTGTGCCAGAGAACATGCTGCTTGAAGGGACTACGGGTGGGAGAGGCCCAGACAGGCAGAGGGGCATGACCAAGGTCATATAACAAGTCAGTGGCAGAGCCAGGAATGGCCGCCAAGGTCCCAGTGAGCACTAGCCCGAGGTTCCCAGTTCTTTCTTCTATGCCCCCTTCTCTGTGGGAACCACATTACAGTCTCCCGCCCATCTGGGGAACAGGCAGCTGGGTGGCAGCCAGACCCAGCTGGCTCCGCCCCCGGAGGAGCCCATAGCAGTGGGCCAGGGATCCTCCACCCAGAGCCTCTCGCTCCCGCAGGCTCTGAAGGGTTTGAAGCACAGGGTCGTGGCCAGCCGGGTGGCCCGGCCAGGGCAGCGGGGAGAGGGCACAGGGAGCACCCGGGAACAGTGAGCTGCAGCTTGCGCCGGGTGCTGCTTCCAAAACCATGCAGGAGCCGCCCCTCCCTGTGCCGTGGCAGCCCCCCATCGCCCCTCTGTGGGCTGCTCGCCTCTCCGTCCGCCTCGGCCAGAGACCAGGGAGGCGCGTGCCCGGCCAGGCCCCGGCGAGCGGCTCCCATCACACGCTCAGCGGAGGCCGGGCCCTGGCCGGCAGAGGGCTCCCCTGTCGGGCCCGGGCGGCGCCCTCATTCAGCCCAGCCCGTCTCTGTGGCTTTGGCCCTTCAGGGGCCGGGCCTGGCGGTCGTTCCTGAGGCGCGGGAGCCTCCCGGGTGTGCAGAGCTCGCTCTCTCTCCCGCCGGAGCCTCCGGGGTCCACACGGCCCCGTCGAAACCCCCCCAGCTCCCCCCACACCCTTCCGTTGCCGTGGCGACGAGCTCCGGCGCCTCCTCTGAACGCTGGCTACCCCGGGCCTGATGGCTCAGCGCGCCCTGGGGACCCCTGGCCCTGCGGCAGCCAATGGGAGTTTGCCATTGACAGCCGCCAGCCCAGGGCTGCAGCTCCTGGAGCCCCTGCGGAGCGAGATCCGCCCTCGCGGGAGGGGCAGGGGGCTGTGCCGGGTGTTAACAGCCTGGCTCCGCTTCCATCCCGCCCGCAACACCAGGGCCCACCCCGGCTCCACTGCCTCCAGTCACAACAGCCCCTGGTCCAGGGCCACCTTGCCTGGCTAGGAGCTAGCTCCAGACTGGCCTGGGGGAGGGTGGCAGGGCCCTGGAGGGACCGGCGGGGAGGAAAGGCACAGGGGGCAGACTCCTGGGTCTCATCCTCCCGCCACGGCCTCCACTTTTCAGTAACTCAGCTGCCATTTGTCTCATTGGGGGGTCTCCCTCTGGCTCAGTGGGGGAGTCTCCCTCTGGCTCACTTGGGGTCTCCCTCTGGCTCACTCGGGGGTCTCCCTCTGGCTCAGTGTGGGGTCTCCCTCTGGCTCACTCGGGGGTCTCCCTCTGGCTCAGTGGGGGGTTCTCCCTCTGGCTCACTCAGGGGTCTCCCTCTATCTCATTGGGGGTCTCCCTCTGGCTCAGTGGGAGTCTCCCTCTGGCTCATGGGGGTCTCCTCTGGCTCACTCGGGGTCTCCCTCTGGCTCAGTGGGGTTCTCCTCTGGCTCACTCGGGTCTCCTCTGGCTCAGTGGGGTCTCCTCTGGCTCACTCAGGGTCTCCTCTATCTCATTGGGGGTCTCCTCTATCTCATTGGGGTCTCCCTCTGGCTCAGTGGGGGGTTCTCCCTCTGGCTCACTCAGGGGTCTCCCTCTATCTCATTGGGGGGTCTCCCTCTGGCTCAGTGGGGGGTTCTCCCTCTGGCTCACTCGGGGGTCTCCCTCTGGCTCAGTGGGGGGGGTCTCCCTTTGTCTTAATGGGGGGATGCTAAGCTCTTGCAAACTGCACCCGGTTGTGAGTGCTGAGCCTGTGGGAAAGTGGTGAATCGCAGCTGAACCCTGCTCCCATTACAGCCTGGGGCCAGAACCCGTTGACTTGAGTGGTGCGGGCTAAGGCCCCGGCCCGGGTCAGTCACGGCGCATTAGCTCACCCTCCGCTGGGCCGGTGCCCATTGCCAGGCAGGGACTCATGCTCACAATTAGCCACCCAGAGCCCCGCCTCCCCATCTTGGCCTGGGCCACGCAAGCAGCGTCCTCAGAGCTTAGCAGGGCGGCTGGAGCACAGAGGGCAGCCGGCAGAGAGACAAGTGCGCACTCGGGAAGGGGGGCAGGTTCTGCGACACTGACCCCAGGGGGTGCTCCTGGCATCAGCTGTCTGCTCCCCGCCACCCTCCTTCCTTGAGTTCTGCTCTGCGTGGGGCCTCGTGTGGCTGGCCCTGTCCCCACGGCGCTCAGCCCTGCAGCCACGGCCAGGCGGGGGGCAGCGTGTCCCTGCTGGGCAACTCCAACTGGTTCAAGCCAGTGCCCTGGGGGAGCTGGGGAACCAAAGGGTTTGTAAAACCAGGGACTGATTGAAACAAGGCAGCGGCACCTGAGCCAAACCATTGCACAGCAGCAGCTCGGGGGTGGGGTGGGCTGGGGGACCCCTGGGAACCGTGGCTGCAGCTTGCTGAGGCAGCCCCCAGAGGCGGAGAGAACCCCTCTGTCTGGAGGAGCGCGAGGTCCCGCCTGCCACTGCCCGCTTAGGGGTTCTGCCTGCCCTGATCTGCGCTTTGCCAGCTGGGGTTATAAAACCTGGCCCCTTAAAGTGCTGCCAGGGGTCTGAGCGGCGCCCTTACAGGGACACTGTCCATTTGAAAATCCCAGTCGGCTTGAAAGTGTTCTGCCGACTTGGTGGGAGTACAAGCAATGTCTTATACGCGCTCACAGTGGGGCAACAGCATGGCAAATGACACTGAATGTGGATAAATGTAAAGTAATGCACATTGGAAAAAATAACCCCAACTACACATGCATTATGATGGGGGCTAATCTGGCTACAACTACTCGAGAGAGAGATCTTGGAGTCACTGTGGAGAGTTCTCTGCAAACATCCACTCCGTGTGCAGCGGCCGTCAAAAAAGCAGATAGAATGTTAGGAGTCATTAAAAAAAGGGATAGAGAGTAAGACAGAGAATATCTTATTGCCTCTCTATAAAACCACAGGACGCCCACATCTTGAACACTGCGTACAGATGTGGTCGCCTCTTCTCAAAAAAGATATATTGGCATTGGGAAAGGTTCAGAAAGGGGCAACACAAATGATGAGGGGTTTGGAACGGGTCCCACATGAAGAGAGATTAAAAAGTCTGGGACTTTTCAGCTTAGAAAAGAGGAGACTAAGAGGGGATATGATCGAGGTCTATACAATCAGGACACGTGTGGAAAAAGTGAATAAGTAAAAGTTCTTCACTTGTTCCCACAATATAAGAACTAGGGGTCACCCAATGAAATTAATAGGCAGCAGGTTTCAAGCAAACAAAAGGAAGATTCTCTTCACTCAGTGCACAGTCAACCTGTGGAACTCCTTGCCAGAGGATGTGGTGAAGAGTAGGACTTTAACAGGGTTCAAAAAAAAGCTAGATAGATCCATGGAGGTTAGGCCCATCAATGGCTATTAGCCAGGATGGGTAGGAATGGTGTCCCTAGCCTCTGTTTGTCTGGAAATGGAAGATGGGAGGGATCACGTGAGGATTCCCTGTTGTGTTCGTTCCCTCTGGGGCACCTGGCATTGGCCACTGTGGGCAGTCAGGACACTGGGCTGGATGGGCTTTTGGTCTGACCCAGTCTGGCCGTTCTTATGTTCTGTTCTGCTGCCCAGGTTTCACCTGTGAGTTGGGTCCGTGTTGTGCATCTCCTTGCACAAGGACTGGGTGCTACAGTACCACAACTAACACATACGAGTCCCATTGCAGCCAGGAAGAGAGAGGGACTACATGGCAGGGGCAGAGCCTGAGATGTTCAAAGGAACTAGTAAAAAAAAAAGGAATTGTCTCTCTTTTTTCCAGTTTGTTTATTTGGTGTATTTGGCAGCCTTTTGGCTCAGAACCTCAAAGGTGTGTAGGCTCCTAACTCCCATAGAAGTCTCTGAGAGTTAGGAGCCTGAAAACCTTTGAGGATGTGTTCAGTCAGTTTCATGGTTTCTCTGTTAACTGGTTAGCAAAAAGCCCCTTTGAAACCTCCGTGGAGCGGCTGGGGGTGTACAGAGTTGCAAGGGAATGTTAGAAATCCCCTTGGGCAGGCATTCTCCCAGAGGAGCCTGCGACTTGGGCAGCATTTTTAAACACAAGAAAGCTGGTCTCTGTGCCTCTCTGGATCAAGTGGGGGGCGGGGGGGTTATTTCTGGGTGGAGATTTTCCTGGATTCCTGCCTTAGAGTTTTCTGCCCCTTTGCTGTCAGACGAGATACAAAGCAGCCTCTGGAGTGGAAAGACCCTGGAGGGGGATCAGGAGGCATGTGCACGAGGGAGCACGTGGACGTGACGCTCCGGGGGGCTGTGCATTGCCAGGCGCTCAGAGCCGGCCTGCTCGTTCACGGGGCCGGGGGAAGAGTTTCACACGCCTGCCCCCCTTCAGTCTGTTGGCCCTGCCCTGTCCACAGGGGGACTGGATGAACGTCTTGCATTGGGCTTGTAGAGACACCAGGAATCAGAGGGCCGGGGTGCTCAGTGGAAGTAGCAGGCTGACCCAGCCCTGCTAGTCTGACTGCCCCTGGTGCCGGCGGGAGAGCTGGTCTGCTCCGTGGCCGATCCCTGCAAGGCAGCATTGGTGTGGGGAAGGATTCTCCCCTGGGCCTGCCGACGTCGCGAGACCACGCGTGGGTGCCACAGCAGAGGCCGTGGGCTCGCGGAGAGTAGGGGCCGCCTGCCGGAGCACGGCCCTGGGATTCGCTCAGACGCAGCAATTCCTCGCGAGGGGGAAGTGCTAGGTGCCTGGCAGCCTCGGAGGGAGCGCGGGGTGACAGAATGGGGAGGGGCTGGGGGGGGCCACAAAAGAGTAAGAAGCCACCCAGCCTTTGCCCTTCCCTGCACCAAAGGCAAGAACAGCCCCTCAAAGCACCTTGCCGTCCCATTCTGCAAACAGGGAAACTGAGGCAGGGTGCTGACTTGACGTACCCAAGGCCATGCAGTAAGTCAAGTGGCAGAGCCAAGATTCGAACTCGCCATCCTCTGCCCCCACTACACAGTGCTCAGCCCTCCTTGGCGGGAGCCTGGCCCCCGCTGCACAGTGCAAGCACAAAGGCCAGGAAACGCCGTGGGCTCCTGCAGGCACGTGGATCCCAGGCGACTGGCGACCCGCAGCCCCTGTCCCCCCTTTGCGCCATGTTAGGAACGCCAGCTCCTCCCGCACAGCATGCTGTTAGCCAGAAAGAGCACGGGCGGCCGGCTGTGGGGGTCTGTCCTGAGACCAGCAGATGACCTGACAAGCTTCTCTGCTTGTAAGTCTTTCCAGGGGTGCTACGTTGGCCAAGCTAGGGCCCATCGCGTAGTCCTTACTCGGGCAAGCAGCCAGTGGCTCTTGGCTCCGGCCGGGTCTGCTCTGCCGGGGTGGATTTGCTGGCTTGGTTCTCCGACGTGCTCGGTCAGTTGAACGAGTTCAGAGAAGCCCCGGCTCTTGGCCTGCTGCCCTCGAGCAGGTGAAACGCCCTCTCGCACCCCGCTTGCAAGACAGGCTGTGCAAGGCAGCCCCTGGGATTGCCGGGTCTGGCTGCCTTTCTGCGGGCCCTGGCTCTGGCGGAACGAGGCTGCGGCATGCGACCTGACTGGCGCAGCTGCTGTGTGCTCGCTGCAAGTCCCGGGAGAGGGCAGCTCTTCAGCCTGGCACCTTCTGCATGTGCCGGCCGGGCGGGTTTGCCTGCCCCGCCCTCCCTGGAGCTGGCCGTGTGAACCCCCTGCCGGTCCCCCGCTGCCCTCCCCATGCAAGCCAGGGAGCCAGATGGGGTGGGTTGCACACCTGGGAGCGTGCGGCCAGCGGCTCCTGCAGGCAGGGGCAGCCCATGCTGAGAGCCTCCATCCCCCCGGGGATTCCCGAGTGGCCCACCGCTGCAGGCCGGCACAGCCCGTGCTGGAGGTCCTGCTGCTGCCCTGGGGTCAGCTATACCAGCCAGCCGGAAGGAGCTGGGCCTCCAATTCGCAGTACTTCCCCCACTGGTGCTGGTGGCTGTTGGTAAGGGGCCGCCCCTGCCTTGCGCCGCCAGGGCTGCGTGCTTCCGTTAACTCGTGACAGTGTGCGAACGAAAGGAGTGCGAAGTACCGGGAGAGGTGCATGCGCGGGCCTAACCCTGCGGCCTCCGGAGCCGCGTGGTGCAGTAGATGGAAGCTGAGCTGAATTCGGTGGGGCTGAGCACCTAAGCGTGTCTGAGGAGCTGGCTAAGGCCGAGCTGCACTGTGCTCAGCGTTCTGGGCACCATGTTTGCTACGTTCCCAGGGTTCCTGGTGAGAGTCCCTGGGAGCAGCCTGCCCTGCTCCCCAGGCACCCAGCAGTAATGGCGGGTGGAACGGGGTCTCTGGCGGGGAGGGGGGGCGCAGAAGCGGAGTGGACGGAACGTGGTCCTTGGCGGGGGGAGGGAGGCGGGCGGGTGGAGCAGGGTCCCTGGCGGGGGTGGGAGATGCGGGCGGGCGGAACAGGGTCCCTGGCGGGGTGGGAGAAGCGGGGCGGGCGGAACGGGTCCCTGGCGGGGAAGCGGGGTGGGCGGAACGGGTCCCTGGCGGGGTGGGAGAAGCGGAGGCGGCGGAACGGGTCCCTGGCGGGGTGGGGAGAAGCGGGGCGGGCGGAACGGGTCCGTGGCGGGGTGGGAGATGCGGAGCGGCGGAACGGGTCCCTGGCGGGGAAGCGGGGTGGGCGGAGCGGGTCCTGGCGGGGTGGGAGATGCGGGCGGCGGAGCAGGGTCCCTGGCGGGTGGGAGAAGCGGGGCGGGCGGAGCAGGGTCCCTGGCGGGGAAGCGGGGTGGGCGGAACAGGGTCCCTGGCGGGGTGGGGAGATGCGGAGGCGGAACGGGCAGGTCGGCGGGGTGGGGAGAAGCGGGGCGGGCAGAACGGGGTCTCTGGCGGGGGGGGTGTCAAAACCCAGATTCCCTCCTGAAATGGCGCTATTGCCATTATGGACCCTTCTTGGGATTGGTGACTTGCAGCCTCCCCCCCCCCAGGAGGCGGGGCCATACTTCAGGGGGCCGAATGAAGGGCGTTCCGCTGCCCCCCTTCCGCCCGCCCCCGTGGTGCTCAGGGCGGGGCATGTGACTGGTCCCCGGAAGGAGCGACACCTTGCTCTGAGCACTGGCACAGGAGGGCAGCATCGCTAGTAGCCCCCTCTAACGGAGGGGGAAACTGAGGCACGGAAAGTCAGGGTGACTTGGCCAGCAGGTCAGTGGCGGGGAGGGGGCAGGTCTCCGGCACTGTCCTCTAGGCCATGGAAAGCCTGACTTTGCTGAAACATGGTGGCTCCAGAGGTCTGCAAGCGACCCCCGCCCCCACCCCTTCTCGGCTCCGGGAGGGGAGAATCGCCTGAGGAGCTCGGGCCGATCCGTGTCTCTCCGGGCCGCTGGCAGGGCTCCTCTGGAGCAAGGAAGGTGTTTGCTGGCCTCAGGCCTTGCAGCAACGTGGCTTCTTCCAGCTAGCCGGTGGCTCTGGTTGCAGTGGGGCAGAGCCCTGATGTGCTCACCCTACTGCCCGGCATTGCTGGCGTGGACGGCCGCGTGTCCGGCCTGAGCGAGCGCCCCGCGGGGCGTGGCCGAGCGGCTCGCCGTGGTCCAAGTCCCCGAATGGGCCTGGCTTGTGCTTTGTGCGGGGCCCTTGCTCCTGGCGTTCCCGGAGCTTTTCCCAGCCGTGTTACTTGCTGGATTGTCGGCTCGGAGCGTTGCAGCAGGACTGCGTCCTGGCCGGGCGGCTCTGCAGCTCCGCCGCCTGACGGCCGCCACCTGGGAAGGGGCGGCTGGCCGGCCCAGCGGATGTGGCCACGTGTGGCGCGTTGGGGAACCATGGCCGCTGGCTTTGCCTGCCTGGGGCAGGTGCGGTCGCCGGGGGCGCAGGCTGGAGACGCGGCTGCTCGGCGCCGTGGTTGGGCGGGCCCCTGACAGCGCCATGCGTCGTGTTAGGGGACTTGTCTCCATTGCCCTCGGCGCTGAACCTCCACAGCCTGAGGCCAGAGTCACGCCACTGGGCCCGGGGATGGCACATTTGGGGGGCCTCAGGCTCCGGGGTGGCCCAAAAAGAAGGGGTCCCGTATGCAGGAAGGGGCTGCAAGTTCAGGCAGGAGGGGGTGAGGGCTCTGCCTGGGGTGGGGCTTGGGATGAGATGTTTGGGGTGTAGGAGGAGGGGGCTCCAGGCTTTGGAGTGTGAGAGCGGGCTCAGGGCAGGAGGTTAGACAGGGGGGGTCTGGGCAGGAGTAAGCGTGCAGGCGGGGGGCTCAGGGCTGCGCTCTGGGAGCAAGTTGGGGTGCAGGAGGGAGGGTTCATGGCTGGACTCTGGGAGCAAGCTGGGGTGCACAAGGGGGTTCTGGGCTGGGCTCTGGGAGGAAGTTGGAGCACAGGAGGGGGTTCAGCGCTGCGCTCTGGGAGGAAGTTGGGGTGTAGGAGAGGGGCTCGTGGCTGGGCTCTGGGAGGAAGTTGGGGTGCACAAGGGGGGGTTCATGGCTGGGCTCTGGGAGGAAGTTGGGGTGTATGAGGGGGTTCAGGGCTGGGCTCTGGGAAAAATTGGGGCATAGGAGGCAGTTCAGTCTGGGCTCTGGGAGGAAGTTGGGGTGCAGGAGGGGTTCATGGCTGAGGTTGGGGTTCTTACCTGACCCAGCTGCAATGCCCCTTTTGTGGTGGTAGAGAACAGGTGACTCTGTGCAGCCCTGTTCTCTCACCTGCAGGCACCGCCCCCACAGTTCCCATTGGCTGCTCTTCCCAGCCAATGGGAGCTGAGGGGTGGAGCCTCCAGGCGAGGGCAACATGTGGACAGAATTTCTTGGCTCTGGCCGGGAGGGGGGAGAGGAGCAGGAGGGCACAGAGCCAGGAGGGCAGGGCTTTTAGTGGCTGGCTGAGGGCCCACTTAGCCCAGGGCCCAGGTGCAGCCCCTAAAGGCCCTTTCTTATGCCAAAGCTCATCCAGTCAGACCAGAGCAGACAAAGGGAAAGTGAGGCACGGAGCAGTGCAGGGATTTGCCCAGGGTCACGTGGCAGCGTCGGAGCCCCAGTGTCCTGGCTTGGCCCCATGCCCCAGAGACCAAACCGTCCTGCAGCCCCTGCGGGTTTCTGTGGCTGTCTCGCCAAGAGGGCCCGGCAGCCGGCTGTGGGTGGCTCTAGGGCGCTCACCAGCCCAGCTCTCCCGTGGCGCCTGGAGGGACTCCGTGCTGGGCGTGCCAGGCTCAGGACAGGCTGCGGACACGGCGAATGGGGGGATTCGCTCTCGCGAGATTTACCAGGTGTGACGGCGCGTCGGGGAACCCCGACCCTGCCCCCCATCCGCCGGGCAGTGGAGCAGGGCGGGTCATTGCTTCTCAGAGACAGCGCAGCCCCGGTTGCATGTGGGCATCGGAGTGAGGGGCGGGCAGCCTCGGACCCCTAGGGGCGGGGACACGGGCCCCTGACCCCCAGTGCCCAATTTAGTCCCTTCTCTTCCTGTTTGCCCAGCCCAGACTCAACTCAACCCCCAGCAACTGGTCCCTGAGCCCCCAGGCAGCTCCGCCTCCTGCACTGTCCTGCTCCCAGACCCCTGGTCGCCAGGAGGTGAGACTCTGACACACGTCCCCAGTGAGTCCTGCCTGGCCTCCCCCCTCATGCAGAGAGAGATGCAAAGGGGGGGCCTGAGGTAAACCCCCCCACACACACACACTACAGCACCCCGCACTACGTCACACCAGGCCAGCAGCACGCTTGCCCCACTGTGCTGGTGCTGCCGGGCCGTGCCCGCAGCCCCCCTGCGGACCGCCCAGCCAAACTGGACTTCATGGTGAAAGGGGATAAGCCAAATTCGCCGCCCATGAGGCTCGTCCGGCCCCAGAGCGCTGGTCTCTAGCGCAGCCAGCCCCGGTGAGCCAAGCCGCGACTCGCTAGGTACGACACAGCTGCGAGTCAGTCACCGGGAAAGCAGATGAAATGCATCAGTGAATGAGGCCCCTTGCCAGCAGAGATACAGAGTCTGCTCCTTCTCCCAGCCCTGATTCCTTCCAAGAACCTTTTGGGGTGTCCCAAGATGGCTTGGGGGGGTATCGGTCCAATGGCTCAAAGCTCAGGCCCGTACGCAGGAATTTCTGGGGGGGTGCAAGCTGTGGGAGGGGGCTGGTGGCTCCCCCCACCACGGCCAAGCCTTGCTCCTCGTGGCCCAGCCCCACCCCGGCCTCGCTCCTGGGTGAGGAGGGGGAATCAGCCCCAGCCTTCCCAGGGCGGCTGGAGCCTGGGGGAGGGAGGCTGGGGCAATGCGTCGCCCCTGCCCTCCCTAGGTCGGCTGGAATTGGCCCCACGGCGGACTGTGAAGGGCCGTGGGGGGCTGCGCTGGCACCCCTGCGTATGGGCCTGCCACTCCCCCTTGAGTCCAGCAGACCAGAGAGGTTGGGCCAGCCCCACTACGGGTAGGCTTCCTCCCACTGCAGACCAAAGCAAAGGCTGACGCGGCCCCACAGCTCCCGGCCCTTCCTACAAACACGAGCCCCCGGCTCCGCTGCTTAGGAGCCTGGCCCCGCTGTGTCCGGGAGAGCAAGGGCCGAGGGCCGGTCCTCCTTCCCAGCATGCTCTCTGGCTGGATCCCCATGCTCCAGCCATGTGCCCACTTCCTGCACTGGCCCCGGAGAGCGTGCCACGCCCCAGCCCTGCAGCCCAGCGGGGCGCGCTCACCGGACACCCCTCCCGGAGCTGGCTGCACACCCTCAGCGGACACCCCTCCCGGAGCTGGCTGCACGCGCTCACCGGGCATCCCTCCCGGAGCTGGCTGCACGCCCTCACTGGACACCCCTCCCGGAGCCAGCTGCACGCGCTCACCGGCCACCCCTCCCGGAGCTGGCTACACGCCCTCACTGGACACCCCTCCCGGAGCCGGCTGCACGCCCTCAGCGGACACCCCTCCCGGAGCTGGCTGCACGCCCTCAGCGGGCAGCGCTGGGCCTGGAGAGCGTGCCACGCCCCAGCCCTGCAGCCCAGCGGGGCGCCCTCACCGGACACCCCTCCTGGAGCTGGCTGCATGCCCTCAGCGGGCAGCACTGGGCCTGGAGAGTGGTCCCTGAGCTCGCTGCACCCGGCTAGATCCCGATCTGACCACCGGTCTCAGGCTGGGGCCCTGTCCAGCTGAGACGCCTTCTTGTGTCTTGCTGCCCTTTCATCGGGCATGGGCTTGCTGCTGAGGACGTAGGTGCGGCTGCCAGAGGGGCCCGGCTTTGCAGGCAGCTGCGGGGGCGCAGGCAGGAAGGGCGCTTAGGAGAACTCCTCTCCATCGCGCAGGTGCGGCCGCCGGGCAAATCACCCCAGGGCTCATTCAAGGGCAAAAATGAGTCCAACCTTCTTGCCTTTCGAACATGCTGGGGCCCGATCCTCACTGGGCACTGGTCCCTCCTGCTCCGGGGCTCTGCTGGCCTGAGCCAGTGCTCTGGCTGCGCACGGAGCCGCTCACGACCGACCACTCGCAGACACTGGCTTCACCCCCACCGCTCACGGGGCCAGACAAGCCCCCGCCCGCATTCCAGCTGCCAGCAGGGGTGACGCGCCCCTGAGTATTACACTGCGGCTTGGCTCGCCGTGCTGGTGGCTTCTCTCCAGCCCCCCGTTCCAGAGTGGTGATTGATGGTGCGCTAGGGACGGGCCATGGAAGAGGGACTTGACGGGGGGGGGCTGCTTTTCTCCTCTGCCAGACGTGGTTACCGCTGGGGTGGAGGGTGGGACCCGTCTTGCCAAAGCTTTGGCCCGCTGCATGGCAGCATGGCCAGTGCTGGCCTGCACCTGCTCTAGCGCCGGCCTGCATGGAGACAGGCTGCCCAGTGCCCTCCAAGCAGGGCTGTGTGATCAGCAGTGCTCTTTTGGTGACAGTACTGCCCGGTACGCAGAACCGGCCCCTCCAGTCAGAGCGCAACAACCTTTTCCCTGGAGTACCGGCGCCCTTTCTTTTACAAAAAAAGCACTGGGGCTCAGGGCTCTCGTAGCGCATCGCCCAGAAACCAGCATGAGAACGGCCATTCTGGGCCAGGCCCAGGCCCACCCAGCCCAGACCTAGCGCGCGTGGGCAGTTGGGATCCTCTGCAAATGTGGCCAGCTCGCGCTTTGCCCCTTTCTCCAGCTCAGCCGTGCCTTTGAGAGGGGATTGGCCCCGCGCGGACCCCCGGCGCTCCTATCGCTGAGACTGACCCCAGAGAATGGCCGTGCGCCAGCGCAGAGCCGTTCCCCTCGGCCTGGAGTGTCCGGTGGTTGCTGAAACGAGCCAAGGGGAGGGGGGAGGGCCCCCCCCGACCCCAGCAGGAGCTCAGTGAGCTGGTGGTTGAGGGGAGAGGGGCTCTGGGGCACGGGGCCCTGGTCCAGGAGGCAAGGACTAGCCCGTCTTCTAACAGCCTTGTTCTTTCCCTCGGCCAGGGCCAGATTGTGGGCCAAGGCTCCTCTGGGGCCTCGCGGAGCCCGGCCTGCTCGCCCCTGTGCTGGGGGGGGCTGCATACCTCACCCCTCCCAGCCAGGCGCTCCATGGGCCGCTGCCCATCCATAGGCCTGGGGAAAGCTGTGAGGAGGGGGCAGGCAGGGAGCTGCCCGCCCGTGCCCTGGCCCCGGAGGCAGCCTATGTAGCCTCCCTGCCACTCCCCCAGCTCCTCTGGGGCCCCCAGCAGCCGCTCTGCCCCAGCCGGGGGGGTGGAGACCCCCGCGTCCCTCCCTGCCTGCCCAGGGCTAAGCTCTGTGCTGTGCGCATGGCCCAGGAGTGGGTCTGCAGCCCTCGCTAGTTAACCCTTCGGGAGCCTGGCTTAAGGAAGCAGGGGGCTAGCTCCAGCCAGGAGCCCAGCCTGGCCACTCTGGAAGCCACGGGAGCGAGCCGGTTTTGAAGCGGTGGGGGGAATGTGCTGGGCTCTAGTGCTAGATCTGCCCTGGCCTGCTTGGGCAAGTCCCCGTGCCAGGCTGTGCCTCAGTTTCCCCACCTGTGACCCGGGGACCGTGATGCTGGGAGCTGGCCATGCAAAGGCCAGGGCGGTTTGGCTGATGACTGGTGGGTGTCTCTTGAGCATGCGGTAGTTCCGGCTCCGGCCTGGGTCCTGGGACACCCCAGTGTATTCGTGTTGCAGGGGCTGAGCCTGGGCTGGCAAGTCCCTTGGGGCTGGGTAAGAAGGGGTTCCATGCAGGAGGCGCGGTGCCGAGGCCCAGGTCTGCCCTCGGTCGCACTGCCCCGGGATGCGTTCTCCGGCGCCCGCTGGGGCCGGGGCGCAGCCGCAGGCGTTGCAGGTGTCGCTAATGGAGAGGCGCCTCCCAAACCAGCCGTGCCGCTGAGCAGAGAGCAGCACCCAGTGTAGCGCCTCCTTGCGCCAGGAACAGTCTGCCGGGCCCGGAGGGGCGGAGGTCTGCGCCAGAGCTGAGGCAAACACGCCAGCCCAGGAGGCAGAGCCCCCCCAGCTAGCAGGCCTGGCTGAAAGCTGAAGGCGGCCTGCAGGGAGCGGGTGCCGTGAGGCCAATAGACCCTGGTCTGCTGCGGGCAGCTTCGAACTGGGGCCCTGTCATGCTTAGCGCAGGAGCCTCCACTGCATGAGCCAAAGACCTTGGGGGGCCCTTGGCTGAGGCCTAGGGCAGGCTCATTAACCCCTCGGTGGCCAGCCGGCCTCGCCGCAGGGACCGAGCGCTGGCCACGGAAGGGCTGAGGCATCCGTGCCCCTGAGGAGCAGCCTGAGGATCAGGCCTCGCGGCAGCGGTGGTACGAGTCTGGCCGTGGCCTGGGGCTGGGGCAGGAAAAGCCGTGCCGTGTCGCAGCTCACTCTGGGCTCGGTGCTGGCCCTTCCGCAGTGGGGGCAGGACGGCCGGCGGGGGCAGCTGTGCAGCGGGGGGGGCAGGCTGGAGTGCAGCGGGCACATGCATCAGGCCAGCACTTCCTGCGGCAGCGGCTCCCAAGCCCAGCAGCCAGCTCTGAGCAGGGACAGAAAGACCCCCCCCCACCCGCCCCCGAATGCAGCTTGTGTAAAGCGAGGAAGTGAAGCCAGTTCCGCTGGCACCACCACCTCCCCTCCCAGCGGGCGGGCGGGCGCCCCACGTGCACTGGGCGCTGTTTGTTTAAAGCGCTGCGGCTGCGGCGTTTGCTCAGCTGTTGCTCCTTCCTCTGGCCCATCTCCGGCGGAGAACAGAGCCCGACTTGTTCTGCCCTCCTTCCCAGAGGGCTCTGCCACTCGCCCCTCGCTCACAGCCAGTGAGCGGCACGGTGGGCCGGCCTTTCCCTGCCAGGGCCTCCGCAGCCGGTTTCCAGCTGCGGCCCAGCAGCACCTGAGTGAGGGGCACCTCTGGGCTTCAAAGAGCAGGAAGGGGACAAGCCAAATGTTTATGGGAACGGCCTCTAAGGCCCGACGCCACCATGTTCCCGCGCAGGCAGCTCGCTGCGCCACTCAGCGACCGGGCGGGACGCCTTTGGCTCTGCCCCGTCTAGCTACTGTACATATGTGGCCCTCCTCACTGTAGCACTGAGCATGCCACGGCCCCCCCGGCAGGCAGGCCAGGGCTATCACCCTGTGGTATAGACGGGGAGCTGAGGCACCACCAGGCTAAGTGACTTGCCCAGGATCACCCAGGAAGTCTGTAGCAAAGCAGGGAACCGACCCCGTCAGGCTAGTTAGTGCCTGGCCCGCTGGGCAGTCATTCCTTGCTCACGCTGGCTGTCTCTTCCTGCCACGTTGAATTCATCTTCTTCCCTGAACAGGTGAACAACAACGGAATCATCTCTTTCCTCAAGGAGGTTTCCCAGTTTACGCCGGTCGCTTTCCCGATCTCCAAAGACCGGCGTGTGGTAGCAGCTTTCTGGGCCGACGTGGATAACCGACGGGCAGGCCAAGTGTATTACCGGGAAAGTAAGGACCAGGCCATCTTGGAGCGAGCCACCAAGGACATCGGACAGTACTTCCCCGAATTCCCCGAATTTGCTGCCCGCTGGGCGTTTGTGGCCACCTGGCACCGGGTGACTTTCTTTGGAGGAAGTTCCTTTTCTCCAGTGAGTGGCTGGCATTCAAAGCAGGGCGGGGGATGGAGGGGAAAGGGACGACACATACGGAGTCCGGGATGATGCTCTGCGAGTTGCCCAGAGTATTTACATTTGCCCTAGCAGAGGCCCCTCAGAGGCTAGACCCCCCCCACACCCCACCCCATACAGCTGCACTTCGGCACTAAGGAACTGGAGCTAGGGACTGAGGGAGTTTATATCAGAAATTCCTTTGGAAAAATGTGAGTGATATTCTGAACAATTTAAGAACACCTTACTACTTTCCTGAAAAGCTACAAGCCCACAATTGAGGCAGAAGGCCTGCTGGTTAAAATCCAACCTGATACACACACACAATGGAAGGGGGAAGTTAATACAGTCGTAACGAATGTAAATCAGAAGTTAGGAATTGTAGAAACTTGATAAGGGAACCAAGGGAGAAAGACCCGGCCAGCAGAATGAAGGGCAATAAAAAGGCATTTTAAAAATACAGTAGGAACAGAAAGAACCCTGACGAAGGTCTTGCTCCACTACTAGAAGGAAGTGCTAGACTTAGCTATGGTAATGCAGAAAGGGCAGAGGTGACCCATCCATATTTCTGGTTTGTATCTGGGTCTAGTCTCAGCATGTGCAGCCTCTTTCTATCCCGCTAGTACCTCTGGAGGGTTTTCAGCAGAAGCTACTAAAGTTGGACATTTGAAATCAGCTGATCCAGGTAACTTGCTTGCAAGGATTTGACAAGAGCTGGCTGAGGAGCTGACTGGCCCGTTTCTGCAGACTGCCGCTAGGGCGTGGAGCCCTGCACTAGCTGGTTTCTCTTCCCCGTTCCCAGCTGTTTCTCCTCTGCCCTAGCTCAGCCTCCCTGACCCTGGACGTTTCTCCTGCTCTTGTAGGTAAACACCTTCCAAATCGTTCTCATCACTGATGGCAATCTCTCCTTTACCATCTTCAACTACGAGGCCATCGCTTGGACCACGGGCATGCATGCCAGTAGCGGGGGAGACTTTGCTGGCCTGGGAGGCATTGCAGCACAGGTAAGCGCTGCCCACTGCAGACGCTGCTTCTCTCTGAATGCCCGGCACAGGAAGTCTTCGGAGCCTCCGGGTGCTGCTGCTTTTGCTATTAATTCCTTGCCAGGATCGTGAGCCACTGAAGACCTGTTGGTGTTTTCCCCGGAAGTTCGTAAATACCCAGGTGTTCTCTCTCTCCTTGAGGCTACGGCCATATAGGGGGCTTTGTCATCCCCAAGCCACAGCGCTTTACATTGGCCAGTGCCTCTTCATTCCTTCCCTTCCTCAGCTCAGTCTGTCAGCCTAGCAGCAAGCGTAGCTCTCCGTTGGATTGTTATTTCAGCCCTGGGCGGGGGGGTTGCTGCTGTTTGAAAACCAGGGCCCACTTGGACGTGTGACCTTCCCCCCGGTGGCTCTGTCCTTGGCCGGCTGCCTGCTCTCCTGGGAGCGCCTCCAGGAGGAGGAACTCGCAGGTGTGGCGGAAGCGGAGCGGCTCTGCCTCCCAGAATTCACGAGAGGGGCTTGGTGGCTGTAGGAGCCGGACCCCCACGCCGGGGAAGGCGGAGAGCGCGCCGGGACACCAGCCAGGGAGCAGGGGAGCCTCAGAAAAGCCTCCCCCGGGGCAGCTCAGTGAGTTTCCAGAGGGAGCTGCAGCCACGCGGCCGGCGGGAACAGCAGGGCTCCACATGGCAGCGCAGCGGCTCTTTCCGTGAAGCCAGGCCAGGCCTTGGCCGGGCTCCTCCCGCACACGCAATGCCAGGGGCAGCGGAGGGTGGAAACAGCCGGGCCATCACACGCGCTTTCCAAGGGGCGAGTCATCAGCAGGAGGCCATTGCTGAGGCAGGGAAGGCGGCGAGGCTGTGCCGTGCGGGGCGTGAATTCCCTTTCCTTGGGAGCTGCCGTCAGACGCAGACTGGCCCTGCTCCCGGCTCGGCCAGCCCGGACTGAGTTCTCCTCCCCTCAGGTTGGGGCTCCTCGAAGGCCCGGCTGAGCTCAGGGCTCTGTTGCCAGGGGCGCTGGGCACTCCTGGAGGGGCCATTTCCAGCTCGGAGAGACGGGCGTTTTGATGTAGCTTCCCTGCTAAAAGTGGCAGTGAGCCGGGGCCCGGCCTAGCCGCCGGCAGATGTGGCTGGGATGGCTCTCGGGTGGTTAGGTCAATGGCAGAGCCAGTCTTCTGGGGCGCGTCCGCACAGCAGGGCTCCACTCGAAAGAAGCGACGCAAATTGAGCTAGGTCAAGCGTGCAGCTTATTTCGGAAGTGGGAGCGTGGCGGCAGCCCGGATTTGGAAATGGAGCCCACTTCCTCCGCCTCCCCTTCCTCCTCCTGCAAGGAGGGTCCGGAGTCCTCCAGGCGACACTGTTTCCACTACGTTCTATCGAAGGAGTGTTGCTGTGTAGATGTACTCCTACTGGCAGGTCCGGTGCCTTAGCCACTAGCCCGCACTACCGCCGGGCCGTTGCTCTGCTGCCCTGTACACATGTGGCCGGCACCCCCGGAGCGTGGGCCAATGGTGAGATGAAAGCTTGTGAGATAAGCAGCAGACAAAGAAGCCAGTTTCTTCCCTGTGGTTTTCTTCTCCGCGGGGGCTCGCGCGTGGCGGAAGCGAGGCCTCGCTGCCTCTGTCCCTTCCCCACGGGCCTCTTCGCTCCCGCCCTGGTCCCCAGGCAGGCTTCAATGCCGGTGGACGGAGAGCGCTACTTCAACATCCCCGGGTCCCGCACCGCTGACATCGTCGACGTGGAGCTGACGACAAACGTGGGTATCCCCGGGCGCTGGGTGTTCAGAATCGATGATGCCCAGGTGCAAGTGGGGGGCTGCAGCAACACAAGTAAGAGGCCAGCGGTTAGGTTTGTTTGCACAGCCCCTCCTCCCGCCCTCTCTGGGGTCTCTCTCTTTCCGGGGGGGCTGGGCGGCCGGGCAGGGGTTGCGGGAGAGAAGCTGCCAGCCCAGCGCACGGCTGCAGGGAGAGAGGCCCGGGTGACACTGGCTGCGGTGGCCCAGGGAAGCGCGTCGGCCACTGGCCAGAGCTCGTGCCCCAGGCCCTGCCCGCCTGGCCGTGGCCGGGAGGGGTGGCAGGGTGTGCGCGGGGGAGGCTGCCCATGCCTGGGAAGGGGGCGCCCCAGGACAGCCAGGCGGGGCTGTGATGAGAAGAGGGCTCCCGCGTCGGCCACGGTCAGCCCCTGCGGCTAGAGCTGCCCGTGGCTCCCCGGCCACTTGGCACTGGGAGGGGGCCGGGGGCGTGTGCCCATTGTGAGTGTTTGAGACGGGGAGGGGAGGGATGTGCACTGCCACGCTGGGGGCTGCAACCAGGGGCTCTTTGCACTCAGCGCCGCTTGAAACTAGGAAAGCAAAGGAGGGGACTGCCGGGAATCGGGGGGCTCCAGCGGGGCAGCTGGGAAATGCAGTAGGCGGGGGTGGGAAGGAACAGTGCGAGAGACAGGCGCACAGAGACACACACACACACACAGACAGTCATAGACACACAAAGAGACACTCACACACACACACACAGTCATAGAGACACTCTCACACACACACACGCGCACACAGACACAGTCATAGACACACATAGAGACACTCTCACACAGACACACACACACACACACAGTCATAGACACACATAGAGACTCTCTCACACACACACAGAGTCATAGACACACATAGAGACACTCTCACACACACACACACACACAGAGTTGTAGACACACATAGAGACACTCTCACACACACACACAGTCATAGACACACATAGACACGCTCACACACACACACACACACACACAGTCATGGACACACAGAGAGACACTCTCACACACACACACAGTCATGGACACACACAGAGACACTCTCTCACACACACACACTGAGGCAGGCCAGGCAGCTCCCTCTGGCAGGGGCAGGCCCCGGGGCGCAGGGGGAGGCTGTTGTTGCTGGGGGCCGGCGGGTGCGGGCTGGTCCCTAAGGCGCTCTGCTCCCTCGCCCCGCAGCCTCCGTGTGCCTGACGCTGCGGCCCTGCGCCAACGGGGGCAAGTGCATCGAGGACTGCGTCACGGGCAACCCCTCCTACTCCTGCTCCTGCCTGGCCGGCTACACCGGCAAGAGGTGCCAGCTTAGTAAGCGCTGCCTGCGCCTGTGCCCATGGCGTGCCAACGGCTCCCCCGCCGGGTTAGCGCCCTCCCCTCTGGAGACCTGTCCCCCCGCTGCCCTCCCCGCCCGCTGCCCTCCCCCTGCCTGCTGCCCTCCCCGCCCGCTGCCCTCCCCTGCCTGCTGCCCTCCGCCCTCTGCCCTCCCCTGCCTGCTGCCCTCCCCGCCCGCTGCCCTCCCGCCCGCTGCCCTCCCCGCCCTCTGCCCTCCCCGCCCGCTGCCCTCCCGCCCGCTGCCCTCCCCGCCCTCTGCCCTCCCCGCCTGCTGCCCTCCCGCCCTCTGCCCTCCCCGCCTGCTGCCCTCCCTGCCCTCTGCCCTCCTGCCCGCTGCCCTCCCCGCCCTCTGCCCTCCCCGCCCTCTGCCCTCCCCGCCCGCTGCCCTCCGCCCTCTGCCCTCCCCGCCCGCTGCCCTCCCTGCCCGCTGCCCTCCCCGCCCTCTGCCCTCCCTGCCCTCTGCCCTCCCTGCCCTCTGCCCTCCCGGCTCGCTGCCCTCCCCGCCTGCTGCCCTCCCGCCCGCTGCCCTCTGCCCTCCGCCTCTGCCCTCCCCGCCTGCTGCCCTCCCCGCCCTCTGCCCTCCCCTGCCCGCTGCCCTCCCCGCCCTCTGCCCTCCCTGCCCTCTGCCCTCCCTACCCTCTGCCCTCCCGGCTCGCTGCCCTCCCCGCCTGCTGCCCTCCGCCCGCTGCCCTCTGCCCTCCCCGCCCGCTGCCCTCCCCCTGCCTGCTGCCCTCCCTCTGCCCGCTGCCCTCCCCACCTGCTGCCCTCCCCTGCCTGCTGCCCTCCCCGCCTGCTGCCTCCCCATCCTCTGCCCTCCCCCGCTCGCTGCCCTCCCCGCTCGCTGCCCTCCCCGCCCTCTGCCCTCCCCTGCCTGCTGCCCTCCGCCCGCTGCCCTCCCCTGCCTGCTGCCCTCCCGCCCACTGCCCTCCCCGCCCTCTGCCCTCCCCTGCCCTCCCGCCCCTCACCGTGTCCCTCCCCCCCATGCGTCCCACCTCTCCTACCTCTCGCTGTGTCCGTCCTCTCCTGGTGCGGATGAAATGTTGTATGCGCACTAAGGTGTGTGCCAATGTGCACCACCCGTAGAAAGAAGCAGCCAGCGGTGGGAACTCTGCGGGGCAGCATTTGAAACTCTCCCACGCGCCCACTTCCAGGGCTCATGGCCCCTGGTGCCGTGTTTCTCTCCTGCTGCTCCCCTCACCATGGGGCAGGGGTGTCCATGCCCCTCCCCTCAGCCCCGCTCTCTTTCAGACGTGGACGAGTGTCTTTCCCAGCCGTGTCAGAACAGCGCCACCTGCATCAACGGCGTCAACGGCTTCCGCTGCCAGTGCCGCCCCGGGTTCAAAGGGGCCCTGTGTGAGAGCGGTGAGTGGGGCGGCCGGCTGCGGACGGGCTATGCCTGGGAGGGAGTCCCGGCTCGGTCCACGCGCAAGTCCCGGGGTCGCCCGCCAGGGCACTGGCTCACGTCCTGCCCACACAGCTGGGGCAGCCGCTCCTGCGGCCAGTGGAAAGCCGCCCTCGGGCCGCTGGCGATGCCCCCGCCTCCGGCACAGACTGGGGTGGAGGGAGAGCCCAGGGCTGCACTGACTGTGCCAGAGCTCGGCTTCCCGCTGCAGGGAAGACGGGGCCTCCTGTGTTCCGGCCTCGGCTCCTCGGGGCCCTGCCCGCGCACCCGGCCTCCGTGGGGCTGCACCGGAAACTCGCGGGGGAAGCCCCCTCGGCGTGGCCTTTCGCCCCCAGGGCCGGGGCTGCCAGGCCTGCCTCAGAGAGGACGGGCGGCCTGGGGAACGCCCTGCCAAGGGAGCGCTCCAGGCTCCACAGCGCCTGAGAGACATTCCTGAAGGACCGGTCCCCCGTCTCTGTCAGCCCGGCTGGTCTGGGATGCAAGGCCCTGCTCGGGGGTCCCTCTGCCTCGGCCTGCCAGAGCTGGGGGCCTGATGAGCCCTGTTCTGTCCGGAGTTGGGCCTGGCGCTGGCCCTTCTGCGCTCTGAGCGTGAGGGCGAGGCCGGCGCCAGCGACCCCGTCAGGCTCCTCGAAGAGTCAGGGTCAGACCCCTCCCCCCACTGCGAATAACCCCTCAGTCCGCGGGCAGGGTCTGCTTCTCGGCCTGTCCGGTCTCTGCAGCTCTGATCCAGCGGGGCCCGTCCAGTGGCCTCGAGACACCAGCCGAGCTCGGGGCACAGTCCAGGTGCACGGCAGGGGCTGCAGGGCCTCGCGGCGGGTTCCCGCGGCTGCAAGGCGCGTACTGTCTGCGCACCCCACGCAGGGTGCACGCTGGGTGCTAATGAACGGGAATGCAAGGGCCCTGCTCTCAGCCAGGCTGGTCCAGGGGCCTCCAGAGTCAGCGGGAGCCTTGCCCAGGCCCCGGCACACTGAGTCCAGGCACTGCCAGCATCAGGAGCAAGCGTGTCGCCCCATCATGAGTAGAGTGATTAACGACTGTCATTGCGGACCAGTCCTTACGTGGATGTCGCCAGCGTAGCCTGGGCGATGGGGGTCAGTGAGGAGAGTGATTAACGACTGTCATTGCGGACCAGTCCTTATGTGGATGTCGCCGGCGTGGCCTGGGCGATGGGGGGTCAGTGAAGAGAGTGACTAACGACTGTCATTGCGGACCAGTCCTCACGTGGATGTCGCCAGCGTAGCCTGGGCGATGGGGGGGTCAGTGAGGAGAGTGATTAACGACTGTCATTGCGGACCAGTCCTTACGCGGATGTTGCCGGCGTGGCCTGGGCGATGGGGGGTCAGTGAGGACAGTGACTAACGACTGTCATTGAGGACCAGTTGTTACGCGGATGTCGCCGACGTGGCCTGGGCGATGGGGGGTCAGTGAGGACAGTGACTAACGACTGTCATTGCGGACCAGTCCTTACGCGGATGTTGCCGGCGTGGCCTGGGCGATGGGGGGTCAGTGAGGACAGTGACTAACGACTGTCATTGAGGACCAGTCCTTATGCGGATGTCGCCGACGTGGCCTGGGCGATGGGGGGTCAGTGAGGAGAGTGATTAACGACTGTCATTGAGGACCAGTTGTTACGCGGATGTCGCCGACGTGGCCTGGGCGATGGGGGGTCAGTGAGGACAGTGACTAACGACTGTCATTGCGGACCAGTCCTTATGCGGATGTCGCCGACGTGGCCTGGGCGATGGGGGGTCAGTGAGGACAGTGACTAATGACTGTCATTGCGGACCAGTCCTTACGCGGATGTCGCCGACGTGGCCTGGGCGATGGGGGGTCAGTGAGGACAGTGACTAATGACTGTCATTGCGGACCAGTTGTTACGCGGATGTGGCCGGCGTGGCCTGGGCGATGGGGGGTCAGTGAGGACAGTGACTAACGACTGTCATTGCGGACCAGTCCTTACCCGGATGTCGCCGGCCTGGCCTGTGCTGGCATGGGTGACCCTAGCAGGTGTCTAGCAGGCTGGCGAGCCTGCGGGGTCGGCAGGGCTCTGAGCGCACTGCAGGTCTCCCAGCTATGGGCCAGGAGCGTGGCGGAGGCCGCCTCCCGGCGAGCAGGGGGCAGTGCGGTGGGAATAAGCATCGGCGGCCGCGTTGCACATAAAGTCCCAGCAGCAGCGCGCCGGCGGCGGTGAGAGAGGACAGCAGAGGGCCACGTTGCTGTCTCCGCTAACAGGCTGCTGGTTTTCTGAGCAGATTGTTCCCAGCGCCGGTTGCAGCCCCACTGCAGCCAGTGCCCTGCCGGGTGACACTGCGCGTTGGCCAGGAAGGCGTGAGTTCGCTGTAGCTGGTGCTTGCATTGTGCCACTGAAGTGCACCAGGAGCCATTGGGAATCTCAGCTCGTCTGCTGCAGCGTCGGGGGAGCCGTGTGTGGTGGCGAGTTGGGGTTCCCCGATCCTGCACCCCCGGAGCAGCCAGAACAGTCTCCACCCGCCAGCAGAGCAGAGAGGGGTTATTGCGTTTCCAGAACACAGCCCAGCACAGACGTGATGTGGCAATAGGGGGGGGCCAGGATGCCCCAGACCCCGTAAGGCGGGTGCCTGAGCCCCTAGTCTCCAAGCCCCATCCCTAGGCTGTCTCCATCATGTTTCTAGCCCCAGACTAACTCTTCCTCCCCCCACGTCCTTCCTTTGTTCCAACCTCCTTCCCCCTCCCCGGTCAGAATGGGTCAGGGCGGTGTCTGGCCCCCATGCTGGGCCGTGCTCACAGACAGGGCCAGTAGGGGGCAGCCCAAGCCTGGTGACCAGCAAGATGCCCCCCTACATCACACCGTGTCGATTTCGGAGCAGGGCTGAGCCCGAGCGCTGCAGCAGGTGCCCTCGGCACAGTGAGCCACATGCCTTGCACAGTGCCGCTGAGGGGACTGGCGCTGCAGGAGGAGCGTTCGTCGGACGCTTGCGGGAACTGCAGCCGTCCCGTGCGGGCGCTGGGCTCTGGATGAAGGCAGAGCTCTGCTCCTTTGGCCAGGCTGCGGGGGCAGCTCGAGCGCGCCCCAGCACGTCACAGCGACAGTCAGTCGAGGACAGCTGTCGTCTGTCGATTGCGTTTTCGATAAAGGAAATCGGGCCCCAGGGGCTACGTCCGTTCCTGGGCCGTGCCTGCTCCACCCAAGCGCCGTTGTCCAAAGGTGGAGCCCCTGTCAGAAGGATCAAACCCCCGGAAACACGCTGGCAGCAAGAATCTTGGACAGTGCCGCCCCTGGGCAGGGGTCCTGGCCTGGCGTCTCGCGAACGACCCAGGTATAGGAACGAGCCAGTCACTGTGTTGCCTTTGGCCTCAGGTGCTGACGGCCTTCCAGCCAGATGCCCCCTGCCCATTGCTTCCCCCGGCGTCCGGGCAGGTAACGGCCCCGTCCCTGCCAGGCCTGGCTTTGGACAGTTGGGCTCTTTGGGCGAGACACGTCTCGCCCTCCTTCCCCAGCGGATCCCCCTTTCCCTGTGCCAGGCTTTCCTCTGCTTGTGGGCAGCAGAGCGGCGTGTTCGCTCTCGGGGCGGCATGCAACCCCACCTGCCTGCGCACTCTGGCGTGCTGCTTCCCTGGGCCCGGGCTCCAGGCACGGCCCGTCTCCCACCGCCACCGGGACGCCAGGAGCCTCGCCCCTGGCCTTACGCCAGGGCTCCTCTCTAGCCCCACGTGCCGCCTCCGGCTGAGCGGCCGGGCAGACTGCTGCGCCAATTTCCCTCTTGCTGCGCCTGCGATCCAGCCTTCAGCACAGCGGGTGCCTCCCGCCTTGGCACTGACGTGGGCCCTGCTGCCCCGGCCAGCGGCGCGCCCCAGTCCCTCACAGGGCTGCAAGGGGCCTCAGCCAGGCTCTTGCGACGGAGCAGCTGAGCGGTGGCAGGGAGGCAGGCGTGGAGAGGCTGGCAATAAGGGTGTGCCACACTTGATCTGAAGGGACGTTGCAGGGAAACGTCCCTTCCCCTGGCTCTCAGGTGGAGCCGCGGGGACGCGCTGCAATGGCCAGTTTGAGTGGCCGGGGCCAGTCCTTCGACATGCGACGGGCGGCCCCTCGCTGGGGTGCTCAGAGCTGGCCCACAGGGCTCCGGGGGGCTGCGCCGGGCCCGGGGCAGGGCTGACACCAGGAGAGCGGGGCCCGCAGGCGATCCAGAGCCCGACACACTCAGCCCCGGTCCCAGCAGGCCAGACGCTGCTCAGGCTGCACAGCGGTGCGCAGGGGTCCGGCGCCGTTCGCGGGGGGCACAAGAGCCGCAGGCGGGGGTCGGGTCGTTGTGCACACAGGATGCTGCCGCGGCAGATGAGGACTCGATTGAATTCCAAGGGCTCTTTGCATTGGCCCCATGGGCGGCAGGAGCCGGCCAACGGCTGCCCCTGCCCGGCTGGCCGGTGTCACTGGGAGTAGCCGGAGCCCTGCCCCAGACACGGAGCAGAGCGTCCGTAGGGGCTGCTGCCCAGCGCAATGGGCTGCGCTGGCTCTGGCCAGGCCCAGGGTGCTGCCGTGGCCGCAGCAGCTGCGGTGATTGCGCTCCCATCGGACGCTCGTCCTCGGGAGCAGTCAGAAAGGGGGGTCGGGGCAGGAAACCCTCCAGAGCAACCCGGCCCCCAAGGGAGAAGGCAAGTGAACCCGCTGAATGGCCACACCAGGGAGGAGTGCTTGGCCCCGGTGACGATCACACCCCTGCTGGCCCCCACTCCAACGCCTCCTCCCTGCATGGCTCTGCTGAGCCAGCCGACTTGGGCGCCAAGGCTAGCGGGGGGAGGCTGGGGGCTTGCTACCGGCCCTGCTGCCCTGCGTGTGCCGGAGCTGGGCTGTCCCGCTTGGCCTGGCGGGGCAGTGGGGCAGTAAGAGCAAGGACCCTGCTCTTCGAGGGCCTGCCAGGCCATAGAGGCTGGGGACTCGCAGGCTGCACCCAGACCTGGAGGGATGAAGCCGCCGGCAGTCCGGTGCCCCAAGGATCTGAGGAGGAGGCAGCCATGGGGCTGGGCTTGGAAGGGCCAGGCCAGGCTGGGGGGTGACGGCTCTGCTCTCCACCTGTGCCCATGCAGCGGCGGCGCCGTGTGAGACGAGGGAGTGCCGGAGCGGCGGGCAGTGCCACGTGGCCAACGGCACGGCAGGCTGCCTGTGCACGGCGGGCTACGCGGGGGAGTCCTGCGAGAGAGGTACGAGCCGGCTGAGGGAGAGGCGACCCCTCGTGGGTCCCACCTTACGCTGCATGGTGCCAGCAGGGGGAGCCCTGCGCGTCCGGGCTGGCTTTCCCTGCCGCCCCGCTTCTGCCACGGAGCACTTGGGGGGTCGTTACTGTGCATGGAGCTGGTCTCGACTCCATCGGCCGGGCCTCTCCTCACAAACCCCCCGCAAGGAGCACCGGCCACCCCTAGCACCCACCAGGCCCGTGGGCGAGGAGGCTCAGCGCGCGCTGGCGCCAGGCCTGGCTCTGGGGCGGGACCCTGGGCTCGCCGCCATGCAGGAAGCAGCGCCCGGGGATCGGAGGGGGGCAGAGGTCGGGAACCTGCGGGCGCGTTCTCCTGCAAGTGGGGAGCTGGGGCGAGAGCCAGCCCTGAGGCACAGCGGGCACTGGAGTCCCTAAGGCGCCTGCATGTGCCCAGTGGTCGGGCACAGGGCGCAGCTCCAGTGCTCCCAGGCTGGGGCAGAGCCGCAGGCGTCGAGTCCTGGAGCCAGGGCTAGCCCCGATCCCCTTCCCTGCAGAGATCAACGAGTGTGACTCCAGCCCCTGCCTGCACGGGGGGCACTGCATCGACCAGCTGGCCAACTACACGTGTGTGTGCGTGGAGCCCTTCGTGGGACAGCGCTGCGAGACAGGTGCCCTGCGCGGAGCCGCCGCCCTCCCGGCCTCCCCAGGCCAGCCCTCTCCAGCCATGCCCAGCGCTCCGCCTCAGCGGGCTCACCCAGGCTCCCTCTCTCCTGCAGACCCCTCGCCGTGCGAGGACCGCACCTGCAGGCACCGGCAGACGTGTAACTACATCCGCCCCGGGCGCTACGTCTGCACGTGTTCGCCCGGCTACTACGGCACCAACTGCCAGTACGGTGAGCTGGGGCGGGGCCGGGGGGCCTGTGCTGCTCCCGCTGGACACCCCCGGGCTTACTGTGGCCTGGGACCCCGACCGCCCAGAGCTCAGCCCCCCTCCCGCACCCAGGAAGGCCTGGGACCCCGACCGCCCAGAGCTCAGCCCCCCTTCCGCACCCAGGCAGGCCAGGGACCCCGACCGCCCAGAGCTCAGCCCCCCTCCTGCACCAGGTAGGCCAGGGACCCCGACCGCCCAGAGCTCAGCGCCCCCAGCACCCAGGCAGGCCAGGGACCCCGACCTCCCAGAGCTCAGCGCCCCTCCCGCACCCAGGCAGGCCTGGGACCCCGACCTCCCAGAGCTCAGTCCCCCAGCACCAGGCAGGCAGGCCTGGGACCCCGACCGCCCAGAGCTCAGCCCCCTCCAGCACCCAGGCAGGCCTGGGACCCCGACCACCCAGAGCTCAGCCCCCCCCAGCACCCAGGCAGGCCAGGGACCCCGACCTCCCAGAGCTCAGCGCCCCTCCCGCACCCAGGCAGGCCTGGGACCCCGACCTCCCAGAGCTCAGCCCCCCCCAGCACCCAGGCAGGCCTGGGACCCCGACCGCCCAGAGCTCAGCCCCCCTTCCACACCCAGGCAGGCCTGGGACCCCGACCGCCCAGAGCTCAGCCCCTCCGCACCCAGGCAGGCCTGGGACCCCGACCTCCCAGAGCTCAGCCCCCTCCACACCCAGGCAGGCCTGGGACCCCGACCTCCCAGGCTCAGCCCCCTCCGCACCCAGGCAGGCCTGGGACCCCGACCTCCCAGAGCTCAGCCCCCCTCTTGCACCAGGCAGGCCAGGGACCCCGACCGCCCAGAGCTCAGCGCCCTCCAGCACCCAGGCAGGCCAGGGACCCCGACCTCCCAGAGCTCAGCCCTCCGCACCCAGGCAGGCCTGGGACCCGACCTCCCAGAGCTCAGCCCCCTCCCGCACCCAGGCAGGCCTGGGACCCCGACCGCCCAGAGCTCAGCGCCCCCCCCGCACCCAGGCAGGCCTGGGACCCCGACCACCCAGAGCTCAGCGCCCCCCAGCACCCAGGCAGGCCAGGGACCCCGACCTCCCAGAGCTCAGCCCCCCCCCCGCACCCAGGCAGGCCTGGGACCCCGACCGCCCAGAGCTCAGCCCCCCCAGCACCCAGGCAGGCCTGGGACCCCGACCTCCCAGAGCTCAGCGCCCCTCCAGCACCCAGGCAGGCCTGGGACCCCGACCGCCCAGAGCTCAGCCCCCTCCAGCACCCAGGCAGGCCTGGGACCCCGACCTCCCAGAGCTCAGCGCCCCTCCAGCACCCAGGCAGGCCAGGGACCCCGACCGCCCAGAGCTCAGCCCCCTCCAGCACCCAGGCAGGCCTGGGACCCCGACCGCCCAGAGCTCAGCCCCCCTTCCGCACCCAGGCAGGCCTGGGACCCGACCGCCCAGAGCTCAGCCCCTCCAGCACCCAGGCAGGCCTGGGACCCCGACCCCCAGAGCTCAGCCCCTCCAGCACCCAGGCAGGCCTGGGACCCCGACCGCCCAGAGCTCAGCCCCCAGCACCCAGGCAGGCCTGGGACCCGACCTCCCAGAGCTCAGCCCCCTCCCGCACCCAGGCAGGCCTGGGACCCCGACCTCCCAGGCTCAGCCCCTCCCGCACCCAGGCAGGCCTGGGACCCCGACCGCCCAGAGCTCAGCCCCTCCCACCCAGGCAGGCCTGGGACCCCGACCACCCAGGCTCAGCCCCCCCCAGCACCCAGGCAGGCCAGGGACCCCGACCTCCCAGAGCTCAGCGCCCCTCCCGCACCCAGGCAGGCCTGGGACCCCGACCTCCCAGAGCTCAGCCCCCCCCAGCACCCAGGCAGGCCTGGGACCCCGACCGCCCAGAGCTCAGCGCCCCTCCCACACCCAGGCAGGCCTGGGACCCCGACCTCCCAGGGCTCAGCCCCCCTTCCGCACCCAGGCAGGCCTGGGACCCCGACCTCCCAGGGCTCAGCCCCAGCACCCAGGCAGCAGTACTGTAGGCAGCGCTGGAGGCGTGACTGTGGGAGCGGTTCAGTGCCAGGCCCTGGCAGCCAGCTGCTCCAGCCCCAGGCAGGCTGGCCAGTTAGCGGGTGCTCACAGCAAGGCAGAGGGGGACTGACTTCTGTGGAGCCCGGCCCCGACGCCTCCCTCTGCAGGGCCTAGGCGCCAGGGGCGGCGTTCGTCCAGCCTGCGGACTGACTTCCCGTCAGTCTGTCCCTGACGCTCCCTCTGTGCAGGTGGGCCCAGGGCGCCAGGGGCGTGTCTGTCCAGCCCGTGCCAGCACGGGGGGCGCTGCCAGGAGACGGAGCAGGGCTACGTGTGCGACTGCCCCGAGGGCTACACGGGCCCCGACTGCACAGACAGTGAGTAGCTGCGGGGCTGTCAGCGAGGGCCTGATGGGGCCATGCTCCAGTTGTCCAGGCCCAGGCGGGTCAGCAGTGGGGCTGCCCGGGGGACGCGGGGCTGCCTGGGGATTCGCCCCCACAGAGGCTACGTGGGGAGCGTGCGGACGCAGGAGGAGGCTGGTGTCGCTGCCCGGGCCTTGTGGTGACCTGGCGGGGGGCACCTGGCTGCCGCGGGGTGGGCAGCCTGAGAAATAGCCCAGTGGAGCCAGGTGCAGGCGTGCCGGTGCCAAGGGCCTCTCTTTGCCATCTCCGTGCCCAGAGCTGTCCGAGGACTGCGAGTGTCGCAACGGGGGCCAGTGTCTGGAGGGAAACGTCACCCTGTGCCAGTGCCCGCCCGGGTACTTTGGGCTGCTCTGTGACTTCGGTGAGTGCAACGCGCCCGTCCCCCAGCTCCCTCCTCGCAGCACCATGGGCGGGCTCCCCAGCAAGCGCCCGCTGCCCGGCTCTGCAGCCAAAGGGGCTCCCTGCCCTCACCTGCCCGTCCCGCCTCCCCGCTCAGCGCCAGGCACCCGCCGGGGAATTCCCCTTTGTCCAGCCGTTCCCCCCACGTCTGCCGCCCCTGCCCCTCCCCGACTCGGCTGCAGTCTCTGGCGGGGTATACGTTCTGGGCAGGAGGGATGGGGCTCTGGAGGGCTCACTCCCACCTCCCACACCCCCGGGCAGCAAGAAAGTAAAAGATCCCCGGAGGGGCCGGGAGTTGGCTGAGCAGCTGGCCAGATGCTGGTCCCTGGGGGGTACTGGGGGGGGGGGCCGGGGGTCACGCGCTGGTCTCTGCCGGGCACACGGGGGGTCACTCGCAGGGCCGGCTTGAGCCATTCCTGCGCCCCCGGCAGCAGGCGTGCGACGCATGCGTGGCCCCGCCCCCGGTGTGCTGCGCACCTTACAGCTGCAATCAGGCGCCCCCCCGCCTTGGTTCGTGCCCCGGGCAGCTTCCCAGCCAGCCCCCCACTTAATCCGGCCCTGGTCACTCTCTGGTCTCTGCCGAGCACACGGGGGGTCACGCGCTGCTCTCCGGCTGGTGCTGTTCTCACAGAAGTGACCACTACACCGTGCAATATGAACACGCAGTGTCCGGACGGGGGCTACTGCATGGAGTACGGGGGGAGCTACCTGTGCGTGTGTCACACGGACTATGGCACCAACCACTGTGAGTCTGGCTCGGTCGGGGCAGGGAGCAGGTGTGGGGGGCGTGGGCGGGCCAGGCACTCTGTGTGGCTGAGGGGTGGGAGCTGCAGGGCGGCGGGAGGTGCAGGGGAGGAGGAGGAGCAGCGAGGGGCGTGCACTCTCAGTGTGGCCGAGGGGTGGGAGCTGCAGGCGAGGCGGGGAGGTGCGGGGAGGAGGAGCAGAGAGGGGGCGTGGGCGGGCCAGGCACTCTCAGAGTGGCCAAGGGGTGGGAGCTGCAGGGCGAGGCGGGGGAGGTGCAGGGGGAAGGAGGAGCAGAGAGCGGGCGTGGGCGGGCCAGGCACTCAGTGTGGCTGAGGGGTGGGAGCTGCAGGGCGAGGCGGGGGAGGTGCAGGGGGGAGGAGCAGAGAGGCGGGCGTGGGCGGGCCAGGCACTCTCAGTGTGGCTGAGGGTGGGAGCTGCAGGGCGAGGCGGGGAGGTGCAGGGGAGGAGGAGCAGCGAGGGGGCGTGGGCGGGCCAGGCACTCTGTGTGGCTGAGGGGTGGGAGCTGCAGGGCGAGGCGGGGAGGTGCAGGGGAGGAGGAGCAGAGGGGCGTGGGCGGGCCAGGCACTCTCAGTGTGGCTGAGGGGTGGGAGCTGCAGGCGGCGGGGAGGTGCAGGGAGGAGGAGCAGCAAGGGGCGTGGCGGGCCAGGCACTCTCAGAGTGGCCGAGGTGGGAGCTGCAGGCGAGGCGGGGAAGTGCAGGGGAGGAGGAGCAGCGGGGCGTGGGCGGGCCAGGCACTCTGTGTGGCTGAGGGTGGGAGCTGCAGGGCGGCGGCGGGAGGTGCAGGAGGAGGGAGGAGCAGCGAGGGGGCGTGGGCGGGCCAGGCACTCTCAGTGTGGCTGAGGGGTGGGAGCTGCAGGGCGAGGCGGGGGAGGTGCAGGGGGAGGGAGGAGCAGAGAGGGGCGTGGGCGGGCCAGGCACTCTCAGAGTGGCCGAGGGGTGGGAGCTGCAGGCGGCGGCGGGGAGGTGCAGGGGAGGAGGAGCAGAGAGGCGTGGGCGGGCCAGGCACTCTCAGAGTGGCTGAGGGTGGGAGCTGCAGGCGAGGCGGGAGGTGCAGGGGAGGGAGGAGCAGCGAGGGGCGTGGGCGGGCCAGGCACTCTGTGTGGCTGAGGTGGGAGCTGCAGGGCGAGGCGGGGAGGTGCAGGGGAGGGAGGAGCAGAGAGGGGTGTGGGCGGGCCAGGCACTCTCAGAGTGGCTGAGGGTGGGAGCTGCAGGCGAGGCGGGGAGGTGCAGGGAGGTAGGAGCAGAGAGGCGTGGGTGGGCCAGGCACTCTCAGAGTGGCCGAGGGGTGGGAGCTGCAGGGCGAGGCGGGGAGGTGCAGGAGGAGGAGGAGCAGCGAGGGCGTGGGCGGGCCAGGCACTCTCAGAGTGGCTGAGGTGGGAGCTGCAGGCGGGCGGGAGGTGCAGGGGAGGGAGGAGCAGAGAGGGGCGTGGCGGGCCAGGCACTCTCAGAGTGGCCGAGGGGTGGGAGCTGCAGGGGCGGCGGGGAGGTGCAGGGGAGGGAGGCAGAGAGCGGGCGTGGCGGGCCAGGCACTCTCAGTGTGGCTGAGGGGTGGGAGCTGCAGGCGAGGCGGGAGGTGCAGGAGGAGGAGCAGCGAGGGGCGTGGGCGGGCCAGGCACTCTCAGTGTGGCTGAGGGGTGGGAGCTGCAGGGCGAGGCGGGGAGGTGCAGGGGAGGAGGAGCAGAGAGGGGCGTGGGCGGGCCAGGCACTCTGTGTGGCTGAGGTGGGAGCTGCAGGGGCGGCGGGGAGGTGCAGGGGGAGGGAGGAGCAGCGAGGGGGCGTGGGCGGGCCAGGCACTCTCAGAGTGGCTGAGGGGTGGGAGCTGCAGGGCGAGGCGGGGGCCGGGCGTGAGGGGCAGGGGGCCAGGACGGGAGGCACGGCCGCAGCGCGCAGACCCTGTGGAGCAGCTCTCCCCTCCCCCCTCGTGCCCAGGCGGCGTGGCTGATGACTGTGCCCGGTCCCTCTGGCCCTGCGGGGCCACACGGCTGGGCAGCCCGAGGGGCGAGTCCTGCCGCGGGGCTGGGTGCGGGAGGCCCCAGGATTCGCTGTGTGGGGCCTGGCCGGACCCCGGCAGAATCGCTGGAAGCCCGTCCTCGCCCGAGCAGCCCTGCAGCCAGGAGCCGGGCCAGGGAGCTAGCCGGGCAAGCCGGCCCTGGCGCTACAGCCACTCAGGCCTGCGCTGTGGGTCGCGCTTGCATTGACCCTCCCGTCTGGGGCCTCCAGCTGCGACGTCTCCCTGCGACTCGGAGCCCTGCCTGAACGGAGGCTCCTGCGACGCCCGCGAGGACTCGTACACCTGCGACTGCCCCCGGGGCTTCAGCGGCAGGCACTGCGAGAAAGGTACTGCCAGGGGCCCGCGGTACGTCCCGCCTGCCGGCCGCTCGGGGGCCAGCCCCTGGCCAGGAGCAGCACAGGCTCCCGCTGTCCCCCCCTTCCCTGGGCGGGGGCTGGACAGGCCAGGGACGGTCACCTCCCAGGCGCCACGGCCCAGAGACCGTTTGCTGGGAGGCCGCCGAGCGCCCCTCCCCGGGGCAGCTCCGCTCCTGGCCAGGGGATCAGAGCCGACCCCCTGCTGGCTAACGGCCCCCCACGGCCTGTTCTCTGTCCTCAGCCAGGCCCAGGCTGTGCAGCTCGGGGCCCTGCCGGAGCGGGGGCACCTGTAAGGAGGCTGACGGCGAGTACCACTGTGCCTGCCCCTACCGCTTCACCGGCAGGCACTGCGAGATAGGTACGCCCGGCGCCGAGCGCGGGGGGGGGCTGGCCGGCTCTGCCTGCTGCCTGACACGGCTCTTTGTGCCCCAGGGAAACCAGACCCCTGCACCTCGGGGCCGTGTCACAACGGGGGCACCTGCTTCCACTACATCGGCAAGTACAAGTGTGACTGCGCCCCGGGCTACGCGGGCCGGCACTGCGAGACAGGTACGAGCGCGCCGGCGCACAACCAGGGCCGCTGGCCAGGGACCACGGGCTGCCGCTCGGCACCAGTGGGCGGGACGCTGCGGCGAGCCCAGGCAGCGGGGCCCCGGGTACTGGGCCAGGCTGGGGCGCTTAGCCAAGGGCGGCCGGAGCACAGCCAGCATACCCAGACACCCAGGCCAGTGCTGCCCAGCCGTGACCAAGCTCCTGCATGGGCCCGGCCGGCGGCCTAGCAAGGCCTCAGGGCTGCTCCACGTTCGGGAGCTGGAGGGCAGGGGCCCTGCTGGCGGCGTGGGGGGGTAGCGCTGGGAGTGCCGCGGGAGGAAGGGCTCCGGGCCATGCGCCCACGGCCACTCGGGATGCTCTGTTCCAGCCCCTTCTCCCTGCTTCCTGAGCCCGTGCGAAAACGGAGCCACCTGCGAGGCCCACGGCAGCAACTACACCTGCGCCTGCCCGGCGGGATATGTGGGAGAGCGCTGCCAGACAGGTAACCGCTGCTATGTCCCAGCTGCCCGGGCTGGAGGAGGAATGGCGGGGAGGCGCGGTCGCTGGGCCTGGGGCTTGGGTCGTCTCAACCCACAGGGCTCCTGGCAGCGAAGGGCCCCACGAACGGGGCCTCAAGGCCTCCCGCTGGGCTCAGCCACGTGGACGCTGGAGCTTCAGCCCTGGAGAGGCTGTTCTGAGTGTGCCCGGTCCATGCCCTGCCCCCCGGGCAGTCTCCTCCCTGCCTCAGACGCCCAGCGGAGGTGCTGGAGAGGGCGGGAGCCGAGGCCACGAGTAACCCGGCGCTCCTCCCGCGGGGTGGCTGGGAGCCCTGGCGAAGGCAGGCAGGTTCTGGGGCTGGGCAGTCCCGTGCCCCTGCTCACCATGGCATGCCTCAGGGCCTGGGCCGCGCCGATGCCGCCTCCTGCTCAGGGGCTGCAGGAAGCCTGGCTTGCCGCCCAGGCCGGGCTCCGAGGCCAGCGCTCGGCCCCACGGGGCTCAGAGCCACGGTGCGGTCTGGGCGGGGCCACTCGCTGCCTCCTGGGGAGCCATGTTCACAGCCTGCCCTCCCCTGCTGTGTCCCCAGTAGTGGACTGCGGCACGCCCAGCCCGGTGAAGCACGCCCGAGCGCTGTTCAACGCCACCCGCCTGGGCGCGCTGGCCGAATACCAGTGTGAGCCAGGCTACAGCCTGCGCCCGGACAGCCCCCGCGTCTGCGGCGCACAGGGCGCCTGGAGCGACCCGCCGGCGTGCCATGGTATGAGGGGGCAGAGGGGGGAAGGCCCACGCAGCCTGAGGGTCCCGCCACAATGGCTGGATGCCCAGGAAATGCCTGGGGCCCTTGGCAGCCACACGGGGTGGCCACTCCTCCTGGGACCTCCCGCCCAGGCGCTGCACTTCGCCCCGGCGCCAATGGAGCAACACGACAGAGCTGTGTGCGGCCGCCCCTCCCCTTGGCGGCAGCGTCCCGCTGCCCTCCCTTTCTCCCCTGCCCTGGGCCCGGGGCCCCATCTCCCTGCGCCCCTGCCACGCCCAGCCCGGCTCTTCCTCCCGTACGAGCTTTAACCCCCCAGCGCTGCTCTGCAGCCCCCAAGGTACAGCCCTTCCACTGCTCCTCACCACTAATGTGCCCATCAGCGGGGGCCCGTTGCCCCGCGTCCTTAGGCGAGTGCAGCGCTGCCGCGCCCGCGTCCCTGCCGCCGCCAACACAGGGTGGAGGAGTCGGGGGGCCCTGCCTGTGCCCCACGAGGGTTGAGTAGCTAGGTTGTCGGCATGGGCTGGGCGCGCTCCTTTGGGCATGGCCAGCAGAGCAGCCTGCCCCTTTGCGTGGGGTGGGAGATGTGCTGAGAGATCCCGTCTGGCGTGGCTATGTCACTAACTCGTCCCCCTCCACAGAGATCGACGAGTGCCTGTCCCAGCCCTGTTTGAACAGGGGCGTGTGCAAGGACCGCGTGGCCGAGTTCCTGTGCGTGTGTGACGCAGGCTACGCAGGCCCCCGCTGCGAGCTGGGTAAGAGAATGGAGCCGCGTCGGGGAGCTGAGCGGCCAAGATGCCCCACCTGCCCGCTGCAGGGCGTGGCCAGGGGGGGCGTTAGTCGGGGGTGGCCTCCCCAGCAGCCATCGGGAGGGTGGCCAGGCAGCGCCACGCTCCCCAGCGCACATGCGGCGACCTAGAGTCCGAGGCACGTGGCAGCTGGGGGCTGGACGTCCAAGCTAGGGCCCGCTGGGATCTGTCTCCTTGCTCTCTGGCGCAGTCGGGCAGCCTGGCGGGTTCACCGTCGCGGCCCCTTTGCAGTGAACGGGCATCGTGCGTCCACACCCCCAGAAGCTGCAGGGCTGTAGGAGGGGGCCAGAGCCCGCCACGGACCCCCTGAGCCCTCCACCGCACTTGGGGGGAGCTGATTAGGGCACTGCTGCTTCCTCCCCTGCCTCCCGCCAGGCCCGCGCCGGGGCGGGCACGTCCTCGCGGCGCCCTGCCCGAGCGGGCTGTGCGCAGGACGGCGCCTGACTAGCCATGCCTGTTCCTCCTTGCTTCGCACAGAGCTTGACGAATGCCAGTCCGAGCCCTGCAAGAACGGAGGGACCTGCCGGGACCAGCCAGGGGCCTTTGCGTGCCGCTGTCCTGCTGGCTTCCTGGGCATCCACTGTGAAGCAGGTAGCCGTTTCGCAGGGCCAGCTCCGCCCGAGCCCTCAAAGCGCCAGCTGGGGGCCCTGGTCTGAGCCCCAGAGCAGCACTCAGGGAGGGGCAGGAGTGTGGGGGGAGGGGGAAGCACAGAGGGGGAGGGGCCGGCCCTGCGTTCCCAGGCAAGCTCGCTTGGCTGGAGCCCAGCAGCCCCAGCGTCTGGGCTCTTGAGCTGCCCCCGCAGGTTCTCATTCTGCCCCAGGAGGCGGCCTGGCCTGCGGCAAGGCAGGAATTCCATTGCCTGGCCCTGCGAGTGAGGAGCCCGCATCCGGTGGCCTGGCCACGTCCCCAGCCGCCCGCGCTGGGGCCGAGATTCAAAGCCGGCGCTGCAGCCGCCTAGGCTGGTGCCCTCACCACTGGGCCAGCCTTCCTCCCAGTGGGCAGCTGGGAAGTGTGACCTTTTCCAGCCACCGTCTGTCGCGAGGGGCCGGGGGCCGCGCGGGCACCTGCTCCGGCTCGGCAGACAGAGGCGGGGCCGACTCCCATTGCCGGGTCCGCCGGGACTCTGCGCAGGGGGCTAGCCAAGGGCGTCAGTGACCAGGGGGGCAGGGGCCTCAGCCTGGCGCAGATCGGATTCCCGATGGTCCTGGAGACTGGCCCGCGCTGCCTGATCATCTGGCTCCGCTGTCATGAAAATGAGTTCCCACGAGCGTACTGCTGGGCCCTGCTCTGCCATGCCGTGCCGTGTGCTGTGCCAAGCCAAGCTGTGCCGTGCCATCCAGCGCCACGCTGTGCAGTGCCAAGCTATGCTCTGCCATGCTGTGTGGTGCTGTGCCATGCCTTGCCGTGCTGTGCGGTGCCATGCCGTGCCGTGCCATCCAGCGCCACGCTGTGCAGTGCCAAGCTATGCTCTGCCATGCTGTGTGGTGCTGTGCCATGCCTTGCCGTGCTGTGCGGTGCCATGCCATGCTGTGCCGTGCCTTGCTCTGCCATTCTGTGCCGTGCCGGGCAGTGCCATGTGGTGCAATGCTGTGCTGTGCTCTGCCATGCTGTGTGGTGCTGTGCCATGTTGTGCTGCGCCATGCCATGCCATGCTGTGCGGTGCCATGCCATGCCGTGCCGTGCCTTGCTCTGCCGTTCTGTGCCGTGCCAGGCAGTGCCATGTGGTGCAATGCTGTGCTGTACTCTGCCATGCGGTGTGGTGCTGTGCCATGCTGTGCTGCGCCACTCCATGCAGTGCCGTGCCATGCTGTGCTGTGCGGTGCCATGCCATACCGTGCCTTGCTCTGCCGTTCTGTGCCGTGCTGGGCAGTGCCATGTGGTGCCATGCCGTGCCGTGCCTTGCTCTGCCGGGCAGTGCCATGTGGTGCAATGCTGTGCTTTGCTCTGCCGTGCTCTGCTGTGCCGTGCTGTGCTGTGGTGTGCCATGCTGTGCCATGCCGTGCGATGCTGTTCCGTGTGGTGCTATGCAATGCCATGCTCTGCTGTGCCGTGTGGTGCCGTGCTCTGCCATGCCCTGCTGTGCCATGCTGTGCCGTGTGGTGCCGTGCTCTGCTGTGCTGTGCTGTGCTGTGGTGTGCCGTGCCGTGCCGTGCCATGCGATGCTGTGCCGTGTGGTGCTATGCGATGCCGTGCTCTGCTGTGCCGTGTGGTGCCGTGCTCTGCCATGCCCTGCTGTGCCATGCTGTGCCATGCTGTGCCGTGCTCTGCCGTGCCGTCCCCAGGGTAGGTGTGCTGGCAAACACTCACAGCGTCCCGGTGCCAAGTCCTTACCGTCACTGGTCAGTGGGTTCTTCCTGAGAACTGAGCCCTGGCCTGCTGAGGCCAGTGGAGAGTCTGGACTTTGGCTCCTGCCCCGAGCAGGCACTTGAGGCTCTGGGCCACAACTCGTAAACAAAGCAAGAACTACAGCTGCCTAATAAACAGCTGTAGCTGGTGCTCCACAGACCGGGTGTCAGGACAGAGGCTCTGTCTACAGGCTAATCTGATGGTGGTTCCAACCTAAACCCGCCGCCCGCCCCTCACGCGCCTGTCTGCATGTGGCAGCGACCCCCACGGGACGTCACTGCGCCCCAGAGTGGCCCTTAGTGCACTGGCCCTGCGCTGCTGTCCCACAGGCACGAGAACTCCCCACGGCGTCCGTGTGCCGGGCTTGGGACACTGACTGCCCGAGCTGGGGCTCTGCTGCGGAGCATGGACATGCAGCATGGGAGGGGCCCACGGGATGAGTCTGTGGCCGGCGTGTGGCCCCTGGGCTGCCCAGTCTGAGCCCCGGGGCGTTTCCGAGTGAGTGACGCATTTCGCTTGCCCGTGTCCTGTGCACGCACGTCGCCTGCCAGCTCTGCAGCACGCCCCGCACACGCGCTGCCCTCTGGCGCGGGGACTGATGCTCTCTGCCCTCCAGAAGTGGATGCCTGCGGCTCAGCGCCCTGCCGGAACGGAGGGGCCTGTGAAAGCTTCGGTGCTTCCTACCTGTGCGTCTGCCCGCAGGGTTTCTTCGGCTACCACTGCGAGACGGGTGAGCCTTGGCCGGGGTGAGCCTCCTGCAGCCCCCCGGGCGTGGCCACTGGCCCGGTGCCCTGCGCCTGGGCTGAGCCCTGCCCTCTTGGGCAGCACGGGCCATGACCACCGGTCTCTCTCTCCCCAGCCAGCGACCCTTGTTTCTCCAGCCCCTGCGGGAGCCGGGGCTACTGCCAGCCTAGCAATGGCTCCCACAGCTGCACCTGCAAAGTGGGCTACACAGGCAAGAGCTGTGACAAAGGTAACGGGGCAGGATGGGGCCGCCCGGCCCCCAGATGGCAAACGCCGCTGCAGGCACTGCCAGGCTCGGGCGGAGGGGGCTGGGCCTGGGCAGGACCCGCTCCCCGGGTGAGAGCTGAGAGGGACGGTGCCAGAGGGGCTTGGGTTTGCGGGCGCGGGGCCGCCCGGGGTGCTGCCGTCAGACGGAGAGAGGAAGGGTGGGGGTGGCCTGGCATTCGGGTCCCAGCTCGGCTGCTTTGCCCTGGCCTGCCAGCCTATCAGGCGCCTTGGCTGTCTCCTGCGGGGGCAGTGCCTAGCGCCCCGGGGCCTCGCCCGCACCTGCCTGGGCGCCCTTCCGCGGGCCAGAGGAGCGGGCGGGCCTGCCTGAGCCCTGTGCTAACCCCGGGCCCCTGCGCCAGGCCAGTGCTGAGCTCAGCCGGGGGCCCTCCCGGCGCCTGGGGCCTAACGATTCACCATCTCCCTTCTTCCCTCGGCTCTGGCCCCTGAAGAGCTGCTGCCACCAACAGCATTGCAGGTGGACAGGGTGGAGGACTCGGGGGTGCTGATTTCTTGGCGCCCCCCCGAGGAGCCAGTCGCCAGGCAGATGATTGATGGCTACGCCGTGACGTACGTATCCTTCGACGGCTCTTACCGCAGGACAGATTTTGTGGACCGCAGTCATTCTGCCCACCAATTGCGGGCACTAGCCTCCGGCAGAGCCTACAATATTTCTGTCTTTGCAGTCAAACGCAACGCGAACAGCAGGAACGACATCAGCAGGCCTGTCATGCTCAGCACACGCACTAGTGAGTAGCGCCGAGGGCACGCGTGAGCATGCACGCCTCTGGCCAGCGCCTAGGCTCCTGCGCCAGCCCCGCCCAGGCAGCTCACGGAGACCACCGGCCGGCGCCGCCTGCACCAGCGGGCAGGGCCTGGTGCCACCAGCCAGCACTGCAGCAACCTCTTCGGCCAGCCGTGTGCGCTGGGCTCCCAGCCCTCAGGCTAACCCCTGCCCCACGGCCGCCGTGGAGCATGCTGGCAGCGCGGGAGCCTGGCGGGGCGTCCCCACAGACCAGGCCAGGACGTCCCCCACACAATACGCCAGGCCCCGCGGGCTGCCCCAGCTACACAGCGCACTCTTCACGACAACGGCCCCGGCGCCAGGGGCCTGCCTCACTCGCCGCCTCTCTGGGAGACGTGCGGTCCGTTCGCTGGGCTTTCCACGGGCCGGGAAGCGGCTTAGGCACCGGGAAGCTGGGTCAGGACCTAGGCCCAGGCGCAAGGCGGCGCTAGCGGCCGGTTCTCCTAGGGCGTCAGGTTAGCAGTGAGCACGGGGCTCCATGCTGGGAGCTGCCCTGAATACCCTGGCGGAAGGCCTGGGAAACGGGGGGACACGGTTACTCAGTCAGCTGGCCTGAGGCTTGTCAGAGACCTGAGCCAGCTGGAGCCGCGGGCTGGGGCTGTCACATCCCTTGCACCGTTAACCATTCACCGTGGGGCTTAGCCAGGCCCCAGCCGGGCCAGCCGCCGGTTAGCCAGCTCCCAGCGAGGGCCGTACTTCCCGCTCCGCCCGGCCAAGGAAACGCAGCAGTGCTGAGTGCAAAGCGCTGCGGCTGGGAAGGAGCCCTTGGGACGACCCCGCTGCGCCGCCGGAGGCTTGCGTGCAGCTCAGGCAAGGCCCTCGGGCCAGCGGCCGCTCAGCACGCGCGGCCCGCACAAGCGCAACAAGCCGTCAGGCAGCAGTCGGACAGGGACGGTGGCTCCGTCAGCCTCTGCCGCTACACTCAGCGCGCAGCCTCCCCTGGCTGCAGCCTCCAGGCCTGGCCAGCCCTCTCCAAACGGGCACTGCAGGAAGGGTGAAAGGGACTCGAGAAAATGCCCTTACCCACCAGCTAGCTGACCTGGGGGACTCCCTGCTGCAGGCTCTCGGAGACCTGGCTTTGCTAGGGTTCAGAGCAGCCCTGGGCCTTTTGCGCTGCCAGGGATGGGAGTGACATTACAAAGCATGAGAGGCTAACGCAGGAGGGGTCACAGTGCCCCCCCATCAGGGCGCACGCCACCTGCCGACGGGCTGGCCTGGTCTCCGTGGAGGCAGCTGGTGTTGGCAGAGGCAGAGGGGCTGCTCCAGTCTGACAGCCCGGTATTGCCCAGGGGTCAGCGGCGCTGGGGCACAGACGGGAGCCCACCAAACGGCCACCCCGGCGCGGGGTCTGGTGCGCGCCCAGCGAGGCGGCTCTGAGCGGGCCCTGGAGGGAAGGGCAGCCCTCCCAGCTGGCAGGAAAGGGCCAGCGGCGCTTTCACCAGACTGGCTCATTCGACGGCAGATGGGCCCTTGGCACGTTCAGCAGGGCGCTGCCTGCAGCCCCCGGCTGATTGCTGGGCTCTCGCTCTCGGGACGGCTCGCAGCTCCTTCCTGCTGCTGTGCCTCCCATTGATACAGTCTGCTTTGTCCTGGGCCAGGCCTGGGCTCCCCCACCTCCTACTCTGCACTGTACAGTGGCACTAGCGGCCCCAGACCCCCGGGGAGCGAGACTGAAACACCTGAGAAGGCCAACAGGTTGGAGGGGAAACTGAGGCATGGGAGGGGCCTCACTCACTCAGCCAGGACTCAGGTGTCTCGAGTTCCAGTCCCCTGCGCTACCCTCTGGACCAGCCCCTCTCCCTGGCCCCGTCCTAGGAGACTCCTGGCCTTTGGCACAACAAGATTTCAAAGCGTTGCCCACTATGGCCAGCGGCTGGCGCGCGCACCACCGACCAGAGCAGCCCGCCAGGGTTCAGTGAGGGTGCTGCCGACCGGCTTAGCACGGCCACGGGCTGCTCCCAGCTTTCCCCCAGCCCTGCTAGGCTGCAGAGACCCCACTGGCAGTGCCCGGGTAACTGCAGGGCCTGCTCTTGCCTGGAGAGCCAAGCACGGTCCTGCAAGGCCTCAGGCGGCTTCTGGGGGCCTGCTGCCTGCGTTTGGGGCATTAGGGGCCAGGCAGCAGGGGTGGGCGCTGGCCAGGGCAAGGGCCCATGCCAGGCTGTCGTGCCGGTGCCCAGTGGCAGCGGGTCCGCTGCTCGGCCTGGCCGCAGCGCTGGGAGGCTGGGCTGGGCTGCACAGCTCTGAGGGGAAGAGCACAAAGGGGCAGGAGACCCGCACCCGAGGGCATGGGCCCCACAGGGCTGGGGGGCAGCACCTCATCTGGCTTCTGGGGGGCGCTCGAGGCGATGGCTCACCACCCCCGGCCTTGGCTTCCTCCTCCCCACAGGACCTCGCCCCGTGGAGGGATTTGCCATCGCCAACGTGACGGCCAGCACCCTCACGGTGCACTGGGCTCTCCACAGGCTCCAGCAGGCCTCCGTCAGCAAGGTGCGCGTCTCCCTCCGCCAGCCCGGGGCCCCGGGGGGCCGCACCGTGGAGCTGGACAGCAGCCTGGCCACGCACACCTTCAGGTGAGGGGGTGGGACGGGCGCGCAGCGGGGGAGGGGGAACGGCGCCTCGGTTCTGGGCTGAGCTCAGCGCGTGCGGCTGGAGACCAGGCCGACCGAGCGCTGTGACGCCCGCACCGCGGCCAGGGGCGTCGGGCCCCGCCCTGCACCTCGGGCCATGGCGCCCGCCGGACACGCCAGGCAGGCCACGGGCCCGGGCCTTTGTGCTCTGCAGCCCGGCGGCTCCTTTCTGCCAGGACAGCTGTCTCCGCAGGAAGCGTCTGGCAGCGCGGGGGGAAGGCTGGAGCCCCGGCGCTGCCCTGCCGCCCAGGGGCCCGGGAACGATGCTGGTGGGCCACGAAGTAGCCGTGTCCAGGGCACGTCCCACCAGTCTCCTGGCGGGGCCCTGGCAAGCTGCAGGCAGAGGCCCAGGCTGCTACGTCCCCTTACACTGCTGGCAGCCGTCCCCCCAGGGAGACCCGTCGCCCGGCAGGTGCTCGCGCCCAGGCCCTACAGCCGCACACGGCAGCCAGGCAGTGCCTGGCTCCTGACCCATCCCAGCCGGGACGCCTGCGGCAGCGCAGCCTGTTCGCAGGGAGCTCGCTGGCCGGCCGGCCGGGGTCACAGGTGGCCCTTGGGTGGCAGGTGCTCCCTGGTACGCCGGCTCCAGTGGGGCTGCGGCACCAGGCTGCTACGGAGCTCGCTGAGCGCCTGCCGAGCGAGGCCCAGGAGGGCAAAGCGCTGGGCCCGCTGCCACGGCCGCGATGGCGCAAGCGCCCTGCCTTGTCCTGGCCAATGTGCAGGCTGTGTGAGGCGCTAGCCTGGCTCCTGCTCTACCTCCCACGCCTCTGCTCTCAGATGCAACCCCCCCCGACTCTGCCCCCACCCTTCTAGGGGGAGGAGGGACAGGCCCCTCTGTGCACCTGGCCCAAACCCGCTGCAGTGGGAGCAGCGCCAACGGCAGAACCCGCCCGCCTGTGAGCCTCCCACGGGGTGGGCAGGAGCACAGCTGGCAGCCCTAGCTGAGATCACAGGCCCATCCGGCTGGCACGCACGCACAGGAGCGCACACACACACACATGCACGTGTGCACGCGCACACACACGTGTGTGCACTCGCACTGGAGCGCGCACACGTGTGCACTCGCACGCACAGGAGCACACACACACACGTGTGCACTCGCACGCACAGGAGCACACACACACACACACGTGTGCACACGCATGCACCGGAGCGTGCGCGCACACACACGTGCATTCGCACGCACAGGAGCGCGCACGCACACACACACACACAGACACGTGTGCACTCGCACGCACAGGAGCACGCTCACATTGTGTACTGAAGAATCCATCACACGCTACTCTTGGGTTTCTGCCCGCCCTGGCTTCCTTGGCAGCCCTCCTGCGCCTGCTTTCGGAGCGGGGGTCAGAGGCCTGGGGGAGCCTGGGGAGTTTGTCGGGGCCCCAGAGGGCGCGGGCCCGGCTGTGCTGGTGCCACGTGCAGGCAGTCTCAGTGCACCTGCCAGGTCTCATGCCAGCCCAGGGGGCTGCAGGGAGTCATGTGCCTAGCCTGACCCTGGCTCCTTTCCCCTGCGTCTTCCCCAGGGACCTGCGGCCGGGGGAGCAGTACCTCGTTCAGGTGGCGACCCTGAGCGGGCTGGGCACAGATGAGCACCCTGCCGAGAGCCGGGCAGCGCCCTTCCATGTGTGGACGCGTGAGTGTAACCAGACATGCCCTGGCCCTGAAATGGCGGAGGAGCCGCACTGCCCCAAGGGCTCCCTCCAGCGCCGGCCGTGGGGAGCCCGGCTGGCCGGCGTGGCCGAGGCTCCGTTCGGTGGGGCTGGCAGGGGATGGCGCGTAAGACAGAGGCAGGGAGCGGGTGCCTGCTCAAAGGCTGGGGGGAGGCAATGGCCAGCACCCCCCACGCTGCACCCACCCCACCCGCCTTGCCCCACTGCCTGGAGAGTGGTCACCGTCACCGCTGCGCCTTTGCACCGGCCACCCGCTCTCCCTGGCGGCCTGCACTGCGGAGAGAGGGCCCCACCCACGGCATCGGGTCCACGCTGCGTCCGGTCAAGCCAGCCTGGCTCTGGAGCCGACCCTGGCAGGGGCCGCGGGAGGGGCTGGTCAGGCTGCAGCACCCGGGCTAACGTGGCCGAGGGCTCCAGCTTGCGGGCGGGAGGGGCAGAGGCAATGGCTGGGCTGGCAGCAGCCTGGGCAGAGCGCCCCGAGCCATAGCGGCGCCACTGAACCCATTCGGATGGATGTTTCCTTCCGCCGGCGCAGGGCCACTTCCGCCGGGGAACCTCACTGCCTCCCGGGTCAGCGCCACCTCTGCCTCCCTGGCCTGGGACCAGCCGCCGGCGGGGTCCGTGGCGGGTTACATCATCAACGTCACCACCAGCCATAGCACCAAGAGCCGCTACGTGCCCAACGGGAAGCTGTCGTCCTACGCAGTGCGGGACCTGCTCCCCGGGCAGCGGTATCGCCTCTCGGTGACAGCCATCCAGAACACGGAGGCTGGCCAAGGCCACAGTGAGCCGGCCCACGTCTACGTCCTCACCTGTAAGTCCGTGGGCCTCCCGGAGCCCCGTGGGGGTGCCCACACAGGGGCGCTGGTGCCCGGCTGGAGGTTACGCGGGGAAAGCCGGCCTTGACCCAGTGCTGTGACAAGGGGGTGTGGGGACGTGTCCGCGGGACAGCACAGCCCACGTGCTAGAACCGCCCTGCCCCGAGCGGCAGGAAATGCTGCTTCCAAGCTGCATGCTCCGCTTGAAAGCCACCAGGGACCTTGCCTGGTTCCACGTTTGCTGCAGAGCGGCTTGGAGCTCACGGGGGGTGACCCCTTGAGTCTGGGCACGCGCGGATCCGGGGAAACGGTCCAACTTGGGGCCGTCGGCACAGGGCGGAGGCCCCACCAGCGCAGTGCTGTGGGCGTTTCCAAGGCATGCTGGCTGCGCACACACCGATTCCACGCATGCCACGGCTGCTCCCTAGGAGAGTCCCCCCAGCGGGGGTGGGGGGGGACAGAATTACACCGTTTCTTCCACTGCTTCGCCCTGGCTAAGCTTAACCCTTCGTGGCCTGCAGTGCAGCGGGAGGGGGCCGCGGAGAGGCGCTGGGGCCAAACAGGACACCCCCGGGTGCTCAGGAACAGGCTGCCCCCAGCGTTGCTGCCAGAACCGCGCCTGCTGGCGGATCACCACGTCCCGGAGGAACCCTTGCAGGCCCCAAGGTAGGGCCCGGTTCAGCGGCAGGCGCAGCCCCACATGCCGAGTGACCCAGGACACTGAGAGGGGAACTGGGCCCCCGTGGAACCCGCATCCAGGCCAGAGCCCGGCCACGTGTGACTCACTGGGCCGTCGCGCCAGAGGGGCGGGCAGCCCGCGAGGAGTCGCCCTGCCACCTGCCCTGGCCCTCAGGACCGGGTGCGCGCCCACCTCTCGCGGCTCCAGCCTGACCTGCTGCCCGAGTGCCCTGTGCCTGGGAGCTGCTGCTGCCTTTGCAGCCCAATGGGCGTGGAGCCACTGCTGTGTGAGCACAGAGCCGCCTGCCCCCCTGCCCCCCCCAGCGTGCACCAGCTGTCCCCCTCCAGCGCGCACCGGCTGCCCCGCCCCCCCCAGCGCACACTGCCTGCCCCACCCAGCACACACCGTCCGCCCCACCCCCTCCAGCGTGCACCGGCTGCCTCCCCAGCCCCGCCCTGCCAGTGTGCACTGGCTGCCCCGCCCTCCCAGCGCGCACCGCCTGCCCCGCCCCTCCCCCCAGTGCTCACCGGCTGCCCCTGTTGTGGGTGAGCTGTAGACCCGTGCGGGGGCCGCCGAGTTCAGGTGGGGGCACGAACCCCCCGGGCCGCTGCTGGAGGGTCAGTGGCGCTTTTCCTCGCCAGGTTTACGGAGCTGGTGGACGGCAGAGGGAGAGTCAGCGCCCCGGTCAGCAGCTCGCCGAACCAGCCCCTAAGCGTGAGAACACGTATGTATCGCCCGGCCCCCTGCGGCATGGGAGCAACCCCCGCCCGGGCTGCCGCTCTGAGCCGCTTGCGGGGGCAGCGCCTGCCCCACAGGGCGAGGGAAGTCTCGCTCTCCCCCTGCAGCGCCAAGGAGCAATCTGGCCAGGGCGGAGATGCCGTGGGCAGGGTGGGGCAGGAGGCGCTGGCGGGGGCCCGTGCTGGTGCCGGAGCGACGCTGCTTCCGCACTGGCCTGGGCCCTCTTGGGGCGGGGTCAACCCCAGCAGCCTCGCCAGACTGGCTTGCACGGAGCCTGCCACAGGCAGCTGCCAGCCGGGCTCAGACCCACTCAGCCTTTTGGGGGGCTCGTGCATCCTGCTTGGCCCCACAGCCCCTGCCCGCCCACTGGCCAGGGCGTGGGAGACGTCAGCTTTCTGAGCCCTCCCGCTGCCGCTGGGCTCTGGGTGCTGCCTGGCTCACCTAGGACGGGTTGCCAGGTGCCCAGTATTCACCCGACAGGCCGCTATGTTCACCTCCTGCCCGGTAAAAAGTTCAGAGCAGACCGGACCCGGAGCTGCCCTGCGCTGCCCGGTATTTTCTGAATTTCCCCGGCCAGGAGGCGAAAATGCCGGGCACCTGGCAACCCTACAAACACTCAGTGCCCGGCCCCCAGCCCCGCCCCATGCTTACCTGGTTCCCCAAGGTTGCCAGCCAAAAGACCTAGGGGAAGCAATGCTTTCCCCAGGGTCTTAGTGCTCAACTGCGCCCCTGTTCCTATCCCTGCCCTCACTCTTAAAGGGGACATGCTGTTTTACAAGTCCTTGGACTTTTTTTGGGGGGGGGGGGGGGGGTTGCTCACTTTGGTCTCCCCCCCTTTTTTTTCCCTTCAACAGAATTTTTTCCCGGTGTTTGTTTGGGTTTTTTTGGGGGGGGGGGTTGGTATTTTTGTTTCAACCATCTGCCAACCCTACTAAAGATCACTTGTTGCTCTAGAGCCTGAGGTGCCGGTGAAGCTGGAAAACTTGGAGGAATCAACCAGTCGGGTGGGCCTGGCCCTGCAGCTGCCAGAGTCCGAGAGCCAGAAGCGAGAGCGTAAGTCTGGCCAGGGGGTTCTGTTCCCAGCTGGGACCCGCCTGTTAAAGCTGGTCCCCCGCGCTAACCTGGGAATCCAGACCTGGCCCCACGGCACGCTGCGGGGTCAGAGCCAGGCGCTAGCAGACCAGCTCCATGGGGATCGGGGCCGCATCTCCTCCAGCGCGCCTGGCCTGGGGCAGCGGCTTGAAGGAGGAGGCTCCAGCTGCCTGGGGCAGGACAGAAGCAGGGGAGACAAGGCATCGCCTGGCTGGCGCCTTCTAACCCAGCACGCAGGCTGCAGGCTAGGCCCTGGGGGTGGGCAGCTCGCGGTGAAAGCACCGGCCCCGCGGGCCCCGAGCCAGACACCCTGATCCCCCACCACGCTCTGTGCCTCAGCAAGGCCCCCAGGCGCACCCGACCCGGGGCCCCGGAGCCTCGCCAGCGGGAGCTGAAGGCGGCTGGCTGGAGCCGGGTGCAGACACGTTCTTCTCTGGGGGCGGGCTCGGTGCCAGTGGACGGGCCAGGGACCCCCCAGCGGGTTTGTGGGCTACGCCTCCCTTGCAGCCCTGAAGCCTACACGAGGGGCTGCTGCACCCAGGCTGGAGCGGCCTGACACTGCGTTTGCTTGCAGGCGAGAGCCGGAACTGCTCCTCCAACCCCTGCAGGAACGGGGGCACCTGCGTCCCGGGCCGCGAGGCCCCCCGCTGCGACTGCAGCCCCGGCTTCAAGGGCAGACGCTGTGAACTAGGTGAGGCTCCAGCAGCCGGGCGGCCCCGATCAGCCCCAGCCTGGTGCCGGGGGTGCTGCCTGCGAGCCGGGGGGCGAGATGGGCAGGCGGGACGGCCCGAGCCAGGGCTGCAGCCGTCTGGGAGCAGGCCCAGGCCAGCAGCGAGCCCCTGTCCCGCAGGCTGGGCTGCTGTGAGCAGCTGTCCCAGGCAGGGTCAATCGCCCAGCAGCAGGCTGCAGCACCTGGCTCGGAGGAAGAGGCCTCCCCCGCCTCTCTGCCCAAGCAGCCCTAGTGGCGGGGAAGGGGCAGGGGGGAGGAGACAGACCAGGGGGGGCGGGGGGGAGAGACTGCTCCCTGCTAGCACCTGGCGGGGGAGGGCAGATTTGGAGCCAGTCTGCCCCGCCCTGCCTGGGAAAAGCTTCTCTGCCCGTCCCTGGCCGTCTGGCCCCAGGCCACTGCGGAGCACTAGTGTCTGGCTTGGCAGCAGCTGCTGCCCCCCAGGGAGGTGGGGGAGCCGTTGGCATCATCTGAAGCCCGGTTTCTCTCCCCTTGCTCGGCTCAGCCTGCAAGAAAGTGCCCCACTCCTGCACGCGGCTCTACTCCGAAACCAAGTCCTTTCCTGTCTGGGAAGGCGGCGTCTGCCATTACCTGTGAGTAGCACCGGCGCCGGGTGCCATGGGGCGGCACCTCCCCCAGGGCGGGGCTGGCTGCTAGCGGCTCCTCTGACAGGCGGAGAGCTCTCGGCCCGCTAGGGCCGCAGCCACGCGGACAGCGAGTCCGCCCCTCGGCTGACGCGGTCACACCCCCCCGCCGGAGCGGCTGCTTCACCGGGGCAGCGCCAACGATCCCAGGGCTGGCGCAGTCAGCTCCGGCCACGTTTCGAGGGTGTCGTTGGACGCCTCGGCCCAGCAGCTGGCTGGCTGGCAGCTCCCCGAAGCGCTGGGGAGAGGCTGGCCGGTAAGCAGGCCGGAGCTGGGGTGCTTTTTTCCCCATGCTATGCAGAGTGCCCCTCGCAGCAGAGCCGAGGTGAAGAGCTGCCAGCGCAGTCCTGGCTGAGAGCAGTGCCTGGTGGGGCAGTGGGGCAGGACCCCCACTCACTGGGCTCTTCCCCATGCCCCTAGAGTCCCTGCTGCTGGTTAGCCACGTCACTCTCCGGACAAGCCCCCTCGCCACGCATCAGCCCTACCCTCCATTTCCGCAACTGGGGCCCTGCTTGCTGGGCAGCACGCAGGCCTAGGAATCCCCTCGGCACTTGGCCAGTCGGCCGAGCGGCCCGTGCTCCCTGTGGCGAGCTCGACCACCGTGGGACACGGCCCCAGGATGCCCAAACCCCACCCCACGAGCAGCCGTGGGTCCCAGCGCCTGCGGCCCGGCAGGGCTCCAGCCTTCTCCCTGCCTCCAGCTAACTGTCCTCGCTGTGCCAACAGATACAAGAGGGTCTACAGAGTGCACCAGGACGTCTGCTACAAGGAGAGCTGCGAGAGCACCGCTCCCAAGACAGGCAGCAGGTAAGCCAGGGCTCCCATTGCCAAGAGACTGGTCGTGGTGGGGGCCCAGGCAGGCAGCATTCGAGGGGGCCCACCCCCAAATCCGTCCCAGCTGCCTGCAGGCAGCGAGGGCTGGTCCTGTGCGCATGAGGGGCTGGCTCGGCTCGGGCGGGGCGTCTGGAGAGCGTGGGGCAGCGGGGACCTTGGCGCCTGCTGGTGGGTGGCGGCCGCGGCGAGCAGCATGAGTCTGAGAAGCGAGGCGCTGGGCTTGGGGCCCTGGGACACAGGACCGCCCTCCGGGCTCATGCCTCACTAGTGCTCGTGCCCACAAGACCCCTCTCTCCTTACAGGACACCGGGCCCCAGTCGCGCACCGAAGGAGCCATAGAGTAAGTGCCTGTCTGGGCGGGGCGTGGGAGGGGCTGCCCAGCGGTCCTGTGCACGGTGGCAAGGGCCAGAGGGCTCACCACAGGGCGGGCAGGGAGAGGCTCCCCTCCCGGTTCCCAGGGCACTCGGCTGGAAGGCTGCGAGCGAAGACGGGCCGGGGAGGGCAGTGCTTTGACTACTGCCACTCGCTGGGCAGCAGCTCTCAAAACGCTACAGAAAGGCTGGGACTCGCTACGAGGCCAGATAAGAAGCCTGGCACTATACAGCTCTAGATAAATCCACAGCCTCTGGAGCGCTGGGCAGAGGCGGTTGGCCCCCTCCGCAGATACGCTGAGATTGGAGAGTCTAGAAAAGGGCAACAAATGTCTGGGGCAGGGAACGGCTGCCACTGGCCTGGGACTTTTCAGCTTGGAAAAGAGATGACTAAGAGGGGATATGACAGGTCTAGAACATCATGACTGGTGTGGACACAGTGCTAAGGAAGTGCTATTTACGCCTCCTAACACTAGAGTCACCCAAAGAAATTAATAGGCAGCAGGTTTAGAACAAACAAAAGGAAGTTTTTCTTCATGCAGCGCAGTCAACCTGTGGAACTCCTTGCCAGAGGATGTTGTGAAGGTCAGGACTATAACAAGGTCAAAAAAAGAGAAAAACCTAGATAAGGTCATCAAGGGTAGGTCCATCAATGGCTATTAGCCAGACTGTTTGCCAGAAGCTGGGAATGGGCGGATAGATCACTTGATGGTTCCCTTTTCTGTTCACTGGGTGAGATGGACCTTTGGTCTGACCCAGCCTGGCCGCCCTGATGTGAACTGTGGCAGATGGTTGTAATCAGAAGGGAAGGGTCCCTAAAGAGACTGGGCCTGCCCCTGTGACAGACAGAGAAGAGAGCAGAACACCAAGGCCCACCAATACATTCAGGGACACACCCAAACTTTCTGGCCAGACTCCGTGGTAGCGGAGCGCCGTCGTATTCAGACAGTTAATGGCGTGAGTGTGGACAAAGCCACCCTGTGAACCGCTGCACCACGTGAACAGTTACTAGCCTAGCCTGGGCTACGCTAGCACGGCTCACGTTTTCCCTTTTTCCTCCCCTGTTGCTGTTGGCTCAAAGGTATTTCCTTCCCAGCCGCCAGCCGTGTCCATTCCAGGTCCTGACGGGGCATCTCAAAGTTTCCACTTTTCCCCAGGCCAGCGGCAGAGCTGGGAATTGAATCCCAGTCCCTCTGCCTTTCCCACTCCCTCCCCTGCCCTCCTGGTGGCAGAGCGGCCAGGGTACAGCCTCCTGCTGCCACTTAGGGGTGAATGATCTGAGGCCAGAAGGGACCACGTGACCCTCTCAGACCTCCTGCGTCTTAAAGGTCACCTGCCCATCCTCTGGCTCCTCACGTCACGGCTCACGCTAGAGAATTCACCATTCACACTAGCGTAAAGCGGCAAGGGGCCAGGCGAAACCCCCAGGGTCTCTGCCAACCCGACCCCAGGGGCCATTCCTTCCTGAGCCCACACGTGGCAATCAGCCGGACCCAACCACCAGAACCCGCCCCATAGAACCTGCTCCAGTATCTTTCAATCTCGCCAGGCAAAGCGCAAACGCCAGTGCTCCAGCGCCCTTGGTGTGCGTACGACCCCGCACCCCATAGCTTTGCCTTGGCCAGAGCAAATCCATATTCACTAACACACGGGGCCCTTGCCAATTGCAGCGCGGGAGCTGAACGCTGTAAGAGCAACCTACAGGGCCAAAACCCGCAGGGAACGGGGACCCCTGGTCCTACGCTCTTACGGGCAAATACGCTCCGCCAGCCAGCCCCGGGAGCCAAGGAAATGCGTCGGCGTGCTCCCCGCTAACGCGAATGCTCTCTCTCCCCATAGGCTTCAAAGCACTAGGAGCTTCATCTCACCAGTTCTAAGGGCTTTCAAACACCAGGAAGATCGGCTCTACAAACTGGGTCCAAAACGGGGGGAGGTATCCTACGAGGAGTCACCGCCCCCCCAGCCGGTTAGGGACACACTCAGATTGGCACCACACAGGCACCCCAGGCCCGCACACCGGCTTTCCTTATTGCAGCCGTCGTCCTTCCCATCCCCAGAATCCATCTGGGGCAAGCCAGCTCACCGCAGCGTGGTTGTCCAACGGGGCGAGCCGTCTCTGTCACCCAGGCCTACTCAAGTGAGCCCGCAGCTGCACAGGCATTGACAGGGCTGAAATCAGCCTCCGGCTTGCCAGCATAAGCACCCAGCCGTTGAATTGCAAATCCCCCACAACTCGAGTTTCATGCCACCCCGTGCTCCTTAGATACGAGCCCACACCCGACCTACGAAGCCCCAGCAGAGAAGCCAAGTATTTCCCTGCACAGCCACATTAACACCAACTCCCAGTGACCTGAACTGATGAGGGTGGAAAATAAAACGGACGACACATTGCCCCTTCTCTTGTACCGTCAATGCCTTGTTTTTAAGAACACTGTGCTGATTAGCGGTCAGTACTGGCTGTGTTTTAACGGAGTGGCAGTGTGTAGCTCAGAAACACGCCTGGAGCACCTCACGATGTTTTCCTCCCAGGAAAGGTTAAGGCTCAGAAAGGTTTTGCTCCCGTCCTCATTTTTATAACACACCCACACACTGGCCTATGCAATCGTCTCAAGGCTCTGTAGCGCTGCCCGGCTCAGAGCACGTTTCAGCTGATGTAGTAAAACGCTGGAATGTGCAGCCGGAACCGAGTTAGGAAGTTTCCAAAGCGCTTGTCAGCTGTAAGCCACTTCTCTGCAGCTTTAGACTTTGAACCAGGTAGAGCCAGGAAGCTGACAGTGCCCCCGCGCCTGGCATCCAAGCACCAGTTCACTCTGTTACAGCTGTGCTTAGGTACTGGCCACAATACCAGCCATGCAGGCTCAAGCAAAGTGTTTAGCTTTTCCATTTCCTAGCTTTTGAGTTTGTAGGACACTAACTGCACCGAGGTTGTGTCTTCCTGGGCACAGCGTATACCCTAAGTAACATGTGCCAGAGAGATCGCTTAGCAATGGCCCTGCGGCCAGGTTGCAGGAGCTGTATACAGGTGCACCTCGGGCTGACGGTCAGCGGGGTGTAAATGTAAATACCGTTTCCGTAGCAAAGGCGAGGCCGGCTGTGAGCAGAACACAGCGCAGGCCTTACCAGCTCCCCACCGCAGCTGGCCTCCCTGCTCTGAGCACCGCCAGGCACGTGGAACCTGCCAGCTGGCAGAATGCCCTTGCCCACGCAGGCGGAGCACAAACCGGCTCAGGGACCCTTTGCCTCCCGGCTCCAGCCGCTGCCGAGCTCGGCCCAAGAACGACCCGCTTGAGAGAGGCTGCCAGGAACCAGACTGGGAGGCAGATGGGTTGCCAGGAACAAGGCTTCCTAAGGGCCACCCACAACGCCAGCGTCCCAGCTTCACCTCACTAGCCATGGGGAAGGAGGGCCCTGCTTCTGGGACATGGGAGGAGGCCCAGCAAACCTTGCCGTTACCTGGGGAGGCCAGAGAGAGTGGGGGCCAGGAGACCAGGGCTCAAACAGCCAACATGGCAAGTGGGGCTGACAGGCCCCGTTCCCAAGCGGGTCTGTCCCACGTCCCAGCTGGCAGCAGACAAGGACCTGCCTGCAAACGGTGACCGAAGGCGCAGGCAGCCTGGGGCTCAGAAGCCCACTGCTGGGTAAACGTCTTGAGTTGTCGTGCAAATATCCCTTTAACTGGAAACAAAAGCAACCCTGCGAGGCGGGCAGGAGTCCCTTGCTGCCCAGCTCTGGCAGCCTTCGAGCGCAGATCTCGGGCCACACCACCAGCAGCTGGTGCTTACCCGCGCCCTGCGCCCCCACGTGCACCAGCAGCCCATGGCCCGGCAGCAGACGCGGTTGTGTCAACGGCCGCAGCGTCCTGGGCCATCGCAGACTGAGCACAGCATGTAACGCAGCAGAAAAAGATTTGATCTTGTTCAAACATTCGTTGTTTTGTTTTCTAAATAAAAATACAATGGCTAGCCACTGGTGCCAATCCCTTCTCTCAGCCCACAGCGCCGCTGCACTAGCCACCCACACCGGGCCCCGGCCCTGCTCTCCCAAGCCCCCTCGTTCCTCTCCCCTCCGCCTTGCCCACTCGCCCCAGGCTGCCTCCGAGGCACCTTGGGCGCTTTCCTTCCCCAGCCAAACAATCCAAGCACCGCCCGTCACCTCCCCTCACAGGCCCCCCCAACCCAAGCCCTCCACTCGGGGCCACACGAAACATCTGTGCTCCCGAAGGCAGCCACTTGCCTTCCTAGCTCCCAGCGGGAGCAGCTCTCCCTTCCTCCCAACAGCTGCCTTGGTGGGGGAAGGGTCAGGCGGGACAGACCTGTCCGAGCGCAGCATCTAGCCCAAAGGCAGCTGTGCTCAGAGGGACCAGGCGACACTTGCCTGCTGGGGCATGGCAAGCGGACTCGCCCTCCAGCCACACCGCTCCGGGCAGCAGTCCCCTGCCCCCCGCGCACTGTCCAGCAATCAAAGAGCAGATCCTGCTTGGACACCTCCTGCAGCACCGGGCTGGGGGGGAAATCAAGCCAAGTGACACAGACAGGCACTCGCTTTATTGGGTTTACACAGCCGCCCGGAACAGAGGCCTCGGCACAGCATGGCCCAGGTTACCTGTGAGCAGTGAATGCTCCAGACAAGTGGTGTCATGGTGACACCATTGAGCACGGGGTCAGAAGGGAATGCCAGGAGCAGCCAAGATATGTGGCTGCCCCAGCAGCTGGTTCCCCCAATGACTCTTTGGCCACGCTCTTACTGAAGCTTGGGGGCAGGAGTTCAGTCTCCTTCCTCGCTGTCAGATCTTTCTCCTTCCCCGTCACTGACTGAGTCTCTCTCTTCAGACGCTGGATCCAGATCCACCTCCTCCCGAGCCAGCAGCTTCTTAAACACCTCAAACTCTTCCAGCGAGGAGTGAGCTATCTTGGCCAGGAAGTCCCCTTCTGAGACTTGGATGATCTCCTTCAGTTTGGGGTTGACAATCTGGGTCTGGCCTTTTTTGTCAGGGGTTTGATAAAGTCCCAGGCGCTCCAAGAAGATGTGCCGGTTCTTGACCTCAGCCATTGGAGTTTGGAAGAGACCAGATTTCACCAGTGCTTTGTGCTTTACTCCCATTCTGAAGTACACATACTGCAGAAAAAACAAAGGGAGAGTAAAAATACAGCCCAGCCCAGGACGTGGGAGAAACAGACATTTGTTTTGCTGCTGTCAGCCTATCCCAGGAAACACACTGGCCTGGAGCTAAAGGGCTAGAAAAGTTCTGTCTCACTTCTCCCGTCGACGTACACAGGTGACTCGCGGCAGAGAAATCTGAACTGAGGCTAAGGCTGTTAAGCATTTTTGCATCGACTATTCGATTAGTCAATAGGGGCGCCTCCGCCTTTGAAGTGTAGCAGCAGCCGCAGGGTCCCCAGTTCACCGCGGCACTGCCGCTTTGAAATGCCGGGGGAAGGCCAGCGTCGGGCTCCCTGCAGCATTCCAAGTGGCAGCGCCGCACGGAGCCCAGCGTCACTGATCCTGGGCTCCATGCGGCGCTGCTGCTTTGAAATGCCACGAGGAGCCTGAAGCTGGGCTCAAAGCGGCAGTGCGGCACGAAGTCTCCAGCTGCCCCCAGGCTCTGTGCAGTCCCTCCCCCTGCTGCCTCTATCTCAGGGCTACTGAACTTTGGGAGCCCCAGGGGGCCACAATGATACTCTCAGCACATGCCGAGGGCCGCAACTTAAGTGTGGTTGTGTATACGAGCAAATATATATGCAGATAGATTCTCTCACACTGACGGGCATGAATACAAAGGTTAAGGCAAGAGTACACAACACGCAGGCCCCATTTCAGTCAGTTCTGCTGATCTGAATACAACGCAACATTGGCCCGATTGCCACCCCTATGACAGCACTTCGAATGAGCAAGGAAGTCCAGGACTTTAACTACTAAAATGCATCTCGACAGAAGACCATTTTATTGACCCCTTTTTTGGTTTGGTTCCCACCCACGGGCCGCATGTTGAGCCCCGCGTAACCCCAAACGGGCCGCAGGCCATGTGTTGAGTAGCCCTGCTCTATCTGATGGAGGCAGCAAGGGGGAGGACAGCGACCAGTCGACTCTCCTGTCGACCGTCCGATAACCATTTGCTTATCGGACAGTCGACTAGTCCTTCACGTCCCTAAGCGAGGCAAGCTCTCAGAAGAGCTTAGCGCTGTGCACACTGGCAGCAGGTTCACCAAGACTAGCGCCTGCCCCACAAAGGTTACACTGGTGACGAGGAGAGGAGCACACGAGCACAGCAGAGATCTTGAGGCTGCTTGGAGGGTGGAAGAAATTGCACATTAATCACAAGTGCACTCGGCTGCTGCGTTTCGGAGGGCCGCTGGGAGAGGGGGCCCCAAGCCAGTAGACCCCTGGCCGCTGTAAAAGGCAATGGAACTCTGAAGTGCTGGTGTTCGTAGCACAGCCAGAGCCAGCCAAGCAGAACCTGTCTGCACAGCGCCCGTGTCTTCCCTGCACACTGCTCCAGGCCCGCCCCAGCAATGGCCTCGCCTTCTGGTCCCAGGCGGGCTTCTGTGGCGCACAGCACAGACCCTATGGGGAGATAAACACGGCGAGTCCCACTCGGGTGTTACTCCCCGTGGCCCTGGAGTTCAAACCACCAGCCAGACCTTCCGCTGGCTTCCTGCTGCAGCTCCCCACAGGCCCAGCCTCACCTGGAATTTGTACTCCAGGTCACCTGGTTCCTCCAGCAAGACGCTAGGGCAGCGATGCAGAATCTCCACCACCTGATCCACAGTGAAAAGACACTTCTCCCTGAGCACCCGCACCACAGCGTCTATTTTCTTCCAGGGCAAAGTGAAGATACCGGGGCAGCGGCTCACCACTCGCTGCAGGGTCCCTGCCTCGGACAAAAGGGCAGATCGTGAGACACGCTCAGCACAGAGGAGAGGATGAATTACGGGGCCCGGGATCTGCAAGGGAGATCTGAAGCAGAGGGGGATTGCTCTGCCTCCTCCTTCTGGAGTGGAGGGAAGCGATTTAGACCCCCCTGCGGAGCGGAGATGGGGTTAATTAATTTCCTGACTTCCCTTCCCATGACCATGGCTGTGATTTCTGGCAGTGGGAACAACTGCTAACGCACAGCTGATGGGGCGATGTTTTGAACCCCACCAGAGGCCGAGCTAGAAGCTGCCTGGCGTCGTGTGCCCCATTTAGGTACGTAACATCCCTGGGACGACGCCCCTGTCTGACGGCAGGGCTCTTCCCTGTCCCGCTGCAGGTCTGAGGGGTGCTGCCAGGACACCAGAACAAAACAGCTCCAGCTCCAGGAGGGCAACCGGCGAGAGGGGACACTGAGGGCACGAGGTAATTCTGGCAGCACTTCAGCACTGCCTCTCGTGCAAGGCAGTAAGCATGCAACACCAAGGCACCTTCCCCAAGGCCCAGTTTCCGCAGGGAGTCTGCGCGGCGCCTCAGCTGCAGGGCTGTCATCCGTAGCACGTCAGGGCTCTTCTGCAAGGCCTTCAGCGTGGAGTCCGCATCCAGGCCCAAGAGGAGGAGCTCAGAAACCACTGCCAGCCGCGTCTGAAGAGCCAGCTTGGGCTGCAACCCGAACAGCTGCACTATCTGGGCATTACTGAATCCCATGTCCGAGAAGGAATCCAACACCTTTTCCAGCTCTGAGCTCCCTATCTCAGCTCGCCTCTGCTGTGCCGCCAGGGACAGACGGACAGCTTCCAGGAGCCGCCCGCTGGCTGTCGGCTCATTGCTGTCCTGCTCACTACCACTCCATTTGGAGGAGGCCACAGATGCCAGTCTGCACCCACTGCTGAACAGAGGACAGAAAGAGGCAGCCGATGCAGCAGACGGAGAGGCATACAACCATGATGGCAGCCGTGGAGCGCTGGGGGCCACCCTGCATCCCCGCAGGATCTGCGGAAACACACCACAAAACAAACAAATTGCAAAGAGTCAGCAGGAAAGGGTGAGAGGGATTAGAAAGAGGAGAGAGCTTCCAAATCTTTGAGTCCATCCTCCTGCACTGTGGAAGATGCAACTCAGTAATGGACAGTAACCCAACACTTCACCTAGGACTGAGCACACAGCACTCACTGGCTTGCTTGCTTGTCTGAAAGAGTGACTGCAGCAGCCCAGATTTTCATTCATTCCACTAGTCTGAGGTGCCCCAAAGATCTTCTTGTAACTGATTTCATTTTGTTTTTTAAATAAAAAAGAGAAAAAAAAAACAAGTTAAATAATTCTTCACAAATCTGGGATGTTGGCGGAAGCAGCAATGGAAGAAACACTCACTTTTCCAGCAGTATTTCCTACAGAACAGTTTCCAAAGTCCCCCGGTCAAAAATACAAAGCCGCTTTTGTTTAACACAACAAAACTAAAGGGAAAATGAACCTCCTGTCATTTGTTTCTCATTATTTTACCTCACATGAAGCATCCAAGTCAAAATAAAACACGGTCTTTCTGAGGTCTACTATCTAGTTTATGCAAACAGAAGCCCTAGTAGGGCAGAAGTCCAACAGTTAAGATGACTGAAACTGCTCCAGTAAACTCTAGATTATAGATTACTACATTAAAACAAGAAAACAAACATGCTCGGGTTGCAAAGTCAAACCCGCATAAATTAGGAAATGCCTGGATTGAGGCTGCCCCTGCAACTTTCATTTGGCCCTCTCATGCATACACATCACCAAAGTCTCTAATTCCACGATCACAGGCTATTTTTTGCACAGGGCTCCTTCATTCAGTGCACATGGAGGGTGCTTGCTGACCAACTTGAGGCAGCTGGGAACCGATTTTATTGGCATTACATAGCAGTCTATGTTAGGGATGTTAAATTTAGATTAATTGGCTAATTGAATAGTCGATGCGAACTGCATCGACTATTCGATTAGGGCACCTCTGCCTTCGAAGACACTTCAAAGGCAAAAGTGCTGCGGGGAGCACGGGGCCAGCAGGGCACTCAAGCGGTCCTGGGCTCCCCGTGGCCTTTCAAAGCGGCAGTGCCGCAGGGAGCCTGGTGTCAGGCTCCACATGGCGTTTCAAAGCAGCAGTGCATGTGGAGCCAGGGTCAGTGGGGGAGTGCCCAGCTGACTCCAAGCTGCATGTGGCGTTTCAAAGCAGCAGTGCGTGTGCAGCCAGGGTCAGTGGGGGAGTCCCCAGCTGACTCCAAGCTGCATGTGGCGTTTCAAAGCAGCAGTGCTTGTGGAGCCAGGGTCAGTAGGGGAGGCCCCAGCTGACTCCAAGCTGCATGTGGCGTTTCAAAGCAGCAGTGCGTGTGGAGCCAGGGTCAGTGGGGGAGTGCCCAGCTGACCCCAAGCTGCATGTGGCATTTCAAAGCAGCAGTGCGTGTGGAGCCAGGGTCAGTGGGGGAGTGCCCAGCTGACCCCAAGCTGCATGTGGCATTTCAAAGCAGCAGTGCGTGTGGAGCCAGGGTCAGTGGGGGAGTGCCCAGCTGACCCCAAGCTGCATGTGGCGTTTCAAAGCAGCAGTGCATGTGGAGCCAGGGTCAGTAGGGGAGTCCCCAGCTGACCCCAAGCTGCATGTGGCGTTTCAAAGCAGCAGTCCCCAGGCTCCACACGGCACTGCCACTTTGAAGCACCCCCTTCCTTCCCCCCCATGCTGCCTCTTTCTGATAGAGGCAGCAAGGGGGGAGTGACTAGTCGACTGGTGTGCTGACTATCCGATCAGCATTTGCTTATTGGAAATCAACTAGTCGTTCACGTCCCTAGTCTACATTCAAAGCACAGCTCCCACTGACCAGCTGGAGCAGCAAGTGCTCTGCATTAGGGATGTAAAAGAATAGTCCATTAGTCAACTACCCGCCTTGCTGTATCAGAGGCAGGAGGGGAGGCAGCAGGAGTCAGTGCTAGGGGGTGACGGCTTAAAGAGGCAGCAGCGGTGGTGCTGGGGGGAAGGAGCAGGCTGCTTTGGCCGCACTCCGTCCACAGGGGGTCCCAGCAGGCAACGGGGACCCCTGCAGACAGGGCTTGCTGCTGGCTGGGCAGGCAGCCTGGCTCATGCTGGGACCAAACCCCACTGCAGTTCTGCAGTTTAAAGGGCAGAAGGAGCCGGGCAGCTTGCTCCCTCTCCCCCGCCAGCTCCTACTGCATTTTAAATTGCAGAGCCACAGCGGGGTTCGGCCCCGCACCCAGCGCCAGCAGGGCCTGAGCCAGGCTGCCGTCCCCTATCGAGGAATCGTTAAAAATTCGATCAACTACTCGATTACTAAAATAACCTAACTTTAACATCCTGACTCTGCACCTCTGCAAACTGGACCCCACGTATCTCAAGCTCGGCAGGCAGAAAACGAAGAACTCGAGAGAAAAGCTTCACGCAAATGGCTTGCCCAGCATCACACAGAAACCGTGGCAGAGGCAGGAACAGAACCCAGTTCTCCGGGAGCATCCTGGGATCCAGCCTCCATCCCTGCCCCCGTCCGCTCCACCAGCGGAGCCTGGCGAGTCGGCGCCGGACCAGGCTGCCCATTGGAAGGACTCGGCAGCCAAGGGCCAGCAGAAGCGGCTGCGCTCGGAGTGCAGAGCGGGGACCCGCGACCCTCAGGAGCTGTGGGGCCGACCCCCAGGCCAGGGCAGCGCACAGGGTCCCCGAAGGGGGAGGCCGGGTCCCGCCCGCCACACAGTGCACAAGGCTGGTTCGTTCACAGCGACACCCGCTTGGCACCCCTTCCCCCCCAGCCTCTCCTCTTCGCCCCCCGGCCTCCCCACCCCTGCCCCGCCTCTCCTCGCCCCAGCCTCCCCACCCCTGCCCCGCCAGCCTCCCCACCCCTGCCCCCAGCCTCTCCTCTTCGCCCCAGCCTCCCCACCCCCGCCCCGCCTCTCCTCTTCGCCCCCAGCCTCCCACCCCCTTCCCTCAGCCTCTCCTCGCCCCGGCCTCCCCACCCCTGCCCCGCCAGCCTCCCCACCCCTGCCCCGCCTCTCCTCTTCGCCCCAGCCTCCACCACCCCTGCCCCCAGCCTCTCCTCTTCACCCCCAGCCTCCCCAACCCCGCCCCGCCTCTCCTCTTCACCCCAGCCTCCCCACCCCTGCCCCCAGCCTCTCCTCTTCGCCCCCAGCCTCCCCACCCCCGCCCCGCCAGCCTCCCACCCCTGCCCCAGCCTCTCCTCTTCGCCCCCAGCCTCCCCACCCCTGCCCCCAGCCTCTCCTCTTCGCCCCCAGCCCCCACCCCGCCCTCCTCTTCGCCCCCACCCTGGACTCCCCCGGCCTCCCCCAGGCCCTGCCCCTAGCGGCGGTTCTACGCCCCTCCCCGTGCCTCTCACCTGCGCACAGGCCCGCATGGCGCCGGACGCTGCGCGCGCAGGGCTCAGAGCGGCGAACAGGGGCGGGGCGCTGAGCTCACTGGCTCCGCCCCCTCTGACAGAGCCCTGGCCCCGCCCCGAGGCCCCGCCTTAGGAAGCGCTCAGCTGCTCCTGAGCCAGCCCGGAGCCCCCTCTGGCCCCCCCAGCCCGGAGCCCCCCTCTGGCCCCCCCAGCCCCAGCAATTCTCCCTCCGTGCGGCCCGGCCCGTGCTCAGGAGCCAAGGCAGCAGCCACTGGGCCAGTGTCTGAACACGGGAGGGGCGTGAACTCCTGTTTAATTAGCTAACCGGTTACATGTTAAGTTTAACCAGTTAACCTGATTAAATGGAGGGGGGGGCTGGAGCGCCCCGCCCCACGCCAAGGACTGGGGCTGTTCTCGCCAGGCTGGTGCACCCCTGCCTGTGGCATGTTCCCACTGGTTAACCTTAACAGGTGATGCTTACTGGTTAACCATCACATCCCTAAAACAGGGTAGCCACATTAAACATAGCCACTTTGGAATGGCCAAGCTGAATATTCCCTAAGTAGGCAGGTGAACCTAAGGAAGTCCTACCAGTGTTGTGCTCTGGCTACAAGTTTATCCCTCTGGTTTGTGGATTTTTGAGCAGTTCAGAGGGCTCAGAGTAAAGTCCCACATGACAAGGGAACAACAGCTGAGACTGAAAGCTTTTTGTTTCTTTAACCTTTTAGGTAGTCTTCAAAAGAGATTGGAAATCTAGAAGTTCAGCTCTATCGCACCCAGTGTTTTCTGACAGTCTATGGATGACTAGAGACCTAGAAGCCTAGGAAGTGGAATTATGGCTGAACTGAGAGGGGAAGTAGCTTTTATTCTGCATGTTTCAACATTTGTATTTTGCTTAAAACCAGGTTCTCTGTTAGAAGGAAAAGAAAACCCCAAAACTTAAAATTTAACATCTCAGGTCCCTCCAAATGAAGGGCTGAAAGCTTCCAAGTGAGAAGCCAGTGGAGTCATCTGGCAAAAATCAAAAGCGAAAGACACGGCCAAAGGGAAACTTTAAGAACTAAAATGTTTATTCTGTTCACTTCTAGGAAACAGTGATACAGCAACATTTTGATTAAAAGCCACAGCAAATACAAATATACTTTGCAGTGCAAAAAGTCAACCAGGTGTTAAACTTTCACTTTAATTCTACTGAGTAGATTACACTGTAAAATGTAGAGACACACGTTGGCTACAGGATTTTCCCAAAGAAATCTTTCGGGCACTGCTGTAGTAGTGAAAACAGAGATTTTGCTACAGGAGAACAAGGTCCGGCGAGGTGACTCTCTGGTTCCCTTTCATTTGTATGCACATCTCAGATGCACCTGTCCAGAATCCTTGAAACTTACCACATCATACATGAAGCATCCATTAGTGAGGGCATCCATACAGAATTCAATGAGCAAGGCAATCCCATAACACTGGAATTAGGTATTTGTGGATGCTGTACTGCAATACATATTTAGATACATAAACGCTAGCACTGCCCTGGGCTTTTGTGTTCAATTCCCCAATCTCCTGGACATCCACACACAGTGCACTAAAAACAGGCCCTAGAAATACTCTCTCATCTATCTACTGTACAGAATGAGAGCTCTTGGAAGAGATATGAGTGAGATTGGAGCCAAAATCTGACAGGTCGCGCTGCAGAAGTTCTGGTCTAGATAAACTTTTAAAAACCCAGCAACCACCACCAAAAAAAGGAGAGAATTAGGAAAAGTCTAGTTCAGTATAAGGTTCCATTGATGGAGTTACATTATTGAGGTTCTGACATCCCATGCAATTAGCCACAGACAAAGCCACGCATGCAATCTCTGCACTGCACTGCACTGCACGGCACGGCACGGCACGGCACTGCACTGCACCACCTTGATTACAGAGCGGGAAGCAAGCAGTCAAGCTTGATCTGATTTTGTGGTGCAGCGAGGATCACTTGAAAAACCAAACTGCATTTCTTACACCCTGCTAACAAGGCTTACGAGAGAACTACAAACCAAGGGGGCCAGTTTCTAAGCTTGACAACAGTCTTTGCGTATAGAGGAAAAAGGCACCCTCCACCACAACTCGCATGCCTCTAGTCCAGAAAAGCGCTACTGAACAGAGAACACAGTCAAAGACAACTGGCCACACTGGGCCTTGCACAGTACGTTTCACTATGAATTCTGTCAGAATCCAATCCCCTTAAAAGGAGCTGAGTCCGCTTCTCACAGCCATGAAAGGGACAGAGGATGATAATCAGCTGGTTCTTTCAATCCCCAGCTTCAGTCAGCAAACATTAGGGCCCCAGATTCTCAGGGCAAATGAGTGAAGGAAAGCCCGCAGTAACAAAAGCAGGCTGGCTCTCATGCCACACTGACCGCGGCTGGAAGGCTCATCCACCAGCAGTGCCAGGCGGAGTGCACACAAACAGGCTTTCAACGCTGCACTGCGCCAGGCTCGAGCAGATTCTGCTTCCCAACAGCCTCCTGGGGCGTGCTGCAGTGTCAGAGAGGCTGAGGTGACAGGACTCAGCTTTATACTAGGAAGACAAACCCTCACGTCAGATGGGGAGACTGGGTAAGTGTACTGCTGGATTCTGTTCCATCAACACAACAGACCACTCGGGCGCACAAGACCTGTCCAGCGGCAGTGCTGATGGCTCAGGGGAACGTAAGGGAGGAAAGGCACCTCTGGAGCCACTCACTGCAAGCGAGCTCCAGAAAAGTCCATCTGGAGGAAGCAAAAAGCTTCCGCATTTCAGAGTCAAGAATGGATCAGCCTGAAATCAAAGACTGGCTCTTTCACATCAGTCTCAAGCCCCTTCATATCACAGCTGCTGCTACAGCAAGCCAAAGGGGTACCAGTGGGGAGATTTCTCTCAATGGTGAGCAGCTCCTGTCTTCTTGTATGAAGGTTCATCTGTCGTTAAACCAGAAGTGCTTAATGGGAAGCTTCTTTTAGTTCTTGGGTGGACAGCAGGGGCTGTCCAGATGATGACGAAGAAGCTATTCTCCAGCCAGTGGGGGAAATATGCAATATGCTGATTGCCTGGCATCCTCCACGGGTCAGTCTCAGCACTGAAGATAAGCCAACCCTGGGTCTTGCTCCAGCTGGGGATCTGGGAGCTCATGGCCATAGGCATCATGGCTCAGTCTCCGCTGACTCTCCTGGCTCGCTCTGTGACTGCTCAGCACCGTGATTTCTGAAGTCATTGCTTTCTGAGGAGGAAGAACAAGACAGGGTGGAACAGGACCTTAGCGATAAGCCATAAACACTGGTCATCAGTCAGAATGTACACAGACCCTTAGTTTTTCTTCTCCCTCCAGGTACTCCACCCCTGCTCTGCCCCATGGCCCACCTCCACTCCACCCCTCCCCCATGGCTCTGCCTCTTCCTGTCCCTCTCCTGCTCTGTTCCCTCCCCAACACCCCCACCCATTCGCTGCCTTCCCCCGAGCCCCTTCCCAGCCACCCTACAGCGTGGCTAGTGGCAGCTGAATACCTGCTGTTTTTCCACAGAGTCAGCTCCTATGGGCGGGCGCATGCCTCAAGCACAGAGGCAGACTCCAGACACTAAGCCTCAGTCTGCAGTCGGGAAGCAGGCGTGTGCCAAATCTCTGCAAGCACTGAAGTTTAGCTTAAAGCAACGTCAACTGATATGGCCTAGCCATTGGAGCTGTGCTAATAGCAGCTCCGATTCCAGCTCCCCACACACCACATCCTCCTTGCCAACCCAGACTGCATTGACAAGATGCCTGTACCTAGTCTGTACCATTTAGGTGTCACTGGCAAGTGCTAAGCAGAAGCCCATCTATCCACAACAGCCATCTTTGAAACAATCTCAAGAGTCATTTCCTCATTATGCTCAGACTCCGCAGAGCTCCTAGTCGCATTTCCACCTCTCCCTGCAACCCTTATTCAGAAGCTACTGGGGGGTGTCATTTTCAAAGCCGTGTCCTACCTGGCCTGGCCCAGACATACACCTCTTCCCAAGTGTAATTAGCCAGGTTCACAGGCTGCAGCACCCAAGGGTCCACTAGTAGCTTTTGCAGGGTTGTGCGCTGCTCTGGAGCAGGGTGCAGGAGTCCAGACAGCAGAACCATCAGATCTGAGCAATACAAAGATTGGGAACGTTGGAGACCATATGAGGGGCACTCTGTCTCTGGCCTAGGCTGGGTCTACACTGCACAGCGGCCCAGCTGCGCCACTAAGCCCTGCCATAGGGCATGCACTGTGACTGCTCTGCCTTGGCCAGAGAGCTCTCCTGGTGACAAAGCGTTGTCCACATTGGCATGTTTTGTCGTCAAAACTTTTGTCATTGGGGGGTGTTTTCCTCATACCTCTGCCGACCAAAGTTCTAACAGCAACAGTGCAGCGCAGACTAGGGATGTCAAAAAGCAGTTCATTAGGTAACTGTGTAACCGCTGCAAATAGTGGCTACACGCCGTGGGCTCTGAATCAGCACGGGGTGGCAGCGTGTAACCGTTACAGTAACCAATAAGCTCAAGCTTAACAGTTAACCATTAAATCCCTAGCGCAGACACTGCCCAAGCTACTCTGACCTGCAGGTATGAGAAGCCAAGACACATCATAAATTAGGCTCAATACCTGTACGTTATTTGTTCCAGCTCATTCAGTTGTTAACTCTTTGGTGGTTTGGAGTAATGAATGAAGGCGTGAACACCCCAGAGTGAGGGTCTGGCATTTCAAATGCTGCCCGTGCAGGTAGCACACAGGTACTTCCATATGTGTAAAGAACGAGAGTACTTTCCTCAAAAGCAGGTGAATATACAAGTTTGCATGTCACAGCAATTTTCCAAACGGGAACTGATGTCTAATAAACTGACAGGATGTGAGAGACCGATTCCCAAGAGGACAGCAAACCCTGGAGAAATGAATATGCACCAGGCGCTTCCAGCAACACCACGGGTCTTTCTAGACAGATCTCTTCCACTATGGTCAGTTCCATTGGTAATGAATGGCAGGAGGAAATGAAAACTCACCTTCTGACACGCGACCAGGGGGATTTAGTACAGCCTCCATGGTCTCCTCTAATTCACAGAAGGGATTCTCGCCAAATACTAGGGTATAGAGGGTGATGCCAAGTGACCACATCTCCAGCTCCGGTCCCGGGTACCTACAAAAATCCAAGCCCACACAAACCCTACGAGATCGAAAGAAGTGGAACACACACTTATCGTGCGGCTGCGCATGCTATTTCGCAGTAGGAAAGTGAATGTGAAAATATTGTAGGTGTTCTACCCAGCTATCTAAATGCTCAAGCAGAAAAATAAACAGACACTCTTAGTTGTCCTAGCCTGGCTTCACGCACATAGTCCCTGGCCCTCTCCCCCAACACTTACTGTGCAGTTCTGCAAGTCAGTGGCAGTGTAAATGGGAGCACTTAGCATGAGGAGACACCACACAAGTTTCCCTCCTCCAGCTCTGTATTTTGCCTCACCTACCACACCTCCAGTTATTTTCGTCTTGGACCGCTCCGGAATAGAAACCGAACAGTTATGCCCAACTGCAAAGTGATGACACAACACGAACTAACAGCCACTGAAGGAACGGCTGCTTAGTTCTGCCTCGCCTCCAGGTGAAATCAGAACGCAGCCGTCCTGAGCGAGGCCTAGTACAGCTCCAATACGTGTCGGAGGGCCAGAAGATCAGACCAGCTATTGAACGGAGGTTAAAATTGGGGCTCATCTACACTTACAACCCTGCAGGTGCCATTGTAGCACTTAGTGAAGACGCCACCTACGTTGGTGGGAGAGTTTCTCTCGGCAGCATAGGACTCCACCTCCCGCTCTGCAAACTCAAACATTGCTGTACCGCTTGCCCTGACTCATCTTTTGAAGATTTCCTTCGCTACTGTGGCAGAGACGTCATTCCTCCCTTTCAAACAAAAGCGGAGACTTAGGAACACCTGAGGGATCTGAGGGCCCCTGACTGTTAGACCTTCAAACCCCCTCAAGGGGGCACACCTTCAAGTTGCAAAAGGCTGCTCCAAGGGCTCTGAGGTGGGAAATACCCAATTTACTTCAATGAGCCTAGCACAGATGCCAAGGATAATAGTTAAAACCTCATTCCGTCAGGCATTCTGTCACTCGGCCTTACAAGCGCCCTGCTCACAAGGAACACGTGAGTAGTTTTCATCCCAGCCCAGTACGTACGGATTGCCTGCGGAGCACTTCTGGTGAGCAGTACTCAACTGTCCCACAGAAGGTGTAGAACAGCTTGCCAGATTCCATGTAAGCAGCCGAGCCAAAGTCTACCAGTTTGATTGTGAAATCTTCAGCAATGATGATGTTTTCATCCTTGATGTCTCTATGGAGGATATTTCTGCAGTGAAGATATCCCACTGCTGACACTAGCTGAAGCACAAAGAGTATGAGATCACAATAGAGACATTTACATGAGGAATGCTTCTCTGGAATAGCCCAGAGCACAGCAGAAGTCTGAAAGGTGCAACTACATCATCTAAAAATCCACACCCCTGAGCACCACAGTGATGCCAACTTAATTCCCTGTGTACACAGTGCTTGGTCCACAGAAGAATTCTTCCTAGCTATCACCTCTCAAGGAGGTGAATTCACTATGCTGATGGGAGAGAATATGCTCAAGAGACACAGCAGTGTGGCTGCAGCTCTGCAGAAAGGATATAAAAACCAGATAATAGTGTAACTGTATAACCATTAAAAATCGTAGTGGTTACATGCTGCGGGCCCTGCAGTGTAAGTCTTATACTGCAGAGCCTGCAGCACGGGGCATCAGCTGGCTCTCCAGGAGCAAGGCTGGCAGCCAGAGCTGGTGCACACAGGGAACCGGCTTACGTGCACTAGCTCCCATCCCCACTCTGCAGTGCTTCAAGGGTAAACAAGCTCCTCAGTCACTTCCTTCTGCACAATTCATTCTGCAATGCCATCATTAAGCACAGCATCACAATGTGCAAACAATTCAGATCAAGTGTTAATTTTGGGACACCACAGTCCAGCCAAGCAGGCAGAGCAGAAAAGTAAGGGGGAGTTTTAGTTTACACAAAACTTGGTATGCCAGCAGTAAAGGAAAAGTATGCAAAATACCTGAGTCACTGAGACTTGGGGAAACCTCACTAAATATTGCCCCATTTGCAACAGCAGTTTTTATAGGTGACATTTTAGACCACTAGAAATCAGCCTTCCAAAATGTCCAGGTGGCACTCTCCAAATACCATGTGCTATCACAGAAACAGAGCAGTGCAAACAGGTTCACTGACTAATCTGTTTCAACTTTCCAGTGAAATAGCTTCCCCCAACATAAATATCAAACAGGCACATTCTCCGAAACATGCTTTGCTTCAAAAGTAGCTCTCACCTGCCTGAATATATAGCTTGCCAAGGGCTCATCCAAGTCAGGCCGATTATCAATGAATGTGAAAAGATCCAGACCTGATCCATGCTTCTCCATCACTAACTGGAAAAAGCGTCCATTTTCAAATACATCCTGCACCTATAAGTAACAGGCACGTCTTATCACGCTTTTTGTCCTTACAGCAATCTACAGACATTCACCGCCAAAGAGGGGCAGTGATCAAAGCATATTAGAATCTTCAGGGAATTCAATTTTTTTAACCACACAAAATCTCAGCATCAGTTGCCCAGCTTGTAAAATCGTCCAGGGTAAGCAGGGCAAGCCTTTGGAAAGGAAGCATTAGTTTCTGGTCTACTGCTCTTTTATGTCACCAGGTCACTGTCATCAGAAATCAAGACCCCTACGAAGTCTGAAGTATGCAGGAAGTTCAGAGGAAGCCTCCTCAAATCTTGAGATGCTCCGCTTGAACCTCTGGAGAAGGGTAAATTTCAACAAAATAAGCTTCTCATATCTTGGGGAGAATTAGCTCCCTTCTGCATACTCCCAAAGCCTAAACAGCTGGTAAAGGACCCAGGAATTCAGTCTGAGACTGGGGTAGTCCCAGGCAATTGCAAAAAGCTCTTATTAACAGGTGAATGTTAGGAGGAACTTTTGTCCAGATAATCCAAAGCACAACAGCTCATCTATTTAAACTCAGGAGCTACATCCAACTGGGCTGGCTGTCAGTGTTTTGCAGTAGTGCTCTTGGGAAATATATTTGGAAGCAAACTAAGATTTCTCTCTCTTCAAATGTGAGCGATTAGGGTGCCTTGTAGCCATGCTGTTTGTTCAGTTGCTGGGGTTAGAAGCACCAGTGATGAATCAGAGTTAAATCCCTCACATCCCTTTCTACAAACTTCAGAGGTTTCTCTTGCACTACGAGTCCTGTACACAATAACTGAAGACCTTCTGTTTAATGGTATTAGCTGCTGTTCTCTAACTTGCAAGGACAACTGGCTGAAGGCTTGACAATCATGACAGACATCACAGGTTAATTAAGAAAAGGATCTCTTTCATGTCACCACACCAGCAAGTCTTGGAGGGAATTCTGAACATTGACAGAATCGGGGAATCCCTGTAATGGTCTGAACACAGGCACCGCAAAATTCAGTGAGGCAATGTTACAATGCCCCTAATTCTCTAAATACTGTTGCAACAACCTGGCTCACATCCATATCACGGCCTCTGAGTAAAGAGGCAAACCAGGCCAAATCTCAGAATCATATAATCCTAGGGCTGGAGGAGACCTAAGGAGTGATCGAGTCCAGCCCCTGCCCAAAGCAGGACCAACCCCAACTCAATCATCCCAGACAGGGCTTTGTCAAGCCAAGGCTTTAAAACCTCTAGGGAGATTCCACTAGGGAACCCATCCCAGTGCATCACCACCTTCCTAGGGAAATAGATTTTCCTGATATCCAACCTAGACCACCCCCGCTGCAACTTGAGACCATTGCTCCTTGTTCTGCCATCCGTCCCCACTGAGAGCAGCCTCTCTCCATCCTCTCTGGAACCCCCTTCAGGTAGTTAGAATCATAGAATCACAGAGCTGGAAGAGACCTCAGGAGGTCATCAAGTCCAGCCCCCTGCCCAAGGCAGGACCAATCCCAGTCAAAGGCTGCTATCAAATCCCCCCTCACTCTTCTCTTCTGCAGACTAAACAAACCCAAATCCCTCAGTCTCTCCTCGTAGGTCATGCGCTCCAGACCCCTCATCATTTTGGTCGCCCTCCGCTGGACCCTCTCCAATGCGTCCACATCCTTTCTATAGTGGGGGGCCCAGAACTGGATGCAATACTCCAGATGTGGTCTCACCAGTGCCGAATAAAGGGGAATAATCACTTCTCTAGATCTGTTGGCAATGCTCCTCCTAATGCACCCTAATATGCCGTTAGCCTTCTTGGCTACAAGGGCATTCCCACAGTTGACTCATATCCAACTTTTCATCCACTGTAATCTCCAGGTCCTTTTCTGCCAAACTGCTGCTTAGCCAGTCGGTCCCCAGCCTGTACCAGTGCTTGGGATTCTTCTGTCCCACGGGCAGGACTCTGCACTTCTCCTTGTTGAGCCTCAGCAGATTTCTTTTGGCCCAACCCTCCAATTTGTCTAGGACACTCTGGACCCTATCCTGACCCTCCAACGTATCTACCTCTCTCCCCAGCTTACCACATTGTTCTGACCTGAATAGTCAGAGCGCAAGATTTTGAGATGGCCTATGTCTAATAAGCCTGCAACAGACTTCAAAGGTTTTACTGTGATAAGAGAGGAGGTTTGGCCAGTTTGAAAGATGAGGGGAAGTGAAAACTAATTCAGAATATGACTGTACCTTAAAAGGTGTGTGCTTTGAATTCTACTATACCTTAACAATACTGGGATGCTGCAGCTTTCGCAGGATTGCAATCTCCTGAGTAACTTTCCCAAGTTCAGGATCCTCTACCCAGCAGTCTTCCAACACCTTCTCCTTCCAAATGAACTTTACTACAACCTACACAAATAATGCAACGCGAGAGGGCCCCAGATGATTAACATGAAGAGTATTTTCTCTACAAGTTTATGTAAAGGCCACTGCCAGCAAGCCCAGAAAGCTGCTGACAGTTAAAAAAGCCAGATCTACACTCATTTCAGTCCCTTGAATATACTGACAATTGGACTTTAAGAGCTATCCAACACTTATGAAACTCAACAGATGGGCTGCACAACTGCATCTGTTGCTCTTAACATACATCTCCCCATTTTGCTTCCACCTGGTTCACTGAACTCTGTAAAAATTCACCCACAGATCAAAACTAGGGCCCCAGGACTTTAATGGGTCTACATCACAGTGTGTAAAAGCTTAAGCTTACGCCTACATTTCTGCAGGATCTGAGCCATCATTTGCAGTTTGGCCTCTCTGCTTACTGATTACTTAATTCTACAACACTGTTAAGAGCTGCAGTCCCATTTCTTTCAGACCTTGTGAGCTGAATTAGACACAGAAGCATTGCTAGTCACAAGAGGAGGCTGGCCATAGGTTCTTTGAAACGGATACATTATCCTTTTTATTACAGCAGTGACACTACCTCTCAGTTACTTTAAAAACAAAACAAACAAACAAAAGAGCTAAAACCTTCAGATTTAAGTGTTGTGGTTCTGGTAGTCAGAGGTTGACATTTCATCATAGAATAATGCTCTTGCAATAAATGGTCATATTATTAAAAAAAAACCTATGAGAGTAATTAAAGAAATGTTCCTCCCTAACCTCCTTCTTATCTTTCTTGCATCTGGCAGTCCAGACAAAGCCAAAAGCTCCTTTTCCAATTAGACAGATGGTGTCGTATTTCTTTGCATATTCTCCCTCACTTGCCCTCAAACTTTCCAGCTCTTCAGCTCTTTGGGAATTCTCAAACAATGGCCTTGTCCTGATCGCCTGAAGTAAGGGAAAAGACACAACAAAAAACTGAAGTGAATCAATGAGCAAGAAATATAAAGAATTAAGGGCGTTAGGGGAAGATGCTTTTTCACGGTAGTTGTGAAAATGTGTTATTTCAACTCAAAGCTGTTATTGTCACAAGAATCACCACGCTGAACTAGCTTCAGGGGGTAGCCGAGTTAGTCTGTACAGGATAAACTTAAAAACCAACCAATGGTCTGGTAGCACTTTATTGACTAACAAAACATGTAGATGGGATCAGGAGCTTTCGTGGGCACAGCCCCCTTCTTCAGATGACTGGTTAAAACTACCTTGTGTTGTTCCTTTCATGACAGTTAAATACTTCCTGCATACACATGACATCAAAAACCTCACGTCAGCTCCCCCTGAGAAGGACGCAGCAAGAGCAGAGAAGCGTTTTCAAACGTTAAGTCAGGGTGGCCAAACTTACTGACACTCTGAGCTGCATCCGACAATCTTCAGAAGCTCGACAGCTGGGCCCTGCCTGCCAGGGCCTTGCAGGGAAGGAGGGCCTGGAGTACCAGGCCCATGGGAGGGACCTGCTGCTGGCTCTTCATGAGGAACAAACACCTGGCAGCTGTAGGGAGAAGCTGCACCTGGAGGTTGTGAACCAAACTATCGCGATGAGGGGGAGCGAACCTGTAAATTGTGCCCCCTCGCACTCAGCAGGCACCAGTCATCTCTACCCGAAGCCCTGCTCCCACTGCCTCACCATAGGGCAGAAGCCTCAAGCTCTCCCCCAATCTGGTAGGGGGAAAATGACGGGGGGTTGGGGTGGGGCCCTGCAAGCTGCACTTTACCCACAGAAGAGCCCCATGCAGCTTGAGTTACAGGTTGGCCGCTCCCGCACTAAGAGACGGCAGAGACACTCACTTCTCCCAGGCTGAGTGCAGAGAGCTCTACCCCAGACGGGGAGGAACTGGTCAGACTGGAGAGTAGATGCTGAGTCCTGCGGGCTGCTGCGTTCTGGCTCCGGAGGAGGTCTCTCGCCACCCAGACGCAGAAGAGAGCTGCAGGGTCCTGCAGTTCTACACGCTTCACTTCGAAGAGCACACCTTCCGAAACACAAACCCCGGCCGGCAGGCCATGTCAGCAGGGAATACGGGGAAGGAGCAAGTGGCATTCAGGCCAGCTTCCTAACTCGCACTCCCAATCTGCAGTTTGAGATGCTCTGTTGTAGGGCCAAACGCTGAGACCCCAACTCAGAACTCGCACTGACTCCAGTAGGAACGGAGTGAAATCTGACTACGGGTTTAGCCATCAGCAGCCTGCTGATGGGTGAGCCAAGAGGGAAGTTGCCCCAGGGCCCGGAGCTTTGGCCATTGCTGCTGTTGCCCCCTTTGACTTGCCACTGGAGTGCCGCTCCGTATGGCTCTGAAGGCTGGGGGTAGGGCTGCCCTGGCCCTGCCCCTTCCACCTGAGGCCCCGCCCCTTCCAGGGACACAGAGCCAGTCCCCCTCTCCCTCAAAACTTTGTCCCAGGGCCCAGTAAGGTTGCCAGATGGTTTCAACAAAAATACCAGACACACTTGACATGACATCGCAATCTACATTACATCTGAGTTAGAAAATACCAGACATTTCTATTGTCTCAATGTGTTTCCCAAACAGAAAGCTCAAATACTGGACTGTGCGGTTCAAAACCGGACACCTGGCAACCCTAGGGCCCGGAGTGGCTGTCGGCCCGGCTGGCCACCAGTGCAAGTGTTCTAGAGCAGCAGTGCGCAACCCGTGGGGTCGCAACCCCCTTGGGGGTAACGGCTGTCTTCCTGTGGGGTCGCAGAGCTTTGATCTGTACCAGCTGCCATTTTGTTTTCCCGGCTCGGCGCCCGATGTATACACAGCGGGGGCGGGGGAGGGGGAGGGGAGCGAACTGGCGCTTTAAATTAAAGGGGCCGCAACAAAATATTCCCGGCGCTTTTTTTGCCTTTTTTTGCCCCGGCCCTGGAGGTCGCGAATTAAAAAAGGTTGAGCACCACTGTTCTAGAGACTTTCAATAACCACCCACAGAAGAGCAGTGAGCGCACCCCTTAGAAGCAGCAGGTTCGCACAAAGGCCTGTCAGAGGGTAAATGGGATCTGCACATCAGCAGTGTGTGAACTGAGCACACAACTCGCAAGCTGCTTTCCAGTTGAAGGCAAGTGTCACATGAAATATCTGGACCCACCTCCCACAAGACTAACTGTCTTTTGACCACCACTGAGATTATTAAGCCCATGCATTTTAAGAGAAATTTACTCTTCAGCATGTATGTTACTTACTTTACATTGCACTCCATTTGGACAATGACAATAGACTGGCCCACAGATGAACCTCTCTCCTCCTCCAACTCCAAAGCCTCCTCCCACCCTCCATCCCAGAAAAAATTTCATTCTTTCAGGAAGGAAAAACAAGTGTCCAACCAAGAGCTTCAGAGGGTCAGAACCGGTCACTGGTTTAAACATACTTAGCTGGGAGCCGTCTCTGTGATAGCAGTTCCCAGCATAGCTGCCTTCCAGGATCTCAGAGGTAAGCAAAGGAACTGACGGAGAGAATTTAGCTTCTGCTTTCACGGGGGTGGATGTTACTTGTATTTCTAAGTTCTGCTGCTTGGACAGCAGACTGTCTTGTTGGGGATTCACATCACTGTTCAGAGGGCTTCCGCTCAGAGGATCCCCCGTGTTCCTTGCAGCACTTTTAGGCACTGAAGGAGATGCTCTGGAGGAATCCTGTTGAGCGTTTTTCAAATGTCTGCTGGAGTTCACCCACCCCTGCCCACTCTTTGGGCTATTCAAGGGGGGCTCATCCTGTTCACTCGTAGAGGAGCTAGTCTTCTGGGCCAGGAGGCTGCTGACATCTAAGTCACAATTCATTACACTGGGCAAGGGTGCCCATGGAAGATCTGACGTAGCATCTGAACAACTGGCTGAAGTCAACTCTGTGCCAATGTTGAGGTTCAGCTCACTAAGGCCATCACAAACACAATTCACCTCAGTGCCTGGTTCTTGCGACTTGTTGAAAGTACTGGAGGCCCCCAGGGCAGAGGCATCACAAGCTAGGAGACTTCCCGAACAAACATCTTGGATACTACTCCTTCCAACAGGAAGGAAGGATGAACAATTGGTCAGTCTGGAGCTGTCTATTGTTACCTGCTCAAAGCTGGCATTTTTTGTCCCACTCATTGAGTTTGTGTTTGTGAACTGCTCTGTAATCACATGGGCTTGCACATTTTGTCTGCAGTAAGATGTTGCCCCACATCGTGGTTCATCTAGAGTTGGTGTCCCCAAGGAGAGACAGGTAGCATCACACAAAGATCTATTCAAATCACTGGTCTCTGTTTCTAGACTATCTTCTAATCTGCAGGGAACAGGCATCTGAGAGCCCAGTACTGAAGCAGCCTTTTCCAGAGGTTCAATGGAAGATTGACACTTCATGGTTTCATCATGTGGTAATCCAGAGCCCAACTGTCTATCTAAATTCACAAGGACATTATGTTCCTCCTGCAGCAAGTCAGACAAGCTACCAGTCACATCAATGTTCACCTGCAGAGTCTCGGATGCTACTGGACCGTTACACACTCTCACTGGGACTTCTGTGTTCTGACCTAAACCAGACTGCTTTGGGTCACACAGTTTGAGAGCATCTGCTGCAGAGAGGCTCTGGGACGAGTTATTCGGTTTTGCAGTTTCCGTCACAGAGAAGATTTCCTCGTGCTGACTCTCAGGCAATGGCTGTTCACCAGTGGCTGGCAGGCCTCCAGCAGCACTGTAGGGATTCAAACGTATCATGCATGTCAGGGCCAGAAGAGAATGAGAAAGAATGCACTGATATACAGGCAGCCTGGAATTGTTTGATCATTTACAACTCGCACTGGTCTTTTTAAGATTCAGGAGGAAACTCTTGGTGCAGGCTTCCCAGCTCATGGCAAATCCAAATTTTAATGCAAAGCAGTGGCTAAAGTTAGCATATGGAATAGGCTGCTAAATATTGTTCTAATAGAAACAGATTTAGAGCAAGAGTGAATTTGCCACAATGAAATGAAAACAACCACCTGGCAGGACATATGTTAATGAAAGATCTGCATTGGGTTCCCAGATATAATCGCTATATACAGTTTTATCATGGCAATACAAATGTTCTTTAGATTACCGTAAATTTACAAAGGCAGTAGCAATTCTAACTCAAGTTAAAATTAGAAACTGTGCAGATAAAATTTTTTAGAGTCTATACTTAAACAGAATTGTATTGAAGTGGATTGAAGTATCATTAGAGGAGGTTTAATGTTAACAAATCTCCGGGACCGGATGGCATTCATCCAAGGGTTCTAAAAGAACTCAAATGGGAAATTGCTGAACTATTATCTGTGGTTTGTAACCTATCCCTTAAATCGGCTTCCATACCTAATGACTGGAAGGTAGCCAACGTGACACCAATATTTAAAAAGGGCTCTAGAGGCGATCCAGGCAATTACAGACCGGTAAGTCTAATGTCAGTACCGGGCAAATTAGTCGAAACAATAGTAAAGAATAAAATTGTGAAGCATGTAGAAGAACATAATTTGTTGGACAAAAGTCAACATGGTTTCTGTAAAGGGAAATCCTGTCTTACTAATCTATTAGAGTTCTTTGAAGGGGTTAACTGGGCTAGATGGACCTTTGGTCTGACCCAGTACGGCCGTTCTTATGTTCTTATTTAACATGCATTGTTTATGTAGAATTATTATTCCTATAGCAAAAAGAAAAGAGAAAAGGCAGATCTAAAGAGATGCAGCAGACACAGCTAGGCTGCCTGAAAGCATCTGGCATGTACAGCAGTGGCTCCATGTGCTGCCCCTCATCTACAGGCACCGACCCCACAGCTTCCACTGTCCAGGGTTCTCCGTTATTGACCAATAGGAGCTGCAAGGGGTCTGCAGGCAAGGGCAGCATGTGGAGACCCCCTGGTCTGACTTTCTTATGTGAAGACTAGGCAGTAAGTGAACAAAGAACACACAAACCTAAGACCGGCCACACTGGGTCAGACCAAAGGTCCATAAGAACATATGAATGGCCACATTGGGTCAGACCAATGGTCCATCTAGCCCAGTATCCTGTCTTGCCGACAGTGGCCAATAGCAGATGCCCCAGAGGGAAGGAACACAACAGGGAATCCTCACGTGACCCCTCCCCTGTCATCCACCTCCAGAGAAACAGAGGCCAGGGACACCATTCCTACACATCCTGGCTAATAGCCATTGATGGACTTAACCTCCATGGAGCTGTCTAGCTTTTTTTGAACACTGTTAAAGCCCTAGCCTTCACAACACCCTCTGGCAAGGAGTTCCACAGGTTGACTGTGCACTGAGTAAAGAAAAACTTCCTTTTGTTCGTTTTAAACCTGCTGCCTATTAATTTCATTTGGTGACCCCTAGTTCTTATATTGTGGGAATAAGTAAATAACTTTTCCTTATTCACTTTTTCCACACGTGTCCTGATTTTATAGACCTCTATCATATCCCCCCTTAGTCTCCTCTCTTCTAAGCTGAACAGTCCAAATCTTTTTAATCTCTCTTCATATGGGACCCGTTCCAAACCCCTTATCATTTCTGTTGCCCTTTTCTGAACCTTTTCCAATGCCAATATATCTTTTTTGAGATGAGGCGACCACATCTGTACACAGTATTCAAGATGTGGGCATACTGTGGTTTTAGAGAGAGGCAATAAGATATTCTCTGTCTTATTTGCTATCCCTTTTTTAATGACTCCTAACATTCTATTTGCTTTTTTGAGGGCCACTGCACATGGAGTGGATGTTTTCAGAGAACTTTCCACTATGACTCCAAGATCTCTCTCAACTAGTTGTAGCCAAATTAGCCCCCATCATATTGTATGTATAGTTGGGATTATTTTTTCCAATGTGCATTACTTTATATTTATCGACATTAAATTTAATTTGCAATTTTGTTGCCCAATCACTTAGTTTGGTGAGATCTTTTTGAAGCTCTTCACAGTCTTCTTTGGTCTTACCTATCATGAGCAGTTTGGTATCATCTGCAAATTTTGCCACCTCACTGTTTACCCCTTTCTCAAGATCATTCTGGGACCATCTAGCCCAGTATCTTGTCCTCTGACAGTGGCCAATATCAGATGCCCAGAGGGAATGAACAGAACGGGGAATCCTCAAGTGATCCCTCCCCTGTCACTCATTCCCAGCTTTTCTGACAAACAGAGGCCAGGGACACCATTCCTACCCATCCTGGCTAATAGCCATTGATGGGCCTAACCTCCATGAATTTATCAAACTCTTTTTGGAACTCTGTTAAAGTCCTTGCCTTCACAACATCCTCTAGCAAGGAGTGCCAAAGGTTGACTGTACACTGCATGAAGAAATGTTCCCTTTTGTTTGTTTTAAACCTGCTACCTATTAATTTCATTTGTGACCCCTTCTTCTTATATTGTAGGAATAAGTAAATAACTTTTCCTTGTTCACTTTTTCCACACTAGTCATGATTTTATAGACCTCTATCATATCCCCCCTTGAATGTCTATTTTCCAACCTGTAAAGTCCCAGTTTTAGTAATCTCTCATGATATGGAAGATATTCCATACCCCTAACCACTTTTGTTTCCCTTTTCTGAACCTTTTCCAATCCCAAGATATCTTTTTTGCAAGGAAGAGACCACATCTGTATGCAGTATTCAACACATGGGTGTACCATGGATTTATATAGAGGCAATAAGATATTCTGTCTTATTCTCTATCCCTTTATTAATAATTCCCAAAATTTTGGTTTTTTTGACTGCCACTGCACACTTCGTGGATGTTTTCAGAGAACCCTCCACAATGATGCCAAGATCTCTTTCTTGATTGGTAGCAGCTAATTTAGATCCCATCATTTTATATGTACAGTTGAGATTATATTTTGCAATGTGCATTACTTTGCATTTATATACATTGAATTTCATCTGCCATTTTGTTGCCTACTCACCCAGTTTTGTGAGATCTTTTTGAAGCTCTTCACGGTCTACTTGGTTCTTAACTATCTTGAGTAGTTTTGTATCATCTTCAAATTTCACCTCACTTTTCACCCCTTTTTTTCAGATCATCTACGAGTATGTTGAATAGGACTGGTCTCAATACAGACCCCGGGGCACACTGGTATTTTCCTATCCCCATTCTGAAAACTATTTATTCTACCCTTGGTTTCCTGTCTTTTAACCAGTTATCAATCCACGAGAGGACGTTCCCTCTTATCCTGTGACAGCTGACTTTGCTTAAGAGCCTTTGGTGAGGAACTTTGTCTAAGGCTTTCTGGAAATCTAAGTACACTATATTCACTGGATCCCCACTGTCCACATTCTTGTTGATCCCCTCAAAGACTTCTAGCAGATTAGTAAGGCATGATTTCCCATTGCAAAAACCATGTTGACTCTTTCCCAACAAATTATGTTCATGTGTGTGTCTGACAATATTGTTCATTACTATAGTTTAACGAGTTTGCCCAATTCTGAAATTGGGTCACATATGGAGTACTATGTCCAGATGTGTCACCTGGACCATGTGCACCGAGGGCTGGCTCATTGTGGCTTCACCACTGCCAAATAGAGGAGAATAATCACTTCCCTGACCTGCTTGCAATGCTCCTACTAATGCATTACTGACAGGTATCTATATAACCCGGTCTTAAAAATCTCCACTGAAGGAGATTCCACAACTTCCCTAAGCAATTTATTCCAGGGCTTAACCACCCTGACAGTTAGGAAGTTTTTCCGAATGTCCAACCTAAATCTTTCTTACTGCAATTTATGGCCATTGCTTCCTATCCTAGTCTCAGAGGTTAAGAAGAAGAATTCTTCTCTCTCCTCCTGGTAACAACCTTTTAGGTATCTGAAAATGGTTATCCTGTCCCCTCTCAGTCTTCTCAAGATTAAACCAACCAGTTCTTTCAATCTTCCCTCCCAGATCATGTTTTCTAAACCTTTAATCATTTGTGTTGCTCCTCTCTGGACCTTCTCCAATTTGTCCATGTCTTTCCTGAAATGTGGCACCCAGAAATGGACATAATACCCCAGTTGAGGCCTGATAAGCACAGAGAAGAGCAGAAGAATCACTTCTCATGTCTTACTTACGACACTCCTGCTAATACATCCCAGAACGTTTTCTTTTCCTACAACAGTGTCACATTGTTGACTCATATTTAGCTTGTGCTCGATCCCTCTCCTCAGTACTCATTCCTAGGCAGCTGTTCCCCATTTGCATGTGTGCAACTGATTATTTCTTCCTAACTGGAGCACTTTGCATTTGTCCTTATTGAATTTCATCCTATTTATCTCAGACTAATTGTCCACTTTGTCCAGGTCATTTTGAATTTCAATCCTATCCTCCAAAGCACTTGCAACCCCTCCTGACTTGGCATCGTATTGAAACTTTATAAGGGTACTCTTTATGCCATTATCTAAATCACTGATGAAGATACTGAACAGAACTGGATCCAGAACAGAAGCCGACAGAACCCTACTCATTATGCCCTTCCAGCATGACTGTGAACCATTGATAACTACTCTCTGGAAATGGTTTCCCAACCAGTTTTACACCAACCTTATAGTAACTTCAACTTGGTTGCATTTCCCTAGTTTGTTTATGGTCATGTGAGGCAGTACGAAAAGCTTTATTGAAGTCAAGATATACTATGTCTACCACTTTTCCCCCCATCCACAAGGCTTATTATTCTGTCAAAGAAAGATATCGGGTTGGTTTGATACAATTTGTTGTTGACAAATCCATGCTGACTGTTAATTATTGCCTTATTATCTTCTAGATGTTTGCAAATTGATTGATAATTATTTACTCTGTTATCTTTCCAGATACAGTTAAGCCAACTGATCTGTAATTCCCTGGGTTGTCCTTATTTCCTTTTTTATAAATGGGCACTGTATTTCCCCTTTTCCAGTTTTCTGCCACTCCTCCACTAGCACAACCTTTTCTGTCTTTCTGATATATTTTGTACCCTGGTATTACTGTCCCCCATAACCTTACTTCACCACATTTCTGTGATGCCCAGGGCTCACCAAGCGACAGCGAGCCCTGCTCGCCAGCCGCGCGGTTCTGCGGGCTGCGTATGCGCAGACCGGCTGCGCCAGCTTTGCGGCTTGTAAGCTACTCGCCACAGGTGAGTAGATTACATAATTTGTCGAGCCCAAGTGATGCCTATTATTTCAATATGCTCATATAATACAAGGCACTCTAGTTCACCCATCTTATTATTTAGACTTTGACATGACATATAGCGATACTCAGAAAGAGGGAACACTGTTTACCACAGTTCCAGCGAGATTAGTTTCCAGAACAGTTTCTGGGGATAGCATGAATGGAACCAAGCAGTGTTAGAAGCTGGTTTAGCTAGAACTGTGTTTAAACACTTCTTTAGCTCTGTTCCTGACCTAGCACAGACTAAACCAAATTCAGGACGCTAATGCTCTCCTGACCCCTCACAGTTCAGTTTTACAAATAATAAAAAAGTATTTCTTGCAACTGTTGCTAATTGGTTTGGTCTATGGCAGTTGTGACAGTGCACCTATAAAACCTACCCACGGAAATGTGTGGATGTCACTGCAGATGATGAGAGAGTAGGTGGCACATTGCTCCCACCATCCAGCTGGGTCTCTGCTCTAGTGAAAATCTTTTTGGCTTGGCTCCTTGCTAATTTCTGCTTCTCATGTAGCAGGAGCACTGCATCTCCAGCAAGCAAGTGGCTGGCCCCTGTACCAAACAAGATGAGACAATTCTTCAGATTTAGTCTTTAATGCAGATATGTCAGCTTTCATAGCTCCATAAGCCTGGGAATAGCCCGGCTCTGACTCTAGTGCTGAAGAGTTTAAAGAGCAGGTGACAATAAGTCACAACTTACCTTCCCAGAGAAGCATGGTAGCGTGCTAAAGCATCCAACACATAGGTGGAGAAAAAAACCAAAGAAAAGCAGCAGCCCTGAAACCACTGGCTGGGTGAAGAACCCGAGCACTACTTTTGGATTTACCTGGGACAGTGAATCTGAGCCTGTGCTCAGATCCCCAAGGAAAGTATACGACAAATGCAAATTTACACTGATGTTAAACAAAAGTTATTTCAAACCACTCCAAAAACCAAGGGAAAAAACCTGAAGCTCACAGTTTGCTACAGTAACCTGAATTCACTCAACCTCCACATCTAAAATAGAAATAAGAACAAGAACAAAGCTCAAAACGTTTAAGGAATGACTCAGAGAACAGAAAACAGGGCTCTGGTACAGGGCAAAAAGATCCAAAGGGAATCAGAATGCGAGTGAGGATGCGTCTGAAATAAATTAAACAGATATTGCCAGAAATGTATGCAGCTAAACTTAGGCTATGTACAGCTACACACTGAAGATAAAAAGTGACCAAGTCTAGATGGTAAATTAGAAAAGTTCCTCCCAGACTCTGGTGAAGACAAAGCACTGTCCACCAAACCCTTTGATTCCAGTCAACACATCCAAAAAGGAACCAGAGGACAATGACAAGACCTAGAAGGCAATGTGAAGCCAATAACTGAGAGTCCTCAGACAGTTGCCATTTGCCATTCAAATGACCAACACAGAGAAGTTCACTCATCTCAGCTCTCTAAAGGTATTATTTAGGACCAAGTTCTCTGCTGGCATAACTCCACTGGAGTTTAGCCCTTAATGGCTAATTTAGTCCTTAATGGCTTACCAAATGTGTAGTACCCAAATACTCAAGCATAACCTATAATTTGAACCATTACAGTTTGCAGAAAAGGAGAAATCAGAGTCCTTTGTCTTGGATTGCAACATGAAATCAATGTAAGATTTACTGTAGGGAAGTCAGCTGTCTGAAGCACTTTAAATTAAGACTTTGTTTCGCTTAATTTCTAAGTTACTTCTCACCTGTACACTACACAAACAAGGTCATGTTTGACCACAAAGGTTGTATTATGCTCAGATGCTCCTTAAAATTTTTCCATCTATCTTTGCATCAAAGACCCAGCAAGGAAAATGCTGACACAGAATGAGAATACTTTTAAAAGTCGGAGATTATGAAGACAAAGTTATAATGAGAACCTGTGAGGATTCTGAATAAATTTATGCTGAGAAGCACATGCTACCTAGAACAGCCAAACCACCAGCATTTGGAAGTAATTCTATGAGTCAAGTCCACTGGACTAACAGAAGGTATCTACAATGGAGGTCAAGGGTTTGCTTTCAAAAGGAAAGCTCTAAGTTATTAACAGACAACAACAGCACTTTTCAAAAGCCACTGATCCTCATCCATCCATACAGATTTGGTACCAGAGAGCAGCTGTTATAGAGAGAAAGGCAAAAGAACAGAATGAAAGAGAACTGAAGAGAGTTGGCAGTTTTTTTAAAGAGACATTATTAAGGGCCCAAAAGCAAACTATTCCATTGCGCAGGGAAGATAGAAAGTATGGCAGGAGACCACCTTGAATCAACCAGAAGATCATATATGATCTAAAAATCAAAAAGGAATCATATAAAAAGTGGAAACTGGATCAGATTTCAAAGGATGAATATAAGCAAACCACACAGGTATGCAGGGGCAAGATTAGAAAGGCAAAGGCACAAAACAAGCTCAGTCTAGCTAGAGACATACAGGGTAACAAGATGTTCTACAAATATATTAAAAGCAAGAGGAAGACCAAGGACAGAGTAGGCCCATTGCTCAGTGAAGAGGGAGAAACAATAACTGGAAACATGGAAACGGCAGAGGTGCTTAAAAATGTCTTTGTTTCTGTTTTCACCAAGAAGTTTGATGGTGACTGGATGCCTAACATAGTGATTGCTAGTGGAAATGGGGTAGGTTTAGAAGTTAAAAAAAAAAAACAAGTTAAAAATTACTTAGAAAAGTTAGATGTCTGTAAGTCACTAGGGCCTGATGAAATGCATCCTAGAATATTAAAGGAGCTGATAGAGGAGGTATCTGAGCCTTCAGCTATCATCTTTGAAAAATCATGGAAAACAGGAGAGATTCCAGAAGACTGGAAAAAAGCGAATCTGGTGCCTATTTATAAAAAGGAAAGGAAAATAAGAACAACCCCGGAAACTATGGACCGTGCCAGGGAAGATAATGGAGCAAGTAATTAAGAAATTCATCTGCAAACATCTGGAGGATAATAAGGTAATAGGTAACAGCCAGCATGGATTTGTAAAGAACAAATCATGTCAAACGAAACTGACAGCTTTCTTTGATAGGATCTCAAGCCTTGTGGATAAGGGAGAAGCGGTGGACATGGTATACCTAGACCTTAGTAAGGCATTTGACACAGTCTCCTATGACCATCTTAAAAATAAATTAGGGAAATACAACCTAGATGGCACTACTATAAGGTGGGTGCATAACTGGCTGGATAACCATTCTCAGAGAGTAGTTATTAATCCTGCTGGAAGGGCATAACAAGTGGGGTTCCACAGGGGTCTGTTTTGGGACCGGTTCTGTTCAACATCTTCATCAACAATTTAGACAATGGCATAGAGAGGACGATTATTAAGTTTGCAAATGATAGGGTCAAAATTCAAAATGATCTGGACAAACAAGAGGAATGGTCTGAGGTAAATAGGATGAAGTTTAATAAGGACAAATGCAAAGTCTCCACTTAGGAAGGAACAATCAGTTTCACACACACAGAATGGGAAGCGACTGTCTAGGAAGGAGTCCTGCAGAAAGGGACATAGGGGTCATAGTGGACCACAGTGTGACACTGTTGCAAAAAAAGCAAACATGATTCTGGGAGGCATTAACAGGAGTGTTGTAAGCAAGACACGAGAAGTCATTCTTCTGCTCTAATTGTATGAGGATGAGGCCTCAATTGGAATAATGTGTCCAGTTCTGGGCACCACATTCCAAGAAAGATGTGGAGAAATTGGGAAGGTCCAAAGAAGAGTAACACAAATGATGAAAGGTCTAGAAAACATGAGCTATGAGGGAAGATTGAAAGAACTGGCCTTGTTTAGTTTAGAGAAGAGAAGACTGAGAAGGGAACATGATAATGGTTTTCAAATATCTAAAAGGGTTTCACAAGGAGGAGGGAGAAAAATGGTTTTCCTTGGCATCTGATGATAGGACAAGAAGCAATGGGCATAAATTACAGCAAGGGAGGTTTAGGTTGGACCTTAGGAAAAACTACCTACCCGTCATGGTGGTTAAACACTAGAATAAATTGCCTAAGGAGGTTGTGGAATCTCCATCACTGGAGATATTTAAAGTGCAGGTTGGAGAGATATCTATCAAGGTTGATTTAGACAGTGCTTGGCCCTGCTATGAGGGCAGGGGACTGACTCAACGATCTCTCAAGGTCCTTTCCAGTTCTAATGTTCTATGATTCTATGAAAAGGAATAAAACAGACAAAACAGAGCAGGTGGGAAGACACACTTCTGAAATGTAATCAGAGAAAGCAGCCTTGCTTATACTAAGGTAATTTCAAACAGAAGGATTCTTCTAGAATGGTTGTGTGCATCAGTGACAGCTAGAAGTTTGCTGAACACAGTAACCAAAACCATCCTACTTTCCTTTTCTTCTTCAAAAAGAATCATGTACAATATAGCCACATACCTCAAGAATTTGCTACAAGAAAAACAGTGCAATTAGCAAGCATACTTTAGATTGCAGTAACCTCACATGTATTAGATAAAAGCATTTAAGCATATTAAACATGAATTTCCATAAATACTCACCATTGTTTCCAGCAGAGAGTGATCTCAGTGGTATTTGCCACTTCATAGCTATTTCTCAGAAGGAGCTCATTTTGGAAGATGTGGACTATGACTTTGGAAATACAGCTCTGATTTCAACATATGAAAAAGCAAGGAAGGAATTTGGCAAATTGCTGTAACTCAGGTGCTATTATTTTAAACAGCTCTGCTAAATAGTAAAATTAACTAACCAAAACATTAACAAGAGATCTTTTGTTGAACTAGAATTTTAACTGTGCCAACAAACAGACTGACCATCTTTACAGCAATTTGATAAATTGCTTGCTTCTTCCACCTGTTGTATTCAGCTCACAGATGCATTCTGCAACATGAAAACTCGACTGATAATTCTTCTGTCATTTTAAGATACTTCTGCTTTTGTGTAGTTGACTTATGTTGGAGGATGTTGCTAGTTGACAACATATGAAACCAAACCTGGGACCTCTGGAGCTTAGAGCATGAGCCTCTACTGCTTGAACCAAATGCCAGGTGCCTCACAGGGTACATCTAGACTGCAAGGATCTATTGGAAAAAGATACGCAAAATGCAGAATGCATTTTTTGTCCGAAGAGGCTTTTCTGACATTTGGCCCGTCTAGAGAAGGCCAAATTTTGGAAAAAAAAACCCTCTTTTGAAAGCCCCCTTCTTCCTTGTGGAATGAGGAATACAGGGGCTTCCGGAAGAGCGCTTTTGCTCTTCCACCAAAAAAAAGCGAAAGAGCAAACGTGCTCCCTGGACGCAGCGGAGTTTTTTCGGGATACCTCTGTTATCCCGAAAGCCCCTCTCAGTCTAGCTGTACTCTCAGCTAAGGCTGAAGAGCACACTCATTCTTTCTCTCTGTAAGTGGTCTAGGTGCCACTACATGGGACAGTAAACCACACCCAGCAGATGTGTGAGTTACAATAACAAGTGTGTTTTTGCTTCATAAACAATCACAGACTGCTAAAGGACATATCAGCTGTCCTGCATTCTGACTGAAGCAATTAAACTCATTTAAGCAATAAGATAACTGAAACAATACAAGCCACCATCCAAAGCATAGGCCACACAGAAGGCCTGAACAAGAACTAACTCAGTGAGGAGGAGAAGAATAATATCCCTGGGAACAGATTTCACATGCAGTTGTTGTGGCATTGTTTGGAATGTAGCTGTGTGGCATGAGAAAGGCACAGAAACACTGACAGCAAGGAAGCCTAGAGAGAAAGAGCTTCTTGTGGACAGAGCCCTGGCTGGAAAGAGAGGCCTGGAAAGCGTGAAGAAAACCCGTCTTTTCTTTGTTCCCACTGTGTTCAGGGGAAAAGAAACGTGGGCCCATTCTTTGAAAATGGGCAGGACTGCACCAAAATATACTTGACTCATCAGCAATTTCTCCTTTTAACAAACCAACCAGCAAGGCTCCAAATATTGACTAACCAATATTAAGGCTCTCCTTTAAAACACTAATACAGAAGACTTCTGCATGCCGACAACTCAGTCAAGACAGTTGCATGTCAGACATTTTGAAGTGCTTTAAGCTCACCGAGGAAATAAAGGAAGCTTGTAAATGCAAAGTATTATTTATTCTTGGTATTGTTAATTTCTGAGCTGGCATGTTCTTTGGTTTCTTGCCATTAGAAATGCAGAGGGAAGTAGAAATAAAATCACCATCCATGCAATGAAATTGATTATTTCAATTATACAGAACGCCAGTACTTTCCATAGCACACATACCCATTTGCATAGCTTCTCCCACCTCAGGTCACTTTACCTTCACTCCTGTCTGTGATAAAAGAGCTCAGCTGGGAGACTGTTGTAACATCTCCAGAGGTTCTTCCATTTTCTGTCTTCATGCAGTCATCGAGAGGGGGAAATGGCAAGGAGGAGTAATCAATTCTTTCCATGTGGTTATAGAAACCAGGGATCAGGAAGGTGATGTTCTAAAATACAGAGTACTACATTATGAACCACCTTGATACCTCACTGGTTGGTGACAGATGGTGATAACCTGTGCTGGTGCAGAAAGCAATTCAATTTGACCCTTGCTAGAAGTCAGACAAACGTGAGCCACAACAGTGATGGAGGGTGGGAGGTGACAGTCTGCTCCCGCATCCTTAACATTTGTTCTTGTCCTTTGGCAGTCCTTTGTTCACCAGTTAATTATGTGCCAACAACCACCCCACACTTACAGCAGTTCTAACACAGCAAGCGAAATGGATTCTTTTGCTGATAACCTTGAGCTCATTAAGATACACCAATCATTTTGGGGAATAGCGGGGGCAAGGATGCAGGCCTCACCTTTCCCAGCAGCTCCTTTCTCTCATATCCAAAGAGAATTGAAGCAAAACTGTTGTTGATGCCATAGATGGTTCCATCTGGCTGGAGTGTGATAAGCCCACTGATGGTGGTGAAAACCCAGAGAGTGGCGGAGTAAGAACAGTCAGTGCAAGATCCTTTCTTGCACTCCTGTAGGAGTCCATCCTCAATCACTGGGACTTGGTCCTCATCAGGAAAACTAGCCCTCAGCTTTAAACTGACAGGAAACGATGTGCCCTCTCTGGCTCGACACACAGATCTCTGGATCTTCAGATTCTGAAAAAAGACACACTTTTTTTCCGTTACAGTATGCACAGGAAAGCTTTTGCGGGCTGGATGTGGGGTGATGTGTTACTTCACTAGAAGAGAGCCTGCAGTGAAAGCCCTGGCTCATTACCTAGCTAGGAAGCACCTGAACAGCAGGCAACACCTCTATAGCCATTATCAGGAGACTGGTGCTCAATCTGCCACCATAGGCTCTTTTTTATTACCCAACTAGTGAAGCCCTATGCATATGAAATATGAAGAAAATGCAGTATTTATACCACAAGTGAGAAGGCAAGAAACAGTTTTGTTGCTAGACCATACAGTACCTTTGGAATTTTCTTGCCAGGAGGAGGGATCTGCAGAGAAGGAATCAGGTCTGTTATGTCATGCCCCACTATTTCTTCCAAGGACGTGTAACCATGAAGGTGAGCAAAAAGAAGGTCACATGATATAATCTCTCCCTTAAAAAAAGTTGACATGTCCATTGTAATTGTAATGTTTTAACGCATTTAACCCCAGACCACACCATTCCCAAACAGCAGTTTATGCTAATATCAAACCACATGTCTGCAAGTACCCATGAAGAGAGACAATGCCAATAACAACCATTCACCCGATGAGCAGATGTGGCGTAGTACAGCACGCCACTGATACTATTTTCATTCATGGAAACCGCTACCTTGTCGCTAAAATCCACGCGAGGCAAATGGAAAAACAGAATCTGCATTTCCCCCAGAATTTTCCCCAGCACAAATCATTTGTATACAAAGATTTACAACTAGGCCCGCTAGAGTACTGCCAGTGAATTATCCATTCCACTGGAAAGTGTCCCTGAGGAAAGGCCACTCAGCTGATCATGGTAGAAAGTGCAGGTGAAGATTGAGATGAACTTGCAGAGCTACGTGGGAGAAACTCGCAGAGTCCGCCCACACTTCCCCTGTGCAACATACAGCTTTGATATTCATGAGTACTGCATTGTCTGTTAAGGTTTCTAAGACTCCCTCACTTGCACAAAAGCTCTGTTATGTCAAATGGCTGTCACGTTGTGTGACTAAGAGAAGAGAACACTCACATCACTTGTGAAGGAAACAGAGGCAGAGAGCTTTTCCACCGGTTCCAGTACAACCACACAGCACCACTTTTCCTCGCTTCTCATTCTCCTCATCCAGACTGAGACAGGGATCTTCTCATTGCTGCGGTCTATAACATCCACCTGTTAATAGGAATCAGCATTAAATACAGCACAACAGCATGTCTCTTTTTACCTACCAACAGCTTCAGGCCAACGAGAGCTGAATAACTGGTCTGAGATGTGTCTCTCTTGCTATTAGAAATGCAAGATAAAGGATCTTTCTAGTAATTTTTCGGACAGGGGCAAAGTGAAAAAAGACAGTTCCTCTTGTATGCTCCAAAATATTCAGTTACACAGGAACCTCCATTGTACCACAGGTAATTTGACAGACAGTTCCAGGCAGGACAACAGGATTGTAAAGCGAAGCTGAGCTGTCATATCCAAGATGAACTACAAGTGAAACGATGTGGACATCTCGGGGCAACCCCACTATCCTTATAAGGCACTGACACAAAGGAATAATTAGATCAAACTTCCTATTTTTATGTAAATTAAAAAACAAGACAGCAGCTGACCCCACACAATGAGGCACTCTCTAGCCAGTGTTACCTTACTCTTCTTGGGGACATGTACAACTGGACTAATTTACAACACTCTTGAGGTTGTTCTAAATTACAACAGGAGCTTGGACCAGAAAACAATTATGGGAGACAAAGCAACGCATTAGTACACCCTGACCCTTCACTACACTTGGTGATCTTTGGCTGCAGCCCAAGATCTGACTTATTCCCTATTTCCCCTTTCAGTGTACAGGCATGCACATCAACACTCCAAACAATGAGATCACAGCACGCTCAATGCATGCCTAATACAATATGCAAGGTGCATATTTATACATTTGTATCTCCAATACTGCAGCTTTGCTGAAATGCTCTCACCCATAAAGTAATTTGAGTTGCTCAGCCATTGAAACAGCATGTAATATTAAAACTGCTCTGTTCCTGAAGAACAGCTTTGTTTTTAAACCCCACCCCTTACATGCACAATCAACACGGAGTGCTCAGTGACATCCAGTGCCTTTGCTTTGTTGCAAGAAAGACAGCTTTCGCATAAAGGGCTGAAGATTTGAGATAGCTCACTGATCACACACGCCATGTTGTTTTTTTCAGCCTCAGAAAAAAGTTCAAGGTGTTCCCAACTTTTGCATGCCTTTTTCAAGTGATACTCCAACACCACACATTGAAAGATGCATTCCTTATAGCCGGGAATCTCAGTAAGTTACAATAGCTCTTCTTGAAAGGCTGCTGTTTTGGCTATTAGTGGAGATGAACCAGCAGACTCAACTTCAATGCGAGCTTTATTAATTTTAACTGCAAAAATGTCAGTTTCATTTCTTGTTGGAATAGAGTCCTCTGAAATAAGAGAATTATTTCATATAAGGTTTACTCACGATTCTCCCTGCCCTATTCATGTCAAGCATTACTAATTTTGTAACAGGAAGGGTTTATGCATTTACACCACACCACAAAAAGTCTCTAAAATACATTTGATTGCACCTATTGAGTTGCACAGCTGCCAAAAATGCTAATTTTTATCCTGAGGCCTCAGCCAACTGAACCTTCACATTTCTCCCTACACTTGTTTTTAGGCCTGGTATTGTATATCTCTTTAAAAAGAGCAGACCTGCTGAGAGGATATGAGCTCATTTTACCCTCCAGAATATTTGCACACACAACCTGGTGGACAACAGCAGTTCAAAAGGCTTTTTTTGAGACATTTCTCTCAGACATTTCCACCTACTTTATGATTTATTATACTCCCTTGAAGGCAAGATATCATTTGTTAAGTGAAGTGGTTTTCCATATATTTCCTCAGATATTTCATGGCATTTCACTACTTTGATAACTATTCAAATTCATGAAAGACAATTTAAGAACTTTTAAAAAAATTACATCGAGGCAGCCTTTGGGAACCTTGCATTAGTATTAAATGTTCCCTCTTGAGCCATTAACATATGTTCTCTATCTAGTGTCCATTATGAATTCATTTGAGCAAGTCATCCTGACTATACAAGTTGACACAAGGAAAAAATCTCCCAAATGGACTTCATAAGTCAGAATTCAAAAGGCACAGTGACAAAAGGTGACCTCTAACCTAGGGACATGTACTGGCAGCCTAGATGACACTGAGGAGTTAAGATGAAATTATCACACAAGTGTACTTCTGTAAGGCATTACTTGCTTAACCATCTCACACACCACTGTTCCAGAAACCATAGCTGCACATCCATCAGCCTCCACGTGTTCCTCCGCTAGGGCCTCCACTACACCCCGAGTACATTTGGATATCAGCTGAGACAGCTTCTGGCCAATCAGCTCCTGACTACTGTACCCAAGGAGCTTGCAGGCTCTGTCACTGGCAATGAGAATCTAGAAGAGAGGGAAAAGAATGCAATAAGAATTGTATTCGAATTCTCCGACTGGATGGCCAGGCTAGTATTTCGTTATGTTGCATCTTCTCTCGATGGAAGTTGAAAATGTCAGGGCCTACTTTTATTCTGAAACACGCTACATATTTTCCTTCATACCCAGTAGAATTCCGGAATCTGTTTAGATTTTCTGACAATCCGCTACTTCAGTCACTTATCTGATAAATGACACCAAGACATTGCTTTTCTTTTCTTTTCCCCCCTTCTTATATACAACAGTTGATTGGCTTGTGAAAATAAAACCATCTTGCTGAATAAAATTATGTTACATTTACAAGTAAATCCTAAATAGGACTACAGTTTTAGGTACATCTAACAGGAGGAAACAGTGAATCAGCAACCTGAAAACTAGAAATCCAAAATCCAATTAGCTAACCCTTTCTTTTAACTTAATTACAGTTCCTTTAAATTGACTGCAATGAAATAATCCAGTTGGCACAATGAAAAGGCCCTTTTTCAAGCCACAGTTCAGCATACTGCAGCTACAATTGTTGCTTCCCACTCACCAGTCTTTTTTGTTTTAAATAAAATTATTTGCTCCAGACCTTCAAAAGGTTCATTAACCACACAGTGTCTTTGGTTCTTTGCACCACAAAGAGCATTTTAGACACTCAGGGTCTGCATGTGGAAAGCCTAAACTGCCATCTAGATACTCTGGCCATAAGCTAAAATGAATACAGCACTAAGCGCAGGGAACTCCATATTACAATTTGTATTAAAGTTTGCCCTAAAGTTTTATTTTCCCCTACTTCAATTGAAAAAGGCTCAGAAGATCAGTGTTGTGGCTGATCTTGTCTTGTGTGTATTTTGCCAATTATAAGCTATATTTGGGATACATAAATCTCACATATTTTAAGACAAGTAAAAATTACACAAGTCTGAATCTACATAAAGCTACATGGCTCATAACAAAACTATACGTCACTTGTTTTTAGAGAGTGGTCCTGCTACAACCCTGGTATAGCTGGTACCTCTGTTGTCCTGACATCCACGGTGAAGATGGCTTGATTTGGGTTGCGCACAGCAGCTGGGAGCGACTGGAGGGATTCCTCTACATTCAAGACATTCAAGAAGGAAAATGAAGAGGTGCTACTGATGGAATGGGATAAGGAGGAAAGGTTCAAATGAGCCCAAGAGTTTCCAAGTTTGCCAGAACAAATGGTGTGAGCAGCCAGTGAAGATAAGCAATAGGAAGTCCATCCATCCTCTAGAAAAAGGAGAAAAAGATGAACATCTCTGTAGCTAAAAGAGTCTGGTAAAAAAAAACATTTAGTAGGGAGACAATTTTCAGGTCAAGATCAACCACCAATTAAAGAAAAAAATTAAAAAACAATTAGTAGTCCTGCAGCACCTTAAAGACCAACAAAAAATGTGGAGGGTATCATGAGCTTTCATGGGCACAACCCACTTCTTCAAAGCTCATGATACCAGCTAAATTTTTTGTTAGTCTCTAAGGTGCTGCAGGACTATTCGTTGTTTTTTAAGTTTTTTCTATTACAGACTAACACAGCTACCACTCTGAAGCTTTTTCACCAATTAAAGAAAGTATCACGTAGTTTACTCTCAAAATGTAAGGGTTATGGATTTAAAGAAAGATTTTCAAAGTCTATTATTAGAAATGTGTTCAATGTTTTTAATGTTAATAAGAACAGCTGTTTGGCTCAGATATACGTATTCCAGCACCTATGACCCAAAGGCTGGAAAAATGCCATGTTACTAGTTTTCATGCAGTACTTCACAAGTCTATTTTATTTTGGCCATGCTGAGAAAAGAGCAAATTATGATTTTTTAAAATATCTGTTTTAATAAACAAAGCTATTATTAATTATTATGCATACACAGTGCCCCATTAATTATTTATGTAGTCAGAAACTAGTTAATGTGCTGCTTATATCCACAGCAGCACTGGAACTGGTGAGGAAGCACTGATCGCCCACCTATACTTATGACTAAAAACAAACAGAATCTGTAGGGCACATCTTGCCAAGTGACTATGCTGAAATTCTCAAAAGTGCTATGTCAAAAGAGAGGTACTTCAGGAAATATCATAGTGTCACCTATAAAGTAATTTCACTCCACAAAGAACAAGCAGCTTTCAGGGGTAGGCAGTACTGGGGTAGGCGTAGGGTATGTAAACCATTACTCTGGGTTTAGTAGTAATCAAATTCCTTCCCCATCCCCATTTCTGTTCTAGGTTCAACCTCCTCCTCACAACTTTGCTACAACTTTCTGAACACATTCTCTTTTTAATTTTTTGTAATTGCTTCTTTAACTGTGTCATTCTTAATTTATGGGGGAAGTCTCAAGGCATTGGAAAGAACACACATCTTGATTGGTAAATTCACATTGCCAGACTCAGAGTGTTGAATGGTAATCACCAGACAAAGAAGCTTTACTCCGGCAGAGCCTGGAAAGCCCACTTTTTCTACACTTGATGGTCCAGGGATAGGATCTACTCAGCTCATCAGAGTCACTCAGTCCTGGAAAAGGTAATCCTAACGAAGTGCACAAACAGCCATCTTCGGAAAAGACACAATCCTGGGTTGCCATATTCAGAACGTGGCTGGAACACCACAGCTAGCAAGCCACCTACAATGGAAATAGAGAGGAGACCAATGAGATGGATGATAGAGAACCCTCCAAGGCATAGGGGCAGCCACCAATGTTCCCCAGTTTGCACCATGAAAAATAAAAACGAGGTAAAGGGAGAACAAGATTTCCCAAGGAGAGACTGGCCTTTGGTGTGGTTCTCCACTGCTCACACAATGCTTTGACTGTTGTTTCAGTAATAATCTCTCTTTTAGAGAACGATCTATCTCCTCAATCTTTATTATGTAGGATTAGCTATCTAGTAGTTTCCAAATTTGCAATGGAACAGATAAAATAAATGCCACACTCTACATTCAGTGTCTCTCCTTTACTGATAGCATTTTCTTTAAACAGCAGGACTGCATCTAGACTGGCAAGTTTTTGCGCAAAAGCACTTGCTTTTGCGCAAAAACTTGCCAGCTGTCTACACTGGTTCTTGAATTTGCGCAAGAGCACTGACTTTGTAATGTACAAAATCAGTGCTTCTTGCGCAAATACAATGACGCTCCTCGGGCAAAAGCCCTCTTGCGCAAATGCTTTTGCGCAAGAGGGCCAGTGTAGACAACCCAGAACTTTATGCAAAAAGCCCCGATGGCTAAAATGGCGATCGGGCTTTCTTATAAAGCGTCTAGATTGGCACGGACGCTTTTCCGCAAAAAGTGCTTTTGCAAAGCGTCCGTGCCAATCTAGACGCTCTTTCCGCAAATGCTTTTAACGGAAAATCTTTTCCGTTAAAAGCATTTGAGGAAAATCATGCCAGTCTAGACATAGCCCAGAAGTCTTAGGGCCTCAGGCAAATCTTAGAGGACTGTAGCTACCCATAGAGTACTATTAGACTGATGAAGCCATTGGACTAACAACTGGAGACACAGAAGAGGTATATGAAATTCATGTACTTGATCTCACACAAAAACACACTCAAGATATTTAGATGGGGCACTTACATATAGTTAAAATATATTGCTTATGCATTATTTGCTAATGTGGCATTTTATAGTTGCCCTCCAAATTATAGTCATTAAACAGGGTGTATACTCGTTTGCTTCTTAATGATGTACAAAGAAAGACAAATAATTCTTCCAGCTTTTCTTTAAAAAGGCCATTTCCCTCCCTAGAGGGCTAGTTTGGTGCTTCAAGCATAAATTGTCAGCCCTCACTCCTTAACTGCAGGCGTGGGGGGGGCTGGAGCTTTACTAGCTCACCTTCTCCACAAGGCCAGTCACCAACATTAACTAGCTTCAGGGGTAGCCCAGTTAGTCTGTTACAGAAAAATACAACCAATGGTCTGGTAGCACTTTATAGACTCACAAAACATGGAGATGGGATCATGAGCTCTCCTGATCCCATCTACATGTTTTGTTAGTCTATAAAGTGTTACCAGACCATTGGTTGGGTTTTTTTGACATTAACTAGGCACCCACACCCAACACAACAAACTCCCCATCTCTCCCATACCGCCCAGGAGCATCGCCTAGGGCAGGCGGGCGGCGCCAGCGGGGGCAGGGACTGGCCGGCAAAAGTCATGCCCCGCCCGGGCCCCAAACTGCCCCCAGCCTGGTCCCCTACCAGCCCCCTGTCCCCCAAACTGCCCCCGCCCCTACCGGCCCCTGTCCCCAAACTGCCCCGCCCCTACCGGCCCCTGTCCCCAAACTGCCCCGGCCTGGTCCCCTACTGGCCCCGGCCCCACAACTGCCCCTGGCCTGGTCCCCTACCGGCCCCTGTCCCCAAACTGCCCCCGGCCTGGTCCCCTACCGGCCCCTGTCCCCAAACTGCCCCCGGCCTGGTCCCCTACTGGCCCCGGCCCCACAACTGCCCCTGCCCCGCCCCTGTCCCCAAACTGCCCTGCCCCGCGCGCTGCCCCACCTCGGGGCGCACGTAGCGCCCAGGGCAGAGCGGAAAGCACCAGGCGCACCAAGGCCAATCCAAATGCTAACGGCAAAATTGGCGCGTAAACGGTTGCTAGGGACGCGTTGCTCCGGGCCTACGGGCTGCCAGAGGAGACAAATGTCATTCAGCATTTCCGAGCGCGCGCCCCGCCCCTTCCCCGCCAGCCCGCAGCAGAGCTGGGGTGCGGTGAACGCGGCCGCGTCAGAGCGTCCCGTCCCAGGGTCACTCTGCGGGGAGGGGGCAGGGCTACTCCGCCGCCAGAGCCCTGCAAGCTGGCCGGCCGCTCCTGAAGGGCTCGCCAAGGCCCCTGCCGGCCGGGCACAGCCGGGCTGCTCGGACCTGCAGGCAGCAGCTCCATTGTTAGCAGGCGGGATGGCCAGGGCCAGGCTGGCTCACCTCCACCTGCCACAGCCTGAGGGCTGAGCCAGTCCAGCAATGGGGGCGCTAATGGTTATCAGCCTCCTACCGCCGGGAACTGTCCACTCAAGTCACAGTTCAGTTCTCTGACCATCATCTCCGCAGTCCCCACAATGGACGGCTGGGACATTACCAGCCTAACAGTCAGTGACGTGCCAACAGCTCTCTGTGTGGATTCAAACCTTAGGACCCTTTGATCCTTATCTGCTTCCTTTTAACTATCCAATCTTCAGGTGCCTATAGGCATCAATTCTGCCTATTTGTTTTTCCCTTTGATATTTTCATTCCCTCATAAGAACATAAGAACGGCCGTACCGGGTCAGACCAAAGGTCCATCCAGCCCAGTATCCTGTCCGCCGACAGTGGCCAGCGCCAGGTGCCCCAGAGAGGGTGGACCGAAGACAATGATCAAGCGATTTGTCTCCTGCCATCCCTCTCCAGCCTCTGACAAACAGAGGCCAGGGACACCATTTTATCCCCTGGCTAATAGCCTTTTATGGACCTAACCTCCATGAAATCATCTAGCTTCTCTTTAAACTCTATTATAGTCCTAGCCTTCACAGCCTCCTCTGGCAAGGAGTTCCACAGGTTGACTACATGTTGTGTGAAGAAGAACTTTCTTTTATTAGTTTTAAACCTGCTACCCATTAATTTCATTTGGTGTCCTCTAGTTCTTCTATTTAGGGAACTAATAAATAACTTTTCTTTATCCGCCCCTCTCCACACCACTCATGATTTTATAGACCTCAATCATATCCCCCCTCAGTCTCCTCTTTTCTAAACTGAAAAGTCCCAGTCGCTTTACCTCTCCTCATATGGGACCTGTTCCAAACCCCTAATCATTTTAGTTGCCCTTTTCTGAACCCTTTCCAAGGCCAAAATATCTTTTTTTGAGGTGAGGAGACCACATCTGTACACAGTATTCAAGATGTGGGCGTACCATAGTTTTATACAGGGGCAGTAAGATATTCTGGGTCTTATTTTCTATCCCTTTCTTAATAATTCCTAGCATCCTATTTGCCTTTTTGCCTCTGCTCCTTGTTTTCCACCCCCTTCTCTTTATCCTCCCCTCCCCCCCCTTCTACCTTATTTATTTTGGGTCTGCACATCCTAAATTCATAGCTCCGGTCATCCGAAGAAGTGGGCTGTGCCCACGAAAGCTCATGATGCCATCTACATGTTTTGTTAGCTGCTAAAGTGCTAAAACCCTGGAATCCCAGTTCATCCACAAATTCAATTCACATGCTAATGGACTCAATCGTGATATGGGCTGGTGGGGACTCTACCTACTTAATAACCGCTGAAGGTGCTAACAGCTCTCGGAGTGTTATCCTTCCTGTTTTAGGAATCTATCTATTGATTTTGATTTTTATCTGCTTGGCTGCGTCTAGACTGGCCAGTTTTTCCGGAAAATCAGCCGCTTTTCCGGAAAAACTTGCCAGCTGTCTACACTGGCCACTTGAATTTCCGCAAAAGCACTTACTTCCTACTGTAAGAAATCAGTGCTTTTTGCGGAAATACTATGCTGCTCCCGTTCGGGCAAAAGTCACTTTTGCGCAAAACTTTTGTGCAAAAGGGCCAGTGTAGACAGCTGAGATTTGTTTTGCGCAAAAGCGCGTCTAGATTGGACACGGACGCTTTTCCGCAAAAAGTGCTTTTGCGGAAAAGCGTCCATGCCAATCTAGACGCTCTTTTCTGAAAATGCTTTTAACGGAAAACTTTTCCGTTAAAAGCATTTCCGGAAAATCATGCCAGTCTAGACGTAGCCCTTAGGTTTAAGTACCCATTTTCCAGATACTTAATGATGCTCTGTCTCCGACCTCCCTCCCTTTTTCTTTCTCTCCCTCCTTCCCTTCCCCTCTCCTATTTATTTCGAGTTTTCATATCCCCAACTCATAACTCCTGGTCATCTGAAGAAGTGGGCTGTACTCATGATACCATCTACATGTTTCATTAGTTTATAAAGTACTACCAGACCATTAGTTGTTTTAGACCTTTTATTGTTTTTTAAGTTTATCCTGTACAGACTAATTTGGCTACCCCCTGAAGCATCTACTCATTGCCTCTCTCTTTTTTTCTTTCCCCCTCCTTTTTTCTCTCTTCCCCCTCATAAGAACAAAAGAATGGCCGTACTGGGTTAGACCAAAGGTCCATCTAGCCCAGTAGCCTGTCTGCCGACAGTGGCCAGCACCAGGTGCCCCAGAGGGGGTGGACCGAAGACAATGATCAAGCGATTTGTCTCCTGCCATCCTTCTCCAGCCTCTGACAAACAGAGGCTAGGGACACCATTTCTATCCCCTGGCTAATAGCCTTTTATGGATCTAACCTCCATGAAATTATCTAGCTTCTCTTTAAACTCTGTTATAGTCCTAGCCTTCACAGCCTCCTCTGGCAAGGAGTTCCACAGGTTGACTACACGCTGTGTGAAGAAGAACTTTCTTTTATTAGTTTTAAACCTGCTACCCTCCCCTTCCCTTATTTATTCTTGGATCTGGACTTCTAATACTCTAGTCATTTGAAGAAGTGGGTTGCGCCCATGAAAGCTCATCATACCATCTACATGTTGTGTGAGTCTTTAAGGTGCTACTAGACTATTTGTTATTTTTTAAGTTTTTCCTATTACAGACTAACTCCGCTACTGCTGAAACTTCCCAATGCCAGTAACACACTGGGAGGGGCAGCTGACCCCAGCCCACTGGGAAATCCTGTTGGAGTTGTCTATCACAGGGATGGCCCCGGGGGCTGCATTTACACTCTCTGCTCCGTGCCCCACCACTCTTTATGGAAGGGGAATTCATAGGTTTCAGCAGCCATTTTTCACCCTGTTTCAATCTCTCTAATCATTGAGCCTCATGTTACTGAAGTGACCTCAGTGGAGGAACAAAACCATCAGAGCTCCTGAGTCTGCCTCCGAGTTCGGCTTTATGAATGTGTCATATTAGCTATCTTGCACTGTCCAGGGCTGCAATCGTGGGGGAGGGAGACAAAGGGGGCAGTTGCCCTGGGGCCCATCCATTTAAAAGGGCCTGGGGCTCTCGGCTGCCACCGTTGGTACCATGGCGGCAATAGCAGCCAGAGTCCTGGGCCTTTTAAATTGCCACTGGAACTGCACTCGGCATGGCCCGGGTGGCACTGAGGCCGAGGTCTGGCTGCCCCTCGCCCAACCCTTTCCCGAAGTGCCACCCCTTCCAGCGGTCCTGAACAGAGCCCCCCACACACATAGCCCAGGCTCCAGTGAAATCTGTCACCAGCCCTGGTTGGTTCCTACACGTGCCTATCACATGTGGCTTACCTCCAGTGCATCAGCTGTCCCCAGAGCAACTGTGAGGGGGAAAAGCAGCACTAGACTCTCAAACTCACACTTAAACTTACAAAAGACACAAAAGCCCTATCACCTGTGGCCGGACACTTTGAACAGAGTGATTGCTCCACAGCCGCATTCTCAGTCCCCTGTCCTCCAAAGAAAGCTGCGCTTCGGGGCCCCTAGCTGCCCCTGTGCCCCGGGGCTCCTAGCTGCCCCTGCGCATCGGGGCTCCTAGCTGCCCCTGTGCCCCAAGCTGCCCCTGCGCCCCGACGCCCCCGAGCTGCCCCAGCGCCCCCGAGCTCCTAGCTGCCCCTGCGCATCGGGGCTCCTAGCTGCCCCTGTGCCCCATGCTGCCCCTGCGCCCCGACGCCCCCGAGCTGCCCCAGCGCCCCCGAGCTCCTAGCTGCCCCTGCGCCCCGGGGCCCCGAGCTGCCCCTGTGCCCCGAGCTCCTAGCTGCCCCTGCGCCCCGAGCTGCCCCTGCGCCCCGGGCTGCCCCGCGCCAACACGCCTGGCCCGAGCAGACACTGGCTTTGCGGCTCATGGCAACGCGCCTCCCCCAGGGCTGAGCCCGGCCACGCGCGGCTCGCAGGGGGCAGGGGCCGCCTTAGCAGGGCGATCCCAGCCCGGGGCCGCGGCCAATGGAGCAGCGGGGGCGGGGCCAACCCCACCTCTCCGCACGCCGCTCAGGGCCTCCCTCTGCGCGCCAGCGGAGAACTACAGCTCCCAGCAGGCTGTGGAGATGATGCGCATGCGCCTGGGCTCCCGCCCGCCTCGAGGTGACAGCAGCGGCGCGGATTGGCGGCAAGCCTTGCCCTGCTCAGGCCGCTGATTGGTTGTGGCCGTTGCCGTGCCGGGGCGGGGGCGGGCACAGAAAAGCGACATGGCGGCGGAGAGCGGAGAGGGGCCGCTGCAGGAGATGATGGAGGGTGAGAGCCCCGCCCCCATCCAACGGCCGGGCAGGGGCTGGGCGGGGGGAGACCGGCGACGAGGCCCGGGGGGGCCGATGGGGGCAGAAGCCCGGGGGTGAGGGGGCCGGGGAAGGGCTGTGGGGGGGGCCTGGGGAAGGAGTTGAGAGGGTGGGCCCGGGGAAGGGGCTGTGGGTGGGGGGCCGGGGAAGGAGTTGAGAGGGGTGGGCCCGGGAAGGGGCTGTGGGTGGGGGCCGGGGAAGGAGCTGAGGGGGGGAAGGGCTGCGGGCGGGGGGGGCCTGGGAAGGAGCTGAGGTGAGGGGCCGGGAAGGGGCTGCGGGTGGGGGCCGGGAAGGAGCTGAGGGGCTGGGAAGGGGCTGCGGGCGGGGGGCCTGGGGAAGGAGCTGAGGGTGGGGGCCGGGAAGGGAGCTGCGGGCGGGGGCCGGGGAAGGAGCTGAGGGGAAGGGCTGCGGGCGGGGGGCCGGGGAAGGAGCTGAGGGGCTGGGAAGGGGCTGCGGATGGGGGCCGGGGAAGGAGCTGAGGGGAAGGGCTGCGGGCAGGGGGCCGGGAAGGAGCTGAGGAAGGGGCTGCAGGTGGGGGCCGGGAAGGAGCTGAGGGGCCGGGAAGGGGCTGCGGATGGGGCCGGGAAGGAGCTGAGGGGCCGGGAAGGGGCTGCGGTGGGGGCCGGGAAGGAGCTGAGGGGCCGGGAAGGGGCTGCGGATGGGGGCCGGGGAAGGAGCTGAGGGTGAGGGGCTGGGGAAGGGGCTGCGGGGCGGGGACATGGGGTTCTACGATTCTCTGACATGCCTGCAGTGGCCGAGCCCAGGCTGGGAGTGGCGGGGGAGCCATGGGCAGGGGCAATGCTCGGGGCATCAGGCGAAGTGGGGTGACCCGGGTTGGGCCTGCGGAGAGGGGCAGGTGAGAGCAGGGGGCGCAGCGGCTTGTGGCCAAAGGGGATGATGCAGGGGCGGTGTGAAGGGTGGGCTTGAGCAGAACTTTGTGTTTGGGTCCCGCTGGGAGTAGCGGGCGCTCTGCTTGTTGTGGGTTTGGACAGCTGGCGCTTGCGGGCTGGAGATGGAGCATATTGTAGTAGGAAAAGTAGGGGAGCAGGCCCTATTCCATCTCTGGGTCTGGGTGCTCTTGGTGAAGTTGCTTGTGCTTTTTATGAATCACCATTTATTAGTAAGATGGGGAGTGTTGGGAGGCCAATGAATCACTGTACAGTATGTCTGCTGATCTTCAGATAAAAAGTGCTAAAGAAACATAGCTTATTTTTTATTATGTGTGGAACAACAGAGGGTCACTCAGCACCTTCCAATTGGAAAAACATAAAAATATGTCATGTAGAAACATGATTGAATCATCTGCCGTCTTCCCATCCCCTCCCCAAAATGGGGTAGTGCCATATTTAAAGTCAGTCACAGTCAAATACAGTTCTGTCCAAATCTTTGAGGAAGATGAACCTTGGTGTTCAAGAGACCCTATACTCTACACTGAATTGAAGAAGGCAATTAATGCATTTATGAAGTGATCTTGTGAGTTGTTGCTGGGGAGCTGAGGCGGTCTTGTGATGAGGAATGGGTGTCCTGCAGGTATTTTTGAAGTCTTTACTGCTGCAGTACCTTTCATCAGTGGTATTAGTCTGGAAAATATCAGCATTGTAATTAATCTTTGAGTGTCACAGTTCTAATTCCATCACCTTAATCCTAGGATTTTCACTCCATTGATCTAAGAAATTTCCTTTTTCCTCCAGTCTTCTTCCCAGATTGTTGGTTTAGGAAGATGTGAAGGGAGGAAAAAGTCCTTCAAAAAAATCAAAGTATAAACAAGGGGTAAGAGGTCTTTTATTTAAGACTAAACCTTTAATTTAGTGAATTTAGGATCTCTACTAACCTCAGTGGTTTATGTGAATCTTGGTTATTGTATCTACTCGCTGCCACTGTTTGCTGAAAGTGGCCTAAGACTGACATTATGTTTCTTGAATAGTTGACAGACGGGTAGAGTCGGAAGAGTCAGGAGATGAAGAAGGAAAGAAGCAAGCAGGTTGCATAGTAACAGACCTCAGTCAGCAGAGCTTGAAAGATGAGCAGAACGGGGAGAACTTAACAGGTACCTAATCAAGCTAAATCTTCATTTTAAGGATGGACTTCTTAATGCCAAGTGTAATAAAATATACCATTTCCTATTTTGCATTTATTCTGAACATTTATTTGGTTTTAGTTAACTAATTATATCTGCCCCATGAATCTATCTTTAATTCTGGTCTTTTTCTTGTACCTTTTTAAAATGTATTTGTTTACAAATATATTTGACTTGAAGAGAAATCTTCAAAGAGTTTACAGCTAGCAATGTAAAATCCCAGTTAATCAGTTAACTGGTTAAACTTTGTTAGCCTAACATTTAGCCTAACGTTTAACCAGCTAACTGACTAAGCAGGATGCGAGCTTGGGACCGCTACAGCCCAACTGGAGCAGCCTCCAGCCCCTGTAGAGCAGTCTCTGTCTGCAGGTGGGGAGCTGCTTCAGCCCTCACCAGTTACCTACCAACTTGGTTAATCATTATCTCCCATTTAGGGTAATGCTTACTGGTTACCCGGTTAACCTTTCACATCCCCTATATACAGAAGGGGTCTCAAACTTGGCCTGTGGACCATCTATGGCCCAAGCAGCTTCACAGTCTGGCTTGGGAGTCCCTGTAACCTGGTGTAGGGGGTTGTCCATACACATCCTCCAAACTCCATCCCTTCCAGCCTGCCCTCTTACCCCCCCCCCCCACCTGGCACCAAGTAACCTGAGGGACGCAGCCTTGGGGATTTGGGGGGAGAGGGGGTCTGGCACAAGGTGGCAGTAGGGGTCAGGCTCACCATGGCAAGGAGTGCATCCCCTGCTGCCACCCTCTGCCAGCTAACCCCCCATAATCCACAAGGCTGTGTACCTTGGGGGAAGGGATTTGAGGGAAAGGGGTGCAATGAGGGGTGGAGATACTGGGGATGGGGCAGGGTTTAGGGAGTGGGTACAGACTCATACCGCCCCTTCGGGCCACAGGGATTCCCAAGCCGGATTATGAAACGGCTTAGGCCATAAATGGCCTACAAGTCATGAGTTTGAGACCCTGGGTCTCCCAATAAGCTCCCAATTTATACTGTTTCCTTTGGTATTTTTATCTTTCCATCCAAAGCTACCAGTTTAAAAAATACAAATACCTATCTTCTGCCTTGGTTGACATATCTGTAGTTAAATCCAGCCAGCCACTTTCTTCTGAGTTACACCACTGAAAGGTAAACTTAAATGTTGATAGCTCAAGCAGCTGAGAATTCACATGCACTCAGTTCTCTAAGGCAGTGTTTCTCAACCTTTTTTTATAAAGTACCCCTTTTTCAAAACCAAAATAAGTACCCCTAGTACCTACAGTTTTCAGACACACAATTTTTTTTTCTACCATTGCGACACATTTGTTTAAACAACTTAATCGTAGCCAGGCGGGCAATGAAATTTTTGGGTGTAAAAAGTACAAAAATAATAAAATGCTGTAAGACTTAAAACAAAAAATCAGTTTTCTCCAAATTTCAGTTATGTTGACTCTACCCCCCAGACTTCTCTCAAGTACCCCTAAGGGTACTTGTACCACTGGTTGAGAAACACTGCGCTAAGAAATAGCGGATGCAGTTTTAAATGACTTACATGAAAAAATATCAGATTGCTTACAATTATTTGCAATTAAAGAAAAGTGCAGTTATACCTGTAATTACATGTGCCTGTAACACTGGACTTACATAAACTAGTAGTTTTGTAATGTGAAAGTAGGTTCTCTCTGTAAGACCGACACACAGACTCTGTAGATTTTTGTACTTTGCAATCAGCTAAGTTGCACAAAAACTCAGTTGGCTGCTCTATGAACCTAGAGAATTTAAAAAAAAAAAATGCTAAACCACCAATATTAGCTAATCTTAATACACACAGGTTAAAGTGCAATTCTACTCTTAGCAATGATTGTAAAAATACCAGTGTAGGATGATGCATTTGATGTCTGTCAGAGATGCTATATCACTTTTGCTCAGTTGGCAAGTAAAAACATGTTGCTTTTTTATCGACTGCATTGGTTCGGAAAATCAAGCATGGTTTTTCTGGCTCCAGTCTCACCACATCTATGAAAAGATTCCATAATCGGGCCATAATATTTCTGTTGATGCAGAAGCCAGTATTGGACATAAAGTGCTAATGGTTGTAAAGACCAGTAAAAACCCTACTTTTGTTAGAAAAATAAGCAAATTAGACAGATTGCCCCAGGCAGTGTTCACTCTAATTTTTTATGTCTGTGTGCAGAATGCATTTTGTTATGCACCAATATGGAGATGTGTGACACATCACCTCAGTAGTGGTGCACATAAAATTAATTCTTCACATGAACGATCTGTGGCAGGGGTAAGGGCGAGAGGTTCAGAGTGTGGGAGGGGGCCCCATGTTGGACAGGTGAGGCCTCTGCCTGGGGTGGGGCTGGGGATGAGGTGTTTGGGGTACAGGAGGACCCTCTAGGCTGGGGCCAAGGGATATGGAATGTGGAAGCAGACTTGGGGCAGGAAGTTGAGGTGGAGGTGCGGGGTCTTGGTGGGAGTTAAGGTGCAGGAGGGGGTTCAGGTTGAGGTGTGGGGTCAAGAAGGGAGCTAGGTTGGTGGAGCGAGCTTAGGGCTGGGGCTCTGGGTTAGGGTGTGGGGTCCGGGAGGGAGTTAAGGAGTAGGAGTGCGGGAGAGAACTCAGAGTTGGGCCTGGGGATTGGTGTGCAGGGTGCCTACTTGGGGCAGCTTCTGTTTGCTGGTAGGAAACAGCCTGCACTGCCCCCTGCTCACCTGCGTCTCTCCAGCGAGTGTGGCAGCTCTGTGCCTGGCAGTCCTGAGCCCCTGCACACGGATTATTGGGCAGCGGCACCACAGCACAGTGTAGCAGTAGCTCTGCTGGTACCGTTTGTATAACTCACTTTGCAGAGTAGAGCGATATTGTAAGATTCCTAAAGCAGTGCTGTCACCTCTGTTTTACATGGATAGCTATGTCTAGTTAGACTATGGAATGTGTAATCCATCTTAGAATCCTAGGGCTGGAAGAGACCTCAGGAGGTCTGCAAGTCCAGTCCCCTGCCCAAGGCAGGACCAACCCCAACTCAACCCAGCCAGGGCATTGTCAAACTGGAACTTAAAATCCTCTAGGGATGGAGATTCCAACCCCTCCCTAGGGAACCCATTCCAGTGCTTCACCACCCTCCTAGTGAAATAGTTTTTCCTAATATCCAACCTAGACCTTCCCCACTGTAACTTGAGACCACTGCTCCTTGTTCTGCCATCCGTCACTACTGAGAACAGCCTTTCTCCTCCATCTTACTACCTAGGCTGGAGAATGTTAGGAAGTCAGCTGTGGTACGTAAACCCTAACTCTTTTGCATTTCCTGCCGTGGTGTATTTGGTTAAAAATTGAGTGTCTGGAGGCTGTTAGACTAGATATATATTCCTACCTGAGTATGACAGCTGTGAAATACACTGCGTTGACCCTGTTAGAAGATTGCCATGAAATAGATAAATCCACGATCTATTGATTTCTAATTTCACTTATTCGTGACGGCTAAAAGTCCCCCAACTTTCCCATTTCATGGGAATTCTCTAGTGGCCCAGTTGTTCTTCCAGGCCACTCTGTCTCTTAACCTATGGGAAAGTAGGTCATGTGTGCAGTGTTAGCTGTGACTACAATGGGGATAAATGTTTGAGAGCGAGGAGGCGAGGAGGAGGAGGAGGGAAGGAGAAGGCTTCGTGCTGTCCCCTAAAGTTTAAAAAAAAAAAAAACAAAAAAAACACCCCCAACTCCTCTTGAAATATTTTAGCTAGCTTAATTATGTATTGATAACTCTTGCTCTGGCTGTAACACCAGAGTGCTTTAAATAGCATGACTTGAAGTAACTAAGGCAACCCAGCTTTGCAAGCAGATAGATACAGAACATATAGGAATATGTTTAACAATTAAACCTTGTATTTAGTATGGTGTGTTAATCCCAAACCACTGTAACAGTTGGGAACTCTAAAGATTGTCTCTAATGTGCCATAAACACAATAAATGCTAGTCTGGTGACAAGTTTTATTGGCACTTGTTTGGGATAACATGAATTAGATATGAGTAGCAAAATCAAGCAGGCAGCCATGTTTTTGCCAATGAAATCTTTATCCATGCACACAATGCCAACATAACATATGCAAGTATGTTGAGTGTTCTGGGAAGGGCAGTTCTGTACTGGTGTGAGCTTTTGTCATTAAGAGGTTCCATTAGCTTATTGATTTAATCACAACACAAATTCAGATGTGGTTTCTGTACCTCTCTTTGCCACAGAATTTGGGTGTGGCCTTGGTAAACCATCTTACCTATGTGGCTTATTGTACCCAAGTCAAACCGTGTTAATAAAATCCCACAAAAATCCCTGTCCAAATATCTGTTTAGTTCACTTATGTCAAGCCTTCTAAGTCCCAGCTAGCATTGCCACGTAAATTAGCATGTTAAGTAGCCCTGTCTTAATACAAGGAGAATGTTAGTTGCATGTGAGATCTCAAATACCTGTTGCCCTGCAGTTCTGTGCTTGGCAGGCTGTAAATTCAATTGTGCTGTTTGTTGCAGCATAATTTGTTGGGGCTGAGGCTGTTGACAGTTTGGCAGCCATTTTTACTCTAGTCGTCCACAGAACGTGTACATCTTTGGCAGTAGCAGAGCATGCGGCTGTATACTGTTCTACCACTGTGTTTCAGCCCAAGCCGGAAGGGATCGCTTGGAAGGATCGCAAGATAATTCAGCCATCGGCATCTGCTGAGGCTACCAACCAGCACACCCATTGGTGTTCATTCTTTGTGATGCCACTCAGAGCAACTCCCTTACCACACACTTGGTTAGCAAGCTGTGGGCATTGCTCCTTTATTCTGTATTCAGATTAGAAGGACAGACGGCAAAGACTCCATACCACAGGCCGATTTCCCTGAGTCCTCCCGGTCGGAATGGACGGAATAGGGGCAGTAGTAACAGTAAAGCAGTGAGGTATATCGCAGAATTGGGGAATATTAGGAGGTCTGTCTGCAAGACTCTGAGTTTAGCTCTCTACCCTTCAGCACTGGACAGTATATCGGGTGTGTCTGTGAAATACACTTGTCTAGCGCAGTTGGATATTACTTATTTGAATGGATGCTTGATTGAACTAAGTACAAATGGGATCAGGTTAGGGATGTAAGTGACTAGTCGACTACCCGATAAGCATACGCTCATCGCATAGTCAAGTAGTGACTTGAGTAGTCACTCTTCCCCCCACCCCCTCGCTCCCCCCCTCATCAGAGAGAGGCAGTGTGGGTGGGGGGGGGACGCAGGAGCTGGTGCTGTGGGGAGCTGGCTTAAAAGCTGGTTTACCCCAGCACCGTTTCCAGTGGGGAGAAGGAGAGGCAAAGGCACAGCGGGGACTGGCGCCAGTCCCAACTGCTGCGCCTCTCCCTTTGAAATGTACAAGAGCTGCCTACGGCTCTTGTACATTTCAAAGGAAGAGGCACTGTGGGAAGCGGGACCAAAGAGCAGTCCCGGCTGGTGAGGGTTTCCAGCTGTGCCTCTTTCTTTGAACTATAGGAGAGCCCTAGGCAGCTGTTGTACATTTCAAAGGCAGAGGTGCAGTGGAATAGGGAGTGCCCCTCTTATCAGCTCTCGAGTAGTCAGTGGAAATTCCATCCACTACTCGACTAGCTGATGAATCAAAATGTAACATCCCTAGGTGAGGTACTATTGAAGGGACTAATGGAGTGAGATTGCATAAAGCGATGCAAAGATTAATCTGGCGTCTGTGTGCTCAGCGGTAGTTAACAATTCCTGTGGGCTTCCTTCAGCTGAAGGGAACCATAGACTTGAAATGTAACCTGTTCATATGGTGTAGATCTGTCTTTTGAAATAGTATACTGAAACTGATGCACCCAGCCGCACTTGTCACCAAATAGGAGACATATGACTTGTTCAATGTGAATCTATTCACTAAACACCTCTCCCTCTAATGCAGTGCAAGAAATGCGTGAAAATACTGGGCTGCGTTCCAGAGATGTAAAAGCATTCCTCAGAACGTGCCCTGCATAAAAAAATGCTGCATTCTAAAATATTGGTGTGCTCACTTAAAAAAGAAAAAGCATTAAAAAAATCAGTAACGTATTCCTGCTTTCAGTTTTTATGGAAGAAAAGAATAAGGGTGGAATCCTTCAGGTAATTGAACTAGGGATATAATCGTGTGGTTGGTTAACTGATAAACAAAAGCTTATAGGTTAATGCTATAGACAACACATTTCATTCCCCCCACCCACCAGTACATTTTATAGCAGGCTGGCCAGCAGCCCGGCTCAGTCCTGGCTTACGGTGGGTCCGGGACCTACCCCCTCTGCGGCTCTGCATTTCAAGTGTATCAGGAGCTGGGCGGGCAGGCAGCCCAGCTCAGTTCTGGCTCATGCCGGGTCTGGGCGCTCAGACCCTGCCTTACGCTGCGGCTGCTGCCATCCTGCGCTGCTGCCTCTATCAGAGGCAGCAGCACAGGGTGACAGGCAGCCAGTCCGCAAGGGGAGCTGGTTTTTAAACTAGCGCCTGGCACCCTGCGCTGCTGCCTCTGATTCAGGGGCAGCAGTGCGGAGTGGCAGGGGGCTCCTTGGGAGTGAGGCCAGAGTGCACTGGCTGCCAGCCCCTTCCCCGGGGACTCTAGAATAGTCAACTAACCGATAAGAATTCATGAGCTTACTCGACTATTCAATTAACTGATATTTAACATCCCTAAATTGAACATGCAGGCCCATGTGTTTCCACCGGACAACATGTATGTACTAGTTTTTTCCCCTGGGAGCATGGTACTGGGTTATCCGAGGAAAGCAGTTATTTCAGCAACTGTGATTGTTCACAAGGGAAGATAGAGAATGTGCAGGAGAAAATCAGTGGCCCTAAATGTCAGGGTAGCTGAAAAGTTCAGTCCTGCTAAAACCTGGCATCCCAGGATTAGTTACTGCTCCAGCAGAGACTCCCATTGTACCTGGCTGTTGAGCCAGCAGCATTTACATGCCGCACAAGAGCTGGGCGGGATGAATTCCAATTCATGTCTGCGCTGTGCATGGGAGTGTGAAATTGTTAGAGAGCTCTGCATTCTTGCCTTGATGGATCGTGTTGACACTCACGTTGCTGCACTGACGGACGCTGCAGCGGAGACTAAAAGCAGAGTGTGTCTCCCCTTCTGACGTTGCATAGAGAGCATTCACTCCCCTCCTCCTGGCCCAGCAGAGAAGCACTGCAGCTTTTCCTCAGGTGATGTGTAACATGAGTATGTGCTGTGTGTTCTCATTCTGTTGCAGGAGAAGCAGAGACACCAGTGGACATGGAGACCATTAACCTGGACCCAGAAGCCGAGGTAATGCTGGTTGCATTCATATTGGACTTGTGTGTCGGGGAGCCCCCAACCCTGCACCCCCATCCACAGCCAGAGGTGACTCTTAGCTAGCAGGTAGAATAGAAGGGTTATTGGTTCAGAGACGCAGCGCAGCTTAGCATCAGTGTTAGCACAGGAGCCAGGGTAGGCAGCATTATTCCTCTGCAGGGGGCAGGGCTTCACCCCCTTCCTTGGTCTACACCCTCCCTTGCCCTAGCCCAGCCGAGCTTGTCTCCCTCTGGGAAGAGAGCTGGCCTTTAGGTGTCTATGGCCAGTACACACCTGGAGTGAGTCATTGGGAATCACACACAGCACAGTACAGACAGGCAGAAACACAAGGTTACAAAGCAGACAGCACCCCCACTACGTCACAACTTGCATAAAGAAGGGAGGGTAGGCAAAGGGTGTTCTGAGAGAAAGTATCCGAGCTCTGGACAAGTTGAACAATTCTTTCCAGAGTATTGGGAAGTTCCTGATTCAGTTCTGAAAAAGTACTTTTTTAAAATCAATAGCTGGACTCTTTTTGTAACAACTTGGGATATTGGGACAAGCGTGGAATCATTTTAAAGTAGAGCCAGTACAAACATTAAACAACAGTTTGCAGGCATTTCTTAGGCTGTCTTTGAAGATTTTGTTGCTGTCAGATAACTTGGTTCTGTCAGCACACATAGGAAGTTGTGCACCCTGCGTGTCAGATACCTGTATTTGAGAGACTGTTTTCAGAGAAGCTTGCTGAACTTTGGCAGGTGTTGTATTTCCATTTGTCTTTGTTTTGCTGGCAAAACCTGAACAGCAGGGGCTAGGCAGCACAGCTGGTAAATGTATTAGCTGTTCACCTATACATCCCTGTAGCCACAAAATCACTACATAATTTGACACCGTTGGTAATCTCTGCCCAGCAGAGGCCCAGGACTGGATTGGAAAAGGATGCTTGAGTTAGGACTGAGGTAACACTTGAAAGATGTGTATGAGAAGTCTGTGCTGTACCTGGCTCTAGCCAGTAGAACTAGCACTTTTATCTGCATGAGATCATTCAAAAAATTTCCCTTCCATTAAATGAACCAAACGTGCAGATTGCTATGACCACTAAAATATTCTCGAGTTGACACCTTTCAGCTCTAGGCAGGCACGCCATCTTCGGCGGCAAACCCAAGCTCTCCCATATATTTAATGGCACAGTTGCCTGCAAGACTAGAGTTTTGCAAGCTTTGTAAGAAGAACGGATCTTATTGAGGTCTTCATATGCTGTGAACCTACAGTCTCCCTTTTAGGGCAAGGCACAAGCAGCATTTGCATTCTGGACTTGGAAGACACCGTCATGAAACAGACATTCAAGCCTAAACAGCCAGTGGATGAGCCCATCTTCTCTCTCTTCTCTTTCAGGATGTTGACTTGAATCACTTCCGAATAGGGAAGATCGAGGGATTTGAAGTGCTCAAGAAAGTGAAGGTGAGACTCAAGCATCAAGGTACAAGCAACCTGTATGATGGGTCTTTCTCTGGCTGGGAACTTGCAGAGATTCTAATGAGCAGCATTCTTTTAAGACATGTGGCTGTGAAGAATGTAACTTCCCTCTACCAAACAGTAGGGCCTTGTAAGTCTGCTTTCCAGGGGGTGGGAATCAGTGACGTGGAATCTAGGTTTATTTTAAGTGCAACTTGCTTTATTGACATTGACCTGCCAGTCCTGGAACAGAGGTGCAGGCAGCTCCCTTCTTTCAGGAATCTCTGCTCAGCACTAACTCTACTTCAAGGCTTGGCTCTGAGGCAGAGAGCAGTCTCTCCTACTGCTTCCTGCCCTCTTCCCAAAGCTGCCTCTTCACAGAGCCTTGAGCCACCAAAACCTCACACCACTGCAAGCATTTCTTCTAAAACTAAACACTTGCTTGCAGGCTATCAAACTTGAAAGACTGCTTAACAGTGTCATCTGGTGACTTGGAGAGCTTTCTGAAAATCCGTGGAGAGCATTTCTCACTATAATACTCGCACTGACAGGCTGCAGCGTAAAATATGCCTTTTGTTGAGAGACTAGTAAGTTCTTTGGTCTTCAGACCAGCAAACTCTCATGCTGACCCCCAGTTTGAAGTGTAACTAGCTCTAGCACAGCAGTTCCCAACCTTTTCCAGATGGGGACCCATTTTGACAATTCAGGAAGACTTGGTGACCCAGAGCAATTCAAAAACCGGGGGAGGAGGGAGGGCAGAGCCACCTGGGGAGACACTTGGCAACCCTTTTGAAATGTAATGGTGGCCCATAGGCTGGGAAACCCTGCGCTAGCAGGACTGTTATGACCAGAACTAGAGATGCAAAATTCTGTGGAAAAATGTACTGCTCGTGTCGCTTTTTTCAGCATTGCAAGGATTCTTCCTGTGTGGTGGCCCATCCTTTCAGCCAGAGTGTCTTGTCCTTGCTGTGCAAGTCTGTGGCATAGCACAGTCTTTCAACATGCTAATGGAAATCTGCCCCCCCGTTCCCCTCCAGCTTGTAGAACATGACTCCCTTTGGGCTGAGGCCTGTAATCCTTGAAGTCCATGATGAAATGTGTATTGACTTCAGGGGGAGCAGAACTGGGCCTTGAGTTAATGGGCTAGCCACAGTGTCTGTTCCATGTGCTCCTTCTTCACCCTGTGCTTGGCATAGCTGTGCTTCCCTTGGCCTTAAACTGGATCAGCATTTCCTCCTCCTCATGATAATGGGGGTGGACTATAAAATAGTGTCTGACGGTAACACCAAAGAAGGGGTCATTATCATTTTCAGACGCATTTTGTCTTGTGAGGTTTTTCTCACCCTGTGGCTTTTTTTAACTTCTCCCGAATGCTCAGACTCTGTGTCTGCGTCAGAATTTGGTTAAGTGCATCGAGAACCTGGAACAGCTGCAGACTCTCAGAGAGCTGGATCTCTATGACAATCAGATTCGGAAGATTGAGAACTTAGAGGCCCTGACAGATCTTGAGTGAGTATCCAGTGAGGAGGGAATGACCAGGACTGGGTGGTGATGTAGTAAATGTGGCTCCAGTCTGCAGGCTTTCTATAAAGTGGCTGTCAGGCAAAATGTATCTTTAGACATTTCAAACCCCTTAACTACACAAGCCGCACTCTCTGCTGTAAACTCTTCTCGAGGAGATCTGTGTGTGTGCTGCATGCAGGAGTGTCTGACCTTCTTCATGGGCATTTAGGCCTTACAGTAACCTGGTGTAATTACTCAGGGTGCGATTGGGAGCAGGAGAAGGCTGACTGTTAAAATAAAAAATGAAATGCACTATAGACGTGCGCCCGGAGCGGTGCTGGGTGGCAATGGACTTCTCCTCCAGAGAGGAGTGGTTCTGTGGTGCCATTGTTAATAGGATTTGCGTTACAAAAGTTGCCTCTGCCCCGAGTGAGATCAGAACCCTGTTGTGCTGGGCACTATACAAATACATGAGACCCTTCCTGCCCTGAAGAGCTTCTAGTCTAGCTAAGCAAGGAAGACATAAGGCGACACAGAGCTTGTTTTATAAGCTGGGCTTATCGGTTAACGTTAAGCTCCTGCCCCGTGTATCAGATGCAGCAGGGTGGGGGCGGGAGCCAGCTCCTGGCACGCATCGGCTCCCAGAGAGCCGGCTGCTGCTGCAGGTGCGTATAACCATGTAACCGCTGAGTTTTTTAGCAGTTACACAGTTACCTGCTTTTTTAACACCCCTAACTAGTAGTGACTGTCTTGTGCGTAAGAGAGGTTTTGAGCTGGTGCTTTTCAGAAGGAATTCCCATAGGGACTTACTGGGTTGGGAAAGGCATGTTGGAATAGAATTTTTTACATTGGAGGCCAAAATGCCACCTTTGGATTAGATTCAGGTGATGATGTGAAAGTGTTGCCAGTTCTTTGTTTCTTCCGACCCTGTTTTAAGTAGGTATTTCATCTCATTTGGCAACCAAAATGCCATTTCCTATTCACTGTAGCTTAGTGTGTTAACAAAGTGCTCCAGGTTATAGGAAATTAGTTTTAGATCCTTCCTCCATGCATGCAGCTGCCCGTTTCCATGGTCTTACTCTGCTCTTGCCTTGAATTGATGAGGCCTTTGTTTGCTTTGCTTATGGCAGGATCCTGGACATCTCTTTTAACTTGCTGCGACACATTGAAGGACTAGACCGGCTCACCCAGCTGAAAAAACTCTTCCTGGTCAACAACAAAATCAGCAAAATTGAGAACCTGAGCAACCTACAGCAATTACAGATGTTGGAGCTGGGATCCAATCGAATCCGGGTAGGCAGGACTGCACTATTCATAGCAGAAACAAAACGAACAGCTGCTATATGTGGGGAAAGTAGATGGCAAAGCAGTCATGGCTGGGTTGCCTCAGTTGTATCTAAGCAGCTGTGTTGTGGGGAAGGATAGCTCAGTGGTTTGAGCACTGGCCTGCTAAACCCAGGGTTGTGAGTTCAATCCTCAAGGGGCCATTTAGGGATCTGGGGCAAATCTGTCAGGGATGGTGCTTGGTCCTGCTGTAAGGGCAGGGGACTGGACTCCATGACCTCTCAAGGTCCCTTCCAGTTCTATGAGAGCAGTATATCTCCATATATTATTATTATATTATCTGTGGAAGGGGCAGAGAAGGAATGGACGTGCTGTTAGAGGAAAAGGGTAGTACCTGTAGTATCTGCTATGCAAGATTTGGAGTGGAAGGGAATAGCTTAGTCTTCTCCAAATCCCCATCCTTGCTCTTTCTTTTGTTTGGATACTCCCCAGTCCTGTCTCCAGAGATGAGGTCAGAACCAGCCTAGAAAGGGAGCAGCTGCTTGTCTCTTCTGTCTTGTTCTGCATACATCTTGGAGATGGGAAAGCTCTGTTCTAGTGGAACTGTCTGAGACAATCCAACCGCGCCGCTTTCCTTTCGTTGCGGCCTTCTCTGGGTGTGTTTTGGCTCTCACATAGAGCAGATTTGGCATAACCAAAATGGTCCATTATTTGTTACAGGAAAAGAAGGAAAGCATCTGAGGTGGGGAGAGTTCTTGACGTTTTTTTTAACCATAACTACTTGGAAACATGTTTCTCTGCATGGAACTAAGGTGCAGTTCTCTCCCTTTCCCTGTGGTTGGCCTTTTTCGCAGGCAGAAGGAAGGAGGGCTTGGCTTGCATGTTAGAGTGGATAGCTGTGAAAGCAAAGCTATAACAGAGCCCCTCTAATTCTCCCCAGCGAAGGGAAATGTGACTGTGTAGGGAATAACACTGCAGTGTTGGGGCTGCAGCCAGTTACGTGACTGAATCTTGGACTTTGCACAAACAGGGCATTGGGATTTCCAGAGATGGCCTGGAGCGACAGCCAGTTTAACTCATTGTAGGGCTCTTAATCCCTGCCATGGAAGGTGGGTAAGACTAGCTTCTATCCCGCATCTAGGGATGTGTGGGGCAAGTTGAATTAGTCCCAGGTAGAGAAAGAAAGATGTCCTTATACTGACAATGGAGCAGCCAGATCCTGTCTGCAGGAGGGATGAAAGCGACTAGTCAAGTAGTCAGCTACCTGATGACTATCCAATAAGCCTAGGTTTGAGTCAGTGCTCAACTAGTCGCTCCCTCCCCTTGCTGCTGCAAGGGAAGGGGGAGAAGCAGGAGCCAGTGCCAGTTCCCCCCCAGCGCCATCTCTGTTGGGGGAAGGGGGCAGGGGAACCAGAGGCACAATGGGAGCCAGTGCGAGCCGGAAATCAGCTGTCTCAGCTTGCCCCCCCCTCAGTCCTCCACTGTGCCTCTGCCTTTTAAATGTGGTCGGGCTAACCTCACTGCAGTTTAAATGTGGTGGGAGCTGGGCGGCAGGGCCCCGGGGGGCTAACCTCGCTGCAGTTTAAATTTGGTGAGAGCTGGGCGGCAGCGCCCCAGAGGGCTAACCTCACTGCAGTTTAAATGTGGGTGGTGCCGGGCGGCAGGGCCCCGGGGGGCTAACCTCGCTGCAGTTTAAATTTGGTGAGAGCCGGGCGGCAGCGCCCCAGAGGGCTAACCTCGCTGCAGTTTAAATTTGGTGAGAGCCGGGCGGCAGGGCCCCGGGGGGCTAACCTCGCTGCAGTTTAAATTTGGTGAGAGCCGGGCGGCAGGGCCCCGGGGGGCTAACCTCGCTGCAGTTTAAATTTGGTGAGAGCCGGGCGGCAGCGCCCCAGAGGGCTAACCTCGCTGCAGTTTAAATGTGGGTGGTGCCGGGCGGCAGTGCTGCAGCGCCACAGTGAGGGTAGCGAGCGCCCCCTTCCCCTCCCATCGACTAATCGATGGAAATTCCATCGACTGCTCAGTTAGCTGATTATCGGATTTTAACACCCTTAGTCCACAGCAGACAGTCTCTTCTAACAACTCAAACGCAAGGACCGGAGGGAGCCATGTTCGTCTGTAACATTAAAACCACCGCTGGTCCTGTGGCCCCTCGGAGACCAGCACACGCAAATATCTAGCTTCGTGAGCTTTCGTGGGCAAAGCCCACTTCCTCGGATGAGCTTGAGTGGTGGGAAAGCAAGTACAAATGTAGGCACATTGTTCTCCATGGTAAAGGCTTGAAAGCTACGTGGAGATAGTCTGACGTGACCTAACTTCCAAAGCTTACCTGCTGTAGAGCAGAGCTTCTCAACTTCCACGCGGGCCAGGTGGCAGAGCACCGGCTACCCAGACCCCCCATCCGTGGGTCCAGCTGGGAGTCCCGGCCCCCTAATCCCAGCTTGTGGCTGCCATGGACCTCTGGAGCTGCTGGGGTCAAGCTGGGACTGGCTGGGCAGCCTTTAGCACAGCTAGGCCTCTGATAAGTCTGACTTCTCCGAGTGCCCTAGCCAAGGTAGCTAAATGCTGCAGCACGGTGGTGAGTCCCCTTCCAGGCAAGCACGAGGAAATAACTCCTGTCCCTGCTGGATTTTAGGCAGTAGGAACTTTTGAGGGCTGTAGCTTTCTTTGGCAGCGTCATTTGTGCCATGTGCTTTACAGCTGGACGCATTCCTGTGGATAAATCTGTCAGGTAAAGACTTTTGAAAGTTCACGTTCTAACAAGACCATATCCATCTTTTGGTGCTGGGACTTTTCTGGCTTGCTGGCAGAGGGTGCATTAGAACAAATGGCTGGAGCACTGGGATTTTCAGCCAAGCGACAGATGCCTTGCAGAATTCTCCCTTGATTTCGAGTAACTCTCCTTTGTGATTGGGCAGGGAAAAGCTGCTGAGTCTCTGGTAGTGCCATGCTCAGGGTGGGGAAGTAAATGAATTTTGTGTCTGCTCAGGTGAATGTTCATGCTGTGTGTGGCTTGTGGGTTTTGTGTGTGGTGTTTTGCGAGGCTGGCCTAAGCCAGTCCAACAGGCATTTGTTAGCGGGTGACCTACTTCTTATGTCTCCCATCTGCACTCGTTCTAGAACAGTCTCACTAAAGCAAACGTCTCGTTCACTCTTCTGTTGCTTTACAGAGCGTGAGCCCCTCCCTTCTAGTTTCTTCTCCTTGCATATCCCCAGAGCGCTAAGCATTTTTCCCCTGTTACCGCAGTGGGAGTTTGCAGTGAGGGACAGAGGTACAGGTTGAAGCTCCCTGGTCCAGCACTCTCGGGGCCTGAGTGGTCCTAAACAAGGGTGTTTGCTGGACCAGGGGAGGGTCAGGCCTTGGGCTCTCCAGGGGCTCCCCCCCAGCTGTGGCCCCGGCTAGTGTGCTGCCTCCTGGGCCACAGATGTTGCCAGACCAGAGAGTTCCAGACCATGGAGGTTCAACCTGTAGTATCGGCTGCAAGTTTTCCCACTGCTGTGCTGAATTTGAGGACCAGGCAGCTCAGGGCCCTGGAAGAACAGGACCAGTGGCAGGGCTCAGGCTGGGATGTGTAATAGTCCACACGAAGCTGTTCCAAGTGTGGTTTTATCTGTTCTGGCCACATGGCACGTCTCAAAAAGCCTTTTCAATTACAACACCCTCATTGCTCAGGTCTGCTGACCTGAAGATCTAAGCTACTTCAGAGTCCTTGTTTGGCTGATCTGGTCTGTGCCTTGGAGGCACCGGGAGAAGGGAGAGGATGTGGAATAGCACCTGGCACCTAATCCGAATGTAACATGCACATTTGCTGAGGTTATTTATGTGCTGAAGTTGGTTTTTTTGTTTTAAAGCCTGCCTGTGTTCCCTCTTCTTAGAGCCTCTTGGCTCCCCTGCTGCACCCCTCTCAGCCTCTGCTCTCCTGGGCACGTCTCCACTTGGGAACCAAGATACAGCTCTTCTGAGCACCCAGAGGAGATTTCTGCCCCAGCAGTTCAGTAGCTGCATGCTGCACTAATAGTAACATGTGACACATGGATAGCACTTCCATCTTCAAAGCACCATCTCGTTGTGAACTAAACACCCCATGGACCAAAGTCCTTATTCCCCACGGGCTGAATGACTTGCCTCAGGCTACACATCACAACAGCCGAGTCAGGATTAAGACTCGGAGTTCATAGCTCCCGCTCCTGGCTCATTCCATGAAAGCCTGATGGCATTTGTGCTGCTCCTGGCCCCCCAGGCAGGCCCCACCTTGCATGGGTTGGGTGTTGCCAAACCACGTGGGGTCATGGCTGTCAGGATGAATGCAGTAGTTAATGGAATGTGCTCTTGGCAATACTGGAAATGTTGCCATCCTTAGAAACCTTGTTAAAAGCCAGTCCAAGGCCTCTGCCAAGGCCGATGACGTCCATTCTCCTTCGCTTGGGCTGGCTGCCGTGTGCTTGTCTTCTGAAATTATTTAGTGTCTTCAGAGAATGTTCTAAATGGACTCACTCACTATTTGCTCGGGATGAGGTGGGATAATGGCTTCTGCTCTCTAAGGAATTGCTCCTCAGACTGGTCAATTCCTCTGGTGATTTTAAAGAGTACTATGAGCTCTCCCTGCAGAATTGGATCTTCCCTAGACTGGTTCCCCTAGTTAGGCATGCCGGGCTTACTAACCGAGTGTTCTCAGGTGGTGGGGTGGGACACTCACATGGATTGGGACCCATCAGGACTGAAGCTCCACCCCCACTCGGTGACAGGGCTCAGGCTCCAGGGGTCATGGAGCAATTGTACCATCAGAAGAGGGTGTCGGTGCGCTGAAGTTTGGGAACACTCCTAACATCTGGGTGGGATGGCATAAGAGTGCCAATCTGAAGAGCCCTAGGAGGACTTCACAGATCCAGAAGGACAGAATGCTTGAATTGATCAGGAGATCCAGGTTGTATTGCCACCATTTGAAAACAATGAGTAGGCCTGTCGCACTGTAGAGACTAACAAAAATATATATATATAGTCATGAGCTTTCGTGGGCACAGCCCACATCCTCAGATGAGTAGAGTAGAGAGAAAAGGGGGAACCCTCCCAATTTATAACAGCAAAAGAAGGGAAGGGGAAGTATCTGTCAATGCTAGTGCCGGTGCTAAGGAGGCTGGGTGGGCTGCAAGTGTCCCGTAATTTGCTTTTGACACCAGTTGGGTGTTGATTGTAAGGAAAGCAGGTTTTCGAATGGGCCATCCAGTTCAAGTTTGGCTCAGGCCACCAGAGGCGGGGTGAAGGTCAGTTCTGCGCACTCTTGCGAAATTCCTTTGTGGAAGAATGGCTACTTCAAAATCCATGTGAACGCACTTCAAACAAGTCTGGTGGTGGCATGGAAGGCTGGGACTAGTGCCCAGAGCAGTAACCCTGCTTCCCTTGGTCACTTTGCAGGCCATTGAGAATATCGACACCCTGACTAACCTGGACAGCCTGTTCCTGGGAAAGAACAAAATCACGAAACTCCAGAATTTGGACGCGCTGACGAACTTGACAGTGCTCAGTATACAGGTATGGATCCTCCTTGGGCGCCCCGAGCCACCTCGGCAAGGGCACGATGTCAAGCTTGAGTCAGCAGGTCTGCACTCGTTTTCACTTCAGACTGCAACGTTCTCTGTGCTCTGTGTTTTCTTTCATGCCCTTTGAAATTGGGACCGCCAGCACGTTGATAAGTGCATCAGATGGGTGTCTCTTCCCACGCTGGCAGAGGGGAGGGGGAACCGCTTGGGCTGAGGTGAGCGTTACTAGCTCCTGCTGAGAATCAATCAGGCTGACCAGTCCTTACTGTGTGATGAAAGGCGCTGAGGAGCAAGCAGGTTTTTTACTTTCATAATGGACCCGGTGGGCCCAGAGGAGCCAGGGACCGGGGGGGTTGTGTGGGCCGGACCTGACCTGCTTCACCTCTCCAGCCCAGCCGCTGCCAGTTAACCGGTTACCCATAAGCATCACCCGATAAGGTAACTGGTTAACCGGTTAAGCCTTTACATGCCTAGTGCAGATGTGATTGCTCCATCGCAAAAATATATATTGGGACCGGAAAAAGGTACATAAAAGAGCAACACAAATGACTAATAGTATGAAATGGCTGCCAGACGAGGAGATATTAAGACGACTGGGCCTTTTCAGTTTGGAAAAGAGATGACTAAGAGGAGCTATGACTAAGAGGAGCTATGACAGAGGTCTATACAATCATGACTGGTGTGGAGAAAGTAAATAAGGAAGTGGTATTTACTCCTTTTCCTAATACAAGGTTAAGCAGTCAAACCTAGTGGTTAACCGGTTAACATTTTAAAACAAATCTGCACCCAGTATTCAAGATGTGGGCATACCATGCATTTATATAGCAGCAATAAGATGTGTTCTAGCTTATCTGTCCCATAACGAATTCCCAACATTCTTGTACCTTTCTCGATTGCTGCTGTACATTGAGTGGATATTTTCAGAGAACTATCCACAATGACTCCAAGATCTTTCTCGAATGGTAACAGCTAATTTAGACCCCATCCTTTTATATGTATAATTGGGATTATGTTTTCCAATGTGCATTACTTTGCATTTATCAATATTGTATTTCATTTGCCATTTTGTTGCCCAGTTACCTAGTTCTGGGAGATCCTTTTGTAGCTCTTCAGTCTGCTTGTGACTTAAGTATCTTGAGTAGTTTTTGTGTCCTCTGCAAATTTTGCCAAGTTAATGTCTACCCTTTTCGCCTGACCATTTCTGAATGTTGAATAGGACTGGGCCCAGTATGGCCTGCTGGGGTCACTACTTGGCTACTTTCCAGAATGTAGAGAATTTCCATTTATTCCTACCCTTTGTTTCCTGTCTTGTAACCAGTTTGTAATCCATGGGAGGACCTTGCCCCATGACAGCTGACTGCGCTTAAGAGCCTTTAGCGTAAAGCTTTTGACAAGGTCCCTCACCACATCCACAGGCTCCCCTTGCCACATGCTTGTTGACCCCCTTACAGAGTTCGAGGAGTTTGGTGAGGCCTGACTTCCCTTTACAAAATCCATGTGGACTCTTCCCCAACAAATCATTCCATCCACATACCTGGTGATTCTGTGCTGATCAGCGTGCCTGATACTACACTTAGGGTTCTGGACCTGTAACTGCTGGGGTCACCTTTTTCCAAAAATGGATGTCCCCTTCACTATCCTCCAAACATCTGGCACAGACGCTGGTGCACATGATAGGCTACAAGCTCCAGTTAGTAGTGCTCCCGTTTCACGTTGGAGTTCCTGGGTGGATAAATGCTGTCTGGCCCTGATGACTCATTACTCTTATTACCAATTTGTTAATTTTGGTCCCAAACCAGCTCTACTAAAGCCTTAGTCTGGGTCAGCCCTTCCTCTGCACACAGGTTCCAGCTAGTGGTACAATGGGCAGGCATCATGCACACAGTATCTGACTGCCAGTGAAAGCCTAGTTGTATGACAGACCAGGAAGTGCATAACAGATGTATTGGGCCTTTGTTTACAGCTGCTACATCATCCTCTTCCCTAGCTCGTCAAGTGCAATCTCAATGAGTGCTGTTGGCAACCGGGCCTGGTCTTCTAAAGGGGCTAATCAGAGAAGGCCTCCAGGGTTGCAGCTGTCAGAAGTAGGGGCAGAATCTGAGATCCTGCAGGTTTGAAGGGACTCTGGCTCACCTGGAACTTGCTTGTGAGTTCGCTACAAAAGTTTCAAAGCAATTGAGTGTCCCAGATCCATCAAGTACAGTGCTGTGCAATCCCTTCCTCTGCAACAGGCAAAGTCCTGCCTTCCCACGTGCTCTGTTTTTTGTCCAAATGATCCGTGCTCTGTAGAAAGGTTCTTGAGATTCTTTCCTGTGTAAGAGTTCACTCTGGATTCATTCCTTTGGGCTGGACTTTCACTCCCTCCCGTACAATTTCAGAGCAACCGGCTGACCAAGATCGAGGGTCTGCAGAACCTGGTGAATCTGCGTGAGTTGTACCTTAGCCACAACGGCGTAGAAGTCCTCGAGGGACTGGAGAACAATGTGAGCATCTTGTTAGCTTTCCTTAAGGCCTCCCAGTGCTTCTAAGAGTGGCTGGGTTTGTCTGTCTTGGGTGTTGCCGAGAAGTTCCTGTTTTCCTTGAGTTACCCAAGGAAAGCAGAGCTTCCTGGAAACCTGTGTAGACTCTGTGTGTTACGCTGAAAGAACAAAACAGCCTGAGCTGCCTCCTTTTCTGCCTGGGAACATGCATGTTTTCCAGTCAGTCTGGACTAGCTAGAGGGAGCCTGCAAGCTCTTACTGGGACAATCTGACTGGTAAGTAGCGCAGGGAGGCCTAATGGCACTTCTGCTGGTTAGCGCCTTTGCCAGTGGCGAGTGGAACGGGACCCGCAGTCGGTGGCTGTGAGCGCCTTGCAGAGGCTCCAGAAATGGCTGAGTTGTCATAGGTCTGAAGAGGCAAACCCTGCTGTCTTGCTCTTTAAATCCAGCCACCTCGCTGTAATTCTGCCTTGGATTGCCCTGGAGGAGGCGGCGATGCTTCCATGCCCTGTAACCAGTAGGTGGCGATGTGAGCCGCCTGTGGAGATCAGATCACCTGCATATTTCTACTGGGGGGGGTTCTGCCTGCCCACCTGCAGAAGACAGCAGGGAAGCGAAGGGAAGGGGGGGAGGATGATCATGTGCAGTTTTTGGGGGGTCGATTTCCCTTCCCACAGCAGAGGTGAGACAAGGGCTCATGTGCCATTGCAACCCCCCCCCATTTCTGTAAATGCACAGCTGCCCACTGAGGCAGGCTGCTCTGGCAGCTGGGGTCCTAGTGCCAGTTGTGCTCCCCTTCTGTGTGCTGGCTGGGAACCTTGCTGTTTTCCTGTGGCACAGTGAGCGCTGGGGGTGGGAAATGGGGGAAGGGGGCAGAGGGAAGGAAATGTGGGGATGGAGAGGAAAAGGGGCTAGGGGAGTGGGAGCCCGGCATGCAGCATCTGGGGCTCCCTGTTAGCAAGCCCTGTGCCCCATCATCTTTCGAATTAGCACCTGCTTTGCCAGTTGCGCTGTTGCTAGCTAACCCTAGAGCCAGCGGGCAGAGGTGCCACCCGTGCTGCTCACTGTTTTCAGCCCTGGGGATCAGAGTGGGGTAGCCGAGGGGAGAGAGCCCAGCTAACGTTGTTGTTTGCTTGTTTTAGAACAAACTTACAATGCTGGACATTGCATCCAATAGGATCAAAAAGATTGAAAATGTCAGCCATCTAACGGAGCTCCAGGAGTTCTGGGTAAGTACCGGCCGGGCTGAACGATGGGTGCTGGGGAGGGCTTACCGCTCTGCAGTGCCAGTTCCAGTGCTCACCTGAGGCTTTTTTAAGTGTCTCCTTTGCTCTAGTGCCAAGGTTGTAAAAGCCCCTTTTCTCCTTACCTGTCTGCATGGAGTGGGGCAGAATTCACGTGACCGGTTTGAGTGTCACAGGCCCTTACTTAGGTCAGGTGCCTATTCCTGAACCTACCCCTGCGCTCCAGCTGTCACCCTGCTCACGAGGGCTTTGAAGTACAGTTTCTCCGCCGTTTGAGGGGGTGCTGAGGCTGAGGAATGGAAGCAGAGACCATGCGTCTTGGTGCAGCGGTGAGCCACAGTGCTAGAGCAGAGTCGGTCTGGTCAGTTCCTTGTTACTGCTTGGGAGCATTCAGCTGTCTTGTGTGTCGCTCCTGCTGGCCAGACGATAAGAGTGGGCTGCGCTGGCTGCTGGCGCCCAGCCTGGCAAAGCCCTGCCTCTTCTTTCTGCAGTGTCTGCCGGAGAGAAAGCAGTTTGAACAGAGGAGCAGGTACTCCAGCCACACCCTAGAGTACGTGTTCAGCAAGGGGCTGTCAGCCCTTGCTCTGCTAGTGCAGGCTTGCCATCCCGCCCCTGGGTGTGCCATAAGTCACCACTCTCTGGGGCACCTTTCCCCCTTTTGGAGCTTTTTACTGTCTGAGCCCTTGGCTGCAGGGTTGGGAGGTAGCGGGACATGAAATCAAGCCAGAATCCAGTAGACAGGCTGCTTGCTCAAGGGCTGGAAAAGCACTGTCCAAGAGCTTTCCGAGGCCGGACTAGTTGGCTTTGTGCTTCCCACTTGGCCAAGGAGCTCCGGCAGCCTGCTGCAGCCCTTCAAGTGGGACACCGCACACTGCTCGGCATGCAGAACGCGAGCGATTCTTCTCGCGTCCCTAGACCCTGCCCTTTGAACTCGGGGCAAAATCCACCGAGCACAGAGCATGGCATGTGCCTCAAGGGGTGCTTTGTGCTGTCCCATGGGAGCTGCATCTTGCCAGAAGTCGCAGCCCTCTGGCTGTTCCTGGCTCCCCAGGGTGCCATTTCAGATCTGCGGGGGGAGGGGTCTGTGGAGCTCCAAAGCACTTTCACCAGCCAGAGCTGGTCCAAAACCCAAAAGAAATATCCCCTCCCACCCTGCTCTCTGCTTAGAGCTTGAACTCTTGGAGTGTCAGTTCAGAGTTACACAAACTGAACAGTGCATGTGCCAGGCCTGGTTCTGAACCCCATGCTTCAGCCCTGCTGCTCTGGCTGGGGATGCGTCTGCTGTGGCGCCTCCCTCTGCCAGAGGACCCCAGGCACCCCGAGGGTGAGCCAGGCTTGCAGGAGGTGGGGAGAAGAAAGGAGTTTGTTCTTCAGCTGGATGCAGTAGAGAAATGTGCCCACCAGCTTAGACAGGGCCCTGCCCGAGTGGGGAGCAGTGCACCGCAGAGGTCCGCTCCCTTACTTGGAGCGCAAGGGTATTGCTGCTGCACCTTCAGGCTCTGCTTGCAGGAGCAAAGGAGAGCTGGAGCTTGTGCACTGGGCACTGGCTGCATGGTAATGCTCCTCCCTTCCTCAGACACCTGCACTGGGACTCGGCCAGCAGCCAAATGTGGGATCCTCCCCCCCGGCCAGCCTGCAGTTGCGTGCAGGGAGCGTGTGCCGTGGAAGCCCTCCTGCCTCACAGTGGCTTGCTTCTGAGCAGCAAGGAGCCCAGCTAGCCCGGTGCGGGCCTGTCTGCAGTGTGAGGCATGAGGCCTTCGCTGTAGAGGGCACTCAGATCTGAGCAGGTCTTAGGCTGGGAGTCAGGGAGAGAACCAGCTGACGTGTGGCTCAGCGTTTCCACCCCGGGGGACTGTCCTGCCTGGGGCAGGGCGGGGCCCTTAGAGTGGGGAGCTCAAGCTTTGTCCTGTCAGTAGGGGGCAGTAGCAAAGGGGACCCTCGAGGCCAGAACCGCAGAACCCCTCTGCCAGTGTGCCGGAGGGAGGCTCTGCTGTGGTGCGCGGCAGGCGAGAGATCCAGGATCTCTGGACTGTGTAAAGAGGCGAGGTGTGTGGCAGTCTTTCAGGCTGAATTGTGGTTATTCAGTGCAAGGGGCGGGCGTTAGTGAAGGAGCGGGGAGCTGGGAGGGCTTCCCGCTGAGGGAGCGCGCATGGTGGCCTAGCTGGAAGTCGTGCAGCTCTTGGAACAGGTGACTCCTGGCGAGCGCTGTCTGTCTGGGTTACGTGCTCAGTAACGAAGCTTTGCTGGGACTGGTGTGCGCTTCACAGATGAATGACAATCTCGTTGAGAGCTGGAGTGACCTGGATGAGCTGAAGGGAGCCAAGAATTTGGAAACAGTGTATCTGGAGAGGAACCCCCTGCAGAAGGACCCTCAGTACCGGCGCAAAATCATGCTGGCCCTCCCGTCCGTCCGGCAGATTGATGCCACGTTTGTCCGATTCTGAACCTCCGACCTGCCCCTCTCCTCCCGCCTTGGAGAAATGTCCCAGCTGGGTTTTTTATCCACTTCCCGCCACCCGAGGCTACAGTACGCCGGCCCAGAGCAGACGGCCAGTAAAAAGCACTGAGTACCAGATCTTGTGTACAACGCACTCTCTTGTTGGTTTTGAAATAGTATGATTATTATTATTAAACCGTAACACGCTATTTCCCGGTTGCACCAGTGTTTGTTTATATTGGGCATTTTGTCAGCAAGCTCCTGTGTTCAGTCTGGAGCCAGCCGCGTCTCTTGTCTCGGAATCAGGTAACCGTACTGGTTCCAGGAGTGAAGTCTTCAAGTCAGTAGCACCCCTGTGAATAGTGTCAGTTTTTGCAGTGGGGAGAGAACCCTACAAAGGTACTGGGCTGTGTTGGCGCTCCTACCCTCGCCTAGACTCTCCATCCTCTTGGCTCTTTCTCAGAGAAGCACGCCCTGGCTGCAGTATTGCCTAAAAACCTGCATTAAAAAATCCTCACTAGAAAACAAGGCTGAGCTAAGCAGGATGTGTGAGGGCAGATGGATGAGCTGCTCTGATGATGTAAAAGCTATCCCTTCCCACGCTGCCACTGTGAGCAAGGCGTGAGGAGGTGGCTGGGGAAAGAGCCAGAGCTGTGGTGTCCAACACCCTAGCCACATGTGGCTAGTTGGCTTAAACAATGTGGCTAGTAGCCACTTAGAGGCTACAGCTTCAGAACTGGTTGGATGCCGCGGAGTTGGAGGCTAGTGTCTGGGCGAGGAGGAGAGGGACCATGAATCTGAAGAGGCCTACGTCAGTGCCTGACATTATTTCCACCACATTTGTGATTTACTGAGTCTCATGACTTTTCCCCGGAATTAGCCATCTCAAAATGCAGCATACGTGTGCGGCAACTCCCGGCCGTGCCCACAGAGGCAGGCGGAGCTCTGCGAGAGGGGTGGCTTTTGCGTTCAACTAAAGGCACCTTCAGCATTCACCCGACTTTGATTTTTGTACCATGCCCGCTAGTGTGGCCCTGGAGTCCCCTCACATGCCGCAGCCAGAATTCAGGGCACCGCATGCTAGTCTGTACGTACCCTTCTGTGTTGGGCTGGTTGGCCTGGTACCCCATTACCCAGTGCAGCGGGATTTTACCACTGAACTGTTCCACTTGCCCAGGAAGGAAACGTTCTCCTGAGTCCGTATTCTCCTTAGCATGCTCAGAACACGAGTCCTCGTCCAAACACTCTTCTCTGCAGTTACCATCAGGAAGGCTTCTAGCTGACACCAGCGCTAGTGAGTGACTCGCACGCACCACAGGCTGCTCCTGACACCCCTTCCCCTTGTGCCGGCACTCGCTGCGCACGTGAGGGGAGGGAGGAGGTGTGGGGCAGCCTGCCCGGAACTTCAGTGGGGGGGGGCGGCAGCGCTGCCTCCCCTGGGCGGTGGGGCCGGGAGCTCCCCCTGCACTGTCACTGGTTCAAACCCCTCTCTTCTTCTCTGCCCTCCCTCCCCCCGCACTCAGCCCCTGGCACAGGGCTGGGGCAAATGACGGCAGGGACGTGGACGGGGGTGCCTGGCTCCAGCTAGTTCCTGTCACGCGGGAGGCGTCCGCACCCAGCTCGCAGAGAGAGTGTCTCCATGCGCTGTTCCCCCAGCACGGAGCCCCTTGCTCTGCCTCTCTGCGAGCCGGTCTGCGGGGAAGGGCGCACTTTCTTCACCAACGCCTCCAGCAGTGCAGTGCCATGCTGGCCGCAGGCTCTCCCCCGCTGCTGCCATTGGGGGTGCAAAGCCCAGACCCCTGCACCCCAATCCCACTCCCCTTCCCCTTGCTTGCTCCTACACCCTAGCAGGAAGGTGAGGGCACCATGGACCGGACCCCCATGGGACCCCAACAGGGCTGGGCACCCCAGGGCCACCCACCCGCACCTCACCCGTTTCCCTGAACCATCTCCCAAGCCACCCTGACCCCAGCCCATGCTGGCGATCCAGCATCACGCCCCCCAGACTGGAGCCAGCGCCAGCTTCTGGCGGGATGCGGGGGGGGGAGCCCTGAGGCTCCACACAGCATCCAGCTTCTGGGGAAGCACACACGCACTGCTCCTCCCCTTCCCACAGGAAAAGCCGAGCCAGGGCAGGAGTCCTAGTGGGATGCACAGCTGAGAGAGCCCCCCCCCCCCCCTCCAGGTGAGTGGCACGGCCCAGGGCAGGAGATCTAGAGGGGTACACAGTTGAGAGAACCCTCCCCCCACCCCAGGTGAGTGGTGTGGCCCAGGGTAGGAGATCTAGTGGGATGCACAGTTGAGAGAGCCCCGGGTGAGTGGCACGGCCCAGGGCAGGAGACCTAGTGGGGTGCACAGCTGTGAGAGCCCCCTCCCCCCGGAGAGTGGCGCGGCCCGGGCAGGAGACCTAGTGGGGTGCACAGCTGTGAGAGCCCCCTCCCCCCGGAGAGTGGCGCGGCCCGGGCAGGAGACCTAGTGGGGTGCACAGCTGTGAGAGTCCCCTTCCCCTGGAGAGTGGCACGGCCTGGGCAGGAGACCTAGTGGGGTGCACAGCTGTGAGAGTCCCCTCCCCCCGGAGAGTGGCACGGCCCGGGGCAGGAGGGTTACGTCTTTGGAAAGGTTGCCGACCCCTGGCCTAGAGGAAGCAGGCGCTCTCCATGAGCGAATCCTAGGGCGCCGTGGGGCACGAAGGGGGCCAGAATTCACCGCCTAGGGCAGTCCCCCAGCCGCTTGGGAACCACCCCGGCCCACGACGGCTCTTCTCTCTTGGGCCCAAAGAGACGGCAGCTCTGCAGGGATTTCTGAACTTTCTCCACAGGAGAGCTGTGCTCCTGGGTCTGCCTCTCCCTCCTGCAAACCCCTGTGTGAGCTGTCGACCAACACCATGGCCTAGGGCATCACACCAGTCCTGTGTGGCTGGGCCACGTGGCCCTGAAAGTAGGTGAGATTGTTCCCTTGAAAGTCTCCCTGGTTTAGAGCCCAGGAAGCACAAGGGTGTGGGGGCCAAACCCAGAGCGGCTCCATGATCTTTTTCATTAGCAAAGCTGAGCAAGCTTGTCATAGATTCCTTCTTGTGCTGCTGGCCTGCTAGTGAAGATGATGGACATGCAGTGGCAGGACTGCTGGTGCTGCTCTGTAGAGGAGAGAGGTTCCGGCCACAAGAGCCCAGACTTGACATAGCACAGCAGGCTTGCCAGTAAATAAAGGGCAGGGGGCTAGAAGGATGAGTTACCAGGGTGAAGCTCATGGCATCTGCTAACTGTACCACTCTAGCTTCCTCTGACATGTAACATGCAATCTAATTAGGATCGGGTTTCTGAACCTACGGGTCACACAGAGGGTAGGGGCTATGACCACCCGCCCTTCCCGCTGCTGTGTCCAAGGGGCAGCTGGCTGGCTCACGAGCAGCTGGGAGAGGTCCCAGAGTGGAAACTGTGACTGGCCGCTAGTCTGGCTAAATGAGCTCGTTGGGGCAGGGGCACCCACCAGCTGTGACTGTAGCCTGCACAAGGGCCTGGCTTCTGACTGACTGGAGCTGGCCTGCTGGGGGGCTTCAGGCAAGTCCGTTGTTGAGGTGACCCAGGGGAGCCAGCTGAGGTCACTCAATTAGGGTGAACTGCAAAGAACAGGGCAGCCAATCTCCAAATCTGGGGGTTAGTCCAATACTTAGATTTACCCAGCCAGCAGAAAACGGCCTCTGGTACCTTACTGGGCATCCACAAGCCAACACCACAGTCTCCTAAGCAACCCAGCCCTAGGCTTCCATGCAGGCCCCCACAGCAAACACAGCTGGACCAGTCCCAAAGGTTCAGACACATCACCTCCCAGATCTCCTCCCAAACACAGGCCCAGAGCCCTTTCTTACAAACTCAGCGAAAATGCATTCAAGAGTGAAAAGCTCAATCCACATACAGGCATGAGTTCAAGTCCTGAAGCTCATTTACATTCCAGATGGTGATCTTGTAGCTGGAGAGAGTTGTTAGAATTTAGTTCATGGTTACAGGCCAGAATCCAACGTCATATTTAGGGTGGACCAGCTTAGGACTGGGATCTCCATCCTTACGGCTTAGGTGTTCCCTGCACGAAATCTTCAGCAGATCTGAGCTAAGAAGTCAATGTCTAGTGTGGGGGTACTGGGCTATCCTGGGACTCCTTTCCTAGGGCCTGCAGCTTTTCCCAGAAGCAGATGTGAGAGAAAAAGGGTCAGGACCTCCGGGGGTTGTATGTCCATTTCAAGCAGCCTCTTGACCATTCAGCCCTGGGCTAACAATCGGCTCTGGCTGTGACCTGCTGGTTCCCCAAGGCACGTGGTCGTGAGTTTAAGGGAATTGACCCAGGAAACAGTTTCTCACAGATGTTGAAGAAACACATGGAGGTTACTTCCCGCAGGGCCATTTGAATGGTAATTCTCCCTGTGAGCTCCAAGGCCCCAGCTATAGTATAGACACCAAGGCTATGTCTACACTGGCGGGTTGTTGCGCCAGAAGTAAACAAATGAGGCTAAGCATGGAATATTGCTGAGCCTCATTTGCATACCTAATGAGCCGCCATTTTTGCAGAAGAGGCTCTTGCGCTAGAAGGAGCTGTCTACACTGCCCCTTCTTGCGCAAGAAAAGCCCTCTTGTGCAATGCCCCTACGCTGATTATTTTCGGGAATAACAGCATTGCGCAAGAGGGTTTTTCTTGCGCAAGAAGGGGCAGTGTAGACAGCTCCTTCTGGCGCAAGAGCCTCTTCTGCAAAAATGGCGGCTCATTAGGTATGCAAATGAGGCTTGGCGATATTCCACGCTTAGCCTCATTTGCATACTTCTGGCGCAACAACCCGCCAGTGTAGACATAGCCCAACTGTCTGTCTCCAGGGTTAGCCTCTCCGAGCCGAGCCCCTAGTGCTAGTATTACCTTGTTTCCAACAATGCAGCTTTGCCCTCAAAGCTCCCTCCAGCTCGCATGGAGCCGCCTTCACTGCCATTGACGTGCTCGTCTAGCATGTCTCTGCAGCAGGGGTGGGGGCCCAGCTCTCCTGGGCCTTATGGAGGCAAGCAGGGGGCTGAACCTGGCCCATGGGCTCTGCCTGCAGTGGGGAGGAAGAGGTTCTGAACGCTGCAGGTGCTGCCCTACTCCCGTTGCTCCCATTGGCCGGGAGTGGTGCCTGTAGGGAGCACTTCTCTGCAGCGCATGGAGCCACCTGTGCCCCCCCCCGGGAGCTGTGCCAGATAGGAGCCCCTGTCCCCTCCTGCTGCTGACTCCCACCTGCGGTCTGCTCCTGCACACTGAACTCGAGGAGGACAAGGAGAGGGTCTTCTTCCTGCTTCTCAGTGGGGGCCCACATCTGTGAGGGCCAGGTCAGCAAGGGTTGGGGGGGGCTCTTTTGGCTTCTCCCTTGTGTGTGGCCCTCAACTGACTTGCTGCTCCCCATGGTCATTCGGGAGTAGAATTGCCCCTGCTAGCTCCGTTGGACAAGGAGCAATCCCACTCCAGACACATCCCATTGTCCTGGCACAGCCAAACCCTGGCCTTGCTTTAGTTTAAGGCATGGTAAGAGGAAGCTGCAGACTGACTTGGGGGTCTGTGCGCTTACTGTTCAGGAGGAGTTCTTGAACAAGCGGACTTTCAGGTGGACGGGCCTGCAGACAGACAGCTGCACAAACGCTCTCAAATATGTAGCAGATTCTAATCAGAGAATGCCACACTTGACCTCTCTCTCCAGCTTCTGACCTGTGTAAAGCAGAGGAGGTTTATGGAAGGAAGGAATCCTAGAAGAGGTAGGTATTATCTATTGACAACTTACTTCTTTTGCTGTGTTTTGTACCTCTCACCTTCGTGGTGTCTGAGCATCTTGCAAGCAACCGGACCTTTCATTACAGGTTCCTTTTCCCCATCCAGAGGCGTGTTTGTTGGTTTTGGTCTCTTAATTCCCTGGTTGTCACCAATAGCAAGAACTTACCAAACCAGAGCCAATTTCGGCCTCATTTGCAACTCTGTGACCTTTTGCACAAGCTTTTAAATGGTCCCTGAAGCCAGAAGGGCTGTGGGAGTGTACGTGGTGGGCACACTGTGGCCCAACCTGGTTTTCACTTAGACAGGCCCTGGATTTTCTGGTTGGGGTAGCGTTTATTTCCAAGTAGGGCCTGTGAGTTAAAATTCCAAGCAGGAGGCCAGTCAGACACCAGCTGAGTGAAGAGCTAAGTGAATGTGTGAGGCAGGCGCATTACTTGCTCCAAGCTGCTTTCAGTTTCTTGATCAGGAAGGTAGGAATTTGGTGTCATTCTCCATCTGTCAATATTTGCATCATGAATCATATCCTGGTTCCTATGAAATGCAGACATGTGACTTTGTCATTCACAGATGCCTTTGTTTACCCTATTGCGTTGGCCATCTGAGCTGGTACATTTAGCTTCTTTGAGTCTTACTGTGAAATTGGTTAGTGAATGCCCCATGCAGTACGTGTACAATGTTTATAGACCTTATCTCTCCCCAGTAAGATGCAGTGAAGTAGGCACGGCCTCCGACATGCTAGCGTAGAAATGGAATGTGTGTTAATCTGTGCAAAGCAGCGGCTGCGAGACACCCGCTCTGCATGGGAATGACCTGCTTGGCAATCTGTTCGTGACTGAATTCTGAGTGCGTGGGTGTATCTTTAACAATGGTTCTTTCTACCCAGTCCCTTAGGCTTTGGTAATGCATTTCTCATGTGGGCTCCAGGCACACGGCATTGATAGAGAGCTAGTGAGAGGTAAGTGTTTTTAATACCAAAGCCCCCGTTGTTCACAGCCCAGAGGGGGAGTTACCTCACTGTGCACAGTCACTTCTGTGATTTTCCTCTACTGGGGCTGCAAACACGGAGATTCTGAACAGGCTCAGCTATTGGGCCTTGACCGCACCCATGAACAGTCTCCCAAGAGAGAGATGCACCATGGTTGTCCCCCCGCCCCACCAAAACAGTTATTTGCACTGGGTTTGATAATAAAAAACAGTGTTTTTATGAAGTAGGAAAAGCAGGAATTAAGTGATTGCGGGTGAAAACAGACAAAACCAAGCAAGTTACTGAGCCAGAATAAATGAAACGCACCAGTTAAGCCTAAGACACCCAGAGAAATCGTTCCAAGTACATTTCTCACCCTTCTCCTTATTTCAGGTAAAATGCTTCAACACAGAGTTGATTTTTCTCTGGCCTGGGTCTACATCTCCTTGTGTCCTTGGAGTTCTTTGTTTGTTTCCAGGTCTCTTCGTGTGTGTCCTCCGAGGGTGGGGAGGCTGTTTCAGAGGCCAACTGAAGATAAGGCTGATTGGTTTCCATTTCTTAAATAGACTTTCCCCAGGGTAGGAACCCCTTAGTTAGCACATGATTGGAATGTTTGTATAGAAGGGTACAGCTTGCTCAGGAAGGATAGACAGGGAAAAAAGGGAGGAGGTGTTGCCTTATATATTAAAAATGAACACTTGGAGTGAGGTGGAGATGGACATAGGAGACGGAATAGTTGAGAGTCTCTGGGTTAGGCTAAAAGGGGTTAAAAACAAGGGTGATGTCATGCTAGGAGTCTACTACAGGCCACCTACCCAGGTGGATGAGGCTTTTTTTTAAACAACTAACAATATCATCCAAAGCCCAAGATTTGGTGGTGATGGGGGACTTCAGCTATCCAGATATATGTAGGGAAAATAACACAGCGGGGCACAGACTATCCAATAAGTTCTTGGACTGCTTTGGAGACAACTTTTTATTTCAGAAGGTTGAAAAAGCTACCGGGGGGAAGCTGTTCTAGGTTTGATCCTAACAAATAGGGAGGAACTGGTTGAGAATTTGAAAGTGGAAGGCAGCTTGGGTGAAAGTGATCATGAAATCATAGAGTTCACAATTCTAAGGAAGGGTAGAAGGGAGAACAGCAAAATAGAGACAATGGATTTCGGGAAGGCGGATTTTGGTAAACTCAGAGAGCTGATAGGTAAGATCCCCATGGGAATCAAGACTGAGGGAAAAACAGCTGAGGAGAGTTGGCAGTTTTTCAAAGGGACATTATTAAGGGCCCAAAAGCAAGCTATTCCACTGCATCAGAAAGATAGAAAATATGGCAAAAGACCGCCTTGGCTTAACCACAAGATCTTGCATGATCTAAAAATAAAAAAGGAGTCATATAAAAAATGGAAAGTAGGACAAATTACAAAGGATGAATATAGGCAAACAACACAGGAATGCAGCGGCAAGATTAGAAAGGCAAAGGCACAAAATGAGCTCAAACTAGCTACGGGAATAAAGGGAAACAAGAAGACTTTTTATAAATACATTAGAAGCACGAGGAAGACCAAGGACAGGGTAGGCCCACTGGTCAGTGAGGAGGGAGAAACAGTAACAGGAAACTTGGAAATGGCAGAGATGCTTAATGTCTTCTTTGTTTCGGTCTTCACCAAGAAGTCGGAAGGAATGACTAACATAGTGAATGCTAGTGGGAAGGGGGTAGGTTTAGAAGATAAAATAAAAAAAGAACAAGTTAAAAATCACCTAGAAAAGTTAGATGCCTGCAAGTCACCAGGGCCTGATGAAATGCATCCTAGAATACTCAAGGAGCTGATAGAGGAGGTATCTGAGCCTCTAGCTATCATCTTTGGAAAAATCATGGGAGACAGGAGAGATTCCAGAAGACTGGAAAAGGGCAAATATAGTGCCCATTTATAAAAAGGGAAATAAGAACAACCCAGGAAACTACAGACCAGTTAGTTTAACTTCTGTGCCAGGGAAGCTAATGGAACAAGTAATTAAGGAAATCATCTGTAAACACTTGGAAGGTGGCAAGGTGATAGGGAACAGCCAGCATGGATTTGTAAAGAACAAAACATGTCAAACCAATCTGATAGCTTTCTTTGATAGGATAACGAGTCTTGTGGATAAGGGAGAAGTGGTGGCTGTGGTATACCTAGACTTTAGTAAGGGGTTTGATACGGTCTCCCATGATATTCTTATCAATAAACTAGGCAAATACAACTTAGATGGGGCTACTATAAGGCGGGTGCATAACTGGCTGGATAACCGTACTCAGAGAGTAGTTATTAATGGTTCACAATCCTGCTGGAAAGGTATAGCAAGTGGGGTTCCGCAGGGCTCTGTTTTGGGACCGGCTCTGTTCAATATCTTCATCAACGATTCAGATATTGGCATAGAAAGTACGCTTATTAAGTTTGCAGATGATACCAAGCTGGGAGGGGTTGCGACTAATCTGGAGGATAGGGTCATAATTTAAAATGATCTGGACAAATTGGAGAAATGGTCTGAGGTAAACAGAATGAAGTTTAATAAAGACAAATGCAAAGTGCTCCATTTAGGAAGGAACAATCAGTTTCACACATGCAGAATGGGAAGTGACTGTCTAGGAAGGAGTACGGCAGAAAGGGATCTAGGGGTTATAGTGGACCACAACCTGAATATGAGTGAGAAGTGTGATGCTGTTGCAAAAAAAGCAAACATGATTCTGGGATGCATTAACAGGTTGTGAGCAAGACATGAGAAGTCATTCTTCTGCTCTACTCTGCGCTGGTTAGGCCTCAGTTGGAGTATTGTGTCCAGTTCTGGGCACTGCATTTCAAGAAAGATGTGGAGAAATTGGAGAGGGTCCAGAGAAGAGCAACAAGAATGATTAAAGGTCTAGAGAACATGACCTATGAAGGAAGGCTGAAAAAATTGGGTTTGTTTAGTTTAGAAAAGAGAAGATTGAGGGGGGACATGATAGCAGTTTTCAGGTATCTAAAAGGGTGTCATAAGGAGGAGGGAGAAAACTTGTTCATCTTGGCCTCTAAGGATAGATCAAGAAGCAATGGGCTTAAACTGCAGCAAGGGAGGTTTAGGTTGGACATTAGGAAAAAGTTCCTAACTGTCAGGGTAGTCAGACACTGGAATAAATTGCCCAGGGAGGTTGTGCAATCCCCATCTCTGGAGAGATTTAAGAGTAGGTTAGATAAATGTCTATCAGGGATGGTCTAGACGGTATTTGGTCCTGCCATGAGGGCAGGGGACTGGACCTGATGACCTCTCGAGGTCCCTTCCAGTCCTAGTATTCTATGATTCTATGATTCTCCTCCACATGGGGAAAATACCAGATTCATGATGGATTCCAGCACCAGGTGGCATGATCACATGTCTTTCTTGGACCCAGCAGGTGGCATGGTCTTTTTGAGTACCACCAATGGCTTTCACTAGAAGACTTAGATTAATAAAACAGGTTGGCAGTTCATATTCCCAACGTCTCATGCCAGAATGATACATGCACAGAAATAGAATATACACATTCAGCAGCTCGTTACTTGAAAAACGACGTGTTACATGATGCACTTTGCCTAACATGTCTTCCAGTTGTGTGTATTCTTACTCAAGCCAATTTTCATAAAGTGGGGGGAGGAGGGACAGGGATAATGAGGTAGGTTTGCAGGGATTTATGGGAAATTCTCCATAAGTATGAGGGGCAGCCGGAGGGTGCTTGCTTGAAAAAGTGCGGAGCAAGTGGGAAGGTGTAAAACTGTAACACTTACGGGAATAACTGGCTAGTGCCAACTCGAGTGGGTTTGAACCCGCACAAGGAAATGCCTGGCTCCGCCTCCTTTTAGCAAGCCCACAGTGATTGGCACCTGCTAAGTGTCTCAGTGGCCAGCTAGGCGTGGAGATGGAGAGCGCCATTTCAGGGGCAGCATGAGGAGGCTCCTGTTTGTGTCCTGTTCACTGTCCACGGGCAGCTGCTGGAGCGGAGAGGACTTGAGGCTCACCCACCATTGTCGGTCCTACGTCTGGCCAGAAACTGCAGGCAGCTTTGTGATGTGCCCAAAGGGAACACGAGGTTCCCTTCCACCTGTGAACAGAATGAAGAGGAAAAGTCCTCTTCCCAGCAGCTGGAGGCCCCATCATGCCTCTCTGCTCCCCACCGGTCAGCATGTGTTGTCTGTCCTCCCCAAGAATATGCCCCAAGCATGTCGGCCACTAATCCACCTGAGGGGTCAACAGATGGAGACCGTTCCCCTCTGCAAGACTCACCCCTTCCAGATAGCCTTCTGGAACTGTCCTCCACTCCTGCCTCAAGCTGCGCTAGCTTCTCGTCAAGCTTGTAAGAGGCACCCAGACACGTAGACACCAACTGGCGTATCCTGATTTTACTGGCCTCATCTCCAGCCCTTCTCGTAAGCGACCAGCTCCCTGCTCTTTGGGCGGTGGCCAGCGAAGGGGAGGGTGGAGATGTTACTCCTGTTGGCAGAGCCGTGAATGGACACGATGACTCTTCCTCTCTCACACGCTGTCGCTAGGTGGGCTGTGTTCAGTTCAGAGGCCATTTGAACTTCGAGGCGGAGCCCCGGGGTGGGAGGTGCCCAAAAGGCAACGGTGGACCAACGAATCCCTGAGATGTGATTCTGTCTGTGCCATGCTGCGAGGGAGTCACCAAGGGACAGCCAGAACTTGCGACAGGGTCACCGCACCTAACCCCCCAGGTCCACGCAGAGCTTAGGAGAGATGTGCATGTCCTTGCTCCTGTCCTAGTGAGAGGCACATCCTGCTTCCCAACAAAAGTGAAATCTGCCTCCTCCAACTTTCCTGGCCCTGTCCTGTGTTCCTTTTCGGCAGGAGAATGCGATCTGGATCTAGGGATCCAGTTAAACTGCTTCGGTTAAAGACGATCGAGGTGACACCTGTAGATTTTGCCAAGAGCAGGTTGGACTTCCCCTCTCTGATGTGTGAGAGCCAAGTTCCAATTGTGCTCTGATGGTTTCAGTGTCAATTAGTTCCCCTAATGGCATGTTTCATTTCCCCTGCATTATGATATCACAGATGACAACATCAGAACTTGCCAATCCGGCCGCAGGAGGAGGTAAGGGTCTGACTGCACTGCACAGGGTGGAAGGCTGGGCTCGTGTTTACCGCTCTGGGACTCAAGAGCTGAGTTTCGGTCTAGCTCTGCCAGACGTGCTTTTTGAGCCTGGTTTGGCTCTCTGGGACTCAGTCCCTATCTATAAAATGGGAATGATCTCCAGGGGTGTAGTGAGCTGCTGATGCTTGCGCGGCTCCTTAATCGGCATACTACGTAGAACGGGCCAAACCCTTCATGCCTCGCTCCCTTCTTAGGGGGCTTCTAGTAACACCCACGCCCTCCCGCTGCCTCCTAACGCCCTCCCGCTGTCTCCTAACGCCCTCCCGCTGTCTCGTAACGCCCGCCCGCTGTCTCGTAACGCCTGTCTCATAACACGGACCTCTGTCTCGTACCGCCCATCCCCGCCCTCTGTCTTGTAACACCTGCCTGCTGTCTCATAACACCCACACCCGCCCACTGTCTCATAACGCCCCCCACTGTCTCGTAACACCCATGCCCACCCTGTCTTGTAACGCCCCGCCTGCTGTCTCATACCGCCCATGCCCGCCCTCTGTTTCGTACCGCCCGCCCGCTGTCTTGTAACACCCATGCCCACCCTGTCTTGTAACTCCCACCCGCTGTCTCATAACGCCTGCCCTCTGTCTCATACCGCCCATGCCCGCCCTTTGTCTTGTGACGCCTGCCTGCTGTCCTGTGACGCCTGCCTGCTGTCTTGTGACGCCCACTCTGTGTCTCGTAGCGCCCACCCGCTGTCTCGTAACACCCACCCTCTGTCTTGTAATGCCCATGCCCGCAAACTTGGGTCTTGCTCAGTGCTTCCATACTGGCTGCTTTTATCCTCTGTCACATTACAGCAAAGACCTCAGGGAAAATGGATTTAGGATGATACCAGTGTCACAGCACCCCCCTTGCTTTTTGAAAGTTGGCTTCTGAGTATAAATATGCATAACCGAATATGCTTTATGCAAAATGGCCGTGTAACACACACATTTTAAAGTTACAGTCTGCTGAATGTGTATCTCCTATTTTTGTGCATGCATGTGAATCTAGTTTTAATTGGAAATGTGCTAATGAGGCCCATTAGCGATAGTTTAGGAGCATAATGGCTCAGTACTCAGACCAACGACCCATGAATAGTTTTAGTTTTCCTGTGAGCCCAGACTGTGGTTGGTCCCAGAAAGACATGTGACCATGCCAGCTGGCCCTGGGGTCCATTCTGAACGTGGTACATTCCCAGGGGGATGGGGAGTCTAAGCAAAGGGCTCCCCCCCTGGGCGGGAAGCAATCAGGCTTTGTCTTTAACTGGCCTTTGCAATGGCCTCCCTCCCCCCATTTGAAGAGACCTGGCAACAAAGAACTGCAAAGACCTGACAAAAGCTGCAGGCCCAGGCCGGCGTAACCGCCCAGGGTAAGAATTGACACCTGCAGCCTTAAGCCCGACTTGGTGAACTTACTCGAGCGCTTGTGTTTCTGAGCGAGCCCAGTGGGGTGGGGGAGCCAGCACTGTGCCCCTCTCTTTCATTGAGAAAGGGGGTGGACTCCTTAGGAGCTTACACAGAGTAGGATGCATTTACTTGGGGGGCTGGCTCTCTCTGGGTCTGTGTGCCTGGTGCTGAGCTCTCCCAGAGCGGAGCTGGCTGAGCATTTGTGTTGCTCTGTGGGGGGAGGGGGGAGGTTACCCCAACTCTGTGCCTGGGCTGGGCCAGACCAGAGCTCCTGGCCCAGTGGGAGAGGCTGAGGGGGGAGCCCCAGAGGGCAGGAAGGTGGGGGCCAGTGACTTGATCTGCACACTAGGGGACAGCTGCAAGGGGACCTGTGTGGTTCAACCCATCACAACCAGCTTCTATTGAGTGGTTTTGGTCACGTCCTCTCCCAGACTGGAACTGTTACTGACGAAGGGAAGGCCTGCCTCCTCTAGGCCTTCCTGCCAGTTAGCATCACAGCTGGTTTGGGGCAGCCAGAGGCTGGGCCCTGCTCTGCTGGATGCTGCCCAGATGTGCAACAAGCTGGTGTTCCCACCCCGGGTCCCAGAGATGCCCCCTACCCCCACTTCCAGCCCCATTACCCTGGCCAGCCCTGCGCGGCCAGGCCGGCGGGAGGGCAGAAAGCCGGCTTGTCCTGTGTTCCCTTCTGGAGTTTGGCTCGCGACATGTTCACCCTCAAAGCTGTATTGACACGTGTCTCTGCTGCTTTGTGCAGGGCTGGCCAGTCCACACCCCTCTCAAACAAAGGCAGGGCCTGCTGGAGGCAGTCGGCAGGGAAGGGTGATAAACCCCCTGCCTCCACCTTTATCTGTAGAACCTGCTCGGCCGGCCGCTGACTGGCTGGCGTTTCCCAAGACAGGAAGCCGCCAGAAACGGATGTTTGAAAGCAGCCAAGCGGAGAGGAGGTGAAACCGCGTCCCTGGCTCTCGAACGTCCAGGGAGGTGGAGGGTGAGTGGTGCTCTGGACAGGACCCAGAGGGACCCTTTCTGGGCTTGCCTGCACGGGAACCAGCAGGATTACCCCAGTGCAAACTGCTGCCGGCATGGGGCTAACGCGGGCGAGGCGGGCTGTCCAGCTGCAGTAGCTCCCAGCACCAGGTACAGCAGGGCCTAATGAAAGCAAAGGGGCTGCTCCCATTCTGGGAGGCTGGCTGCTCTCTGTAAGGGCTGTGCAGGGGCGGGGCGGGCTGCAGCCGAATGTGCACGGCGGGAGTCCCTGCTTTGCTGTGTCCCTGCCCCAGGCCCCCTTCCCGCTCTCACACGGGGCTAGCACGGAGGCGATGGGTTGGAAGTTCTGCTTCTCGGGCAGGGGTGTTCCGTGCGGCTGCTCTGAGACCCCTTCGTGCAGAGCGACCTGGGCACGGAGCGTGCCACCCCGCCACAGCTACTGCCGCCTTCTCAGCAGCACGCCTCCACCCTGGCTCCACACTCAGCCGGGGGTAGGGCCCAGCTGGAAGCAGAGCGGGACGGCCAAGCCGCATGACCAGGGCAGGGTTGCAAACTGCCCGGGCACAGTAGTTCCTGCAGATCTGCCCCTCATTGCCAGTGATCGGGGAAGACTGACACCCTCGCCGACTTCCCCAACCCCAAACGGTTCACTGCTGATTGAAACAGTAGTACTTGGGCTGGCTCCAGGCCCGCTTGCCCCCGAGCGCTGCGGGGTGAGGCAGGGCTGTGTGTGGCTCAGTTTGGAGACCCAGGCTAGGATGTTTAACGGTGCCTAGGGGATTTGGGCACTAGACTGGAGACTAGGGTTGCCAGGTGTCCGGTTTTTGCGCCCTCTGTCCGGTAAAAAAATTCAGAAAGTACTGGACATGTGCAATGTGCAATGTCCGGTATTTTCTGTTTTTCCAGCTGGGCGCCGGACAGAAGCCTGGCAGGGGAAGGGAGAGTGGCTGGGACTCCCCGCCACCCCCCAGCTTCTGCGTGCAACCACAGGCTCCCAGCGCCGATCGCAGCGCCGCCTCCCAGCTGGGAGCCTGTGATTGCGCAGAAGCTGGGCGGGGGGAATGGCTGGGAGTCCCATCCACTCCCCTCCACCCCCGCCAGGCTTCTGCACGCAACCAGAGGGAGTCCCAGGCTGGAGGGCGGGGCGCGATCGGCGCGGGGAGCCTCTGGTTGCATGCAGGAGCCGGGCGGGGGCAGGGGAGTGGCTGGGGGGGCGTGATCGGCGCGGGGAGCCTCTGGTTGCATGCAGAAGCCGGGCGGGGGCAGGGGAGTGGCTGGGAGGGGGGGCGCGATCGGCGCGGGGAGCCCTCAGCGGATTGCATCCGAGGAGGAGTGACGCCGTGGGGAGGGGGAGAAGCCCCGTCCCTACCCCGGGCGCTGTTCCAGCGCGTTGCGGCGCCGTGGTCCAGGAGAGAAGCCCGCAGGTGCGTTGTGGTTGCGTTCAGGCACCTTCCAGGGGCTCTCAGCCAAAACTGCTTCTTCCCACTGGGACACCCAAAGACCTGGCTATGGGGGAGTCACCTTCCTGCCCATGGTCGCCCCCGCCCGCCCCCCCCCGCCCTGCCATGGTGTTGCCCCGGGGTCTGCCTCTCTCTGCTTTGGGCGGCAGGCTCCGCTGCCTCCCCCTTTGTTCCCAGCTTGGTGGCTCTTCCTAGTAGCCACAGGGTGTGTGTTCGGTATTTTGGGGAGACCATCTGGCAACCCTACTGCAGACAGGCACGCTCTTGCCTTGGGGGCCTCTGCACGGCTAAGCCTTGAATGGGCACGTCTCGCTTTTCTTCCGCTGCTGCCCAGCTTCTGCTTGCGGCTGGAGCTTGTCCTCAGTTGCAGACTCTGGTCCGTCCTCCCCAGGGCCCTTTGTGTTACAAGGAACAGGGCTCCATGGCGAACACATTAGTGGCCCCCATGTAGTCGCTACGGACCCCTTCCGGGCGCGGGCCAGGTGGCAGTGCTAGCGCAGCCCCGGACGGAGCCGGAGGCATTTCTCACTTCGCTCGCCCCCCTCTGCAGGACCGTCTGTGCCGCCACACAGCGTCCTCCGCCCCTCGGTCTCAGCGAGCGGCTGCCCCGCTGGGCTTGCCAGTGTCCTCAGAGAGCAGGGGAAATTCCCACAGGTTAGCTGCTTCCTCATGCCACACGCTGCAGCCCTGTGTCCAGTCCAGGCACGTGGCGCAAGTCTCGGGTGTGTGACTGAGGGGCTCTGGATCCCGAGGGCAAGGCTGCCCCGCAGAACGAGGACGGTTGAGGGGCCTTTGTTGCAAGGTCACTGTCTGCTTTTTCAAAGGAGAAAACTGAGAAATCCCCCCACCCTGGTAAAGGCGGCTGAAAACAGCAACTCCCGTCCCAGGTAGCACGGGGAAGAAGCCGGCATTTGTTGCTTAATTGTATCCTACTTTTTCTACACCAGTGGATCAGGATTTGCCTTTGGAGAAATGACGGAACAGCCACCCCGTTAAACATGACCCCTCCTGCTCCAGTCTGGAAGGCAGGGGCTAGATTCCCTGTCTGAGCACGAGATAAATCTGGAAAGGAAAAGCCATTTCTGCTTCCACGGCTGTGCAAATCGAGTCAACTCCTCCGGCCTGCCTGGCATTGTACCTAACGCTGCCCACCCCTAGCAGAGCCCTTACCGACCATGTTAGCCTCCCCTGGTGGGGCCCACACGAGGGATGTACGCGACTAGCTTAGGCTTCTCGGGTAGTTGAATCGCTACTCGCCCCCCCAGTCTCTGTTTCAGCAGGGGGAGCAGGAGCCGGGGGGGCAGCTGGCTTAAAGGCCGGTTGCCCTGCGCGTCTCTGCGGTGCGAGGTGGGGAGGGCAGGGGAAGCAGAGCTGCAGCGATCCCAGAGACTGCACGAGCTGGGGCTGCTTCGTCCTGGCTTGCCCCACCCCCCGGGAGCTAGCCCTGCCCCCGGGAGCTAGCCCCACTGTAGCAAGGGCCCCGCTGCCTGTGCACCCAGCTCCTACTCCACCCAAACTGCAGAGCCGCAGGGGGGGCAGTGACCCCCCTCGACCAGTGGATGGGAATTCCAGTGGCTACTCGGGGAGGCGATGAACCGCTGCTGACCATCCCCCAGCCAGTCTGGGGGGAGATCCAGGCCAAAGCCACGTGCTCCCATGTCCCCATCCACAGCATGGCTCACAGCCTCCCCATGCACCCCCTTCCCTGGGCCTAGTGCCCAAGGGACTGCTGGGAAATGTAGTCCCTTGCCTGCTCCAGGGCCAGTTCTCTAGGCAGGGGGCCTGCCAAGGACCTGCAGCTCCCAGGGTCCCCTGGGCTCCCCATCATGCCCTGCAGGCTCCCACTGCCCAGCAGGGGTAGGGGGGGTCGCCCGACCCTTGGGAAGGACGTTTCCCTGCTGGAGCGTCCCCGTGTGGATCTGGCTCCAGCCTGGTGCCTGGGCAGCTGCCAGCTCTGAGAGCAGTGGCCGAAGGCGACCGCCTGGCGCAGGCCATCTTGCCTTTGGCTTTCAGCTCCCCTCTGCGCTGGGAGGCTGGCAGGTGGCTTCCCCGCGCCCCACAGGGCGTGTGGCGCCGTTAGCCGGCAGCCCAGCAAGCTGAGCCCTGGGGTAACACAACTCTGCCATGGCTTCCAACGCCAGAGCGGGAAGGGGCGTGCTGTGCCCCCAGACTGCAGCGAGCCATTAGCCCTCGCAGGTCAGTGGTTCTCAGCAAAGCTCAGACTGGTCCATTGCACCGCTCCCCGCATATGAGCCCAAGCAACGTTGATTGCTCCCAACCCCCCTGGGCTCATTCTTTGCTCCCTACGAGTTGGGGTGAACAAGACACTGAAATGGCAAGTAAGCCACCCAGAGCATCTGGGGAGGGGGGCTGGCTCAGGTACAACCCGGCAGCGTTTCTCTTTCCTATGTCTGACCATGTCCCCGTGACTGAGCTAACCAGGGGCAGTTCATACGGTCTCAGCCACGAGTGGGGGCTGTCATGTTTGCCAGGGGCTCTTTCACAGGCCTTCTGGGGGGCTTTTCTCAGCATGGGCAAGACCAAGGTTTTCAGAAAAGTGGCCTAGCAGCCTGCGTGCACTGATGGTGGGGGCCTGAGAGGGACTTGATTTCCAGAAAGGCCTGGACACCCCCTTGGGAAACCCGAGCTCAAGTCAGACTCCACTCACGCGCCAGTTGCTAACTCAGCTGAGAGGCTTATCGGAGGCTTCCTGGAGCCCAGAGTCACAACGGGCCACGACAGGAAGGGACGTTTTTCACACTAAACAAAAACAAGCTGCTGTAGTAATGGGGAGAGCTCTGTCTGGGCCCCCCCTTGCTTTCAAGGAGCTGGGCTGGAGGGAGCCTTTGGACGTATTTAGCACGGTTCTTGCTCTAGCCAGGGAGCCGGTGCAGAAGCAGCCTCGCTTGCACCACGCTCATTGTTACATCGTTTTGCTTTCCTGCATTTGAGCTCCGTGGTTTTGCCAGACCCACTACGGTGCATTCAGACACAGCCCTCCTGGGGCAGGTCTCCCATGGTGCCCGGCAGCACTGTGGCTGCCTTCCCGCTGTGAGGCACTGCATTGTGGGACGGGGCTCTGAGGAGCAGCTGAACTGCCTCCGCCGGGGGCAGGGGGGGAAGTGTGACGGACCAGGCCGGGTCTGGGCACAGCTGAGGGCATCCACTCAGGGCGAATTGCTCAAATCCGGGGCTCTCTCTAGCCCCCAGACTGGAAGCCTTCCCAACTAGGCCACAACCAGTCCCACAGAGCGCTTCAGCTGCCTGCCTGAAGCCTCGCGAGCAAAACCCCTCCGACACCCCAGCAGTATCCGTGCCCCAGATGGCCCCGGGCCTCATACACAGGTGGGGGGATCCTAGAACCCAACCCCACCTACCCCTAACAAGTTCTGTCCGGTTCCAAGAAACCAGCCACAGATCCCCGGTCAATTTACCCTCTGGATCTTACCCACAAATCACGCTGAGCCAATCCTTTAGCATCTAACATCTAAAGGTTTATTGCTACAAGAAAGAAAAGCATGAGAGTGAGAGTGCTAAAGAATCATACGTTACATGCATCGAATCTCCCAGTTCTCGATGCAGGCTCTAGCAGAGATGTTATAGCTGCTGGCTTAAAAGTCCTTGTTGAGCAGCCTAGGATCAGGATGGGTCCACAGTTCTTCCCGGCTTGTGATTCCCTGCGAGGCCACATGTGGGGTCAGGAGCAGATCTGAAGACCACATGGAGTCCACCACGTGGCATATTATACCTCCTTCCTGGTTTCTTCCAGGCTGGCTAGAGTCACATGGCTAGTGGCCAGGTGTGTCTTTGGCCTCCCAGAGGTCCATTGTCCCCTTGAGCGTCGCTCATTAGCATGTCCATAGGCAAACATTCCTAGCCCATTACTCAGCCACATTCAGAGAGACATCCAGCCTCCGAGTACAGATCCCTAACTCCACACACAGACATTATACAGATATATGAAGAGCAGATACAGAATCAGAAGAAAGTAAGCTTTTGTTTGACCCCTTCACATGGCCCCCTTTGTACCACTTTTGGGGCGAACACCCCCCCCATGGGTGCAGCAGTGCCCCGGCTGCTCCCCTCACAATCCAATAACGTTGACAGGGGGTCACCCATTTGGACGGAAATGGCTGAAGATTGCAACAGTTCAGCTGGTCCTGAGGGCTCTCCGCGGGCCTGGACCTGAACGGCAGCTCCAGAGCGTGGCGAACCCTGCGACAGCTGCTGTGCCGGGGCCCAGGGCCTTGCCAGCGTAAGGTCTTTGATCCAGTAGTTTGCAACACCCAGTAACCCACTGAGATGGCACCAGTGGGCACGGCTGGGTTCAGAGTCGGGGCCTGACGCTGGCTCCCGACACACCTGAGGCTGCGTAGGGCCTGTCTGCCCTGGGCCAGCCTGCAGTGCCCACTCCGCTCCCGGAGCGCCCTTCGTGCTCCAAGCTCACAGCCCAGCTCACTGAATGTGCTGTGTTGGAATGATCTCTGGGCACAGCTTGCAAGATCGGGGTGGGGTCCCAAAGCAGCGCGCCGGCTCTGGCACGGGATAGCTGGGAGTCGGACGCGTGTGGTCTATGCCCAGTTCCGACAGACTTACCGGGCGTTCTTGAGCGAGTCACTCCGTTGCTCCGGGCCTCAGTTTCCCTGGGATACAATGCGGATCGTACTTTGGGTTGCTAATCTCATGCTCTTCAATGACATTCTGTCTTCTAAAAGATGCGTTCGTTCTCTGTCGGGCGCTTTGAAGGCGCCAATCACAAATCACACCTTTCAGGAGGCATGATTTAGCCCGTTACAAAAGACAAAACTAAGCTCAATAGAGGTCCCCAATCTCAGCGGATGGGCTCTGAGCCAGGTGACTGCCATTGTCACCTGCCATGGACGTGTTACAGAGCAGCCACTCCATCGCTCTGCAGAGCCGCCTCGGCCCTCCCTGGCAGACAGCTGCGGAACAGGCCGTGCCTGGATTCACCCCCACACAGCAGGGACACCCCTTTGGTCTCGCTGCTAGGAATGCTGCGCCCAGATTTCCTGGGAGAGCTTTCAGGAAAACTCCTCTATGTATGTGAAACCAAACGCAGCAGCTGAGTCTGACACTTGGTGAGTAAGAGCCTAAGAGCGGCCGGACGGGAGCTCCCTCTAGCCCAGTGAGCACCAGGTGGCCAAACGCGCTGCGCTGTGCCACAGCAGAGCAGGAGGGGAAGTTAGCCATGCCCTGGGCGCACCCCCCTGCACATCTACTAGCCATGCCTTGATCTCTTCTGCTTCGGGGGCCCGCCTGGCTGCCTCGCCCCCGCTGCGCTGGCGACTCACGGCTGGCTGATTTGGTCCTACACAGCAGGGCGCATGAAGGATCAAGATGCAGCGGGGAAGGATCAAGGCCAATGACCATGCCAGCCTGCTAGGTGACGACCAGAATCCCAAAGGGCTTTCTTACGGGAGTCTGAGCCAGGAGCCCGCCGACGCCTCAGAGGTAGGCAATAGCGAGAGCTGGGGAGAGGGGGCCAGTTCCTGCCCTGGCGGGAGGTTCCTGCTGCCGGAGGGTGGGGGAGGAAGGCAGCCAGTGTGGGAGGCAGGGAGGGAGCCGGTGTGGGAGGGAGGGAGCCAGTGTGAGAGGCAGGGAGTGAGCCAGTGTGGGAGGGAGGGAGGAAGGGAGGGAAGGAGGTGGTGGGGAGGCAGGAGCCGGTGGGGGAGGGAGGAGGGAGCCGGTGTGGGAGGGAGGGAGCCAGTGTGAGAGGCAGGAGTGAGCCAGTGTGGGAGGGAGGGAGGAAGGGAGGGAAGGAGGTGGTGGGGAGGCAGGAGCCGGTGTGGGAGGGAGGAGCCGGTGTGAGAGGCAGGAGGAGCCAATGTGGAGAGAGGAAGGAGGGAAGGAGCTGGTGTGGAGGAGGAAGCCGGTGTGGGAAGGAGGGAGCCGTGTGAGAGGCAGGAGGAGCCAATGTGGGAGAGAGGAAGGAGGGAAGGAGGTGGTGCGGGAGGGAGGGAGCCGGTGTGGGAAGGAGGAGCCGGTGTGAGAGGCAGGAGGAGCCGGTGGGAGGGAGGAGCCAGTGTGAGAGGCAGGAGCGAGCCAGTGTGGAGGGAGGGAGGGAGGAAGGAGGGAAGGAGGTGGTGGGGAAGGCAGGAGCCGGTGGGGAGGGAGGGAGCCGGTGTGGGAAGGAGGGAGCCAGTGTGAGAGGCAGGAGGGAGCCAGTGTGGGAGAGAGGAAGGAGGGAAGGAGCCGTGCGGAGGGAGGGAGCCGGTGTGGGAAGGAGGGAGCCGGTGAGAGGCAGGGAGGGAGCCGGTGTGGGAGAGAGGAAGGAGGGAAGGAGCTGGTGTGGAGGGAGGGAGCCGGTGTGAGAGGCAGGAGGAGCCAGTGTGGGAGGGAGGGAGGAAGGGAGGGAAGGAGGTGGTGGGGAGGGAGGAGCCGGTGTGAGAGGCAGGAGGGAGCCAGTGTGGAGAGAGGAAGGGAGGGAAGGAGCCGGTGTGGGAAGGAGGGAGCTGGTGTGAGAGGCAGGGAGGGAGCCAGTGTGGGAGAGAGGAAGGGAGGGAAGGAGCTGGTGCGGGAGGGAGGGAGCCGGTGTGAGAGGCAGGGAGGGAGCCAGTGTGGGAGAGAGGAAGGGAGGGAAGGAGCCGGTGTGGGAAGGAGGGAGCCGGTGTGAGAGGCAGGGAGGGAGCCAGTGTGGGAGAGAGGAAGGGAGGGAAGGAGCTGGTGCGGGAGGGAGGGAGCCGGTGTGGGAAGGAGGGAGCTGGTGTGAGAGGCAGGGAGGGAGCCAGTGTGGGAGAGAGGAAGGGAGGGAAGGAGCCGGTGTGGGAAGGAGGGAGCCGGTGTGAGAGGCAGGGAGGGAGCCAGTGTGGGAGAGAGGAAGGAGGGAAGGAGCTGGTGCGGGAGGGAGGGAGCCGGTGTGGGAAGGAGGGAGCTGGTGTGAGAGGCAGGGAGGGAGCCAGTGTGGGAGAGAGGAAGGGAGGGAAGGAGCTGGTGCGGGAGGGAGGGAGCCGGTGTGGGAAGGAGGGAGCTGGTGTGAGAGGCAGGGAGGGAGCCAGTGTGGGAGAGAGGAAGGGAGGGAAGGAGCCGGTGTGGGAAGGAGGGAGCCGGTGTGAGAGGCAGGGAGGGGCGGGAGGTTCCTGCTGCCGGAGGCGGCGCAGCGCGGGGCGGGCAAGGCGGGTTGGGCGTTCTCCGTCCAGGGACGAGCTCGCCCACAGCCACCCACTTCCAGACTGGGTGAGCCTGGCTGGCCGGTGCCTGTGGGCCTGTCCTGGCTGTCCCAGCATGCACTGCGCCTGAGCGGCCAGCAGCAGCTCCCCCCCACCCCCCCGAGGAAATGGGCTTGCCCACAAAAGCTGAGGATACGATCTGTGTGAGCCGGCCCGCTGCTTGTACAGTCAGACTAGCACGGCTCCCCCGGGCTCGTCCCGCCGACGCCCGCGTGCTCACTGGCCCCCGCGCGGAGCTGTCGCTGTCGCTGTCGCTGTCGCTGCCGAGCGGGGAGCCGTCCGAACGGCCGCCCTGGCCCAGCATCTTCCCACGGGGCCGGTCCCCGACATCGGTGGGATCTCCCTCGGGGCAGGACTCCTCAGTCCAAGAGCAGCGGCGCTTGAAAGGCCGCGAAGTAGCGGGTCCTGGAATCCTGGTGTGATGCCGGCAGCGTCCCTTTGCCGGCTCCTGGCCGTGTGCGGCAGGGCGCCGCCACCGCCAGCCAGAGCCCCTGACCAGTTCCTTGGGTTTTTCTAGTGGCGCAAACCAAGCCAAGTGGCCCCTCCCACCCAGAGCAATGGCAACGTCTTCAGCGATGGACACACCAAGATAGGTGAGACCCAGCACGGAGAGAGGGGTGGTCTCGGGGCAGGCGGCTCTCAGGTTGGTGGCCCCAGAGGTATTTATTTATTTCAAAGCAGGAAGCCTGTAAGTGAGGGGTGACGTCCCCAGCCCTGCCCACCCTTGGGTTGGGATGGCCCTGCCGTCCAGGGCACAACTGAATGGCTCTGCTGGTACAGGCAGCTCCGCAGTCCACTGGGCCCCTGCCTAGCAGGACTGTCGGTTTGCGGTGGGACGCTGGCCCTCCTGGCTGCAGTACGACTGCCGCCCGAAGCATGCCTGTTCCGGAAAGGGCTGTAATCCCTAGCCTGCTCCTCCCTGCCCTGGGTCTTGGCCCGGTGACAGGGCTGAGGTCAGTGTGGGCTGGGCACGGGGCAGGAGCAGCCAGAGAAGTGGCTGAAGCAAGAGGTGTGTGTGAGCAGGGTGCTGTCCCAGAGCCGCGCCCCGTCCCTCGCAGCGTCCAGGGGACACGCTCACAGCCTGGCTCTTCTCGCCCAGACTTCGTGCTGGTGTGGGAAGCAGACCCCCAGGAGCGGGAGGGGCAGAATGAAGAGGCCGGTGCTGAGTGCGAGGGGCCCCGGCAGAAGAGAGCTGTCGACAGCCACAGGATTTGGCGGAAGAAGTTTCTGAACAAGCTCCAGGCTGCTGGGATCTGTATTGAAAAGGTAGCTGGGTCCTTTCTGGGTCCCACGCAGGCCCCTGCCCTGTCTGGAGGAGAGTGGCTCTTTCATTGGCTCCGGATGCTCCCCCTCTGCCCAGTAACCCCCGCCCGGATGTGTAGGGCACCCTCTCTGGAAAGGGGAGCCCAGCGGCCTGGCACTCTCCCTACAGGCTGCAAATAGCAGCAGAGACGCTCTGAGCCCCCGGTTCCAGCCCCGCGCTCCATTAGCCCCGGCGTGGGAGCTGTGGGGTTGCAGGGCGGCCGTGCAGGGACAGCACCGCGCTCTTAGCCCCGGCGTGGGAGCTCTGGGGTTGCAGGGCGGCCGTGCAGGGACAGCCCGCGCTCCGTTAGCCCCGGCGTGGGAGCTGTGGGGTTGCAGCACGGCCGTGCAGGGACAGCCCCGCGCTCTTAGCCCCGGCGTGGGAGCTGTGGGTTGCAGCGCTGCCGTGCAGGGACAGCCCGCACTCTTAGCCCGGCGTGGGAGCTGTGGGGTTGCAGGGCGGCCGTGCAGGGACAGCCCGCGCTCTTAGCCCGGCGTGGGAGCTGTGGGGTTGCAGCACGGCCGCAGGGACAGCCCGCGCCTAGCCCGGCGTGGGAGCTCTGGGGTTGCAGCGCGGCCGCAGGGACAGCCCGCGCCTTAGCCCCGGCGTGGGAGCTTTGGGGTTGCAGGGCGGCCGTGCAGGGACAGCCCCGCGCTCTTAGCCCCGGCGTGGGAGCTGTGGGGTTGCAGCACGGCCGTGCAGGGACAGCCCCGCGCTCTTAGCCCCGGTGTGGGAGCTGTGGGGTTGCAGCGCGGCCGTGCAGGGACAGCCCCGCGCTCTTAGCCCCGGTGTGGGAGCTTTGGGGTTGCAGCACGGCCGTGCAGGGACAGCCCCGCGCTCTTAGCCCCGGCGTGGGAGCTTTGGGGTTGCAGGGCGGCCGTGCAGGGACAGCCCCGCGCTCTTAGCCCCGGCGTGGGAGCTTTGGGGTTGCAGGGCGGCCGTGCAGGGACAGCCCCGCGCTCTTAGCCCCGGCGTGGGAGCTGTGGGGTTGCAGGGCGGCCGTGCAGGGACAGCCCCGCGCTCTTAGCCCCGGCGTGGGAGCTCTGGGGTTGCAGGGCGGCCGTGCAGGGACAGCCCCGCGCTCTTAGCCCCGGCGTGGGAGCTGTGGGCCCTGCGGCCGGGGTTGGGTTTGCTTTGCCCTGCGGGCGTCTCGGCCGTGGCCCGGCCAGGGCCGGGTCCATTGGGTCAGCCAGCCGAGGCGCGGGCCCTGAGGCCGGGGCTTAGGCCAGAGGTGGCTCATGCGCGTCCCCTCTCCCCTCCCAGCACGCGGTGCAGGGCGAGAGGAGGGTGGTGCACTTCGCGCTGCTGCACGCCCCCTGGGACCTGCTGTGTTACTACGCCGAGGAGCTCCGGCTCAGGGTGCCCCTGCAGGTGAGGCCTCTCCCCGACTGTCCCCCTGCTCCCATGTGCTGGGGGGTCTCAGCGCTGGTGCTGCGTGGCACCCGGGGGCTGGGCGGGGGCTCGATGGGGGGAGACCCAACGGGGGGAGGCCAGGGTGCTCGCTTGCCCGCCTCAGTCCCGGGGCCTGGGCTCAGGGGGGCTCTGCGCAGGCCCAGCAGCTCCCCTCTCCCACCGCCTGCCCGGACCCTGCCCGTGTTCCTCTGCTCGTGCCCAGGCGCTGCCGAATCAGGCGTCCAACTGGTCCGACCGAGTGGCGAGGAGGCTGGGGGTCCCCAACCTGCTGCGGGAGGAGGTCCCCTACCTGCCCCGGGACTACTACACTTGCCAGTTCAAGGCGAACAAGTTAGCCTGGTAAGAGCCCAGGGCCGGGCTGCACCCTGCCTGCATCAGCCTCCTCTCCCCCAGCCGGAGCCCCCTCCTGCCCTCGCGGGGCCGAGGCTGGGGGCCAGCCCTTCCCAGGCGGCCCTGCGGGAGCCCTGCGGAAGTTGTCCCGGGAAATTGTGGGCTGGCTCTGGATGATTCCCAGGCGCTGAGTCAATGGGGCTGCGTCTACACTGCACAGTAACCGGCCTGAGACCCTGGGTCTCGTCTCGGATCGAGGGGGCCCCTAGCACTGCAGTGTCATGGGACCCTAGGTCTGGGCCTGGGCTAATGCAATTGCAGGAGAGCTGCATGGGGGGCTCCATGGGGCCCAAACCCATCCCTGTTGGGAGAGGATGGTGGGAGGAATTCTTAGAGGGGGACACATGACACCCGTCACTTCCGGCCATGTGTTCATCTTGACCCCGGAAGTACTACCCCAGGGGCCGGACTTCCTGTGGCAGGTGGGCGGGGCCTAAGAGGGCAGGGGCGTGGCTAGTAGTTTCAGGGGGCGTGGCTAAGGTGTCCCTATTTTTGGTTCAGAAAATACGGTGCCCATAGGCAGGGGGTGGTGGCCAGGGCTGGAGGGGGCCGGGGCTGCACCTCAGGGCAGTGGGCGGCCGTGGGCTCGGGCAGAAGCAGCACGTGGCTCGTCCTGGGGCATGTTCCCATGGCGGTTCTGGGGCGTGTGGTTGCAGGTTCCTCGGGAGCGACGCGCACGACACCTTCTTCAGCAGCACGCAGCGGCACAGGATCGTGAGTCGCCAGCCCGGGGCTCTCGGCGGGCGGCCGAGCCCAGCCGGGCCCCTTCCTGCATCCTGCCCATCCCTTGCTCTTGTGCCACCTGGGACGGGCTCGGCAGCTCTGCCCCGGGCAGAAAGGGCCAAGCGGGGGGAGGCTGTGGCGAGGCCGGGGCTGGGCGAGGAGGAGGGGGTGTGTGGAGATGCCCCCGTTTGAATCTGGAGGGGGCAGGGCTTGTGGCCTCTCAGCATTTCCAGTCACTCTGACCATTTGCACGAATAAACATTTACAAATGCGTAAGCCGCGCTTGCGTGTAGCGCGGAACATTTCAATCAGTGCTCGCACGTGACCGGAGCAGCCCTGCCAGCCCTGGGTACCCGCGCTAGAGCTCGGGGTGGCTGCCGATATCTGCAGCTGCGGCTCCAACATCTGGACGCGCAGGGCCCTAGCTGGGAGGACCCAAGCGTGCGCTGTGAGGTGCTCCTGCGCACAGAGACAGGGCTGCTGTGCTAGTGCCTTCCCGGGAAAGCAGCTAGAGAACAGAGAAACTAGCCCACGTGTGGGAAAGAGAAAATGGTGCCGTAAGAAACCAGCCATTCTTGGGCTCTCGTTCCTGGCTGCATTCTCCTCCTCTTTGGCGTGACCTTGGGCTCAGGGGACTCCTGCAGACGTTTTTACAGTACAGCTCTCCCCCACGTGTGCTGCTTTGCAACGTAGAAAGGCCTGGCAGGCGTGTTTCAAACACAGTGGTTTTTCTTGTTTGTTAACAACGGAAATGTCCAGCCTGTTAAGTCTGGTCTTCTCTGGGCTCAGGCTTTTTGGGCCCCTGGAGGCGATGCACTGGAAGGCTTTTGCTCATTCATAGGCAGTGTGGGGTTGTGAATTTTTAATAAAGACGACTTTTCTCCCAAGTGTTCCTTGGCAATTGGAGTGAAATGTATTTTGACACATGCCACGTTCACCAGGCTGACCGAAGACCAGCTCTTCTCTCAGCTGCTCCGGGTTAGCAGCTGGGAAGGGAAGGCTGCAGTGCCCATGAGAGTCAGGCTTGGCATTGGGGGCGAAAGCCAATCTCTTGCACCTCCGTGTGTTAGAACCGGTTCAGTCCCTTTCCACCCAAGTTCTCCTCTTGCCTCCAGAAAGGCCTGGAGGGGGTTGCTGGCTGTGACCCTGAGGGCCCAGGTCTCTGCAGTGCACGGGCTCGGTGCTGGACGGAGCTGATGGGGCTCGTGTCCCTGTGGTGAGAGACCGTCTCTTTGCTTCCAGCTGCACGAGATCCTGGCCACCACGCCCTACGGCCACGTCAGGCAGGGGCAGGTTGGGGTGGATCGGCTGCTGAGTGAGGGAGTCTTTGCCGCTGCGTTTCCCCTGCATGAGGTAAATGCGGAGTCTCTCTCCTCGGCCAGCCCTGCATCTCCCGCTCGGGGCAGCGGGGAGCCCGTGGTGGCCTCAGAAAACTCACCCTGCGCCTTTCCCAGAGAGCGCAGAGGTGACCAGGAGGGGGAGGCGGGGGGGGGCTCTCTCCCCAGCCCTGCCAGCTGCTCTGCTTTCCCCAGCCTCAGTTCTCCCCCGCAGGGTCCTTTTGCAGCCCCTTCTGAGGGGCTGGCCCCCGAGAGCCTGGCGGAGCGCCAGCTCCTCTTCCAGTACTGGGCAAGGTGGGGGGAAATGGAGCAGGTACCAGCCGCTGGACCACATCCGCAGGTACTTTGGCGAGAAGATCGCGCTCTACTTCGCCTGGCTGGGTGAGTACGATCCTCAGAGCCCTCTGCAGCCTGCCCCTCTCTCGGGAGCCTGCAGCCCTCACCCCTGCCTCCGCCCGGCTCCCACGCTGCCATAGCTGCGTGGGTGACAGGAGGGATCACGTGAGGGTTCCCTGCTCTGTTCCCTCCCTCTGGGGCACCTGGCATTGGCCACAGTGGGCAGCCAGGATACCGGGCTGGCGGGGCCTTTGGTCGGACCCAGCCTGGCTGCTCTGATGTGGGAGGCAGGGACGGAGCTGGTGTGGGAGGGAGGGAGAGAGCCGGTGTGGGAAGGAGGGAGGGAGCCGGTGTGAGAGGGAGGCAGGGAGCCGATGTGGGAGGAAGGGAAGGAGCCGATGTGGGAGGAAGGGAAGGAGCCAGTGTGGAAGGCAGTGAAGGTGCCGGTGTGGGAGGGAGAGAAGGAGCTGGTCTGGGAGGCAGGGAGGGAGCCAGTGTGTGAAGGTGGGAGGGAGCCGGTGTGGGAGGCAGATAGGGAGCCGGTGTGGGAGGGAGAGAGGGAGCCGTGTGGGAGGCAGGGAGGAGCCGGTGTGGAGGGAGAGAGGAGTGTGGGAGGCAGGAGGAGCCGGTGTGGGAGGGAGAGAGGAGTCGGTGTGGGAGGGAGGGAGGAGCCGGTGTGGAGGGAGGGAGGGAAGGAGCCGTGTGGGAGGGGAGGAGAGTTGGGTGGGAGGCAGGGAGGGAGCCACTGTGGGAGGGAGGGAGGGAGCTGGTGTGGGAGGCAGGGAGGGAGCCACTGTAGGAGGGAAGGAAGGAGCTGGTGTGGGAGGCAGGGAGGGAGCCGTTGTGGGAGGCAGGGCCATAAGAAAAGGAGAGAAGCAGATACAAGGGGTTCCAACTAGGCGTGGAAGGGGGAGAAACAAAAGGGTGAGGCCTGTGTGTGCGCCACTTGCAGCCATAGGCCTGGCGATGCGCCCGGCCAGGCCCAGGGCAGCTGGTCTCTGCCAGAGACGTGGGGCTGGCAGCAGGAGACTGCGGCCCCTCCCCCACACACAGGGTTTCTGCACCCGGGGCGGGGGCTTGGCTGGGGAGGTAGCTGCCGTCGGGCGCCAGGGGCTGGACTCGCGGGCGGCACCGCAGGGCCGGGCTCCGCGGCGGAACAGGCAGCGCTGCCTGGCCGTGGGAATCCCACTGCGCCCCGGCAGCCCTGGGGCCGGTACCAGCCCAGCCTCTCCCCGGAGCCATGTCCTGGGGGGCCTATGCCGCAGCCCCCCCTTTGCCCCAGCCAGGCCTGGAGGACGCCCCCGAGAGCCTGGGGCAGAGCATGGTGGGGTGGCCGGCAGGGACCTCCTTCGGCTGCCAGCCTCGCCCTGCAGCGGGGGTCGCGCTGGCCAGGCCCGGGGCTCCCAGTGAGGCTCCCATGTCCTGCTGCTCTTGTCCCTCCCTTCAGGCTTCTACACAGGGTGGCTCTTGCCGGCAGCGGTGGTGGGCAGCCTGGTCTTCATTGCAGGCGTCTTCCTGATGCTGAGCGACATCCCTACGTAAGTGCCGGCCTCCCCCCTGCCTGCCTCCCCCCTGCCTGCCTCCGCCTCCCCCCTGCCTGCCTCCCCCCTGCCTGCCTCCACCTCCCCTGCCTGCCTGCGCCTCCCTCTGCCTGCCTCCGCCTGCGCCTCCCCTGCCTGCCTCCCCTGCCTGCCTCCGCCTGCGCCTCCCTGCCTGCCTGCGCCTCCCCTGCCTGGCTCTGCCTCTGCCTCCCCTCTGCCTCCGCCTCCCCCTTGCCTACCTGCGCCTCCGCCTCCCCCCTGCCTGCCTGCGCCTCCCCTCTGCCTCCGCCTCCGCCTCCGCCCTGCCTGCCTCTCTCCAGCTGGAAGTCAGCAATTCCTGGCTTGGCCCCTCCCGCCCCTCTTGTGGTCCATCCCCCTCAGGAGCCAACCTGGCTTCTCGCTGCCTGGAAGTGACCGACCCACCTCCCCCAGCCCCGTGCAGGGAAACGCTGCCAGGTCCCCGCAGTGGGGCAGCGGCTGCTGCCTGGGCGGGCAATGGCAGACTGGCAGGGCGAGGCAGGGCAGCAAAGAGCCAGTGCTCTGTGCTGCCAGCTGGGCACCCCTGCTTCCACCCCGAGAGCCAGGCTTCCACCAGGGACCTGCAGGGGCAGTGCCCCCGGGCTCTCCTGCGGCCTGGCGGGCTCTGCGTCACGGGGAGGAGGGCGGCCGGGAGCAGAGCCCCCCGTGGTCCTGATCTGCCCCGCTCTGCCCCCGCCCAGGCAGGAGATCTGCCGGAGTGAGGGTGTGTACCTGATGTGCCCGCTCTGCAAGGAGTGCCCGCACTGGCAGCTCGCCAGCACCTGCAGCATGTTCCAGGTGAGGCTTGCGGCTCCCAGGGGCCATTTACGGGGCCGGGCGAGAGGAGCCCCCCCACTAGGGGACTGAGGAAAGACGGGAGAGGACCGGCGCGGAGGGGGCGGGCGCTGCTCTGAGTCTGGGCACGAAGCCTGTGAGCTGCCCCCAGCCCCAGAGCCGCACCCCAGCATTGTCCTCGCTGAGCAGCACGGGGAGCCCCGGTCCCTGCCCCCGCCCCGCCCCGCGTGCCACCCCGAGTTGTGGAGCAGCCGGGGCCGACCACAGGCGGGCAAATCCCTGGGCACCGGGCTGCCTCAGCGCGCTCCGGCTGGGGCCAGGGCTCTGCTCACCCAGTGGGCAGTGCCTGCGCCCGCCCCTCGCGCCTCACTCGCCCTGTGCTCGCCGCAGGCAGGGCGCCTCTTCGACCACGGGGGCACCGTCCTCTTCAGCATCTTCATGGCCCTGTGGGCGGCGGCCTTCCTGGAGTTCTGGAAGCGCGGACGAACGCCACCCTGGCGCACCGCTGGGACTGCTCCGACTTCGAGGCCATCGAGGTAAGGCCTGGCCCTTGCCCCGCCCACCCTGGCCTGCCAGCCAGGCCCGCTGCTGCCTTTCTCCTCTGCCCTAGGAGCGCCCGCGGCCTCAGTTCGCTGCCCTGGCTCCCCTGACCATGGAGAACCCCATCACTGGCGCCGAGGAGCCGTATTTTCCCAAGCGGCGCCGCGCCAACCGGATCATGGCTGGATCCATGGTCGTCATCATGATGGTGAGGCCCTGGGCTCCCTGGCTTCCTCCCGCCCAGAGCAGAGGGGCCCAGCCCCCCGGCCAGGTGGCAGGGCCCGGCGGCGCGCTGATGTGCCCGGCTTGTTGCAGCTTGCCGTGGTGGTGATGTTCCTGATCTCCATTATCCTCTACCGGGCCATTGTCAGCATCCTCGTGGCCACGTCTGGGCACTTCCTCTTCATGGCCTCGGTAAGCGGCCGCTCCCGCCAGCTCTGCCCCAGGCCTGAGCAGGCTCCAGCAAACCGGCTCCCTCTTGTCTAGGCGTCCCGCATCGCCAGCCTCACGGGCTCCGTGCTCAACCTCATCTTCATCCTCATCCTCTCCAAGATTTACATCGCGCTGGCCCATTTCCTCACCAAGTGGGGTAAGTGAGCTCGGCGGGGGCGGGGCAGCCTGCTGATTGGCCTGGTGCCCGGCTCCTTTGCCCCTGGCCTAGCGCGGTCACACGGGGCACGTTGGCCCACTCGGGACAGCAGCCACGCCCGTGGCACACGGCAGTGCTGGCTTCAGCTGGGGCGTGCGCCGGTAGGCGCCGGCTGGAGGTGCAGCCGGGAAAGGGCCGGAGGAGGTGGGTACAGCCGGAGGGAGCTGGGGCGGCTCAGAGGAGAGAGGTTCCCATGTGTGCAGGTGTCTGGGCGGGGAGCGGCATGGGCACAAGGACAGCTTTTCCCAGCGTTCACGGGGGCTGTTCCTAGGTCCTGCTGGCCAGCGAGCGAGAGGAGGGAGTCGTCCCACAGGGCAGCACGTCCAAAGCGGCAATGCTGGAGTCCGGCAGCCGGGTGCCGGTGGCTTTCTGCAAGCCCAGGGCTGAGGCTGGGGGAGGCGTTGAGAGCACGGGGGCCGCCGGACTCACCAGAGTGGGCTGCAATTGCTGACTCTTTTTGATTTGTATTGGCCCTTTAAAAAGAAAAACGATTCTAATGAATTGGCTAGCACCTCGTTTATATGTACATTAGTGCCCTCTGCTGGGCAGAATCAGACCGGTACCAGTATGTGTCCTATGGTCTCTACTGCTAATGGTGATTCTCCATAGGCTCAAGAAGCAGGGCTGTAGGTTTGTGCACAAGAGGAACTGGGTCTAGCCTGCTGTCACCGTAATCACACAATACTGTGAAACCCTAGGGGAGCCATGGCTGTAGCTGGAGCTTTAACATTGCCGACCACGTAAAAAAGCCTCCTAAACAGCACCCGTCATCCAGGTCCGCTGGGGGACGCGGTTGCCATGGTGGCGGGGGACAGGTACAGTGCTCAGACTGTGCGTGTGTTGCTTTGCCAGAGATGCACCGGACACAGACCAAATACGACGATGCCTTCACTTTCAAGGTGTTCGTCTTCCAGTTTGTCAATTTCTACTCTTCGCCCATCTACATCGCCTTCTTCAAGGGCAGGTAGGGCACCTCTGGGCAGGCAGCTCGCTCACCCCTGGGCCTGGCCCCTCCCAACGCAACCCGGCTGGAGCCGGAGGTTAGCAGCTTCGGGTAGGGATGTGCAGATCCCTGGGAGCGTGGCAGGGAAGCTGCTGCACTGCTGCCATCTAGGGGCAAGGAGCGGCCCGGGAGGGACCAATTCTAGCCTGGGAAGAGGCACTAGAGTCCACCCTTGTGCCCACGTGTGTCTCCAAAACAGCTCTCTGTGCAGCCAGGCAAGCAGTGTGTGGCGCAGAGCCGCACGGCCCTCCCCGTGTGGGACCCCTCGGCGCCCATGGCCCTCCCCGTGTGGGACCCCTCGGCGCCCACAGCCCTCCCCGTGTGGTGTTCATCGGCGCCCACAGCCCGCCCCGTGTGGGACCCCTCTATGCCCATGGCCCTCCCCGTGTGGTGTCCATCGGCGCCCACAGCCCGCTCCGTGTGGGACCCCTTGGCGCCCCCGGCCCTCCCTGTGTGGGGTCCCTCGGCACCCCCGCCCCGGCCCGTGTGGGACCCCTCTATGCCCACGGCCCTCCCCGTGTGGTGTCCATTGGTGCCCACGGCCCGCCCCGTGTGGGACCCCTTGGCCCTCCCCATGTGGTGTCCGTCGGTGCCCACGGCCCTCCCCGTGTGGGACCCCTCGGTGCCCACGGCCCTCCCCGTGTGGGACCCCTCGGTGCCCCCAGCCCTCCCCATGTGGGGGGGTTCCTCGGCGCCCACGGCCCTCCCCGTGTGGGGTCCTTCGGCGCCCCCGGGTCGCCCCATGTGGGACCCCTCGGTGCGCACAGCTGGGCTGGGGGCAGAGGGCCTGTGTTAGGGGGCACAGGGCAGCTGAGCGTTTGGGGAGCACATGCCCGTGGGGAAGCCCCTGCCAAGCACAGAGCAGACTCCTGGGCCGTGTGTGCCCTGGCAGTCAGGCTGTGCAGTGCTGGGATTGCCAAGGGAAGCAGGGCTGAGCCTGTGCTGCAGGGCAGGCTGGGGTATCAGCAACTGGTGGGCCCCCGGGCAGGCTGCCACTGCCAGTAGTTCAGAGAGACCCCCCAGCTCAGAGCAGGGCCCCGTTGCGCTGCTGGGCGCTGTGCCACACGGAGCCTACGATTAAACCAGACCGTGGATGGGCAAGGAAACAGGCCCGAGCGAGTGACGGGACATGCCCAGGTCACCCAGCAGGGCAGGGCAGAGCGGGGGGGAGGGCAACGTGTGGGGGTCCGGCAGTGGCAGCGTGCGGGAGGGGCAGGGCAGAGTGTGCGTGTGGCAGAGCAGGGGCAGGGGAAGGGTCATGGCCGGGAGGGGCAGAGCGGGGGTCTGGCGGTGGCAGAGCGGGGCGGGGGAAGGGTCGTGGCCGGGGCAGGGCAGGGGCGGCCGGCGGTGGACTGATTTCTCTCTCGCCCCGGCTCTCCCAGGTTTGTCGGCTACCCGGGGCACTACACCACCCTGCTGGGGCTCCGCAACGAGGAGGTGAGGCCGCTGCTGCAGACGGGCCCTGGGCCCTGGGGCCGCCCGCCGGCAGTGCAGCTGTTGCAGAGGGCATGAACGACCGGGCCAGTCCCGTGTCCACGTCTGGCAGCAAGAGGCTTTCGGGGCCCTGAGTTAACAGGCGGTGGGGCTGGGCGTGGGACCCTGCCAGGCGCACTGGGGACCAGTGGCTGGGGTGGCAGGCAAGGCCCCCTGCCCCTGCAGCCCCCAGGACAGCCGGGCAGAAGCGGGAGGCCGTGGCAGCGTCAGGGCCAGTGGAGCGGCTCCTGGCCTGCCCCCCACCACAGGCTGCGCGCCGCCCCCGGGGCCTCTGGCAGGGCCACGTGAGAAAGTGGAGGTGCAGGGGCTGCCTGGGGAGACCCCGCTCTGGCTGCCCCCCCCCAAGAGAAGGGGGGCTCAGACTCCACCCCCCCACAGGAGCCCCCCGTCTGACCATCAGCCCAGGCCAGTGGCTGCAGCTGGAGCCCCTTGTTCCTGGCGGCCCTGCCCAGCGGTGGCCCCTGGGGCTGGAGCCAGGCAGCCTGTGGGGCTCACCGTGGCCGTGCCTGCGGGAGGGGGAGCTGGGGAGACCTGCCCAGGCCCCGGCTCCTCTCCCGGGCGCAGTGCAGCTGACAGGCCTCTGTGCTCCCCGGCAGTGCGGGGCCGGCGGCTGCCTCATCGAGCTGGCCCAGGAGCTGCTGGTCATCATGGTGGGCAAGCAGGTCATCAACAACGTGCAGGAAATCGCCATCCCGTGAGTGCCGGGGCAGGGCAGGGCTGCTGGATCCCTGCCCCTACCCCCCCCAATTCTGTGTCCCAGACAAGTCCTAGGGCTCAGGCTCCCCCCTCCCCGGGCGCCCCCCCTCCCCAGGCTCCCCCCTCCCTGGGCTCAGGCTCCCCCCTCCCCGGGCTCCCCCGTTCATCCCTGGGTTCAGGAACAGCTCTTCCCCAGGCTCAGGGCACCGCACCCTGGGCTCAGATGGACCCCTGCCCATAGGGCTTGCATGGCCGTTTACCAGGAAAGAGCCGGACTCAGCCCTGCCCTGCACGCCCCGTTAGCAGCCAGCCCCTCACGGTAGGCTACAGGCCCCCCCAGGCCCACGACGAAGGCAGATGGACTTTTCCTGCTGGCCAGACAGGGTCAGGGCCACCCGGGCACTCCAGCTTCTCCCAGTGGGCGTGACAGGGTGCTCGGGTCGGGCAGCTCATCGTGGGCTGGGTCCTGGGGCTGGTTCCCAAGAACCCCCTTTCGCGAGTGAAACGTGATTCCTGCCGACCCAGCCCTGCGTTCCAAGCTGCACTGAAATGTCACAGGACGATTTTCCAACTGGCCCGAACACACTCGGACCGCCCCCGATCTGCCCCTAGGAATCCTGCCTGCATCAGACCGACCCCTCCCGGGCCCACTGGAGGCCCAGAGCTGAGGCGGGGGCCCGTACAGCCCAAATCTGGCCGGCAGGGCAGCGTCCGTGCCAGATCCGGCTTTCTGTCACCCGCCGGCGCGTTGGTTCTGTGGCTGGTCATGTTGTGGGCGGGCAGGGCAGGGTCCCCGTCCGCCGCGTCGGCGTAATCCAGAGGGTCGGGAGGCGGCGGCTGGAAAAGGCCAGCTCCTTCCCAGGGCACCAAAGGGAGCTGCCCCAGGGGCGGGCGGAGGGGGGCTGGCTCTGTGCAGGGGCACTGGGACACATTCGGCTCAGGCTCCTGCCTCTGTCCCCGGCTCTTGGCCAGAGGCCACAGCATCTGTCCCAAGCGTCTGCCTGGGCTGGGCTCTGGCCTGTTCCTAGCGGGAGAGCAAAGGGGCCTGGGGCTGGCCGTGGGGTGGGAAACGCGAGCCCCGGCCTGCTCCAGCACCGCCCGTGCCTGCCCGTGACCCGCCCGTCTCTGCCCCCCAGGAAGCTGAGAGGCTGGTGGCAGAAGCACAAGCTTCGCTCCCAGCAGCGGCCAGCCAAGGAGCCCCAGCTGGGGCTGGTGCAGCCACCGCCCTGGGAGAGCAACTACGAGCTGCTGGTCTGCGAGGGGCTGTTTGACGAGTACCTGGAAATGGGTAGGGCCCAGCTGCCGCGCCGGCCCCACGGGAGGGAGGGAGGGAGGGCACCGCTGGCAAAGGGCCCCTGGAGCCAGCAGCAGGAGGGCGCTGGGCGCTCAGACTCCCCGAGAGGCAGCGTTTGCAGGGACCATGCGGGTGGCGGTGGCAGCGTGGGGAGGGCTCGGGAAGCGTTTCCTAGAGCGGGGTGCCCGCCAATGGGCCCAGGAGCGAGCGCCCCGGCCCAGCCTCAGCCTGGGGCTGCCACCCCCGAGCTACAGGCCCCTCCGCGAGAGATGGCAGCTCAGCCAGAGAACGTCCTTCTCCAGCAGGTTCCGGTCCCCCGGCCACACGGCCTCCTGGCTCTGGCTGGATTCCCCGAATAGCCCACAGGCAGCCTCCCCCGCAGCCGGGGAGGGACCCAGCCCCGTTCTCTGGGCCTGAAAACTCCTCTCACCTCCCTGCTGGAGCCAGGCCCAGGTGCCAGCTCCCCGAGCCCTTTGCTCGGTCACAGCTGCACTAGGGCTGGCGCCGGCCCAGCGGCAGTGGGCAGGGGCGCAGCTGCACAGAGCTGTGCTTTTACAGTGCAGCGTGTCTGGCTCCTGGGGGAGGGGGCACTGCGCTGGTCCACCCAGGCTGAACTAGTCTATGCCAGGAGCGCCCGGCCAGTACGACCCACGGGCGTTCCCACGCCAGGAGCACCCGGCCAGTACGACCCACAGGCGTTCCCGCACCAGGAGTGCCCGGCCAGTAGGACCCACGGGCGTTCCCGCGCCAGGAACGCCCGGCCAGTACAACCCACGGGCGTTCCCACACCAGGAGCGCCCGGCCAGTACGACCCACGGGCGTTCCCGCGCCAGGAGCACCCGGCCAGTACGACCCACAGGCGTTCCCGCACCAGGAGTGCCCGGCCAGTAGGACCCACGGGCGTTCCCGCGCCAGGAACGCCCGGCCAGTACAACCCACGGGCGTTCCCGCACCAGGAGCGCCCGGCCAGTACGACCCACGGGCGTTCCCGCACCAGGAGCATCCGGCCAGTACGACCCACGGGTGTTCCCGCGCCTGGCCAGCAGGAGCAGCTCCCTGTGTACCAGGCTCTGGCCGGGGATGCCGGCAGCCTGGCCCATGGCCACAGGGCTCTTTGCATGGCAACCTGTCCCCCAGGGACTCCTGCTTCTCGGCCTTTGGGAACCAGCGAAGGTGAGGCAGGGGGGCCAACAGGAGCGGAGCAGCTGTGATCAGTGCCGAGTGCCGCTCACACCCACGTCCTCGGCGCCACGGGCCCCACCGCAACTGCACGCTGAGGCATCTCTCTGCACCACAGTCCTGCAGTTTGGCTTCATCACCATCTTCGTGGCGGCCTGCCCGCTGGCGCCCCTGTTCGCCCTGCTCAACAACTGGGTGGAGATCCGCCTGGACGCCCAGAAGTTTGTCTGCGAGTACCGGCCGCCTGTGGCCGAGCGGGCCCAAGGCATCGGCATCTGGTTCTATATCCTGGAAGTCATCACCCACTTGGCTGTCATCAGCAACGTGAGTCGCGCGGGGCAGCCAGGGAGTGGGAGGCGCAGCCTGCCACGCTGCTCCCCTCGGCTAGGAGTCCTGGCACAGCGTGGTCTCGTGTGGCGCGGGAAGGCCATCGTGGAGCATGCTGGGCCAAGGGGCTGAGCCTGGCAGCCAGCACTAAAGAGAATGCTACTGAAACCTTACGGGGCGGGTGCGCGCTGAGCGGTCACTGGCCAACAGCGCCACGCTCAGACGCGAGGGCTGCTGCAGCGCAGGCCTCTGGCTTGGTGGCCCTTGCAAGGGTTTTCTGCTGTGGGAGCAGTGGCGCCTACGGCCTGGTCAGCTGCTAGACTGCCAGCCGGCTGGGGCAGTTCAGGGACCAGTGTCTGCCTTTGAAGGCTAATTGCCTGCGGCTCTAACGGAGGATCGGGAGGGCTGGCCGGCCTCGGCCCTGAGTTGGGGTTGGGAGGGCGAGCCAGCCCCACGCAGGAGGCACACGAAGGGCTCAGCGTAACGACGCGCCTGGGGCCCCCAGCGCGCAGACAGCGGCCGGTGCGGGAACCTGGCTGGAGCTCCAGGATGTTTCCCTCCTAATTCCAGGCCTTCCTCATTGCCTTCACCTCGGACTTCCTGCCCCGGCTGTATTACCAGTACACCCGCGCCAGCGACCTGCAGGGCTATGTTAACTTCACGCTGGCCTACGCGCCCCCTGCCTTTGCCACAGAGCACAACGGCACCTGCAGGTGGGCAGCCCGGCTCCGCCGCCCGGGCGGGCTCCGGCCCCAGCCCCACCTGAGCGGCAGCCTCACCTTCTCCCCTTCCCTCCAGCAGCAACAGGGGGGCTACTGAATCCTGGGGAGCCCGGTGCTGAAGTGCTTCCCACTTCTGCGGGGAAAGGGAGACCCACAGGCCAGGCCAATGTCCTGGGGACAAGAGAGCAGCCCGGTGGCCCCGCCGTAGGCAGTGCAGCAGTAGCGTCCCACGCAGAGGCCACGGGGGCCCAGTCGCGTTTGGGGGCTCACGTGTGGGTTAATTGACGCTTTGCTCTGGAGGCTGAACTGGGTGCTGCAGGGCCATGCACTGGGTCCTGCCCAGCCGGCATTAGCCAGGGCTGCCCCCGCCAATCCCTGGGCCAGATCAGTGCCTTGTTCTTCATCCCGAAGAGCCCTGGCGCACGGGGCTGCAGCCGCAGCAGGCAGAGGTCCCGGCGCGAGGAGGGCAGCGGGCGCGTGGAGGAGGCTGGCGGCACAAGGCCGTGATGCCGCCAGCTGCAGCCTCCCCCTCTCTTGCCAGGTACCGAGCGTACAGGGATGAGAGCGGCAGGCACTCACTGACCTACTGGAACCTACTAGCCATCCGCCTGGGCTTTATTATAGTATTTGAGGTACCGCCCGCTCCTTGGCCACCCCCTGCCCCGGGTTTGGCCCGTCGCTGTCCCATTCCTGACTCCAAGGTTTCTCCTACAGCTGCTGCCAGGGCATGTACGGCCCGGCCTGGTCGCTGCAGCCGGGCAGCGTTGCCCTGGCGGGTTGCAGAGGGAAGGGCACTGCTTGGGTCAGGTCCTTTTAGTGCCTGTCTCCTCCCCTCCAGCGCCTTGGCTGCTTGGCCGAGCACTCCAGGCAGCGCCCCGCTGTCCCTTACGCCGGTGGCCGTGCTCTGGAAAGCAGCAGCTGGCTAGCCACAGCCCTTGTCCTTGCTTGCAGCATGTGGTTTTCGCCATTGCTCGTGTGATAGACCTGATGGTGCCCGACATTCCCGAGTCGCTGGAGATCAAGGTGAAGCGAGAACGGTATCTGGCCAAGCAGGCACTGGCTGAGAACAAGGTAACGCGCCAGCTGCGAGGGGCCAGGGGCCTTTATTCTGCAGTAGATGAGCCACAGGACACAGCGGGATGCCCAGCCGACTTGGAGCAGACCCTGAAATCAGTAACCCGGCTCCTTTGGAGTCTTTCCTGTGGGCACTGCGCTGCCCACTCCTGGAGCAGGGCGAGGCGGCTGGAGGCAATGCAGTAAAGTAACCCCCAGCCCATGCTGTTCGGGCTTCAGGCCTTCCCCTCTTCCTAATCCCTCGCTCCACGGTCACAGCTGGGCCCTTCGCTCATTTCACAGGGCCCCACTATTTGGTGCTGTGGCCACAGGTTCTGGACAGGCTGCTCTGCCAGTTCTGCCGCTGGGTCATAGAACGTGAAGCACAGCGCTCCTGCCCCCTCGCAAATGCACCTGGTGCCAAAGGGGTTTGGGCGCTGGGCAGGCCAGCTTCCAGCTCTCCAGCTGTGGCTACTACTTGTCCTTTCTTCTTTGCTCAAAGGCCCTCTTTGAGAGGAGCGGCAGAGCCACCTCCTGCCCGCAGGAAGCCACGTCCAAAGACTGGGAGGTAGAGGAGGTGCAGGAAAACCAGGAGCCAACCCCACTGCACCCAGCATCATCCACAGACACGTTAGCCGCTCATGCGGATGCTCCTGCTCAGCGGCATTGTGAGCCTGAAGTAGAATCCCCGTGAATTGCTGTTGAATCCTTTTCAAACCACAATAAATGGTACCTGCTCCTCCGTGGACGTGAATGCAGCAGCGAGTCCCAGCACGGGCCCGGGACTGTGGGGGAGGAGCCCCGCATGGCTGTCGGGGGGTGGGCGAGATCCCGGGCAGAGGAGTGAGGGTGCACAGGTAAATGAAGCTCTAGCGGCAGGGCAGGGGCCTGGACCTGAGGGTTTCTTGTGGTCCCTTCCACTTCTAGTCTCTCTGGCTTGCAGAGCACCAGCAGAGCCCTAAGAGCACTGCAGGTGAAGCAGCGCGCCCCCTGGGACAGGCTCGCTTGCGGGGGGAGGGGTGCGAAATGGGGTAGGTGGGCTGTCTGTCCCATGGGGGGCAGTGGAGCAGGGCTGCAGGCTGGCCTGAAGGAAGCCCCACCCCAGGGAGGTGGGAAGCAGCAACTCTCAGCCCCAGCAGGGGGTCACACAGCAGCAAGCCTCACCGTGGGGGGGGGGGGGGAGGGAGGGAAGCCAGGGCCGGGGATCTGGCTGAATTCTTTACACAGGCATGGAGAGGGGGCTCAGAGGGCACCCCGGCCGTGTGGCCTCAGTCCCTGGGGCAGGGCCCCACCCCGGCCGCCCAGAGCGGCCGCGTCAGCGTCCCACAGAGAAATACGACAAGCGAGCGGTTTCAGGTTTTTATTTTAGAATTTATAAAATTCCAGTGTCATCCACACTCAGGAGCCTTTGTACATGTTTGCATATAGTCTCCAAATTCCAGAGTTAAGGCCAAGGGATCATTGCCATGGAAACACACACTATGGAAGACGTTGAAGAGGAAATGGAGCACGTACCAGAGCAGCTGCCACAGAGTGAGGGGCAGCAGGTGCCTGTACGACGTACAATCACGTCATGACCGTTCGCATGTGCAGGGCCCTGAGTGGAACTCAAGCCCAGATGTGCAACGAATGGTGGGGTGGGGAGAGGGGCGGAGGCCCTCGGGCGCCTCTGCCCCCAGCTGGCTTGTGGAGCCATGTTCCGACCCTCAAGTGGACGCGCCCGCTTTAGCCATCTGGCCCAGGCGGGCAGGAGCGGCTCGGTGCAGCACCACTGCGCCCGGGAAGCAGCGGGACATTGGGAGGCTGAGTTCTATGTGGGCAGGGCGGAGTCTGCATTTGGGACAGGCGCAGGGCTGGGCACGGCCGAACCAGGGCCAGCCTTCCCCAGAGCGGCCTTGGCCCCCGAGCTGAAGCAGGAGGGAAATGGGGGTGGGAAAGAGGAAACCCTGCTCCCCCCATTGGGCAAGTGCGCAGCTGCAGGAGCAGCTCCCTTCCCTCAAGCTGTGACCATGCGGGGGGCTCAGCAGCGAGACCCTGCGGCCCCAAGCCCGGTGCAGGCTTCAGAACAGCTCAGGGCTGGCGAGCAGCTGCCTCTTTCCTCCCTCCAACCCAAAGCTGCCCCCGGCCCCGCCCCCCACGCTTCCAGCAGCTGCAACCATGGACGGGGGCTCTTCAGACCCCCCGGCCCCACTAGGACTTCCACTCCGGCCTCACCGCCAGGGGAGCAGGTGAGCAGCAGGCTGCTGCTCAGAGGGGGAGCCAGCAGCAGCCTGGTGTGAGGTAGAAATGGGGACAGCTTCCCGGCCCCTTGTGTCCCATGCTCTGTGCCAGTGGGGAGGGGAAGCAGCTGAAGCACCGCGGTGCCTAGCTGACCCAGTCTGTGGCACCCCTACTACTGCTGTGTCCTGGCTCCGAGCAGCCCGGGATGTAGCTGTGGGTGCTGGAAGACTCGAGTGTGCCCGTGAGAATCGAGGCTCTCACTTGGCGCGCTCAGTGCCACCCCTCACTCCAGGGCATTTCTACTCAGCCAGGGGCTCCCTTGTGGCCCTGCCGGGGTTGCTGCCTCGGCCTGCTACCATCTTGTTCCTTTACAAGCGGTTCCTAGTCACTCCCCACATCCACGCTCCTGGCTGCCGGGCTTGGGGCAGTCCAAAGGACAAGCCGATTGCATTTTACAACTGTAAGGGAAGGCCTGGGAGAGACAAAGGAAAAGGGCAAACGTTTTGGCTTTTTAGAAAGTCAAGGAAATTTATTTCCTGAGGTCATGAGACAGGAAGTTGATTCCTAGCCACAGTAAAGGAGGTCTCCTAATGAAGGCTGGAGTGCCTGTAAGACATGCTCAAGGGACCAGATCACATCACCACTGCGGTAGCTGTGAAGCTCAGCACATTTGAGTCACTCAGGACGTTGTTCCAAACAAGAAGCAGTGTGACTCAGAGTGGAAAGCTTGGGGATCCATCCATGGATAGCAGGGCCCAGACCCAGTGACAACGGACAAGTAGAAGGGGCTGTAGCACTCCATACCCCATTAGGAGACCTCGCAGGGCAATTTACGTGTGGTCCAGCCGCTGGGTCAGAATTCAAATGAAGTATTTGTGGCAGGTTAGTGTCGGGTCAGCTGGCTGGAGATGTTTTGCTTCCAGGTCATTATCGTTTGGGGCCCCAGGGAAGAGTCTTGGGGGCCACTTGAGCCCCGAAGCTGGGGAAGTCTTCGGAACTGCTCATATCAGGGGCCTAGAGCAAAGGAGAGAGAAGGGACCAAGTTACACAGGCTGCCTGCAGATCGACACCACTCAAGCAGCTCAGACAGCTGTAGCATCACACGCGCAAACACGCCAGGATGTGCTGAGTGGGGAGGCAAGGGCTGCAGGGCCACACAGCTGAGCCTCTAGGGGGATCAAGTTCTGACGGGTACAGAGGACAAGGACAGAGCAGGGTTCGGTCGGCCCCATCAGCAATGGCAGCTAAGGCACTAGCGCAGGGTCACAAGCCCAGTTCATCAAATCGGGTTACATGCTCAGGAAGCAGGTTCTCCTTCCTGGGGAGACCTGGCCTCATTGAGGGAGTTGGGCAAACTCTGCTTGGGGCCAGTCCTGCTAACTGCACAGAGGCAGGGAGACACCAGCTGGACTGCAAGTCCTTGCGACCCCATGAGAGCAGTGGCTCAGGTGAGCCTTAGAACGCAGAGCTGCCAAGTCCTCCAGGTGCCTGGCGAAGCGGCCAACAAGGTGGCACGTTGCCCCAGCTTTTCAGCTAACTGGTCCGGAGTCCCTGACTGAGTCCCACAGCAGCCAAAGTGCCTGCCTCCCAACGCAGCGGGGCTGTGGAAGGGAGACTCGCCAGGCCAGCTGCTCAGTTCACAGCCTCTACAGGAGGATTGTGTGTGCGGCTGACGACAAGACAGTAGCAGCTGAAAGATGGGCCATTAAACACAACATGCACCCATCCCAGGGCCTAGATGTGGGGTGGGCAAGGTCTCCATGTGGAGCGGGGTACCGGACATTCGCTAAGTATCAGGAAAGGCCTGGACATGCACAAGAGGGAAGGACGAGTCTGGAAAACCAGTTACCCACCTCTTGTAACTGCTGTTCTGAGATGTGTTGCTCCTGCCCCTTCCATGCTAGGGGCGTGCGCAGTGGTTAGCTTTGCCGGAGTGCTATCTACAGGGTCAGCATGGCACCCTCTGGAGCACCACGCTCATGCATGGGTACGAGGCATCATGGGCCCTTTTTTGCAAGCAACTCCCACCAAGGGGTAGGCAGGCGGGAAGCAGGATGGGGAGGAGCAACACACCTCAAAGGAGGGCAGCTACGACAGGCAGGTAACCGTCTGTCCTTCCAGTGCTGTCTCTTGGCGAGTCCATTGGAGGCGACTCTCAGACTCCCCGGAGGGGCCCAGCGCTGCTCGTAACACCGCTGCTGGTGGCACTTTCATAGCCACAACCTATCGGCAGGAGTTCCTGGTGTTCTCTGGGTGGCACAAGGCCCTGACAAACATCTGCTGACGCACAGAATGGCTAAGTCCTTTCCCTGGGAAGGCGGGCGTCCGGAGAGCGAGCGACGCGTCTGACTCCTCTTCCCAAGACCCTGTGCGTGCGTGCGCACTGTGCTGGGCTGTGTGAAGTGGATGCTATTGGGCAGGGAAGCCAGACCTGGCAGAACACTGGCGGGTGTGGTTCCCAGGTGCCCCCCCCAGAGGCTCAGCGGGCTGACGTCGCTGCAGGACATAGCTCCCAGTCGGCAGTTACCTGCAGCCTTGCTGACTGGGAGGCAGGCGGCTGAGGAAGGAGCAGTAAGAGGGATCCTGAGACCTGGCTGCAGGGCCAGCCGAGTGCCCCCTCCAATATTGCTCCTGGCCTGAGCCGAGCAAACCAGAGGGGGTGGGGTGATGACTGAACGCCGTCTCCGAGAGGAGCCCTGCCTGGGGGCAGGGCGGCTGGAACTGCTGCCTTGTGCTGCCTGGCGAGCGGAGAGCAGCTGAGAACCAGAGAGCCGTGCAGCCTGGAGTCCCCTTGCTCCAAAGGGAGGACGGCGGCTCCAAGGGCGCGGCCAGGAACCATCTTGTCACAAAGGCCACGGTCACGACCCCGTCTGTCCAATCAGCCACAGCCCGGCCATGCGGAGAGCCCCTCTTCCTGCCCAGCAGTGTGGCGTGGGGGGCTCTGGAAGGAACGCCGGCCACAGAACAAGCCTCTCTTCCCAAGAGCCCTCCTTGCTTGGCGCCGAGGAGCCCCTCAGGTGCTTCGTGGGCACCCGCAGGGGGAGGTGCCGGGCGGGCTCCCTGCGCACAGGGCTCTGGGCCGCGAGCCGGAGAGGGACAAGCACGCTGCTCCTTGCATGTTCTGGGGCCACGGTTCTTGCATTTGTCCTCAGAGTGCGACTCTCCCAGGCACCTGGGGCCACAGGCATGAGGGCTGCTAAGGGGCATATGCTGGACACTGGCTGACCAATGCTCGAGGGGGGAGAAATGGGGCTACTCCTGGGGCACAGAGATTTACTAAGCGCTCCGCACAGGGAGCAGACAGGTGCTGGGACACACGCTTGGCTTGCAAGGCCAGGGCAGAGGCAGTGAGGGGGAAGGGAGAGGGTGTAAGGCTGGCAACCCCTCAGGAGCACAGCACAGCCAGCCCGACAGACATCGCTAGGGCCAAACGCTGTGGCCACGGTGTGCACACGTCTGGCCTGCTATGACGCGAGCCCACGCTGCAAGAGAGGCCAGTGCTCCGTGACGTTGGGGGGCGGAGGGGCTGGCTGCTCTGTAACTCAGGGTTCCCCTGCGCTGTGCTGTGTGATTCCCATTGACTCACCCACATGTGTATGGCTCAGACCCCTAGGCCCAGCCTGAGCAGATAACAAGGCTCTTCCCAGGGGGAGACACAAAGGAAGGGAGGCGGAGACGGCCACCTGGCTGTGGGGTAGGGGCTGGGCAGTTTTTGGCTGGGAGGACATGAAAAGAGGAGACTAAGCTGAGTACTGAGGGGTCAGGGGCCAGTGGACCCCTAGCCCAAGGGGTCTAGGGCTGCCTGGCCCTGTCTCCTTGTGTCCACATCACATCTTTGCTGTATCCTGGAGAAGCAATAATCCCCCTCTGTTCTACTGGCTGGCGGAGTCTCATCTTGCTGCAGACGGGATGCAGGATCGGGGGGTACCCGACATGCCGCCACAGTGGTGTTAGTAGTAGGATGCACTGCACCCCGTGGATGGAGCTTCCAGCAGCAAGTGACAGGGCACAGTAGAAGGAAGGGGCCAGGCATGCTGGAGGCAGAATGAAGCGATTCCCGGGAGTCGTGGGGCGCTGCGGCACTCGGTCGGTGAGTCTACAGCCCGAGGAGCGGCGGGGAGATGGCCTATGCCCGACTCCTGAAGGCAGACCTTGTAGGGCTGTGCAGAGAGAGTGGCCTGCCCATGGGGAAAGCAACCAAGGCCCAGCTGATAGAGAATGACCCATCCAGGGGCCTGGATCCTGTCCCAGCAGGGAGCAGCCAGACACCCCCTGGGAGAGTCTCAGGCTCTCAGACTGGAGGGAGGGCTGGAGTCCACCAGATGGACGCTGTGCCCACCAGGCCATGCTCCGCCAGCAGCAGTTCATCCGGGGCCGGGCCATCCTGGCAGATATGTGGATACGGTCTCCCGCCTGGCACAATACCGCCGCATGTGGGTGCTCGGGGTGGGGGCCCAGACCGCAGAGGACCTGGTTACGCAGATAATGCTGGAACAGTTCTATGAAGTGTCTGCCCATCCTGAGGCTGTGGCTCAAGGACCGGAGGCCAGAGGACTCCCAGGAGAGTGGGAGGCTGGCGGATGAGTTCACGGACAGACGGCCCGGGTGTGAACGGGAGTCCCGGAGAGACGGGTTCTCGGCTGCGCAACAGAGGAAATCACCTATGGGGCAAGCCCAAGAGACAGGGACCAGCCCTCCGCCCCGAGAGACAGCCAGGGCCCGGACGGAGCCAGCCCGAAGGGACCCGCTGGAACTAACCTGCCATCGCTGCAGGCAGAGGCCACAAGAGGGCTCAGTGCCCTAGGCACCAGGACAGGTCCCACGACGTGAGACTTTCCAGGGTTAACTGGCTGGGGCTGGGGGCAAGGCAAGCCGCCCCAGAGGCAGGGGCCGGCAGGCAAACCTCAGCTCGGGTGGGGGGGGGCGAGGCCTCTCAGGCCAACTCCCCTGGGAGATCTGACCCTGTGGAGGCAGATTTCTCCGTGTATCGGGTGGGGGCAGGGCAGCCCCTACAGAGCGAGTGCCTTGTGCCCCTTGAGGTGGATGGCAGGGAGGTGACGGGCTACTGGGACACGGGTGTGGAGGTGACGCTGGCCCGGCCCGAAGTAGTAGCCCCAGACCACATGGTACCTGACACTCAGCTGACCCTGGGGGTACATCTAGACTACAGGCTTTTGTCGACAGAGGCTTTGTCGACAGATAGCATCTAGACTACAGCCAGTTCTGTCGACAAAGCAAGCCGCTTTGTCGACATGAGAGTGTAGACGCAAAGGGCAGTGTAGATGCAATAATACCTTCTGTGGACAGAGCTCTGTCGACAAAAGGCGTTACTCCTCGTAGAATGAGGTTTACCGCCGGCGACAGAACTCCGTGGTAGTGTAGACGCAGGTATAGTTTTGTCGACAAAACCCTGTAGTCTAGACACACCCTGAGGGGCATAGATAGGACCCCGTTTAACGTGCCCGTAGCCCGGGTGCATCTGAAATGGGGGTTAAGGAGGGCCCTAAGGAAGTGGTGAGGTGCACTGGCACTTACCCACCGAGGTGCTGATGGGGGGTGACCTAGAGGAGTGGGCAGACGGACCCCACAGGGCTCTGGTCACCACCCGTAGCCAGAGCCAGCGAGGGGCTGGCGTCCCTGACCCAGGGGCGGGCTCCCTGCAGGGGGCTCAGGGCCCCATTCCAGCAGACATGGGGTCAGCAGGGCTAGAGCCCCAGACCCAGGCAAGGGGGTGGAACAGGTCCCTGCCCCAGCTGTGGAATTCCAGGCGGAGGTGCAGGCAGACCCCTCCTTACAGATGCTGAGGGACCAGACTGGCCTCGGCGCAGCTCACCCCTGCGGGGAGGCTGCCAGGAGAGATTCCTGTGGGAGCGGGGATTCCTGTACTGGGAATGGCTCCCCCGGGGAAGGGGGGAACGTGGGGGGGTCCAGCGGCAGCTGGTGGTTCTCAGAAATATCGCCGCAGGCTGCTGTACCTGGCCCACGACGCCCCATTCACGGGGCACAAGGGGATCCGATGCACCCGGCTGAGGCTGCTTCAGGCCTTTACTGGCTGGGGATATTTGCGGCCGTGCAGCTGTACTGCCGGGCCTGCGACTCCTGCCAGAGCGCACGGAAGGCCCGACACGGGGGGGAAGCTGCCTTGAGGCGCCGGCCCACCATAGAGGAGCCGTCCCGGAAGGCAGCAATAGATACAGTGGGGCCTGTCGGCCAGGCCACCCGGACGGGGAACAAATACATCCTGGTAGCAGTGGATTTGGCTACCAACTGCCCCGAGGCCATGGCTCGAGGCAGACACAGTGGCAGACGTGCTGCTGGCCATTTTCAGCAGGGTGGGGTTCCCCCAGGAGGTCCTCATGGACCAGGGATCCACCTTCGTTTCAGCCCCACTCCAGTGCTTGTGGGAGAAGCACGGGGCCTGGCTCACCTGGGCCCCAGCGTATGGCACCTGGTCCAGCGACCCGGTGGGGAGGTGCCAGGGGACCCTGAAGCAGATGCTGGAGGCCTTCATGGACCGGCACCCACAGACCTGGGACAAGTACCTGCCCCACCTGCTGTCTGCACACAGGGAGGCACCCCGAGCGTCTGCCAGGTTCCCCCGACAGAGCCAGGGTGCAGAAGGGGGAAGGACCCCTTGGGCTGAGAGAGTTATGGGAGGAGGAGGCCTCCCGGATGGAGAGTCAGGGGTGGAAGATGTCCTGGCTTTCCGGGAAAGGCTTGCTGAGCTCATGGGCTTGGCCAGGTAGACCCTGGGCAGAGCCCAAGGGAAGTGGAAGGGCTGGTACAGCCACAGAGAGAGGGCCCGCGCCAGCCCCTCAAAGCCGTCCAGCATCTGAACAGGGCGGAGCCGGCTCCTGCAGGGCACCGCCATGGCAGGCCCAAGCAAAGGGGAGCACCAATGTCACCGCTGCAGCTTTACCTGGCAGGGGGCCTGAACTTCCCCAGGCCACAGGCTGAGTGACCCTGCTCAGTTCATTCTCGGAGGCGGGAGAGAGGTGGCGTAGTGGGGGGGCTGTCTGCTCTGTAACCCGGGGTTCCCCTGCGCTGGGCTGTGCGATTCCCACTGACTCACCCACCTGCGGATTGGCCCAGACACCTAGGCCCAGCCTGAGCAGATAACAAGGCTCTTCCCAGGGGGAGGAGACGGCCCCCTGGCTGGGGGCCTGGGCAGTGTTTGGCTGGGATGACATGAAGAGAGGAGACTTAGCGGAGTGCTGGGAGTTCAGGGGGGCGATGCACCCTGCCCCACGGGGTCTAGGGCTGCCAGCCCCGACTCCTTATGTCCACATCACACCTCTGCTGTGTTGTACCCTGGAGAAGCAATAACCCTCTGTTCTGCTGGCTGGCGGAGTCTCGTGTTGCAGACGGGGGCCCACACAGGCCCCAACCGCCCGGAAGAGGCCCCTCCACCCGGCGGGCGTCTCACCACAAAGCCCTTGGGGAGTAGCACTCACCTTCTCGTTGTTGCCAGCGGCCCAGGGGGCGTCTCTCACCACAAAGCCCTTGGACGGGGCCCTGGACTCCTCGTGCGCGGAGGGTTTCATGTACACCTGCATCGCCTCGTTGTCCACCACGTCGGCCAGCTGCAGGCAGGGCAGCACAGGGAGAGCGTTTCTCTTTGCCCAGGTCCCTCCCCGCCCCCACAGCATCACACTGGGACTGCTGTGCGCCCCTCACATGCAGGGACACCGAGCCCGGGGCCGTGCTAGCCCCTGTACCCCTCCCCCAACTCCACCCGGAGCACTGGCTTTAGGGCCAGCGCAGGAGCAGCCAACGTGGCCCATGCGCCGAGGGGGGGTTGGGAGGAGGAAGAGGCTGGTTCCCCCCCCCTCACACGGCAGGAGCCAGCGATCTGGACTCTCCGCCCCCGTCCGGCAGCAGGACGCTCGCTGGAGACCCCACGGCGCTGGCGGAGGCTCCGGCCCCGACTCGCCACTGCCAAGGGCCCCCCACTACTCACGTATTCCTCCTCCAAGTTCAGGATGTGGTCGATGGCTTCCTCCACGTTGTCGGGGAGCCCGCTCACCGTCACGCAGTTGGGGTCAGAGGCGCCGCTCTGGGGGAAGCGGATATCCACCTGCAACGCAAGGCAGAGCGGCTGTCTCCTCCGCGCCCAGCCCCCGCCGGCCCAGGGGACCCAGCGTGGCTCCGGGCCAGGGGCAGAAAGCGCATTCCTGGGGACCCAAGCCGGGTCAGCTTGGGAGCAGGGGGTTGACCCCTCCCCCGCCACTCGCTCAGCCCCTCCCCCGCTTCGTCCCGCTGCCCTGGCAGCGCCTCCGAAGGGCGGCAGCCCGCGTGCAGCGCCCGCTCCCCGCCCCGGCAGCTCCGGGAGACCGGTGCTCGGGACACGTCCCTCCTCGAGGAGCCGCAGCCCCACCCCCTTCCCTAGGCCGGCAGCGGCACAGCTCAAAGGGACAATGGCAGCGGCAGGGCTCGTTCGCCACTGCAGCTCGTCTCGGCCCGACACCGCTCCGCCATCGCTTCCCGAGCCCAGGAAACCCTACTCCCCCCCCCCCCCGGCCTGATCCCCATCCACCCCTCGGGCCCAGAGCTCCCCCCCGCCGGCCTCGGCCGGCCTCGGGCCTGATCCCCATCGACCCCTCGGGCCCAGAGCTCCCCCACCCTCCCCCCGCCAGCCTCAGGCCCGATCCCCATCGACCCCTTGGTCCCAGAGCTCCCCCGGGCCTGATCCCCATCGACCCCCTTGGTCCTAGCCCAGAGGCCCCTCGCCCCGATTTCAGGAGCGGTCACGGCCTCCATACGACTTCTTTGCCAGTCTCCGCGTGTGGCCCTCGGGCTGAGAAGTTTGCCCCTTCCTGATGTGGGGGCACCACAAACCAGGACCCCAGCAGCCAATTCAATACAGCCCATTGGAGGCTTTGGCTAAAAGCTTCCAGGTGGCCCAGGGGACTTGCCGAGCCTTGGGGGAGGGAGCTACATGATAGCACTGGCTGCAAGCAGGGAGCCACAGCCCAGCCCCTTGTAAAAGCCATAGGGGCGAGTGGGGGCAGGGCCCCATGGAGGGGCAGTGCAAGATCAGGTCTTACCTCCCACCCCGGGAAGCTTCTGCAGCTCCTGGCTCCACGAGAGCAGCCGATAAAGCCAATCGGCTCAGGTCGGACAGGGGAGGTGGCCAGGGCCCTGTGATGGGATGGGAGGTGCCACAGGCCAGCCCTGCCGCCTGGGTGTATGAAGGAGCCAGGGCCCACCCCAGCCTTGTGTGCAGCGATGGGGCTGATGCACGCAGCCCCGGCACGCCCTGGAGCAGGCACAGGAAGGGTGCAAGGCCTGTGAGCAAGACAGGCGGGGGCCTTGTCTCCATCCCCCAAATCGTGGGCTCAGTCAAGCCTGCAGGGAGATGCCCTGAAACAGCAGCATCCAGGGTCTGTGCAGAGGCAGGAAGGACCAGCTCCGCCGTGGTCCAAGGCAGCCCAGCCATGGGGCAACAGCCCCTGCAAGGGAGCTGACATCCCCCCCAGGCCCACCTTGAACTCATCCATGATTCTGCGGATGGCTTTGCCCCGGGCGCCAATGATGCGGGCGTGGACACGATGGTCCAGCGTCACGTCCTCAGACACCATCTGCTCCAGCTCTCCCACGATCTTCATGATGGCATCTCGGGCTGCCTCCGTGTTCCTCTCGTAGCCAGTGATGGTGATCTGATCCTGGGACTGGGAGGGGAGGGGAGGAAGTTAAGACTGGGGCTGCTGGGGCCAAGCCCTGGCCGCCGAGGGAGAGGCCTGGCGGGAAGGTGCACTGGAGACGCTGGGCTGGAAAGAGCCATGTCTCACGGGCCTGCTGGGACACGGATCAGCACTGCCGTGTGATGCGTGCTCCGCTCAGAGCCCCGAGCCCCGGTTCTGCCCCACGCCCTCCCTGCCCAGTCCTCACCTGGTTTTCATCATCCTTATCTGGGAACTGGATGTTGACCTCATGCTCCGTGCGGATCTGGGTGATCACTGCCCCCTTCCTGCCAATGATTTTCGGGTGGTATTTGGGATCCACAGTGACGGTCAGCTTGAAGCTTCGCAAGGCCTGTGACGAGAAGGGGGGAGCTGAGTGCTAGAGCAGCGGACAATTAAATCCCTTCCTGTATGTGCAGCCTCCAGCTCCATCTCTCAAGTGTCCTGGCTGCCAGGGGACAGATTCTGGGGGGATTTCTGGCACCCCTGCGACATGCAGCTGCTCTGGGTACCCCCACGTGAACAGGTGAGTGGCTGCAGAGCCCGAGCAGCGGGGAGCAGGCCTGCCACTGGCCCGTGCTCCTTCACCCAGAGCAGAGGAGCCAAGGGGGGCCTGGCCCACTCCACCACGCTTCAGGACTGGGCTCAGGAGCACCCGCCACAGAGCAATGATTGGAACTACTGGGTGAAATCCTAGATCCCCGGAAGTCAACAGCAAAACGCCCCCGATAGCGTCAGGCTGCCCAGATTCACAGCAGATTGCTCTGAGGTCAGAGGGGAGAGCTGGGACAAGCCGCTGGCCAGCCAGTTACCGTGCCCCTGGGTCCGTTCGCGTACGGGAGCGAGGGTAAAGACGGGGCAGCCCAATCGCCCTTCTCCTCAGCCCCACTGCAGGCCCTACTCCGTAGCGCCTGCCCGCCCTGGCCTTTTACCAGCTGGTTAGCAGCTGCTGGGCTTAGCGCGCAGGGAGCGGCTAGCTCAGCCAGGGGTGCCAGGCAAGGCGGAAGGAAACAAGCCTCGGTGCGTCTGTTCTGTCTCTGGCCCCGACAGCGCTGCAGAGCCCAATGGGACAAGTGCCCAATTCCTCGCCAGCGTGGCCAACGTCACGGTCTCGCCTGGAGCTGCCCAGGCTCGGCGGCCAGCGGCAACGGCAAGGGAGCCGAAGGGCTGATCCCGCCCGAGAGCGCCACTGCCAGGCCAACCATGCTGCTCACACTGGCGCCTTCTGCCCTGGTGCCGCCAGACGCCTGTACAGGAAGCCAGACACCCGGGGCTGGGCAGGCCGAGGCACTGGGCTTACCCGATCTTCTTGCTCAGCCTGCAGCTCCTTCACTCTCTCCAGCAGCCCGGCCTTGGCACGGTCCAGGTTGGCAGCCAGCCCAGTGATACTGATGACATCGGACCGGAGCTCAGGGGCAGGGACTTGGATGTTCACCTAAACGACACGCCTCCGTCACTCAGGGCCAAGAGACCCACCCTGCAGCCGCCCCGCCCAGCCAGCCAAGGGAAGCAGCTGAGGTTGCAATGCCACTGCTACCGCCAAGCCCCCAAAGCAAACCTCAGGGCATCACTGCCCAGTGCCTGGCTGTGCAGCTGCTTTGTGGCCACCAGAACAGGAAGTCCCCCTAGTCCAGTTCCCTGCCTGAGCGCTGCTCTTCCCAGTTGCGTCAGAGAAGCCCTGCAACAGGCAGCTGTGGAGTAACCGGCCTCCCGGGAATCAGCCAGGAGGCTGCAGAAATCGGCTACAGGTGGATTCCAACCGCATCTCATGGACTATGGGGCCAGAAGGGACCCTGGTGATCTAGTTGGACCTGCCCATCGCAGGCCACAGAACCTCCCCCACTCCGGCGCTCAGACCCAGAGCCCTGGGCAGAGTCACACCCTGGCTTAAAGGCTCCAAGTCAGAATCCACCCTGGACACTAGTTCGAACCTGCAAGTGGCCCATGCTGCAGGGGAAGGAGAACTCACTTCCCCGGGACACTGCCAATCTGAGCGGAGAAGAAATTCTGTCCAGACCCCACACACTGAGCGCGTGGGCAAGACCCACCAGAAGACCTCAGGGGAATGTCTCTGTAGGACTGCCGAGCCCCCCCATGCCAGGTCCTGTCGCTGGCTATTGGTGCTGTGTGCCGTCGTAGGAATCCCATCACCAGCCCCTCCAGAGTTGGAGCCCAGTCTTGAAGCGAGTTCAATTGTCCCCCCACCCCAAAGACTGGTCCAGAACGTCACTCCTCTTAGGAACCGTCACCTAATTTTGAGCCTAAACTTGTTGACGGCCAATTTAAGTGTCCAGTTGGACACAAGAACAAACGGGCATAAAGTAACTCCCTCTTCCTCCCTGGCATTTATCCCTCCGCTGCTCCTAGACCGCGATCACCTCCTCCCGGCCACACGAAACAAGCCAGCCCCTTGAGTCTCTTCTCCACGGCTCTCACCGCCCTGGAGCCCTCCTCTGCACGGCCCCACTTTGAACTCACCTGGACTGCCCGCGGCATTCCCAGGGGAGGGGAGCGCTCACCAGCGCCGTGTCGTGTAACATTCCCCATCTCTCCTGGGGATAGCACATGCAATACAGTCCTAGGATGCAGTAGCCTTCCTCTATGGCTGCACCATGTGGATGGCTCGGGGTCGTTATCCGAGCAAGCAATCCGCCCAGGTCTCTCCTCCATTGTCAGTTACAACCGCTACGTCCCCCGGTCACAGCAAAAATCCTCGTTTGGCCCTAAATGCATGGCCTTGCACTTGACCCTATGAAGTGTCATTCTCAAAGCCCCATCCCAATCGTGAGACACATTCTGGCCTCTTTCACGGGACGATCCCTCCCAACTTTGGGTCACTTGCAAACGTGAGAGCGCGCTCCTGCTTTGCGCCAAGCTTAGTAAGAAAGCGGCCCAAGACCAATCCCAGTCTTAGTTCACCTTTCACTCCTTGTATCAACTCTTTATCCAGCTTATGGCTCACGTTAATCCTGGTGTTCTCCAATTTCATCATTTCCCGTGTGGACTGTATCGAGTGCCATAGTAACACAAGAACAGGAGAACGGCCACACTGGGTCAGACCAAAGGTCCATCTAGCCCAGGACCCTGTCTGCCGACAGTGGCCAATGCCAGATGCCCCAGAGGGAGGAACAACAGATAATCCTCGTATGATCCCTCTCTAGACAAACAGAGGCTAGGGACACCATTCCTACCCAATAGCCAGGGCTCGACAAATTGCTGTTTCTACTCGCTCGTGGCGAGTAGATTTCAGCCGGTTGCCCCGTTCACCGGCGGCGCGTGCATACGCAATGCGGGTCTTGCGCATGCGCAGTGCACGTCTGGTGAGTAGATTTCGCCGCCATTTGTCAAGCCCTGCTAATAGCCATTGATGGACCTAACCTCCATGACACTATCTAGCTCTTTTTTGAAACCTCTTAAAATCCCAGTCTTCACCACATCCTCTGGCAAGGAGTTCCACAGGTTGACTGTGCGCTGAGTGAAGAAAAACTTCCTTTGGTTTGTTTTAAACCTGCTGCCTATTCATTTCATTTGGTGACCCCTGGTTCTTATGTTATGGGAACAAGTAAATAACTTTTCTTTAATCACTTTGACTACACTAGTCATGATTTTAGACCTCTATCATATCCCACGTTCGTCTCCTCTTTTCTAAGCTGAGAAGTCCCAGTCTTTTTAGTCTCTCTTCATATGGGACCTGTTCCAAACCCCTCAGCATTTTTGTTGCCCTTCTTTGAACATTTTCCAATGCCAATATATCTTTGAGACTCTCTTACATGCGGGTCCTTCCACCGACTGCTTTTCCTTCGTCTCAGAACTCCAAGATCAGCTACGCCTTGTAGAACCATGTTGTGTTTTAATTCTAATTAACCTCCACCTCTATGTCCTCTTTCAAAACAGTCATTTTCCAGTGACCATTTGGGAATCATTCAGAGCACAGCCCATTCTTCCCACTCCTGGAGGACAGGGAGGAGGAGGAGGAACCAAATACTACCAGGCTCACGCTCTTATTGCGGCTTCCTAGTGGCCAAAGCCAACGCTGTCCAGGATGCACCATGCCAGTGGCACACTAGAGACAGCTGGGGCCAGGGATCAGGTCCTTTTCCTGGCACTCCCCCAAGCAGCTTTGCCCGCCACCGGATCTCTGGGATCCAGGGAAGGGAAGGAGACCAAACCCAGCTTACCTCAAACTCATCCATCATTTTGCGGATTCCACTTCCTTTCTGGCCAATGATGTAACGATGAAGGTCAAAGGGCACTTCCACCTCGGTGGTGACAGGAACCAGCGCCTGCACGGGGGAGGAAGAGCACCGAGTTTAGCCCACATGCACACACACTGTGGAACGAATGGCTCAAAGCCCTCTGAATGACAGCCTGGCTGTACTTTAGGTTAGCCACACCTGTCCTGAAAGGGAGGGAGATCTGGCACTTCCTGAAAACTGCTGTTTAATAGATTTGATCAAAAGATCATTAAGTCACTGGATTAGGAAAGAGGCCAGGGAGTCTTCATGGGTCGGTCAAGCAGCAAGCCTAGAACAGCAGCAGCGAAAGCTCCACGAATGCGGCGGGCACGAAGGAACATACTTGCAGACTTGACAATGGCACCTCCCTGGAGAGCAGTGCCCACTTTTCACAGCCTCACTTCAAAACTACAGCGAAGGCGGACAAGGCCCGTGAACGTCATTCAAAGGGCGGAAAGACTCCGGCCTGGTCTGCGTTAGAGTTGGGCGACAAGCTACCTTGAGTCAGCCTAACTGGGAAGCCTCTCTACTTACATTTTATTCCTGCCAAGGAAGTGCCCTGCTATTCCAGCTCCGTGCGCAGGACGGAGTCAGACCAACGCAGTGTCAGTTCAGACCCTGCGGAGCCTACGTTAACTCTTCCTGGCTGCCAGGAGCAGTCCCACAGTGCCCCGCAGGGACAGTGCAATGGATACAAGCGCTCTGGGAGGCGGCACATTGTTGGCACAAGCAGCAACGTGGGACGTGTCAATACTCAGCAAGCGCTTCAGTCCGCAGGCGAGACAGGGCCTTAGCCAGAACTGCCCCGGTTCTGAAGGGACCGGTGCCAAGACGGACGATTGCTGTTGCATCGTGGGGCAGGGCAGAGCAGCCTTCTTCCCAACAACCTCCCACCACTACTTGGAGCCTTCAGCACCTACTAGGCTAGGCCAGTGCAGCGCCGCCCTGCAAGGCATCAGGCTAGAGAGGGCCAGGGCAAAAGTGCAGATGCAGCAGAGGGACCCCCTTTCCTTTAGCTACAGTCTGTAGCTGTGCCAGGCAAGCCCCACGAGGGCCCCACCGACACTGGGTGAGCCCAGAGAATTGAGAGCGAGCCTCCTCCGCAGGGCCCCACGCGCTGGCGAGCCCCAGCAGCACCGCATACCTGCAATGCCTCCTTAGCAGCCTCACACTTCTCTCTGCGGCCAGAGATGACGATGATGTCACACTTCCTTGGGGAAGTGGGGTCAGCCTCCTTGGGGTCTTTGCCTTCCCCACTCTCCTCGCCGTTCTCCTGCACAGCTGGCTCCGTGGCAGGGGCTGAGCACGGAAAGAGACAGCAGGGATCTTACCAGCAGGCACAGCGCCGAGCCATGCCGGATGTGGGAACGGCGATCCACAGACCCTCCTCCTCGCCCAGCAGAGCTCCGCGGCCCCCCGGGTGGAAGGGAGGGTTAGGGAGTGTTTCAGTGGTTACCCGCTGTCCATGCCAACTCCACCTTGGCGCCATCCTGGCCTGGAGAGTGCGCTCTACCCACGGGACGCAGCCTCGCTCCTGCCCAGGAAGTCCCTCTGAGGCCCAGCCCCCTCCTGCTTCTCCAGCAGCAGCAGCTTGCTGGGAGTATCACGCAGGCCAGCACTGCTGCCTGGGCACCACTCCCCGCAGCTTCCCTTTCAGCCCTCGCCAAGCGCATGGCCACGGGGGCGTGGTGGTGGAGGGGGGGGATGTGCGTCAGCGCCGCTGCCTAAGCAAGGGGCGCGCCAAGTACATGGCTGCAAGGAGGGGTGTCAGCACTGCTGCCAAACAAGGGGCACGCCAAGTGCATGCACGGGGGGGGAGGGGGGGTGTCAGCACCGCTGTCTAAGCAAGAGGCGCTCCAAGCACATGCATGGGCGATGGAGGGGGCTTATGCTAGGACACTGCCAGGTCGCCAGTGACAAGGCTGGAACAGCCAGCTGGGAAGCAGAGACCCACGTCCGCGCAGTCCGGTGCCTTGAGTTTAGGGAACTCACAAGCGCCAGCCCTGTGCGCCAGGGCCCGTACTGCACTGAGCCCCGCCCTTTGGAGTCTGCTTCATTAGGAGACGCCGAGGGGCGTGTCCACCACCTCGAGAACAAAGCCAGCCAGGGATTTGGTTCCCTCCGACTTGCTGTGCAGGTGAGAGAAAGGCGCGAGGACATCACCTAGTTCCACGCTCTGCTCACCACCTCCTCCTGCCCAGCCCTTCAACACGTGCACCTAAGGCAGGGCAGCCAGGCGCAGCGAGCCCTGCCATGGGCTTTAGCGCCCAAGCCAGCCCTCTCCAGTCAGGTGGGCTGGGGAGACGCGCTGGGAAGTTCACCCTCCAAGGAGAGTTTAAAGCGGTCGAGAGCCGACGTTTATAGCACCTCGGCTGCTGGCTGCTGTACCCCACAGCTCTGCCATGCAGGCTCCCCTCCTCCTCAAGGAAGGAGCCTAAGGAGACAAGCAAAAGGGCAGTTCTAGTCCAGGTTGAGAGGAGACCCCATCCTGGTGACCCATTTTAGGAGTGGTTTTGGGGGAAGGGGATAAGGACTGGACAGCTCAAAGCACCAGTGTCCACTGGCAAAGCTGCCCCCCCACCCACATGGCCCCTCTGCAGGGAAAGGCTTGAATGCAGAGCTGGGGCACCTGGCTGGGGTACCCCGAAGCAGCCCCACAACACCGAGGGAGGGGATAGGTGCTCTCAAAGCATCGTACCTGGGTTCTCCTCCCTGTCGGGGAATTTGATCTGCACACCATAGTCACGAGTGATCTGCTGAATTCGGGAACCTTTGGGGCCCATGATGGAGCGGTGAAACTTCTGGGGGATGGTGCACTCGACTGTCACCTGAGCTTCCTGCAGGCGTGACGGAGAAAGCAGGTGTCTTAGTCAGATGGCACCTACTGTCATGCACTCCCTCCCACCCCAGCCAACGTGGTGCTCAGACTCCCCACGGCAAGTCCAGAGCCACAGGTAGGAACGGAGCAGGGTGGAGGCAAAGGGCGAGACAGTAACAATGAGACTGTCGGTACATTTCCAGAATCCCTCCTGCCGCCAAGCGAAAGGCAGCCTGGCCTCCAAAGGCTACCCCACCCTGGCTAAGGACCACAGCTCCCTTCCCACATGCATACCCACCCCCTCCACGGCTCTTCAGGGAGGCCAGGCACTTAGACGTGGGGGAACAGGAGCCAGCCCTGGGCCTGGAACCCGAGTTCACCCCCAATGCCTGAGGTGCTCTGTGCACCATCTCCCAGTGCAGGAGCAAGAGAGCTGCCCTTTGCAATTCAGCAGTGGAAGAACTCCTCCCGAAGCCGCCAAGGGGGACAGAGCAAGCCAGAGAGATACCTAGAAGAGAGTCCAGGACCCCCAACCCCGCCCGTGTGTCTACAGTGGCGGCGGCCGAGTGGCGTTTCCCAGAAGGGTACAGGGAAGACACAGCAGTCTTGGCCCAGAAGATACCCACCTCCCGAGCTGGCCCAGGGAAGGGCTGTCTTGCCCAGCCAGACCCCTTTCCCAGGCTAGGGTCTAAACTGGGCTTAGACTGCAACCTCCTAGGATCTGACCCAGGCTCAGGCTGCCAGCTCCGTTGTGGCAGGTCACATGGGCCCCAGGTTCCTTCGGTCAGACTGGGTAAAGTGCGGAGCCCTCGGGACGGCAGGGGGGTGGGGGTGGGGGGGGGTGTACAGACAAAGCACTTGACGCGTGTGAGAGAGCGGCTGCTTCCCAAAATAAGCCTGTTGGGACACGCACCAGGTCTTCAATGATCTCCTGGATCCGTTTCTTGGCTGCCTCCACGCAGTCCTTTGCTCCTTTGAGGGTGACCTTGTCACTCTGGGTGCCAGAGCGAGGGAAACTGACCATCACACCCCCATACTCATCCGCAATCTCACGGAGCACCTGCCCTCTCCGGATAACAAAGTGGCGGTGGTGCTTGGGATCCACCACCATGGAGTCCTCCACCACATTGTCCTGCGAGGAGGGGACACGGCCGCAGCGGTTAGTCATCGCGCTCTACTCCTAGGCAGAAAACCCCTGCCCTCGCTCACGGCATGGGACGCTCCTCTTCTGCGCCCACCCCACTTCGCCAAGCCCCAGCCTCTCCCAGGGCCTCCCCAATACAGACCCCCCTTGCCCAGGGCCAGGCCGTTCCCCCAGATGGACGGGCACAGGGCGGGGAGGAAGACCAAGGGAACGGAGGAAGCTGCCCTCACCAGGTTCTTGATGAGTGCCTCCAACTCCTTCTGCGCCTCCTTGACGGCCCCCTCGGTCCCCATGATGGTAATCAGCTCCTGGTCTTTGTCCTCAGAGGTTGGGAAGATGATGCGGGCCCCGGTGTTGTCACGCACCTTGCGGATATTGCCACCGCCTTTGCCGATCAGGAACTTGTGGTACTCAGGCTTGGCACGAAGGTCCACGGTGTAACTCTTGGTTTGCTAGTGAGAGTCAACCCCACCCGAGAGGCCCAAGTGAGCACCCAATGCAAGCACCATTATTTCACCCTGAGAGAAACGCTGCCAGAAGCTCAGGCACATGCCCATTGTGCCGAGTGTGGCTGGCGTAGCAGCTCCTCCCAAGTAAAAGCAACCCGGTGTGCGAGACGGAAATGTTCACATTCCTAGGGCATCAAACATTGGCACTAGGAGAACCTGCACTGGGAGGTGGGACATGCCACAATGCAGCCCTGCTGGATTAACAGGTGAGGAGAGCTGACGGGAGCCGGAGCGAGCGAGACAACAGCCCAGCCCCTTTGCAGGGTAAGCCAGTGTCATGCCACCAGCCAGCTGGGAGCCTGGCCCAGGGTCCAAGCACACAGCTGTTTCACTCCAAGGCACTCCAGTCATGCACCTTGGAGTAACGCCTTGTCACCTGAGGCCTTAATTACATCGAGGAATGTGAAAAACAATGCCCCGGATTTGGCACGTGCAGGCCTGGGCAAAGGCCAGAGCTGCACCTCTCTGGGTTTGACCAACTCTGGTTGCACAGCAGTGGTTCTATTTCAGAGGAAGGGGTAGAGACACATGGGCACAAAGTTCTAATCCTTCAGCCTGAGCCAAAAGGCATTTAATCAAAGGGCAAGTCAGACGAGGAGGTCAGTCAGAGTTGGCTGGAAAGCCACCAGGAGCCATGTGCCTCGTCCTAGCAGCGGTGGTACCGCGTTCTGACTGCATTAGCAGGACGAGCACGAAGACCCTGTGAACTCTTCCCCATGCACACGTGGAATGCGTTTCGCTAGGTGCACCAGTAAGGACACGTTGCCTCCATATTGGTGCACGTAACAAAATGTGTGCTGGGGGTGGGGCCCAGGGGTTTGGCATGCATGGGGCCTCAGGGCTAGGGGAGAGGATCTAAGCGTGGCGGGGATGTGAAATGCAGGATGCCCCGGGGTGGGAGGCGGGGGGCAGGGAAGAGAAGAGGAGGCACCTCTCTCTCACCGCAGCCACGAGCCTCTGCCCAGAGCTCAACTGGCAGCGGCCTGGCCTTATGCACTCCCCCCGCGGTGAGGCACAGAGGGGGACTGACCCAACGCTGAGGGCAGGGACGGTTTGGAGCTGACCTGTCACAAGGCTTACCTTCTCCTCTGCCAGGTGCAGCAGCTGCTTCTTGGCTTTCTCCACATCCTGGGCGGGGCCCCTGATGGTGACAGTGTCGCTTCCGGAGCCCTCTGTGGGGAAGTGGATGTGGACCCCACCACACTCTTCCATGATGGAGCGGATGAAGCGACCTTTGGCACCAATGAGGGAGTTGTGGAGCTTGGAGGGGATGGAGACCTCCACCTCGGTGATGTCGGCCTAGGAGAAGAGGCCAGGCGGTTAAGGTTGCATCGTGCGTGGCAAGCCGCGAGGAGGAGGGAAGCAGGCCTCTGCCCATCCCAAATACTGAGACTACTGGGATTTCAGTGCTGGGAGAGTACCATACAAAGCATGGTCTGCGCAGGGGATCTGGGACATCTGCCAAGCAGCACATGCCAGTCTCCCAGCACAATGATGGGCACTGGAGACATGACCCCCAGGACTCCGTGAGAGGCTGGGCACAGAAGGGTTCTGGTGAATGAAGCGTCTTTCAGAAGAGAAAGTCAGACCGACTCTGGTCAGAAGCATGGGTGGGATTTGTGAAGACATGCACCTGGAGACAAGTGGCTGCACCACATACCACTGAAAACGGTAGCCTGGACTGGTCTGCCTTAGACAGGCTCTCAGGGTTAGGCAGGTGAATCTCTACCCCCTTTGGGTACAGGCAATGCTTGCTATGGTTGGAGGACGCGGGTCCTCTGAAATATCTGGAGAAACTGGACGTGGATTAAAGCATCCTCTGTATTAAAGGCATCTTATTCAGTAGCTCACTTGCTAGCACTCTTCAAATTCTGAATGTTCAAGAATTTGTTTAACGTTTTCCTTGAGTGCAGTTGTCTTTAACAGGGCATTTTAGTATCATCCCCGCAAGCTGGATACAGACTTGTCTAAAGAAGCTGCCAAGACAAACCCCTCTCGGGAAAGGACCCCAGATCTCGTTTGCTGAGAAGCTGGGCTCTCATCTTAAGCATGCCAACACTGATGCCATGAAACCAACACATAAGAGACTAGCTTCTCCGGGGTAACTGCTTTGCTTGGCTTGTGCATTTAAGGGGTCTTAAAGTCAATGTTGTGTCAGGCCCATGTTCCATGTCTAGCCCCCGTCGTTAACTAGTCCCTGGTACCAGCTCTTTTTGGATGGAGAGAATCCGGTGGCGAGCAGCTTCGCAGTTTGCCCTCTTGCCAGTGATGATGATGGTCTCCGAGTTGCTGTTCTCCGCCGGGAGATCAATCTTGGTGTTGCTTTCCTCGCGGATCTGTAACGAGAAGGAACGGGCACGAGGTGACGCTCGGGAAGGCTCCACTGCACTTCAAGCAGGTGTGAGTGAGGAGCAGAGAGAACAGAGGGACTCGGTAGAATTTTGAGGGCCAGCAACCAACTCACCTTTTTGATGTTGGCACCTCCTTTCCCAATGATGTTCTTATGGAATTGTTTGAAGATAGGGACAGAAATAGAAAAGCTGTTTTCAACCTGCGAGGGACAGAGGAGAGAAGAGAATCAGCTGCTGAGGAGATGGAGTCAGGCCATGCCTCACCCTTCCTGTTTCTGTTAGGATTTCTTAAGGCACCTGGGAGAGGGCCGCTGCTCCCACTCTGCCTAGCAGCTGCTTGCCCATGGATGGGAGAAGGTCAGAAAAGCAAGAAACTCGAAAGAGACTGAAGCTATGGGTTTGGGCGGCGACCCCTCCTCCCTCCCTCCACTATCCTGGAGTCTGTAAGGGGCGCTGTCCCTTCATTACCAGACCAGCACTACGCAGGCATCTCACTTATCTGCTACAATGGGGGGGAGGGAGGGGATGACGGACAGACGACTTCAGGCCTGGGGGCTGGATGTGGCCCTCGGCTTGCCTGGAGCCAGCCACCGAGACTCAACCCCCGCCCCACCGCCCCTGCATTGGGGAGCCCATGCTGGTGCTCCAGTGCACAAAGTCTACTAGGCTGAGCCCCTGCTAGGCTCTGGTGTGCAAGGGGAATGCAGGGAGTGTCTCCCCTTCTCACAGCCGGGGGCACAGTGAGGGTCCCCCGCCCGTTTCTCACTTGTGTGCAGCCCCCAACTGATTTTTCTGTGGGTCAGTGGCCCCTAACCCAAATGAGGCTCCCTGCCCCCGTGCTACTAGTTTCCGACAGAGCTCAGGTGCGATGCCAGTAGTTGCTCTCTGTTCCCAAACTTAGCAGAACTAGGAGGTGTGCAAGACAAGCCACGAAGCTCTCATACCAGATCTGCCACCATCTTCTGCATGTACTTGGTGCATTTTTCCACCTCGTTCTTGGGTCCTCGAAGCTGGACAATGTCGCTCTTATGGGCTGGGTCTGGGAAGTTGATGATAACCTGCAAGAAGTGTCACTTCACAGCAAACAAAACATCTCTTCACACTTAAAAGGTGCGACCTGTCAAGGTAGAAGACCCATAGCACAGCAGGGTCCTCCTGTGCCAGGACTCAGTAACCCTTCAGTGGAAGGTGTCGGTGTTAACACTCGTACCTAAGGGTCCCAGCTAATGGCTGGTGCACATGAACAGCAGGCTCCTAGCCACAAGCTCCTAGCTCCCGCTAAACAGAGTGGCTCTGTGAACTCGAGTGGTAGAGGCCGGCGCTTTCGGTGCCAAAGGTCCCCTGTTCGAACCCCTATTGAGGGCCCACGGGGGGAGGGGGTGGCAGCAGAACACCACAGTTCATTCAGCCTGTATCTCAGCAGCCCCTCTCAAGGAGGAACAGTCCCACAGACCCCAAATTGCAGGTTGCTGGGGTGCCGTACCTCTGGGAATTTCTCTCGGATTTCCCGGATGCGCTCGCCCTTCTGCCCAATAATGGTTCGGTGGAATCTCTGCTCGATAATTAGGTCCTTGGTGCGCTCGTTTTCCTGCCAACACACAGATGCAGTTAGGTGTCCATCAGGAGGAGTTCCACGCCCTTCCTGTCTTTCAATAACTAATCTATGCCAGCCTGGAGCTAGGGCTCCGAAAGTCGAGAGGTGGACTCAGCAACGCCCCGACAGACATTACCCCTACTCTGCTCCCAGCAAGAGTACAGTATGGCACATGCGCCAGTTGTGGGGAAAGGCCCCCTTTGCGCTAGTCCCAGAAATGTTAGACACGCGGCCAGAAACCCCGCTGGCAAGGCAATTCTGGGGTGCCTTCTCCCTCACCATTCGTGAGGCAAGTTCCAGCAGCTCTTTCTTGGCTTGTTGGACACCTTGAGGGTCTCCTTCAATTCTGATCAAATTGCTCTTCTCGTTGTCCGGGGGGATGCGCACAGATACTTTGTACTGGTCCTTGATCCGGTTAACTGCAAGAGAAGGATTTGGCTGGAACACTCGTCCAGCCTGTCACATCTACCAGTGCAGGACTGGAAGCATCATTACGGCAGCTCTCTTCTACAGGGACTACCCGAACCCTAGGCCAGCCTCTCCAAGGAGGCTCCAGACACAGGCAGAGGAGTTAGGCAAGTACCAGCCGGGAGGAGGGGATTCCAAAAGGGATGAGGAGGGTAGAGCTTTTCCACCTGGGAACTCAGCAGAAGCAGGATTGTGTATGTACACTAGGAAACACCCAGCGAGAGCCTGTAGGAACAGGCAGCACTGTGCCCACAAGCCTAAGGAATGCAATAACCACCCCTCACCCCAGCTGTTTGAATCAAGAGATGTCCATTTGCACCTGCTGAAGGAACAAATTCCATTTACCCTACAGGACCACACTCCCTGTTAGCAGCTAGAATATCACTTGTTCTAGGCCCGAACCCTCCCTCTGGCGTGAACACGCCACCCGGAGCTGGAGCGAGGCCCGTCACCGTGGCGCACCCATCCAATCCGCCAGGACAACTTGGAAAGCCCGCTCCTCCGCTAGCAACCCTTGAACTAGCAGCCCTGGGAGAAGCTGCTGCTGAGCGCAGGGACAAGGCGTGGGAGACTGAGGACAGACACAGCACGGTGGTAAGAGCGTCGTACGCGGCCCACCAAAAGGCATCACTCACTGTTGGCTCCACTCTTTCCAATGAGGTGTCGGTGGAACTTGTGGTCCACAGTGATCTCTGCATAATCCATCCGGTTGATCTGCGAAGAGCAGGGCAGGGTTAGGCAGACGGCAGAGCATCAGTTCTTGCCTCGGCTGTCCTTGGTAACCGAAGGTCAATGGTAAGCCTAACCGCTAAACACTGCTGTCAGCTAAGGAGGGCCATCAAGTTACTAGTAGTAACTAGTCTGGACTACAGGTTGGACCTCCCTGGTCCAGCACCCCAGGGCCTGACCGGTCTCAGGTGAAGGATTTTTGCCAGACCGGGGAGGTCATATCCGACCCCCCTAGCCCTGGACCTGCCTCAGGCCCTGAGAGTCCCCAGTCCCTATGGCAGGCAGTCCCACTGAGGCGCTCCAGGCTCCACCGAGCAGTACTGCTGGGGCGTGCTCGGCAGCCGAGCTGCGGGGAACCGGACTCCTGGCCCAGCTAGCAGCTTGCTGCCAGCAGCCCACAGGGCTCCTAGGCACCAGCACACCACAGACTCTGGTCCTGCAACAAGTAGTGCTGGTTTTCAGAGGTTCAACCTGCAGTACCATCTCTCACACTGGGCACTAAGCCCCCATGCAAGCTCACCAATCCTAGGATGAAAGCTCCGGGTCCTGTATCGCCTCAACATCCCAGCTCTTTGGGAGGGCTTAAGGCAAGTTACTTGGGGCAGAGAGAGGGGATGCTTCCTGAGGAATGCTTTAATTTCAACTCCTGGTACGAAGTCTCTAGCCTGCCTGCTTTCTCTCGTACCCCTGCTCAGCATCTGGGGTTGTAAGGTGGCTACGCAAGCTTGTCCTCGTTTCTTGGTACTGCCACCTCCACGTTGTTCTTCCTTTTTCCACAGAGTAGAGTCTTACCTCACTGACACTCCATTCCCACTCACCAGATCTTTGACCATGACCTCGATCTGCTCCTGAGCCACATTCACGTCCTCTGTGGGACCCTCAAGGGTGATTTTGTCCTCCCCTTCAGTGAACTCGATGTGAACCTTTAACACAAGGAACATGGTAGAGAGCTTCAAGACGAGCAAGCAAGATCAGTGCTACAAAGCCATCCATCTCTGCTGCAGAGGGCCGGCTTGCTTCCTCCGCCCAGGGAGCGCACGACTTGCGTGTTAGACTTCCCTTGTTTGTATGAAGGGAAGGTCCCCTGCATCAAAAGGCCGCATGGTAGCGTATCTAGAGAAGGTGCCCTGTGATCTACTCCTGATTCCCACAGCAACTCTGGGCACCTCACTCTTCCTATTCACCCATTTCACAGATAGCAGAAGATCTGCTCACTCACCCTTTGAAGGCCTGGATGACTACCTCATAGCAATGCAATTCCTCTCTCTTGCGGTTATTTAATAAGAGTCGCACAAACTTCCATACAAAGGGTTCAGCCTGCCCTAGCAACTATGTGACCTCATGCCAGAAGGAGCTAATGGCAGGGCAAGAGCGGTAGTACTGAAAGTGCCCGCTCATCTCCATTCCCAGTGACATTGCTAGAGTCTCTTCCAGGGTTCCTGACCGACGCTTTGAGGGGTTTTGGAGAGAAGGGCAGAGGTCCTCTCTGAGGAAAGAGGCTGAGGTACCCTATGGAGTGGGTGAGTTTGCCATGCATCATCTGTACCTTTGGCATTTGCTGAGTGATTTTGGCCAGATTTTGTCCTTTCTTTCCAATGATGAAACGATGAAGCCAAGAGGGGGCAGAGACTGAGGAGACGGTGAAGCTGTTTGCCTAGGGAAGAGGAAAGACTATGAAGGGCTGTTACAGCTTCCATCTCAGCACCAGCCTGGTTAGTACAGAGGTCACAAGAGCACAGTGGAGATGCCCGTGACCTGGGAGCCACTCAACTGGACGCCTTTTGGACAGAACGTGGCAGGGTGCAGGGCCCACCTAAGAGCGATGGCTGGTCGCTTACAACGAGCATTACCTTTGCATAGACTTCAGTCAATGCCTGCCCAAGTTTTTCAGGCTCGCCACGCAGTATCACCGTCTCAGAGCTGCTGTCAGTGGGTGGGATCTCGACAGAGACGCCAGTTTTCTCCAGGATCTCCTGCAGGGAATTCCCCTTGGGGCCGATGACATATTTGTGCTGGGACTTTTTCACCTCCACTGCGATGGTTGTAGTCTTCTTTTTCTGGGTAGGAAAGAGGCGCAAAGGCATCACTCACACAGGGCAGGGGCGCGGCGGGGAGAGAAGGGAGCCACCAGATACAGTAAAAATTCTGTGCCCGGAAAGGAGCAAGGGAAAGAATGAATGAACCAGGACAGTGAATTGGATTATTCAGGGCAATTAAAGAGAGAGTTAGGCTCCTGCTGCGATCTGGGATCCCACCTAGTGCTTACAGGGATTGTGACTGAAGCATGCTGCTCTCAGCTGAACTCCCATGCATGCACACGTGTCTCGTGTCTAGCAAGAGAAGGCCCCGACTCCCAATGGCGTTCTCAGGGTGAGACCAGACTGCAGGAAGTACACGAGCCACACGCTAGGGATTTCAAAAGGGTAAAGAATTCAGACTCAGCCACCGGAGAGCAGCCCTGAAATTCTCAGCGGGAACATCAACAGCAAGAGCAGCTAACACGGTCAGCAGGAGAGACGCATACTGTACAGCTACTGGAGCAAGCCAAGCCCAGAAGTTCCTCCTTTCCCCAGGTTTATTTCTTTTTAGTTCCAAATCAGACAACTCCTTGTGACAGGCCAACCACAGAAGCAGCTTTGCAGGCTGAGCATTCAGAACCTCACCCCAGCAGAAGACCCATTTCTCCAAAAGCAGGTAGCAATACAACTGACCAGATCCAACAAACTTAACTTCTGCTGGGAAGGGCGACAAGAAGGGGCCAACACGAGGAGTATACGGTGGGTGACAGACACAGGGAGGAAAAGGCAGCTATGAATGTGAGAGATTCTCTATAGAGCACTTCTACCTTCTCCTCATAGATCTTCTTAATACGAGCTACCGCTTGGGCCAGCTGCTCCTTTTCACCTGTGAAGACTATCTCGGTCTTGTTGACGCTGGGTGGTGGGATGTTGATGCGTGTCCCTGTCTCCTGCATGATCTCGCTCACCAGCTTGTTGAAGGGGCCAGCGATGAAGGGGTGGTACACTTTGTCCACATCCAGTCTCTCCACGGCACGCTTATCCTGCAAAAGCAAAGCGAGACGTTCTCCAGAGCTCCATGGAAAGTTCCCGGTACGCATGCAGGGAGTGCCCATTCTCCAGTCTCACGTCTTACCTCGGAGTGCCCGGTCCCCCGGACACAAGCATTCCTTGTTCATAATGCAGACCTGGGCAGGAAGAGCCTTACCGCCCAGATCACAACATTCCCATCCCTGAGGCCCCTCCTCCTTTCACCCAAGGATCTCAGCATTTCAAAATGCTCACACTTCCTCGCCAGCTCTGTACAAACAGCCAGTGGCAGTCACGGCTGGATGCCAGGGCTCCTGACTCTGAGGTGCACTAAAGGCAGTGTTCTCCCCACTGCACTGTGGTCCTTTGTACATGGTGGCAGCAAGCAGGCGACCATCTGTTCCCAGGAGGCTGGGAAGAGAGATACCTGCTCAGCGGAGATCAGCAGGATCTCGTGTCGGGCCTTCTCAATCCCTTCCTTGGTGCCAGTGATCTTGATCTGGTTGCTGGAGTCTTCCGGGCGGGGGATCTGGATTTTGGTTGCAGTTTTGAGCTCCAGGTCCTGCAGCTTCTCACCACTCTTGCCAATGACAAAGCGGTGATGCTCCTTGGGAATGGCAACTGTCGCTGAAGCCTGCAACAGAGCAGCCCAACACGGGAGTCAGTACACTTATGGGTCACGATTAGAAGCAGAGGCCCAGGCTGGCTGCCCCCCAGGAGCACACTACAGAGCAAGACATGTTCCCTTAGCCCGTGGCTATGTTCCTGCCAGGAAGAAGATACGAAGGATTTCCCTCCGTGGACCTGGACTACCAACACAAGTGAAAAATTCTGTTCTCAGCCCAAGAGCCGTATTTCGAGTTGAGCTCGTGAGAGGGGCGAGAAGGAAGCTCTGGAGACCAAAGTGGCCTGGTTGGGGATGGCAAGGTCCCCTGGATACACCACGGGCAGGGGCAGGACAAGCAGCTGGAGTTTAGAGAGAAGGCCTGAGGGTGAAAGCGCAGGTTCTGCTGCCAACATTGAGACCAATACACGTGGGCACCTGCTCACTAGGGACTCCAAGGCTGCGCTTGAGTCAGAGGGCAGGGGCTGTTGGTGGGAATGTGCACTCTGTGAGGGAAGGGCTCGGAGCCATCCCCAGACTGCAGAAGTAGCCGCCAGGCTCGGGATCGGCCATTAAGCGGTAGGTAGGTGGATGCTTGCGAATGTGTCCTTGTCTTGAATAGCCCATCACTTTAGTTTTAACCTTTTTGCCATCTTGGTGGCTCAGGAGTATGGGCCCATGGGATCCCTGGATACCAGCACCGGTCGAGACAGGACATTCGCACCCACCCACCTCCAAAAGACAAGGACTTTGGGTTTTGCCTTCGGGGGTGACTCAGAGAGACACCTTTACTGCCTACTGCTCTTGGTGTAAAAGACCCAGACATGAGGCACAGATGGATGAAGACTCTGTCTGGGCCTGGGCACGGGTAACAGGCAATCTTGGCACGATGGCCCCACAGGCGCTATATCTGGGCAGCCTGCCCTCCCACTGCACTCCCAGATGTGCCCTGGCTAGAGCTTGTATTGCTCTTTGCCCTCTGGCCGGGGCAGCGCGTGGGTGGAAGGGTGCTGCTGTGGTGTCCCCCTTAGCGTTATCACTGGCAACTGCACTGGAGAAACTAACAGCAAGTGGAAAGTGAGCGGAGGTGTCAAAGAACAGGCGGCAGGAATCTCACTCCCTTGTGCAGAGACAGATTGGAAACATGCAGCAGTGAGGAGGAAACCCCAGTCTTTGGGTTCTGGTGACTGCAAGCTAGGTCATCCCAACCCCCGGTGCAATGACTTTCTGTCCCTAGTGACACCTCTCCTCTAACCAGCTGTACCACAGCAGAGCTCCGGCCTTCTGCCTCACGGGTTCTCACTTCCAGGTGGCCAGGCCTTGCCTCTGAGGCTCACTGACTCTCAGCGGAGCCTCTGCCCCTTTCCGTAGGCTGAGACACCCGCATTACAGGCCAGTCAATGGGTTTGGGTGAGACCCTCCTTCGCCTCAGTCTCCTCTCTCTGGGGTGTGTGGGGGGAAAACCCAAGCCCCTAATGGCAGCAGCAACAGGTAGTTCTTCATCCATTACCAGAGCAAAGCCAGCTCTGCCCAGCACCTTCCTCCTGGTACCCGAGCATGCTTGTCTGCCAGCTCCTCAGCAGCACACCACCGTTCTCCCAGCGCCTGGCTCCCCGCCCTCCCTGAAGGGGATCCTTTTCAACTAGTCCCAGCAGATTCTTAATGGGCTGCAGGTGCTCTGACGAGCCTGTCTCTCAATTGGCTCTACACGTTCTAATTGGCTCTAGTACATTCCTGATTGCTCCGGAGCAGCCCCTGCCCTGGTCACTCAGGGAACAGAAAGCAGTTCAGTGTCTCTACCCCCACTCAAGACTCCTGCAGCCCACTGGTCAGGGTCTGTCTCAGGATAGACTAGGCCAACAGTTGGCCTGTGTCCCATGCAATATCAGTCTCTGTGAGGGGTCTGCAGTCTCTCGGGTGCAATGCCGTCTTTGTAGCAGATGCTGCAGGGATCTAGCTGGGGAGGAGTTTGCACCATGGCCTGTAATTAGCTTTGAACCCCCATCTCCATCCCAATTCATCATTTGGGCACTTTGAAAGAGGCAAGACTGGATTAGTCATCTAATGACAAGCCTTCGGTCTGAGCACCCACGCCCAAGGCCTCCCAAGAGCTGGGCATCTGGAGGGAGAAGCAAAGACAAGTAGCCGAGAACAGTTAGAGACACTCGCCTGGGTCTGAAGCCGAGCGACAATTTCCTTCCGAGCCTTCATGACGGCTTCCAGCTTGCCAGAGACCATGATTGAAAGGCCCTGGTCCTTCGCTAGAGAGAGCTCCAGGTGAGCCCCAGTCTTCTGCATGATGTCCAGGCAGATCTTGGCCTGCTCTCCTTCTCCAAACTGGTTCATGTCCTTATATTTTCTCTCTTCCAGTGGTACATGAAACACCTGCCCAACCCAGAGACAGGGCAGCTTATTCAGCATGACACAGGCTGCTGAGTTCTATAGACAAGCCCTACCGCTTCAGCTAGGAATAGGGTTACTACCCTGGCTCCTCACGATAATTAAGATACTCATGCAGTAGGCGGAGCCATCAAGGTAGGGCAGTTTTAATTAGATGCTTTATTTATGCCACAGGAATTCTCTGCATTCCAGACAATAGCCACTGTCCTACTGAATCCGAGTTGAGGTCCCCGTCTCCTCCAGGACTACCTGCTTTCAAAGGAAGGAGCAAGAACCCACAGCAAGCGGATTTAGGATACTTGTTCTTGCCTCCCAGGGCTGGTTAGGCTCATCTCGAAGTCCTGAAGCATGAACTTTTATATTAGGGATGTTAAAATTGCAAGTAATTGACTAATCAATGGGGCGCCGCCACCTTTGAAGTGTAGCAACAGCACTAGGGCTTCAAAGGCAAAAGTGCCACGTGAAGCCCAAGGTCAGCTGGGCTTTGATATGCCACAGGGAACCCGGCATCATACTCCACATGGAGTTTCAAAGCGGCAGTGCCCCATGGAGCCCGGGATCAGCTGGGGACTCCCCCACTGATCCTGGGCTCCATGCAATGCCGTGGGGAGCCCAGCATCAGGCTCCATGTGGTGTTTCAAAGTGGCAGCGCCGCACGGAGTCTGGAGTCAGTGGGGAGTCCCCAGCTGGCCCCAGGCTCCACGTGGCACTGCCGCTTTGAAGTGCCCCCCTCCTTTCCCCCCGCTGTCTCTTTCTGATGGGGCGGGGGGAGCGACTGGTCCTTCACATCCCTGTTTTATATCCCTTCAGTGGCAGTATTAGCTCTTCGAGCTCTGGATTTCTTGTCCAGGCTCAGGAGTACCAATACTATTCACCAAAATGAGGGCGTACAGCCAAGAATAAGCCTTTTGGCCAACTTCTGTCCTACAGCAATGTGGGCATACCTTCTGTGCAGCCAGAGCCCTTTGGTTTAACCCTCTTGCCATATCCCTCTCACCTACAGCCCCTCCTCTCCCTGGGTCAGTGGAGAGGAGGAAACCACACTCCATCCTCCCTCAGCACACTACCTACTGCGTGAAGGGATGCTGGTCTGTAGGGCCGAACCAAATTCAGTCTTGTCTGGTCAATTTCACAGCCAGAGGATTTTAAAATTTGTCAGTGTCACATGTAAACATCTGAAAGATCACAGTGCTGTAACTGTGGGGTTCTGACCCAAAGCAGGATCATGGAGGGCTGCAAAGTTGGTGTAGAGGGGTCCCCGGAATTGCCATGCTCACTTCTGTGCTGCCTCCAGAGCTTGGTTCCAAAGGCAGGACCCTCTCAGCAATCAGAGGTGGTGTTGGGAAGTGGAGGGGGTGTAGGATCTCTCCTGTGCTGACGAGGAACCCAAGCCAGGGACAAATTAAAGCTGGTGCCTCTGACCATTTCCAAACCCCCAGGAAAAATGGGTAGCTCAGTCCTGGAAGCAGCCCCAGAGCAGAAACCCCAGATCAGAGAGAACCCTGGCTGGAGCAGCTTGGGGGGAAGCTGCAGCAGTAGGAAGAACATGAGAATGGCCAGACTGGGTCAGACCAAAGGTCCATCCAGCCCAGTGTCCTGTCTGCCCACAGTGGCCAATGCCAGGTGCCCCAGAGGGAATGAACAGAACAGGGAGTCATGTGATCCCTCCTCTGTCTCCCATTTCCAGCCTCTGACAAACAGAGGCTAGGGACGCCATTCCTACTCATCCTGGCTAATAGCCACTGATGGACCCAACCTCTATGAATTTATGTAGCTCTTTCTTGAGCCCTGTTAAATTCCTGGTCTTCACAACCTCCTCTGGCAAGGAGTTCCACAGGTTTACTGTGTGCTATATGAAGAAAAACTTCCTTTTGTTTTAAACCTGCTACCTATTCACTTCACATAAGAACTAAGGGTCACCAAATGAAATGATGGGAACAAGTAAATAACTTTTCCTTATTCACTTTCTCCACACCAGTCATGACTTTACAGATCTCGATCCTATCCCCCTTAGTCTCCTCTTTTCCAAGCTCTCGCTCTCTCTATATATAGGACCCATTTCAAACCCCTAGTCATTTTTGTTGCCCTTTTCTGAAGCCCTGAGCTCAGTGCCTGGAGCTGTAGCAGGAGCCAGGGCAGGGGAATGGGAGGAAGACACAGAAACCTGAAACCCAGCTCCCAGGCTGCTGCTGTGCACAAGTGAGGGTGTGTCATCCTCATTTCTGCACTGCTTCTGGAGATGTGTCTGAGCTTCCCACCAGGAGTGGCTGTGCCGGGAAAGGACAACTTTGGTCCTTCCACAGGCCAGCTAGAACAGCAACAGCAGCTAGGAGCGGCAGGGGGGGATCGGATTGCACAGAAGAGTTTGTAGGGCCCTACTCATCTGTATTGTTTTTAGGGTGGGGGAGGACAGAGATTTGGCTTCCACCAACCTGAGTGATGACAGAAGCCTTGATTGGTCGAATTTTGCTCCAGGCACCAGCTGGTTCCTGAGCAGGTTCCAGACACGTGGCTTTCTCAGGGAGGGGAGGAAAGGCATCCTTGTAAGTTGGAGGGTCATTCTCCTCTTCAGAATTCAAAGCCGCAACTGCAGTGAGGCAAGCAAGACAAACAATTTAACTGCTAGCAAGTCTCCCATTTGGGCACACTACACATGACTATTGAGGTAGGGTTGAGGGAAGTACGTTGTGCACCTTAGAATCGTCCTAAGTAATTATGTTTATAATGGCAGTGCCTAAGGACCAATCCAGGACAGAGCCCCATTGTCCAGGTACTGAACACACAGAGGAGGCGACAAGTCCCTGCCCCAAATAGATTACAATCTATATAGACATGACAAAGTGAGGAAAAGCCAGCAGAACAAACAAGCGATGGCAGCAAACGGTGTAACAGTGACACATATTGAGGGTGCCTTGAGTTAGGAAGGGATCAGCTACATGCAAAGAAAAGTAAAGAGAATGCAGACAGGGCAAGGGAAAGGAAGGTAGAAGGGGCAGGTTGGAGTCACTCTGAAGCAAAGAGAATGAGGGGTCTGGAGCAAACAGAGCAGAGAAAGTCCAGCGAAGTCCTGGACACTGGGCAAGAGGGGGCAACTCAGGTCTGATCCACTATGGATTAGCAAAGGCTTTCCAGGCACACCAGACCTGTTGTGACACAGACGCAACTCTTCTGATGTTGGTGCTGGCCTGCTCTGTTGGGAGGATGGGAAGTCCGTCAGTAGCTATGGCCATGAAAACCTGCATGAGCATGGCAGGGAACAACCCCCCCACGCCCGATACCTGCTATGGAAAGAGCTATCACTGCATATTGCTTTCCCACATCCATCCTGTTCTACAGACACAGCTCTGTTGTCACCATCTGCTGAAAGGGGGGATCCCGGTAAAGGCCGAGGGCCTGATTCCGCAGGGTCATTTACCCCTGCGCAAAGCAGATCTGAAATACCACCCTTCTAAGCTGGGTAGGCAACTGTGATCTGATGGCCCAAACACGCGATGAATGAGGAGGCCGCTTCTTTGGCTGCCCACAGCCTAGCAATTTTGAAGCACATAGGCAGCAGAGGACATCAAGTGGGATTTCACAGGAACGTGGGGACTGTCTTACCTTTCACTTGCTGCTGAGCCAGGCCACTGCGGTGTTCAGCGAAGCTCTCCTGGGTCAAAACTGCCACAGAGCTCATTGTCGATTTCCCACCCACACACAATCCGGGTATGCCACTGGGAGAGAGAAGGAGGCACTGCTTGTTACCAGGATCACGGCAGCCAAAGCCAGGGAGAGGTGGAGCTCCACATGGACAGAATTTAGGAGACTAGTTTTAGACCTTAATGTGGGGTGAAGGATTCACTGTGTATCTGAGAGCCACCATAAAAGCAAATCACCTCTCCCTTTCTATGCCCAGGAAGGAAGCAGCAACTTTAAGAGATGCTTTTCAGTATCAAGGGGAAACCGTTTCTTGTTTGTACATTTGTCATCTAGGGACAAACTGATGGGAAGTGGTTTGTGTTTTGTTCTGTTACCCCCCCCCGGCCCTAAAATGAATAAGAGTTCATTAGTAGAGCCCTGCATGGATACCAAACTGGGATCTGCATCTAATCTGTAAACAGACAGTGAATATCCACAGATCTGCTGGGCTCTATTCATTAGCGACCAGATTAGAGCAAAAGCCGCTTCTAAGGGCTTTTTCCTGTTGACCAAGGGGCCTGATTCTGCGTTATTACAAAGGACAACACAGAGCCTGAAAAAGGTTCTGTATTTTGCCTAGCCTTTGTCTCCAGTGTCTACTAGGTCTCGAGTACCTTTGCTGAACAAATGTTAGCAGCAAATCTAGATTGTAAGCATTTAGCAAGGCGCTCTCAGATTCATCCAGGGTACTCTGAGTCCTCACACCCTTTCATGGTCAGCTACAGTTCTATGTCACCTCAGGCTTGGCCACAGCCCTACAAGTGGCATGAAACTTGCATCAAGAGCAAGGTCTGAGTTACTCTGAGCCCTAAAAAACAGCTGCTGTAACAAGGAGAAAGCAGTGTATAGCAGCCCCGTCACAAGCTTTTCGTTCAGTCCAGTAACGGAACTTATTGACCTTAACACGGCCCAACTTTCCACTTTCTAAACTCAGTGCGTGGAGGTCCGAGGGGCAGGAGGTCCGTCACCTAGACCAGTATTTTCATAGTCCGGGTTGTGAGCTAGGGCTGGGTCGTGCAATGCCAGGTACTGGGCCACTCTGCTGTGGGCTGACCAGGTGAGCAGTGGGGGTTGCTTCCTGCCTGTTCTGGCACTATGGACTGCACTGCCCCCTAGAAGTGGCCAGCAGTGGGTCCAGCTCTAGGCACTGCCCTCCCCTGAGCACCAGCCCTACAGTCCCACTGGCTGCCATGTGGGGGCAGTGCACAGAGCCACTTGTGCACCTCTGCCTAGGACTCAGACCTGCTGCTGGCTGTTTCCAGGGCGCAGCGTGGGAAGCAGCCTTAGACTCCCCACTGCTCTGCTGAGTTGCTGGATACGAGCCTGTGCCCAGCCTTGCGCCCCAATCCCCTGGCCCAGCCCCAAGCCCCTCATTCCTGGCCCCACCCCGGAGCCCACACTCTAGTCCAATGACAGCGCTACGCTGGGTCCTGGCCAGCAGCCATTTTCTTCAGCTGGGTCATGAGAAAGTTTAAAAGCCACTGGCCTATGCCCCCGAAGCAGGGGCCACAGGCAGACCAGTACCCGCTAATTATTTTAATCACATTCATCATCAAGGTGTGGCTTTGGGGGGGTTTAAAATAAAACGGGTCCATGGTGACTCTGGATGGGATGAAGCCGCAGAAAAACGGCCTTTCAAGCACAGGTCCCTCAAGCAAACGCGTAAGTGTTTCACGAGAAGAGGCAGCTGTGGACACATGGTCACAGCAGAACGCTGGTTGCTTCTCTTTGCTGAGCAGGTGGCCAAGGGACAGGAAAGTCTGAGGAATACAAAAGGTAACTTACCAGCTAAATGGTCAGTAGCCAGAGAGTCCGTCCTGTTAGCTGCCTGTTTGTCAGCCTGCCAGCTTTTGCTTAACAGAAAAAAAAAAAAAAAAAAAAAAAAAAGGAGTTAACTCTGGTCCAAGACAACATGACCCCTCTAATCTGTAGGATTTCAAAAGTATTGCCTTTACGATTTCAAATGCAGCATGCCTGTGTGTCATCCCAAACTTGCCCATCATCCAGTAAACTCCAGCACTGACTTATACGTTGCTGCATTGTCTCCATATTGGTTAAATGCAACCATAGGGAATCACTAGCACAAAGCAAAATCCCATAGGAAACTTAGTTTGGTTACCCTGCCTACAAAAGTCTATGTAGTATAAGGCTGAACTTCAGTAATTAGTAACAGATGTAGGCTATGAATTGGAAGCTTGAGGGCTGAAAACCACAGCATCAACAGCAACCCATCTAGCTGGAAGAAACAACCTGAAAGTCCGACAATAAAACTGACAGTAGTCAGAAGTTAGGAATGTAGCTCAGTGAAGCCCTGGTGAATCAATGCAGACTTCCTTGGAACCAAGAGACAGAGTCAGAGCTGCATGCAGACAACTGCTGGCTGTAAACACACCCCAGACACTGAACTATTCTAAATGCCCTTGCCAGGGATACCCACTTGGTTGAGAGCGCCTCCCCTTGAGCTACAGAGATTCTGAAGTTAGCTTCTGGGGTTGCCTGTACGTGAACACTAATCATCAGCTGGAGGACAAGGCCACCTTCTACTCCCAATCCTGCAGTTTGGCTTGGAAGAGGCTTTCAGTGATCCACAAATGAAGCTCATCTTCTAAACCCTTTCCTCTTGGCCTTTGCACTAAGCCAGTACAGAGAGTTTCTTGGACTGCCCCACAGCATGCTGGACATCTCACAAGAGTCAAGACTCAGGTTTTGCTGCTAAGAGGTCACAATCTAGTGAGACATGACACCATGGTGACTGACTGGGGGTGGGGGTGGGGTGAAGGACAAGAGTAGCAATAGGATCAGGCCCCTTCCATCGTGACCTAAAACTCACTAGAGTCTCCCAAAGATCTAAGCTGCCTTCAGTTGGCCTGGGGCTCAGGGCTAGACACACCTGATACGAGTGATTCCCTATGACGTTTGTTGTAAAACCGCAAGCCACGGCACTACAGTTATTATGGACGGCAGGGAATGGGGGGTGGGGAGGGAGACAAGAGATGAAGACAGCCATTCTGTTCAATTAGAGCACTGCCAGCCACATGCTCGGTAAAGAATGCCAATATAGGTGCATGTACGGCTAATACTCTAACCCAAGAGACAGACTCCAGTCTGGTCAATGGTTAAGATCTGACAGTCACAGTGATAACGTCCTGGTTGAAAGCCCCCAGTGGATGAAGCCATGATGGTACAGTCAGAGAAAGGGTTAACTAGGTCACCCCCTTCCCAGCCTATGTCGGCAAAGAGCAGCGTTTCAGCCAGAGGCATTGACCCAATGGACAGAGCCTGGCTGAAGAGGCGTTCACCCACCAGAGACCTGCGACCAGCACTAAGGATACAGAAGGGAGAGGACTATCCCAACAGCAGCAGAGAAGTCAGAGATTTCAGCACGGCCTAAAGCCCGGATCCATTCGCACTGAAGATAGCAGCACTTTGGCGTCTGGCAGGAACTCACATTTCACAGAAGAGCACGCAGGTTCCTGCTGCGGGCGGGGGAAGATACTTCTTCGCACATGCTCTGCTACGGCTGTGGCTAAGGCCAAAGGGTCGGGGCACTGATACCATTTAGAGCCCATCTGACAGGGACATTGGAGCAGCTGCTGGTTTGGTGAGCCCACACTAGATGCAGGGATTCTCCTTGCTGCCAATGCCACAGCAGCGTGTTTAGGAATGGGATTCCGTGAGCAGGTGTAGCAGCGTGAATCACTGCGCTGTGGGTCCAACAGACTGTCTCCACAATTACCCAAGCCACGAGATACACGGGCAGTCCTCAGAGGGTCTGTCACAAGGTACAACTGAAGTAGCCATAGAGTCAGCACATTCAGATAATGGGCTACTTATTAAACCAAAGGGCTCCCCACCTTTTGGGGAGCTGTGGTGACACTCTTCACCCAGCCAGCCACGTGCTCATGTTTTAAATGGCCTCGTGCCACAGGAAATTGCAGGAGCCCACTGAATCAACTGAGGTTCCTAGGCAAAAGGAACCAACATGGTACTCGGACGTATTTATTACAACTTTGCTGCGAAAAGGCTTTGTAACAAGAGGCAGCCTCTTTCTACATGGGAAAAGCGTGCGCAGGGACAGATCTGCACAAGACTACATGGTGAGCCACACTGAAAGGAGTGCTTGAAGCTAGATGCACTCCTAAACGCAGCCAACCTAGAGACCGATTCGTTAAGAACATTGTGGCATATTCCTACTCCCTGACCACTCTTATTTTATAACCTGTGTCACCTTTTCCACCTTAAAAGTCAATTCTTGTCTGATCAGTAGTGGTTCCCTGTGCATCTCTCAGGCCACGGCCCTGACAGAAACACTCCTGTAAGAGCAGAGTCCCCAGCTTTGCAGCCTCTTGACTTCGGGGATGTCTACAGAGCAACTAAACACTCTCAGCATGGCAGCTCAGGTTGCAGCGCTGTAAAACTGTGGGGCAGTCATCCAGACTCAGGCTGGAGCCCAAGCTCCGGGACCCCAGGAGGCTGTTCTAAAGTGCAGACGCCAGCCCAAGCACCTACTCCACAATTTTACAGCCCAAGTGAGCTGTGAGTGTTTAAGGGTACGTCTACACAGCAATTACAGTCCTGACTGAGCAGTGTGGGCTGCACGCTCTTCCTTCTGAGAGGCTGAAAATTAATTCACCTCTTCAGGGTGGTCTGTGCAAGCTCCCCCAAGACAATCTAAGATCCGACCAGTCTAAGAGACAAGCTACACTGACAAGAGGAAATTAAAATTCAACTGCATGGCCTTGCAGAGTGACAGTCGACAGGTTACACAGTCAAGACAGGTCCCCTACAGTAAGGATGTTAAGTGCAGTGTAATTCACTAATAGAATAGTTGGTGCATTTTTGCATCGACCTATTCAATTAGTTGATAGGGCAGCGCTGCCCCTCTGAAACGCCGCCACGGCATTTCAAAGGGGCAGTGCCGCATGGAGTCCAGGATCAGTTGTGCGGCTCAGCCCCTTTGAAACACTGCCACGGCATTTCAAAGCGGCAGCACCGCACGGAGACTTGGGTCAGTGCAGCGCTGCTGCTTTGAAGAACCCCCCTCTTCGCCGCCTGCTGCCTCTATCTGCTAGACGCAGCAAGGGGGGGGGGGGTGAGAGAAAGAGGAGAAGCAACTAGTTGAGTATCCAATAAGCATTTGCTTGTCCACTAGTCCTTAAGACCCCTACCCTGCAGCTTACAGTGAAAGTGCGTTGCCCTTCTATTTATAAACAAACAGCGAGGTGGCAAAGTTTGCAGATGATATGAAACTGCTCAAGGTAGTTAAGACCAAAGCAGACTGTGAAGAACTTCAAAAAGATCTCACCAAACTGAGTGATTGGGCAACAAAATGGCAAATGAAATGTAATGTGGATAAATGTAAAGTAATGCACATTGGAAAAAATAACCCCAACTATACATATAATATGATGGGGGCTAATTTAGCTACAACTAATCAGGAAAGAGATCGGAGTCATCGTAGATAGTTCTCTGAAGACGACTATGCAGTGTGCAGCGGCAGTCAAAAAAAAGCAGACAGGATGTTAGGAATCATTAAAAAAGGGATAGAGAATAAGACTGAGAATATCTTATTGCCCTTATATAAATCCATGATACGCCCACATCTTGAATACTGTGTACAGATGTGGTCTCCTCATCTCAAAAAAGGATATACTGGCCTTAGAAAAGGTTCAGAGAAGGGCAACTAAAATGATTAGGGGTTTGGAACGAGTCCCATATGAGGAGAGATTAAAGAGATTAGGACTTTGCAGGTTGGAAAAGAAGAGACTAAGCGGGGAGAAGGAGAGGAGATATGATAGAGGTCTATAAAATCATGAGTGGTGTGGAGAAGGTGAATAAGGAAGAGTTATTTACTTGTTCCCATAATATAAGAACTAGGGGCCACCAAATGAAACTAATGGGCAGCAGGTTTAAAACAAATAAAAGGAAGTTCTTCTTTACACAGCGCATAGTCAATCTGTGGAACTCCTTGCCTGAGGAGGTTGTGAAGGCTAGGACTACAACAGAGTTTAAAAGAGAACTAGATAAATTCATGGAGGTGAGGTCCATTAATGGCCAGGGCTCGACAATTAGGGCAATCTACTCACCCATGGCGAGTAGATTTTAGCCCGGCAAGGCACCGCAGCACGATCAGCATCTGCGCATGCACAGCGTGCCAAACTGCGCAGCTGGCGAGTGGGGCTCGCCGCCGCTTGTCAAGCCTTGTTAATGGCTATTAGCCAGGTTAAGGAATGGTGTCCCTGGCTTCTGTTTGTCAGAGGATGAGATGGATGGCAGAAGAGAGATCGCTTGATCATTACCTGTTCGATTCATTCCCTCTGGGACACCTGGCATTGGTCACTGTTGGCAGACAGGGTACTGGGCTGGATGGACCTTTGGTCTGACCCAGTATGGCCGTTCTTATGCAGGAGCACCTTCTCTCCCCCGATTCCCATCCCCTCCCAATTTCAGCCTCTGGGTGCCACATCTCTGGCCCACTTGGCCAGGCGGCCTCACACACAGGCACAGTGATTTCAGATGTCTTACGCTGCCTCACAGGTTTCATATAGCATGTGCCCTTTGATGTGAAAAATGGGACAGAATTTACTGTTCGTCAAGCACCTTGCTTAAACTTCCATTAGCACCCCAGCAATGCAATTTTTGATTTGGGAGAAATTTCAGTCTGTTCTTCCTTGATCAAACACCTCCATCTAACTTTGGAAGTATTGCCTCAGTTTCCCCTCACAAAGCCTTACATTTCAAATAGACCTTTGACCTCGCCTGTACCTTAGCTTAAGTCTAAAGGGTCAAGGTGACTAGATACTGGTTTACATGCCACCTCTTAGGTTAAAGGTGTCAAACTGACTCAAGCCTCATCTGCCTTCAAAGAATTAAAAGGAAATATTTTACCACTATTTCTAGTAAATTGTAACTTGACAGATTAAGAGCAATCTATCCCAATGGCACAATCTGTTATAATGCAAACATATTCTAATGCAGGCATTCACAGCAAACTCCAAATGCGACTGGACATTTTGCTTAAGCAAAGCTCATGACTAAAATAAAGCAAGAAGAAAGGGCTTTTTTTTAAAAAATGCATATTGGAATTCCGTACGTGTGCCCTTGTGAGGGGTGCAGGCAGAACTCCAAACCGTTGGGAAGTTTAGAAAGACTCAGGAGTGCCCTGCAGAGCAAGCAGTGTCAGCGCAGAGCAGACTGTAATTTTCGCAAATGCCACCTCAGCACTGCCTGTACCAGTGACCATTCATAGCTTCAGGGAGGGGGCGGTGCAACCTTAAAGGGCCAGTAACCCATCACAAATCCCTTCCTAGTCAACAGCATCTACCTTATACACAAGTGCTTTATACAGGCCACCCAGAAATATTAGAGCTGTTGAACACCCGATAACACCCCTTACAAGAACACTGTCCTTTTCAACAGGGGCAATTATAAGTTGATGAATCAGTCTAACTTGTATTCAAGTGCTCTGAAACGCTACTGTACTATTCCCAGCTCCACTGAGGTTCAATCCATTTCTCCCTGATCACCAATCAAGTTTATAAATGCACACACCCAAGAGGCCTAGACTCCCAGGACAGTTCCATTACATGGCTTAGAAAGTTATTTTGTGCCATATGAATTGAGACTACAGGGTTCTACGTGCAGCCTGCGAGCCATTTTTACTGTTGCCCTCGTGCAGATGCCAGATTCCACAGGCTTCCATCCATATATTTCCCCCCCTACCAGTATTACTACAGTGACACGCACATGAAGGGAGAGGTGTGCTGATCACATACAACATTGACTGTGACCTCCACGAACTCCCCCTGCATTCAGAGCACTGCTATGACAAATTCTAGGTATGCAAATGCAATTAGCAAAGCTCTCCTCTCTCGGAAGACCATCTTGGTTGCGACAATCTCTTGAGGCCCACTGATGAAGGAGGTCACTCTCGAGGCCCACTCACTAGCCTAGGTTGCCTCTTGCTGGGCTAAGGATTTTAGAAGGGACACGTAAAAGTGAATGGGGGGTGTTCAGTCAAATAGATATTCACTGGCTGGACAGGAACTGGGGACACGGCAATACTGAAAGCCAGGGAGCGTGGATAGCAGAGATCAAATGATAGAAGCTTGCAATGTGATACAGCGAGAAAGGAAAAAAGGCTAGGTCCATTCTGAACTGCAGAGGAAGAGTAATCGTGTCACGGAGGATAAAGGTAACAACCCCTCTTTACTTGAGAGCACCTCACCAAGAATATTGTGTTCAGTTCTGTGTACCTGGATTATTAGGAAGATACTGACAAGTTGGAGTCTCACTTTTAGTCTCATTACTGAAAAGCAACCCGAATGATTAGGAAGCTGTAGGGATTAATTTGTGAGGAAGGTAACATTTACAGCATGGCTAAGAGATAACATGATCTTTTACAAGTATTTGAAGTAAACACCAGAAAAAGGACAGGAATTATTTAGGGACTAGGAACAACAAGAACATTAAGGGGAAAGTTTGTAAGTTACTGTGATATTCATTCTAACAGATACCTACACAGAAATAACCTCATTAAAGAAGTGGCTAAAAGGAAACACCTGAGACTTTAACACTGAAGTCACCAGAGCAGGAAAGGGAAAAGAGCAATGACACATCAGAGCCATGCACCAACAGCTATGTATTAAAATCAGCCTTGCAAAATTGTCAAAGTCGTCCCCAGCTAAAGCACAAAAGCAACTCACCTGCTCTTCAACATGAAGATGCTCATTTTCATTCCCCCTAAACAAAACTGTCGTCTTGGGCAAATCATATTTTGCAAGGCTGCTCTGGCATTGGACAAGATCCCAAGGCAGGCCATTTTGTTAGTTAAAGACTTCAGTACTGTACATTGGGTCTACTGAGTAATCCCCATCTAGCCAACTTCTGGGGGTAGCTATTTGAACCACTGGCCTCCATGTTCTTTTCTTCACTAAAAGGAGGGTCATCCAGAAAAACCTTCTCATTAATAAAACCCAATCAGACTCTCTCTGCCATGCCTGAGCAGCAGGCAATCTCACCTACACGTGGCCACTGGTGGAGGCTAACAGAGTACACACTAACCTCAGCCTGCCTTCTCTACACTGGATTACTGGACACTTCGCACTACATCTTTAAACCCTAGTTTAGGCAAAACCTAAATCCTCCTCTCTCCAAGGCAGCCCCATCCAGGAACCCACATTCATCCCCCTCCCTGCTTAAATCCCTGTAAAACCTCCCTCGCCCAGCCCCCAAACACTCCAGAAAAAGTAACTTCAAACGGTGTCGTCTGGGAGTCCGCCACCCTCATTGTCAAAGAGCTAAAAGCAGAGCACTGATTCTGTCACCGGCCGCCCCCAAGGCCGCCAGCTTTGCTTTTATTTAGTCATATTTCATGGTCTCCAAATGCAGAGCCACGGGGTCAAGGCAGGCGAGGAGACCCAGCGCTAGCCAGACGCTCGCTAACCGCCAGCTGGGACTTTCTCGGGCACACTACACGGGCCGGGCAGATGAAGCCGCCGAGTGCTTCCCTGCAAAGAGCCCGCGCGAGCAGAAGGGAACTTTGCACGAGTCTCCCGACCGGGCGCTACGAAGGCGGCCGGCGATGTCACAATCCCGGCAGCAGCGACCAGCGACCCCAGCGCGGAGTTACACGTCGGCCTTCCTGCTGCAGGTGGGAGGGTGCTGGCCGGGCTGGCTCAGCTCGGCCCGACACCGGGGCGGGGGCGGCGCTGTGGCCACTGCCAGCGTCAGCACCGCAGTCCCACGCTCGCCCCCCCCCCGGGCCGTGCCGGGGCCAGCCCACGTGCCGGGGCGCTGCGGGGCCCGGCGGCGAGCCCGAGCCGGGCCCGGGCCGCCGCGGGGCTCGCGGGCAGGCGGCTGCAGCGCGGAGCCGCTCGGGCCCAGGCCGGCCGGAAAGTTGCTGCGAAGTTGGCGGCGGCGAGCCCGGGCCCCGCGCAGCGCGGACACGCGGGGCTCGCGGCGGCCCCGGCTCTGCGGGCGGGCGGCCCGCGGGGGAGGGGGGGCGGCTCCCCCCGCGCTCCAGCCTCCACGTCGGCAGCTCTGCTCCGCCGCCCGCGGGGGGCGCGGCCCGGCCCGGGGCGCCGCGGCTGCAGCGGGCTGGGCGGGGGGCGCCGAGCCCCGGCCCCCCCGTGCAACTTACTCCGGCCGGTGCCCTTAGCGCGCTGCTGGAGAAGCCCCGGACGCGCCTGGGAAAGCGGCGAGGGCCCGGCCCCGGCAGCTATATATAGGGCGGCGGCTGCCAATCCCGGCCGCGCACGTCAGAGCCTGGCCCCTTCCCTTCCCTTCCCTGCCAGGGCAGGCCGGGCCGGGCCCACAGCGCCGCGCCAGCCCCGCGCCCCCTGCGCCCTTCCCCGCTCCCGCACAGGCCCAGCGCGCCCGCAGGGACAGGCCCGGGGAGCCTCCCGGGCCCACGTGGGCACTTCCCGGGAGGGCTCCGCCGTATGAGAGCCGCCTTCTGCCGCGCCCGGCTGCCCCCCTGCCCGGGCAGTAGCGGTGGGGGGATGAGAGGTGGGAAGAAGGCAGCCCCCCTGCCCGGGCAGTAGCGGTGGGGGGTGGGAGGTGGGAAGAAGGCAGCCCCTCTGCCCGGGCAGTAGCGGTGGGGGGTTGGAAGAAGGCAGCCCCCCTGCCCGGGCAGTAGCGGTGGGAGGTGGGAAGAAGGCAGCCCCCCTGCCCGGGCAGTAGCAGTGGGGGGTTGGAAGAAGGCAGCCCCCCTGCCCGGGCAGTAGCGGTGGGGGGTGGGAGGTGGGAAGAAGGCAGCCCCCCCTGCCCGGGCAGTAGCGGTGGGGGATGAGAGGTGGGAAGAAGGCAGCCCCCCTGCCCGGGCAGTAGCGGTGGGGGGTGGGAGGTGGGAAGAAGGCAGCCCCTCTGCCCGGGCAGTAGCAGTGAGGGGGGGGGTGGCTGGGAAGAAGGCAGCCCCCCTGCCCGGGCAGTAGCGGTGGGGGGTTGGAAGAAGGCAGCCCCCCTGCCCGGGCAGTAGCAGTGGGGGGTGGGAAGAAGGCAGCCCCCCTGCCCGGGCAGTAGTGGTGGGGGGTGGGAAGAAGGCAGCCCCCCTGCCCGGGCAGTAGCGGTGGGGGGTGGGAGGTGGGAAGAAGGCAGCCCCCCTGCCCGGGCAGTAGTGGTGGGGGGTTGGAAGAAGGCATCCCCCCTGCCCAGGCAGCAGCAGCAGTGGGGGGTGGTGGCTGGGAAGAAGTCAGCCCCCCCCCGCGCAGTAGCAGTGGCAGGGTGGCTGCTGGGCAAACAGAAGATGCTCGCTCATGTGAGGTCCCTTTTCACCAGGCTGGGGCAGGGGATGGCTGTGCAGGTCAGGGAGCAGCTCCAGGTTGGATGTGGAAGGAGATGCAGGTTCCAAGAGGGAGTCTGGCCTAAGGTAGGGGCCTGGGAAGGAATGAGGGGGAGGTACTTACATTTGGTGGCTCCCAAAAGTGACCAGCACACCCTTCTGGCTGTGGCTCCTGGGAGGGCAGAGGGGCTTTGTGCGCCCCCTGTCCGCAGGCACCTCCCCTCCAGCTTTCAAAGGGAACTGTGGATGTAGCATGTGGAGACTTCCTGCCTCCTCTCAGCGGCTGCGGGAACATGCTGGCCAGTTTTGGGAGTGGTGTGGAGCAAGAGTGGCCAGGGAGCCTGCCTTGGCCTCATTACATAGGTGCCCCTTTTAAATAGCCCAGGGCCCCTGGACAGTTGCCTCCACTCTCCCATCAGTCAGCCTGGGTCCCTGTGGCTCACCTTTTACATACAGCACTTGTACAATGGCCTCTTTTGCTGCTGTGAGAGCTCTTACCCTGCTCCCTAAATAGCCAGCCTCAACTCAGTCACACTTGTCTTCAAAGTACACATCTGTAAAACTTCCCCCCTGTATCTTACACTCTTGTGTAGATTACAAATGCTTAGGACAGGGATTAGATCTTCAGCTGCTTGAGTTTAGAGTTTTTTCTAGCTTGGACTTTTGGCCTGCTGCTTATCACTGTAGTAGCTGAAGGTTTTCCATGCAGAAGGCTGGCGATAGCAAAGTCCTATCCCTAGGAGTAAGTTGGTAGCTGAGTGGTTGAGGTGCTCTCCTACAACCTTGGAAGCTGTGGGTTTGAGTCTTGCCTCATCTTACACTGAAAGGTCACTTCCCGTTCACCCTGCTACAAAATGGCTAGCACAGTGGGTTAGAGCAGTCACAGCTCACTAGCATGTGTACAGGGGGCTATGGAATTAAGGTGCTTTCTCGGGAAGACAAGATCTTTATTGGACCAATTTTTGTGAGTGAAAGAGAAACTTTTAAGCCACACAGAGCTCTTCTTTAGATCAGTCTTAACCATGGCATATGCTGAGCCATTATCACAGAGGGACTTGACGTTCTTAGCAGACTTCATGGAATTACTAGCTCTTCTCCCTTATAGAAAGTGCTACAAGGGTCCAGGGCTTTTTTGTGGAGGGGGCAATCTGGAATATTGTATCTGAAATGTATCATCTGTTTAATTTAGTCTGTAAATCCTCGGGCAAGGAACTCGCTTAGTCCCTACTGTTATATAGTGGCATGCACACACAGTGCTTAAGTAGATGGAAATGACCTATTCGGACACTGGTTCTTGAACTTTTTGGCCTGAGGCCCACCCTGCTCAACGCCAACCTTTCTGTAGCCCACCAGCCAACCACCCATGATGAGAAAATGCCTTTGCTTAGCTCTAAATATCTTCTACAAAATTATTCATATTAGGCTACTGGAGCATAACAACTGAAATATGCAGCTATAAGGTAAGGACATGCATAGAAGTGGGAAGAAAGGAAATATTAATAAAAATCAAACTAAAGAGATTAAGCGCTAAACTTTATCATGTTAGTTTACCAAAAATATGAATGTAGGCCCAGAACAAAAGGGGTCAGCGTTGTCTTTACTTATGGGAGGGTGGGGACCTTTTTTGGGTCAGGGCCACTGATCCACAGGGAAGGGGGAGAGAAAAAAAGTCAGTTGGGAGCCATACAAAAGTGAAAGGCAAAAACCCAACAATTCCCCCTCCCCCCAAACCCTCATTGATGTGGCCCTCAGCTGAGACACTTCACTCCCCTGGCCCCCCAGCCCCACTAAAGGAGTGGGACAGAGGGCAAGGAGGACCAAGGTTCAGGGCTTCCCCGAGGCCAGATTAAACTCTTCTGGGGATCCAGGGTTAGTAGATTTTTGTGAACCCTGCTTGGCTCTGGGGTAGGGCCAAAATGAGGGGTTCAGTGTGCAGGGGGGAGGTGAAGGTGGGGTGTCTGAGGTAGGATGTTGGAGTGGGCTGGGAGAGGGGGTCTGGCCAGGAGTTTGGGTGTTGGAGGGGATGAGGGTGCAGGAGCAGACTGGGGGTGTGGGGTCTTTGAGGGCAATGGGGTGCAGGGTCTGGTCATGGAGGAGGATGAGGAGGTGCTTAACCTGACTTCACGCCCCTCCCAGGCACCGCTTCCCATTGGCCGTGAGTCCGGTCAACAGGAGCAGCAGGGAAAGTCTCCAGGCGAGCAGTTCCCTCACTGTTGTTCCCTCAGATGGAGGGAGAGGGTGGCAGCGTGCAGAGCAACTTGGTGCCCCCACAAGCCAAATCTGGCCCACAAAGCCTGGGGCTCCCACTCCCTCCTGCAGCAGGGACCCAGCCTCGTGGGGGGAGGAGCATGGGCTGGAGCGCCAGCATGGGCTCCCAGCTGCAGGGAGGGAAGCTGAGCCCCAAGCTGTGGCCCATCTGCAAGGCAGACATGGACCACTAGTGGTCCGGGAGCTGCAATTTGAGAACCACAGTATTAGGACATCTAATCCACCCCTAGAAGCTGAAAGCAATAGATGTCCATATGCTTCAGCACGCAGGAGATAGCCAGCCACTGGTCCTCCCACCACCACAGTGTCACTTCTACTGTTGTGTATGGCAGAAGCAAGGTCCCTGCTGGCCTGACATTTAGCCCAAATCCCAGGCAAAACAGAGAAACCCACCTTTGCCATTTCAGATTCACTTATAGCTTAAAGTACAACCAAAAAAATCAAACAGCTGTGTAAAGTTTCTGGTTCCATTTCCTTCATGCAACTGAACAGCATCGGAACACTATACCAACATTAAGGCAGTTGTGTTGGTCCCTGACCTGCTTTCTAGAAAGGCAGAAATTCCCAGATCCTCAACTTTTCATGCTATTAGCTTCCACTGATTTAAATGGAAGTTACAAGCCTTAACTATGAGCATCAGAGCCTTATTTCCATCCATTTGCTCTAGAAAGAGACACATCCTATTTAAGGCTCTGAGTGTAACTAGCTTCAGCCACACCCAATTAGCTTTTGTGCAGGTAGGAAGTCTAACGTTGCCCTTGGTTACCCTCAGTACAGGGAGGCATTGTCAGATGAAATCCCAGTCTGGAAACCTCTACTGGGATTTATCCTCCTTACCCCAAAAGTCCCATCTCATTGTCCGGCTCCTTAGGGACATGCTGCATCAGCTCAGTGATGGGGGTCTACATGCATCTATCACTCTGCAGATATCCACATGAGTTCTAGTCTCAAACATTATAGGTTTGTGGATTTCCGTCCAACCTCCCCTCAACAGCTGGATCCTTTGGCGGGAATACTCTGGTGTCTTGGCTTTTTTAACCATACGGCTCCAACTACAGAGTAGCAACACAGCACGAGATGGAGTGTGCCCCTGGGCTTTTGTGGCAGAGGAGGTTCGGGAAGGGCCTATCACAACCCATTGCTTTTACTGCTATAGTGGAGATTTCTGTTGGGGGAAAACCTGTCACAGCCTGTTCTCAGAAGTAGGAAAGCTTCCACAGAGGGAGACAGCCTGGCGTGGCCTGTTCCTCCCACACACACACCCCAAGTGTGGAGATTTCCTGTGGGAGGATAAAGAGAATACACTTCAGTGATGTTCTGAGGCCTGTCGTGACCTGCTTCCCCTTCCTCCCACTGCAGCAACACTGGTCAACACAACCTCCAAGGGTCCCTTCCCTTCCCAGAGTCCTTCCTTCTCGTCATACTGCTCCCTGTCAGGGTGACCACATATTGAAAACAAGGAAACAGGCCAATACAAGACAGCTCTCCTTGCAGGGTCCTACCAAGCCTGAGGCATCAAGGGAAAAGAGGGTACCCACTTGTCAGGACAAGCAACGCCCCATCCCTCCTTTCCCTTCCGCCCTGTGGATTTGGCTGTGCAAAGAGAGGGAGACTTGCTTGATGACTAGTGACAAGAAGGCATCATGGGAAAGATGTTAACATGTGACAGGTGCAACAGTCCTTGATGAGCACATGCTCCCTGGCTTAGCTGCAGGCAGCTCCTTCATACAGCCAGTCTGAAGGAATAGACAAAACAATTATCTAGACCCTAGGAACAGGCCATTCTGAGTGGAAACCCGTGGGGAAAGAAGCCTCTCTGGGGATGTCTACACTACAGAGTTTTGTCGGAAAAACGGCTGTTTTTCCGACAAAACTTGAGGAACGTCCACATTGCAACTGCGTTCTTCTGCAAGAAAATCGAAAGAACAGAGGGTTTTTTCCAGCATTGGTAATCCTCATTCTACGAGGAAGAAGCCTTTTCCGAAAGAGCTCTTTCACAAAAAGGTGTGTGTGGATGGGGAAGAGGGAGTTCTTTCGGAAGAAGAGGAAAGAGGAAGAAGCACTGGTGCCCTGCTGGCCATTCCATCCATAGCAATCACAGCTTACATGCGAGGGAGTGTCCACATTCAGTCTGAATGCTCTCTTTCGAAAAAGCAGATTGCTTTTTCGATGCACTTTTGCAGTGTGGACATACACTTCAAAAAAAAGCTTCTTCCGAAAGAAGCCTGTAGTTTAGACGTAGCTTCTCAGGCCTGCTCTCCTTAGGAACAGAGATTGCTAAGAAGGGAAATGCTTGTGGTAATCCTCGTACAAGATACAGCTCTTTCATGGCACAGTCACCCTTGGACAAGCTGGGATTTTTCCAAGGACTTTTCAAGCATTTTCTGGTGCTGCAGGGGATGCAAACTTAGTTTTGCAGCTAGGGAAATCAGGCCTTATTCTGAACTCAACCCAAATATGCTAAAAAAGTGGTGGAGATGAATGTAAGATTTGTAAAATGTAATTAGTAAGCACCCATCTTGTGCTCTGGTTCTTATCCCACACACTGAGATCTCCAAATAATGCAAGAGAACTGCCCGGAAATACATCTGCTTTAGCAGCATAAGAGAAAAAGATGGGCGTTGCAGCATACCCAAATGGTTACAAAATTGAGATTCTACAGCACAGATCCTCAAAAGTATTTAAGGCTCCTAACTTACTGATTTCAGTGGATGTTAGGAACCTATATGCCTTGGAGGATCTGGGCACAGCTGGCCAAGGAGGGAGCGGAGTTTCAAAACAGAGGACTAGTCATAAAGAACACCTTGCAAGTTCCTTCTCGTTTATACTGAGGGAGTTCCAGCTTTACCAGCTCTGCTGATCTTGATTTTGGCAGAACTAAGGCTGCGTTAGAAAGTACTTTATTTCTTTTTGGCGATACTGTTTTAAAAGAAGGTGGAAGGAGAACTAAGAATGAAGGCCGCACACAAAGAATACGGAAACTCTCCCACAAGCAAAGTAAGTTACAACACGGGCCCAGGTTTACCACTGGTAGAAAACCTTTGATAAAAGTTATAATAATGTGGATCACCATGTTAAGAGAGAGGAATTTGCTGTAAAAAGTGAGTCAGAGTGGCATAGGAGCATTCTGCGCTTCCTATGTCAGTGACTTCCAAACCAAATGTGCATCATTTACAACTGGACAGGAAAAAAATTCTCACTGGAGATCTGGAAGTGAAGCTGTGTTCCTTCTGATTCATGCATCACCAGTAATAAAGCTTTTATTGGGCGGAATTTGGCCCTATGCAACCCCACTGTCTTCAGTTGTCCACTGTCTACACTTGAGTTTACGGGCAGATTTGTATCCCTAAATGGTGTACCTGTTGAAAGGAGAAGTACCCAGTCCCATATCAGGGCCTAATTAGAAACGAATAGCCAGATTCTAGCCAAGTACCTTTATAAAGAAGCTCTTTGCCATAGTAAGAAAGCGGACCAGAGTCTGAGATCAGGGTGGATTTGTGATATTGTTTAACCTGACTTGGCTGTTCTGTCAGAAGTTTTTGTTTCTCTTACTTTACTTTCTGGGCACTTTGACAGTGAAGTGATGTAACTATCAGTTTATAAGCAATGCACACTGTCCTTCTTATAGTATCACAGGAGAGACTAAGCAAAATAGGTTTGAAGAATGACTAACTTATTGCTTTGGAAAGAGTTCTACAGTGAGCAGGATAGACAAGAGCTTAGATAAACCATAACCACCTACTCCTCAACTTGCAGAAAGAGGAACTCACACAAGTTGGGGGAGTAGTTGGTCATCATTTACCAACGGTAAAGCAGGAGGAAGCATTGCCTAGTGGTGAGATGATGTGGGGGATTGTCTTAAGTTTTGCATTAATACTGCGTGTGCCAGTTTCCCTTCTGCGCGTATTTAAGAAGGTGGTAGGAGAGGGTGTTGATTGTTGTAGAGATTCAGGTGTGACCTCGCATAGCAGCCTGGACCTAGGACAACAGCCAGAACACTGGAATTTACCAGCCAGTGATCTGGAATCACATCCCATCTTGGGAGCCAGCCGCTTCTAGCCAGTGGGAACAAAGGATGGAAGAGAGAGGGCCCAGATGATCTGTCTTCCCCAGGAATGAAGACAAAGGATGGAGGAGGGGCTGTTGGGAAGGTGATATATATAGGATGGTTGTCTGGAAAGAGAGGTCTTCTGGACTGGGGACACAAAAGGCAGCCTGAGCCACCTGGAGGCTGGACAGTACTGGGACTTTCTAGGCCCTGAGAACTTTTTGTGTTATGCCCAGATGTACAGTAAACCCTTCTGTTTTACGCAGGCTGACAGTCATTGCAGTCTAGAGATAGGGGTAGCATTGCTCCCTCTTGTGGAAGTCCTGGGGCTCCTGAGTGGACTTCCTGAGGAGGTTCATGGAGACAGCTGGGTGTGCTAACGGCTCAGAGAGGAGACAGTGGAGACCAATGCTTAGCTCCAGAGAAAGTGACTCCCAAGAAGTGCTGTCACACACCGAAAGGGGTTCCTGCCAGGGACCATACACAACAGAGAGTGCACGGATCCCATGAGACCATGCAAGCGGTTAACACAAAGGCAGACTCAGGAGACATGAACTCCATTTTCCAGTTCTGCTTGGGAAAGGCTCAAATTCTATCTCAGTTTCCCCTCTATAAAAAGGGAGAAGATAATCCTTATGTACCTCACATATTGGGATTACATTACAGGTTGTACAGCACTTTGTACTTTGGCTGGAATTTACCGCAGAAGAGCAAAGTTATTATATTTGGCTAGAAAGAGAAAGAGGAAAGTCAACGGAGAGCTTGCAAAACTGTACCCATTATAAATGGACTAGAAGATTTACCCAGTGTTACTCAGGTCCTTAACTCATTTTTTTCTTCATTTGACTCATTGCAGTGGGGTGGAGCAGGGGATGAGGGGTTCAGGATGCAGGCTGCCCTGGGGAGAAAGGCCTACCCTAGCCCTCTCTCACCACAGAAGCTTCGGGCCAGGTGAGAAGTGCCTCTCCATTTCTGCTGCTGCTCCAGTGGGCTCAGTTGGAGCAGGTCCAGATCCATCTGTCCCCTGTGCTCTCTAGCCAGAGTGAGGAATGGTGCAAACTACACTTTTTCCTCGCTTCCTGTCAAAGAGGAACAGCCAGCAATGTGCCTGCATGATTCGAGGCGGGGCACTTCCACCACCCCCACTGCCTAAGGGTGAGAAGCACAGGGCTGGGGAAGTAACAGATTGGGAGGAGATGCCCCCAGCCAGCCCCTTTCATCTGCCTGGTGATTGTCTCTTTTCTGTATGGTTTTATGGGAAGCAATCCCATTCCAGGCACATCCCATTGTCCTGGCACAACCAAACCCTGGTCTTGCTTTAAGTTACGATAAGAGGAAGCTGCAGGAAGCTGCACCACTGAATTTGGTGGTGCTAGCTCTTACTGTTTAGGCAGAGTTCTTGAACAAACAGAAAGATAGACTCGCTACCTCACATACGAACAAACTCTCTCAAATACATAGTAGATTTGCAAAACAAAAGAAAGCAGCAGAGGCTGTCTCCTGCCATTTAATGCAAGAGAGAAATCTGGCTGCTGTTTTATATTAACTGGATTTTACACACCAAGGATTTGGAAAGGCCAAGGCAGAAAGTGCAATGGTTAAAATGGAATGTGATTATATACACAAGCAAGGATTTCAGCACAGGCATGATCCAAGTAGCATTTTCTAGTAATATTCAATAAGTCTTAATAGGTAAACTTATGAATCATGGATATATGGAAAAAGTTTGCCAAGATTCAGGAAAACTCCAGGATTCTGGTCTGCGTTCAAGGGAAATGCTTGTCAAACATAAGGGACAACAAAAGGAAGCAGTCACTTGTGAAAATGTATAGTGAAGCAATATAACTTAAGAGCTGATTGAGTCTAGAATGGGAGAAGCAGCTTTCAGGGAATGAATCAAATAAAATCTAGATTTAAGTTTCTTCTGGATAGAAGTAATGGCAGAAGGTAGGAGGAGGGGGAAAAGTCATAGGAATTCAAGAAGAAAAACAGCTACTCACCTTCTTGTAACTGTTGTTCTTTGGGATATGCTGTGTATGTCCATTCCAATCAGGTCTGTGCGTGCACACAGGCATGGTGGCTGGAAACGGTTTCCCATAGCAGCATCCATAAGGTCATTCTGGGCACCCCGTGGAGTGGCACCTTTGGGGTGCCCAATATAGGAGCCCTGACAACCCGCCACCCCTGGAGTTCTTTCTTGCCAGCTACTCGGCCAGAGGGAAAGCAGAGTGGGTATTGGAATGGACATGGACACCACGTCTCGAAGAACAGCTCTTACAAGAAGGGGAGTAACTGTTTTTTCTTCTTCAAGTGCTTGTTCATGTTGATTCCAGTCAGCTGACTCACAAGTCCAAGGCTAGGAGGTGGGGTCAGAGCCCATTACTGATTGGAGCACTGCTTTTTGTCTGAAAGCTGCATTCTCTCTGGCTCGCTGGGTAATAGTATAGAGAAGTGTTTCTCAGCCAGTGGTACGAGCACCCTTAGGGGTACTCAAGAAAAGTCTGGGGGTACGTCAACGCAACTGAAATTTGGAGAAAACTGATTTTTTGTGTTAAGTTTTACAGTGCTTTATTATTTCTGTACTTTTTACATCCAAAAATTTCATCACCCGCCCGGTTACTATTAAGTTGTTTAAACAAACGTGTTGCAATGGTAGAAGAAAAAAAGTGTGTGTGAGAGAAAACTCTGGGTACTGGGGGTACTATTTTTTTTAAAGGGGGCACTTTATAAAAGAAGGTTGAGCAATTACTGGTATAAAGAATTACTAGTGTATGGATGGAAGACCATGTTGCCACTCTGCAAATTTCCCAAGTGGGAACCTGAGTGAGGAATGCTGTGGATGAAGCTTGCGCCCTTGTAGAATTCGCTGAGAGTGGAGATGCAGGAACTCCTGCTATCTTGTAGCACTCCCAAATGCAGGTTGCTATCCATGACAAGATGCATTGCGATGACAAAGGCTGTCTCTTCATTCTGTCTGCAACTGCCACTAATCACTGGACCAATTTCCTGAAAGGCTTCATTCTCCCAATGTAGAAGGCTAGCGCTCTGCAGTCCTCAAGAGAATGGAGTCTCTGCTTCCTGGCACTGGAATGTAGCTTAGGGTAAAAAATTGGAAGAAATGTGTCTTAGTTGATGTGACGCAACCTTTAGAAGGACTGCTGTGTGCGGCCTGACCTGGAACTTGTCCTTGCAGAACACGGTGTAGGGGGCTCCAATGCTAGGGCCCTTAGCTAAGACAAGAGTCCCTGTTGTTTAAGGCAGTAGTCCAGGATGAGCGGCACTGAGGCAAGTATTAGAGGCGAATGGTTCTGTGCAGACCAGATTGAAAATCTCTTCCACTTGGCAAGGTGGTGACTCTGTAGATGGCTTCTCACTGCCAAGTAGGACCTGTCTAACCAGAACAGGACAGCTCCCCCAAGTTCAACCATGGAGCTTCCATGCCATGAGTGAAGGAAGTTGAGGTTCAGATACTGAAAACCACCTTTATCTTGCATCAGAAGATCCAGGAGGAGGGGTAGGGGGACTGGTGCATCTAAAGACATGTAGAAGATATGGGTACCAGTGCTGACAGGGTCAGCCTGGCCCTTTACCATGACCTGAGCTTGGTCCCTCTGGATCTTGAGGAGCACCGGATTAATGAGCAGCATGGACAGAAAGGCATATAGAAGGGGACCTCCTCACTGAATGAGGAATGTGTTTGCTGTGCAGCCCAAGCTGTGATCCTGGAAGGAGCAAAACTGCTAGCACTTCTTGTGGTCATGCAGTGAATAGGTCCATTTTTGGGGAAAGCCACACCTCTGGAAGATTAAAATGGCAATGTCTGGACAAAGAGACCATTTGTGGCCATGGAATGATCTGGTGAAGCAGTCTGCTAGTTCATTCTAATCCCCAAGAAAGTACCACACTTGCGGCTGTCTTGGATATTCTACACAGAAGTTCCAGTTTGAGGACTTTGTGACACTGAGGGAGAGGAGTGTACAACCTCCTATTGGTTGAGAGAGAACATTGCTGTTGTATTGTCCATCAAGACTGAAACAAGTTGTCCTGTTAAATCTGCACAGAATGTCTGGCATGCTAGCCACTGTGCTCTCAGCTCCTTGACATTGATGTGGAGAGCCAGTTTGGCTTGAGACCAGAGACGCCAGCCCAAGTCTGAAGTGTCTGTCACTAGCGAGAGATGGACTGATGAAAGGGACCCCTGCACATACCTCCTAAGGGTTTAGCCACCAAAGGAAGGAATCTAGACCCCAGGTGAGAAGGGTTACAACCCTGTCCAGTTTGTCTTGGGCTGGTCAATGCACGGATGGTTACCATGACTTGAGCAGTCAGAGCCTGAGTCTGGCGTGCTGGACCACGTAGGTGCAAGCAGCCATGTGTCCTAGAAGCCTCAGGAGTTTCTTACTCTGGAGGTCAGAAACTGTGAGAGGCCTTGCACTGTATGTTACGGTCTGAAACCTTGTCTCTGGCAGGAATGCCCTGGCTTGGGTTTATAAATGCCATCCTCTGAACTAGGGACAGAGTGGATTTTGCTTTGTTTACTAGGGGCCTCAGGTTGTCGAACGTGACTCTGATGAATCTGAGCTGGGCTCTATCTGCGACCTGGAACAGCCCTTGATTAGCCAGTCAGAGGTACAGGAACCTGTTCCTAACACACCTGTAGAAACCTGTACCTTGTGTTTGCGTAGAACCACAGCAATGACTGCCATTCACTTGGTGAAGACTCGAGGTGCTGCTGACAGGCCAAATGGGAGGACTGTAAACTGGTAGTGGATCCCATTTACCACAACCCAAGATACTTCTTGGGGGGGGCTGAGTGATTGCAATATGGAAATAAGCATCCTTCAAGGCAAGGGCAGCATACCAGTGTGCTGGAGCCAGAGCGAGGGTAATAGAGGCCATAAAGACATGTAGAACTTGAGACTCCTTACAAACTTTTTGAATTCTCGCAGATCCAAAATGAGCCTGAGATCACCTGGTGTTTGTGTAGAAACGCCGTGGTGTATTAGAAAGTACCAGGAGTAAACCTCCGTGCTCCTGTATTCCTGAGGAACCTCCTTTATTGCCCTTAGCGCTAGAAGAGACTGGTTCATCTGGATGGAGAAGGGGGTTGGGAGGGCACAGAACTGAATGAAATATCCCCTCTCTACTGTGCAAAGCACCCAGCAGCCCAAGGCGATATGGGATCATGTCCAGTAGAAAGGGGAGAGTCTGGAGGCGAAGGTAAGGTGGTGAGCTGGTATGCTGTCATTGACTACATCTTCAAACAGCCTGCGTAGGGCCCAAAGGCGGTTTAGACTGGCTGGAGCCCTGGCCAAAGGACAGGTGTAGCTATTCCTGCTGCTCCTGATTCTCCTCCAGGAGCTGTCCTGTCAGTTCCATTAGAAGAACCGTGGAAGAGGTTGAAGCCTGAAATGCCTCCACTGCATAATTGGAGTGTGCAGGCCCCAGGATTTGAGGGTGGCTCTTGAATCCTTGAGGCCATGTAGCCTCTTATCAGTTTTTTTTCTGAGAACAGAGTCAGACCCTCAAAGGGGAGGTCTTGTATGGTTTGCTGGACTTCATGGGTACAACCGGAGATCTAGAGCTAGGAGCCCCTCCTTATGGCTACACCTGTAGCCATGACCCCAGTGGCGGCAACAGCACCTTCCAAGGCAGCCTGTAGGGAAGCTCAAGAGATTAGCTTCCTTTCCTCGACCACAGCCAAAAATTCCACACAGGAGTTTTAAGGGAGCAGCTCTGTAAACTTGGCAATGCTGCAGAGGTGTTATAGGAGTACCTGCTAACAACAGCCTGCTGGTAAGAAAATCAGAGCTGCAGGCCCCCTGTCAAATAGACTTTTACTCCAAATTAGTCGCTTACCCTCCCCGTTTTTTGGGGGAGGACCCTCATTAGCTGTGTCCACAACAAGGGAATCAGGAGGTGGGTGGGAGTACAAATGTTCATAATGTCTCTCTTTGCATTTGGCAGCGAGTGGAGGGGAGGCTGGAGTTTGCCATGGGGTCTTAGTGTTGTCCATAATGATTTTAGTAAGTGGCATGGCAATGGAGGAGGGACCAAGAATATTCACCATTGGCACAGCCTCCTCAGTTATCTCCTCAGCCTTAATGCCCAGACCCTAAGCCATGCTCCACAATTGCTGCAATACCCTCTTGTCCTCAAGCGCAGATGCTACAGCTGTGCCGACCCAATGGCTTGTCAGGAGACGAGGAGGAGGAAGCCAATAAGACAGGGAAAGTGTTCCCTGCAGTCTGCTCCTGATGGGTCCCAGTGCAGCTGAGGGTCTTGGACCAGCTGTGGTGCCGATGATATGCCGGTCAGTGCCAAGGGTGTAAGTGAGGAGATCGGTGCTAGTGTAGGCACTGGGTACCCCATCAGTGCTGTGGGAGGGACTGGTGTTGAACTTGCTGTTTGAAGCAGTGGTGGCAGAGCCGATACCACCAACCTCAGTGCCAACGATGGTGCAGGCGACAATCCCACGGGAGGCAAGGAAGACACCGGTGCTGAAGTCGCTGTAGGTGCTGAAGTAAGTATCAACACCAAAATCGCTGCCAGTGCTGGAGCTGGTGTGTGGGTGGGTGACAAAGTATGCTGCTCGACAGCAGAACAAATGTGGCAGAGGCCACTGAAGATGGTGCTGAGTGAGGATTGCTCTTTGGCATGCACTTCGTTGCAAACCACGCAGTTTTTGAACCCTGGGAATCGCAGCATGCCACAGATCTGGGGACTCAGAGGGGAAAAAAGAAGGGAATCCCCCCTGACAACTATACGAACTAGGAGTAACTACGTACAGAAGGAATATAAACAACTGAAGTAGAATGAGTTTGCTAAACCAAGGGTTACGAGAAGTTCCAGCCTACCATCACTGGTGGTAAGAAGGAACTGAAGGGGTGGTGGGTTGGCAGGGCTCTATATTGGGCACCATGAGTTGACATAAACAGGCACTCGAAGAAGAATGAATAGCATGAGCTTCAAAATCTTCCCACAATTCTTGTTTTCTGCAGATTATAATTTCCCCTTTAATAGATACTGTTTTAGCTGTTCATCTTGTGAAGAGACCCTTCTTAATGGAGTCACAGTATTGTTCTTCTTTCTGTTAAGCCAACACTGCAGAAAAATCATATCCAGCCAATAATTAGCAGAAAGGTGTGTTTCAAAGTATAGATGACTACTTGCATTTTTAAGCAACAGTTTCCTAAGAAATGAGTATGGGGCTGATATCACAGATATCAACATCCACCACTTCTTTCCACTTTCTTAATCTCTGGGTTTATTCATTCTTCCAAATGGGTTTTGCATCCAATCCTGCTTTGCTGGTAAATTGATGTTCCTTGTTCATTCATCCATGCAGTGTTTCTTGTTTCCCGAATTCCCATATATGTGGTAAATATGTAGCATGAGAAAACTAGGATCCCTCAGCTTGTACATTTTCTTCTGGATGCTAAGTGTGTTATCTCTGCTATCTCCTAGCACAAATCTGGGGAGTGAAAAACAGGGTCCATATCACAGAATCATAGACTATTAGGGTTGGAAGAAACCTCAGGAGGTCACCTAATCCAACGTCCGGACCAACCACAACTCAATCATTCAAGCCAGGGCTTTGCCTAGTCTGGCCATAAAAGCCTCTAGGGATGGAAATTCCATCACCTCCCTAGGTAACCCATTCCAGTGCTTCATTCCCCTCACAGTGAAATAGTTTTTTTCTAAAAGCCAACCTGGACTTCCCCCACTGCAACTTATAGAATCATAGAATACTAGGACCGGAAGGGACCTCGAGAGGTCATCGAGTCCAGTCCCCTGCCCTCATGGCAGGACCAAGTACTGTCTAGACCATCCCTGATAGACATTTATCTAACCTACTCTTAAATATCTCCAGAGATGGAGATTCCACAACCTCCTTAGGCAATTTATTCCAGTGTCTGACTACCCTGACAGTTAGGAACTTTTTCCTAATGTCCAACCTAAACCTCCCTTGCTGCAGTTTAAGCCCATTGCTTCTTGATCTATCCTTAGAGGCCAAGATGAACAAGTTTTCTCCCTCCTCCTTATGACACCCTTTTAGATACGTGAAAACTGCGATCATGTCCCCCCTCAATCTTCTCTTTTCTAAACTAACCAAACGCAATTCTTTCAGCCTTCCTTTATAGGTCATGTTCTCTAGACCTTTAATCATTCTTGTTGCTCTTCTCTGGACCCTCTCCAATTTCTCCACATCTTTCTTGAAATGCGGTGCCCAGAACTAGACATAATACTCCAACTGAGGCCTTACCAGCGCAGAGTAGAGCTGAAGAATGACTTCTCATGTCTTGCTCACAACACACCTGTTAATGCATCCCAGAATCATGTTTGCTTTTTTTGCAACAGCATCACACTGCTGACTCATATTCAGCTTGTGGTCCTATAACCCAAGATCCCTTTCTGCCGTACTCCTTCCTAGACAGTCGCTTCCCATTCTGTATGTGTGAAACTGATTGTTCCTTCCTAAGTGGAGCACTCTGCATCCTGTTTACCTCAGACCATTTCTCCAATTAGTCCAGATCATTTTAAATTATGACCGTATCCTCTACAGCAACCCCTCCCAGCTTGGTATTGTCTGCAAACTTAATAAGCGTACTTTCTATGCCAATATCTAAATCATTGAAGATATTGAACAGAGCCGGTCCCAAAATAGACCCCTGCGGAACCCCACTTGTTGTACCTTTCCAGCAGGATTGTGAACCATTAATAACTACTCTCTGAGTACGGTTATCCAGCCAGTTATGCACCCACCTTATAGTAGCCCCATCTAAGTTGTATTTGCCTTGTTTATTGATAAGAATATCATGCAAGACCGTATTAAATGCCTTACTAAAGTCTAGGTATACCACATCCACCACTCTCCCTTATCCACAAGACTCGTTATCCTATCAAAGAAAGCTATCAGATTGGTTTGACATGATTTGTTCTTTACAAATCCATGCTGGCTGTTCCCCTATCACCTTGCCACCTTCCAAGTGTTTGCAGATGATTTCCTTAATTACTTGCTCCATTATCTTCCCTGGCACAGAAGTTAAACTAACTGGTCTGTAGTTTCCTGGGTTGTTCTTATTTCCCTTTTTATAGATGGGCACTATATTTGCTCTTTTCCAGTCTCCTGGAATCTCTCCTGTCTCCCATGATGTCTCTCGAGGTCCCTTCCAGTCCTAGTATTCTATGATTTTCCAAAGATGATAGTTAGAAGCTCAGATACCTCCTCTATCAGCTCCTTGAGTATTCTAGGATGCATTTCATCAGGCCCTGATGACTTGCAGGCATCTAACTTTTCTAAGTGATTTTTAACTTGTTCTTTTTTTATTTTATCTTCTAAACCTACTCCCTTCCCACTAGCATTCACTATGTTAGGCATTCCTTCATCAAACTTCCCGGTGAAGACCAAAACAAAGAAGTCATTAAGTGCCTCTGCCATTTCCAAGTTTCCTGTTACTGTTTCTCCCTCCTCACTGAGCTTGAGACCCATTGCTCCTCGTTCTGTCATCTGTCATCACTGAGAACAGCCTCTCTCCATCCTCTTTGGAACCCCCCTTCAGGTAGTTGAAGGCTGCTATCAAAATCCCCCCCTCACTCTTCTCTTCTGTAGACTAAATAAGCCCAGTTCCTTCAGCCTCTCCTCATAAGTCATGTGTCCCAGCCCTCTAATCATTTTCATTGCCCTCCACTGGACTCAGTCCACATTTTTTCAGGGCTGGGAGTGGGCTAAAATTGGATGCAATACTCCCAATGTGCCATCAACAGTGCCAAATAGAGGGGAATAATCGCTTCTCTTGATTTGCTGGCAGTGCACATATTAATACAGCCTAGTATGCCAATAGCCTCCTTAACAACAAGGATACACTTTTGACTCATATCCAGCTTCTTGTCCACTATAACCCCCAGGTGCTTTTCTGCAGAACTGCTGCTTAGCCAGTCGGTCCCCAGCCTGTAGCAGTGCTTGGGATTCTTCCATCCCAAGGATAAGACTCTGTACTTGTCCTTGTTAAACCTCCTCAGATTTCTTTTGGCCCAATCCTCCAATTTGTCTGGGTCACTCTGAAGCCTATCGCTACCATCCAACATTATCTACCTCCCCTCCTCACAGCTCAGTGTCACCCGTGAACTTGCTGAGGGTGCAATCCATCCAATCATCCAGATCACGAATGAAGATGTTGAACAAAACCAGCCGTAGCACCAACCCTTAAGACTAGCTGCTCCAAGAAATAGTCACTTAAGGTGTCATCTGACCCTGAGGCCACGGATGTTAAAATGCATTTAATTTTGTTAATGTGTAACTGCTGAAATATACAGAGGTTACATGTTTACAAACAAGGAAGCAGGCGGAAACTGGTGCTTGTGGGGAGCCCACTTTTAAGCAGGCTCCCCGAGAGCATCGGCTCCTGCCCGTCTCCCTCCCCCATGCTGCTGTCCCTTTGGGAGGGAGGGGGACAGGACAGGGGGAGAGAGAGGCAGCTCCGCAGGAGCCAGCATACCAGCTCACAGATACCCCACCCCCACTTCCTCTGAATCAGAGGCAGTGGGGGACAGATGGCTCCACAGAAGCCACTAACCCATGTGCCGGCTTCTAACTGCCACTCCCTCCCATTCTGCTCCTCTGCCTAGAGAACGTATCCAGTAATTGTAGGGATAGTTAAAATCTCTCATTACTACTTTTTTATTCTACTAGCTTCTCTAACCTCCCTGAGTATTTCATGGTCAGTAATACATCTGAAATACTACATTCTTATTATTAGGGCATGGAATTACTATCCATAGAGTTTAGTTCATTTAAGATTTTTACTTCATTTGAGTCTATATTTGCTTTCACATATAATGCACTCTCCAACCCAATTTACTAAAACATAAGTAATAAAACCCACACAAACCAACCTAACTGTACAGCATCAAACACTAGGAGTCTCTCATAGCATAAATCCTTGGAGAATCCTTATGAATGTTTTAAACTCTGGCTACAGTGCTATGCATATCTCTGGACATATACCCAGGTCTTGCCCCTGTTCTGAAGGCACAGATGTTAACATTACTAAAGGTATTAGCAGAAGGGACCCTGTTTGCTGTTTGAGCAGAAAGGAGATTGAACTTCCTTTGCCAGGTCTCATTCCCTTAAGGCTAGGGAGGCACAGGAGCCAGAGAGCTTGCTTAGGGCCCTACTAAATTCATGGTCCGTTCTGGTCAATTTCAGGATCTCAATGTTTAAAAATAATAAGCTTCACAACTTCAGCTATTTAAATGTGAACTGTCATCGTGCTGTAATCGTAGGGGTCCTGAACCCAAAAAGGGCGGTGGAAGGTTACTGAAGGAGGGTTGCAGGATGGCTCCGCTAGCTGGGCAGCAGGGGTCAGGGCAGCCAGGGGCCCAGCTCCGAAGGCAGAGCCAGCAGCAGAGGCGGGCGGGCGGGCGGGCGTGGCACTGCCCCCTCTCGGGCTGCTGCCTGCAGCGCTGGGCCTCACGCGGCAGCCACGTCCTCTGGCTGCCCAGCGGTGACGGCACCGCACAGGCTGCTCTGCTGCGGCTCCCGCGTGCGCGGGACAAGGGGCCGCCCCGCAGCCAAGGCGGGGACGCGGCGAAAGGGCCTTTCCGCAAGCCACGTCGGCTGCCCTGCGAGCCGGCCGGGCGGCAAGGGGAGCTCGCGCGCGGGGAGGGCCGGCGTCCGCCCTGCCGCCACCCCGGGGCCGAAACGGGACCCGCCCCGCCGCCATGGGAACGGGCGCCGAGGGCGAGTCCCACGAGCACGTGGCCCGCCAGCACCAATAGCAAGGGAGCCAACCATAGAGCGCAGGTGAGCGCTGGCTAGACAGGGCGGGCTCCGAGCCCGTCTCTCTGCTGCCGTCGCTTGTTGGAGGCCGTACGGTCCTCCCAGCCCCGCGGGCAGGGGTCGGGGTGGGCTGCCCGGCCCCCCTACCTGCTGCGTCCCTGACCCCCCATTCTACCGCGCTGCCACAGCTGGCGGGAGCGGCGCGCGGCGTTACCTCGAACAGGCCCACAGCGAAGCCTATGCTGGGTACGAGACCGAGGGGCCAGCCGCCATCTTGGTAAAGGAGAGGGATGTGCGTGACCTGCCAGCATAAGGGTGGCCCCTTCCCCGCGCACCCTTGTCCTGTCAAATCGCCACAGGAACGGCGCGTGCGTACTTGCAGTCAGTTAGGCGCATGCGCCTTTAGGGCTCCCGAGTCGCGCGCAGAGGTCCAAGTGTCGCGCGCGCGGTCCTCTGCGCGCGCGCTCGCTCTCCGGCTCCGCCCTTGGGGAGGGGTCTGCGGAAGCGCGCGCGAAGGTGGCTGCGGGGAGGCAGCGCGAGCCTGAGCGGAGAGCCTCGTAGTGCGTGCGCGAGCTGCAGGGCCCAGCCTGCCGGGTGAGAGGCGCGCGGGGGGTTCCCGGCTTCCTGGCGGGGGGCGCGGGCCGAGGTTGCCCCCTTCCCCAGCAGGCGGGGTGGGGGGATCGCGCGCCTCACTGACCCCCCCGGACGCAGCGGTCGCCGGCGGAAGGGAGCTGGGCGGAGCCGGCTGCGGGACCCGGCCCAGGCGCGGGCGCTCCGTTAACCGGCCGCCCGGCGCGTCGCGTGTCCCCCAGGCGCCTGCTTCCCGCGCCCCGTGGGGGGCTGCGCCCGGGGCCGCAGCGGCCTGTGCCCCGGGGACTCGAGAGCGCTCCCGCCGGCCCCCGCGCCTGCTGCAAGCCCGGTTCCAGCGGGCCCCCCGCGCTGCAGTGGTTCGCAGCCGTGCCGGGGCCCGCAGCCCCTTGGCAAGCGCTGGGTGGGCTGGCAGCTGCAGGTGGCGGATGCACGGACACTGCCTAGCCCCGAGCCAGCCCCTCGGCCCCCCAGCGCGAGGCTGCTCCGCCTGGCGAGCGTGGCCATTGCAGGCCAGGGGAGTGGCCCTTCACACTCCCTCCCCCCCAGCACAGAGCCGGCTGGCTGCCGTTACCGGGGGGAGGGACATGCCTCCTGCTGTGCCGGCTCCCCCGCCTCAGCCCCAGCGCCGCCTCTGGCACAAGCAGCAGGGGAGGCCGTTGGTGGCGCCTGTGCTCCCGCCTCCTTTGTGCCCCATTCTTTCCCAAGTCCATCTCCCCACACGTGGAGGGGGAAAAAGAGGGGAAGGCGCTTCCTCCTGCTGCTGCCTCAGCCATCGCAGCTGAGCTGCCTAGAGCAGCCTGTTTGAGCTCCCACAGCTGCTGCAGCCCATGCGGCTTTAAGGGATTTGAAGGAGGACTAGATGGTGGTATCTTTTCATTGGAAGCTTTTTAAAGGAGTGGTAGGAGAGAAGGAATGTAAGTGCTTAGACAGTAAGCAGAGAGATGAGAGATTAAGGCTGGCATCAGTGAAGTAAAGGTGGGAGTCCACCTGGTAGGTTGGTGCTAAATTATGGAGACCTTTTGTGAATATGGTCAAGAAGTTAGTTTTTGATGTTGTGGATGAAAGGTGCTAAAGGAGAAATGGGAGAGGAGCTGGCAGAAGTATGAGGCAAAAAGATTAGCTTCATTTTGAGTGGTAGGATTAGGTTGTAGATACCATGGTCAAAGAGGAGGAGGTAATAGTTTTGGGGTTTTTTTATTTTGCTGTATCACATTTTGTAAGCTGTTAAACCTCTTCCTTTAATGATTATTTTACAAGGCACTTAGTGTGGGGGAGGAGAGAAAGCTGTATGTTTTTTGTTTGAATTCTGAAATAGTAACTTCCTGTGAACTCTAATTTGGGCATGTATTTTTAATAATAGTTTTATTTTAGAGAAACAAAGTAGGTGAGGTAATATCTTTTATTAGTTCGGCTTCTGTTGGAGCTTTTATTCAGGTTTTGTTTCAGTTATTTTTGTAAAAGGTGTAGCCTTTACAATTTTTCCAGATTTAATCACTTTTTTCATATAGTTAGTGGAATTTTCACTGTTGGCTTAACTTTGGTTCTAGTGAGATAAATAGATTTGGAAATAGGAATTCATTGTTGGTTTTTGAATGTTGAGCGGGATTTTCATAACAAAGGAAAAGATGAAAAATATTGGTATTTGGCAGGAAAGAATTTGAGGTGCTCCAGAAGCTGGGTGACACATACATGTAGATCTTTCTCCGTAAAAGGGATGCTAATGAGACACTTGGAATTGCAAATCATGGGATTTAAATATCTCACGGCATTTCATGAACATGGCTGCCGCTTTTTCCGGCTCGGGGTTTTGCCGGAGAAAAGTGCCAGTCTAGACGCGATCTTGCGGAAAATAAACCCTTTTCCGGAAGATCTCTTATTCCTACTTTCAAGATCTCTTATTCCTACTTATTCCTTGAAAGTAGGAATAAGAGATCTTCCGGAAAAGGGTTTATTTTCCGCAAGATCGCGTCTAGACTGGCGCTTTTCTCCGGCAAAACCCCGAGCCGGAAAAAAGCGCAGTTATGTTCATAGAAATGCCGCGGGGATATTTAAATCCCCCGCGGATTTGCAATTCCGAAGTGTCTCATTAGCATCCCTTTTACGGAAAAGGGTGCCAATGTAGACACAGCGGAAATGTTTCAATGGTCAAGAAACCATTGAGATTTGATTACACCATGGTGGTTTTAGTAAGTGTTTTTTTGTTTTGTTTATATTATCTTGTTTGTAATAAACTAAAATAAATTTTGTTCACAGAGTGGCTGACTGTCCATAAAGATGGCCAAGGTAAGAAGAGTATTTGTATTGTCATTTATTAATAAAAAGCTATGCTTTGATCATGTAAGATTTGTATATAGTGTAACCCTTCATATGCAACAAATATAAAGTTTTTAGTGGGGGGGGGGATATTTCAAATTCAGAAATGAATGAAAATAAACGTTGAGCCATTTGGTAACAGGTGAAATTATACAAAACATTGTGTTAGTGCAAGTTGTTTCCCTACCATGGTTATTAAGAGAAACCATTGTGACAGACAGGCCTGACAGCTGCTAAAGGGTCTTGAAAGGCCAATATTTTGATATTAGGCCTAGAATGTTGAAAGCCGTTTTTCCTACAACCTGAGAAGGGGTTACCTCAGGTCAACTGAGGACACCTGTCCAATTACAGGCAGCTCCTTCTCTGGGGAGAGGGAGAGACAGAAAGAGGGACCAGCTGCTGCCAGGCTGGTGGCAACAGGGAAATAAGCTGCTCCAGAGTAAGAGGCTGTGTGCCTTCCCATAGGGGAGAGCAGCCAAACCTGCTGTTGTTTAATGTTGGGTGTTTCTATACTTTTGTTTGTAAATTGAAAATGAAGGTTGAGGTTTTCCCCTCTAATTTTCCTTCTGATTTTAAATGAACTGATCATGGACTAGTTCAGGCTAGCACAGACATCTATATTAAGTCCATTTTCTTGCTTTGTTATAGGATCTCTAATATACTCTGTCAAATAATAGGCCACGGGTAGCTTTTAATATCTTTTATTTGTGTATGTCAGAACTGACTAGACATGTAGAGTTGCATTTTGACTTAGCATATGCATAAGTCCTATCCACACAACCACTTTTAAAATGGCATTATCACACATTTTTAAAAATAATTAGCATGATTGTTATAGAACCATAATCTGCTGAGGGTAATCTTGAATAAAATGTACTACAGTTTCTGGAAGGATAGTTGGAATAGACTACATTAGTTGTGAAAACTTTCATTTAAGGCAGTTAATCTATTGTGTTGTAAAATCATCTTCAAAATTGTTTAACGGTTATGGTAGTGTGAACATATCATCTGTAGTGCGTTTCTGCACATGTTCCCTTAATAGTGGGACTACGCATCCCATACATTTTCAATTTCATTTAAACTCTTGAAAGAAAAAATGCCAATTTTAATCTGGAAATAAAAATTATACAATAAAGCTGCCACAACATAATTTGTCAGTGAAAACTTTGATATATAAATGTTTTTTAGGTTTACATTGTACACATGCAACCAGTCATCTATGTATTTGTTTATCTACTATATATTAGAGTCTGTCCCTTTTGTTCAAGAACTCCTAAATGGTAAAAGCTAGGACCGTCAAATTCAACATACATTGCTTTAAGTTATGATAAGAGGATGCTGTAAGGGGTTTGGTTGTACCAGGAAAATGGGATGTGCCTGGAATGGGATTGCTCCTCATAAAACCATACAGAAAGGAGACAGAATTACCAGTCTTGTCCCCTATTTGGGACTGCCCCAACCCTGAGCCTCTAATTCCCCCAGGCGCCCTTTATGGATGGCGGGGAGGGGGCCCTCAAGCTCGCCCCCTATTCATATGAGAACGTTGCTGGCTGTTCCCTTTCATCAGGGAGTGAGAAGAAAGTGCGCAGTTTGCTGCATTCCTCACTCTGGCTGGGGAATGTAGGGGGGCAGACGAGCTGTGCATTTTGCTCTTGCTTCCTGTTTTTGAAAAATACAATAATTTAAATTAGGGCTGTCAAGTAACACGCGTTAATGCCTGCGATTAACGCAGGGCAGAATTAACGTGTTTAAAAAAAATGAACGCATGTTAATCGCAGATTCGCAGAGGGCAGGAAACCAGCATGAGCTGCTCTGGAAACCATCTCTAGTAAGGCACGGTAATGCAAACCGCCACCAGAGGGCGCACAGAAAAATGAAGCCGTGAGAGAGAAAAAAAAAAAAAAAAACAACAACCCTGAAGACTTGGTCCCAGCTCCAGCGAAGATGTAAACAAGAAGTAAAGATCCTGACACTGTCTCTCTCCCCTTCCAGGTGACCATATTTTTTAAAATAAAACAGCCTGGGGCTTGCCCGTTGTCTCCCCCCCCCCCCCCTTTGCAGGGCTCACCCAAGTCACCCTCTCTATGCCTCCTGTGGCTGGGACTGACCCTCCCCACATTTGATTCTGGGGCTGAGTCCCCCTCCCGAACTCCGCACTGCCCATGGTGAAGTCTACCCCCATCCCAGGGGCTGACCCTCCCCGAGCTTGGGGGCTGACCCCCACCCCTGAGCCCTGTGCCCCCTGCAGTTGGGGGCTGAGCCCCCCCCAAAACTCTGCACTGCCCATGCCAGAGTCTACCCCGCTCCACTGCTGTGCTGCCCACATCTAGGACTGAGATAAAAAAGGACTCTTTTGAATAGGACACAAATATATTGATTATATAGAAGAATGTATTAAATTATTCCAGACATTGACACAGTTCTGCTGTGTTTTCACGATCTATAGGAATAAAATATCAAACAGCATTAATGTAGCAAAGCAGCAACAGTTCAGGTCTTTTGAATGGGAAGTTTGTTTAAAATACTTCCAGATAGTTCTTTGTCTAAAAGGACTGTTATCTGTAGCTATTGCAAGGCTGAGTTCCTATACCATAGCAGCACTTCAAGTCTGCAGTAGCACCTACGTGCTAAGCATGCTTTTGCCTCTGGATCTTGTGCTACAGATAATCCATCACCAGCAAACGAGTCCAGCCAGCCTCGACAGAGTACAATTAGAGAGTTTCAAGATCGGTACCAGCTCATGGATCAAACAAAATACAACACCTTAACCAATGCTATTGCAAAGTGGATAGCTATGGACTGCGGACCACTCAACATTGTAAATGACGGGGCTAAGAGAGATTATTCAAATAGCATCTTCCAATCAGTCCTACACCTTGCCCTCCCGAAGAACAAATAAATGACCTATATGACAATGAGAAGACTACAGAGTTGGAGCTTCTGATAAATGCACTGGCTGTTGCTTTGATTGGTGATCTCTGGTCATCCTTGAGCAATCATACTTATCTTGGTGTCACAGCACACCTGATTGATGCTACATGGGCACTGGTCATTTGCTGTAACAGTAACTCATACTGAAGAGAGACGTTATGCTGAAGCATGTGCAGAATGTTTCAAGGATGTTGCCAAAGAATGGAATATTCAAGAAAAGGTGACAATTAGTGTTGACAGTGCATGTAATATGGTAGCAGCGGCCAGTCGCTTGCCTTTTGAACATGTGACGTTTGTTGCTCGCAGTCTGCAGCGATCCATTAGTGTAGCACTCGATGGTGGTTTTGAAAACGTGCTGGCAAAATGTAGAAAACTTGTGGGCCATTTCAAACACAGTCCAGCTAACAGTACAGAGCTAGGAATATAACAAGCTGCAAATGGGCAGAAACAAGAACCTCTGGTACAAGATATTTCAACCAGATGGAATTCCACACTGGCTATGATTCAATGCCTGCTTTGCAAGAAAGCCACTATCATATCCACATTAAATCTTCAAAAGCACCATCTATCAGTGCCAACAGATAAGGAGTTTGAAAAACTGCAAAAACTAAAAAAATTATTTGAGCCCTGCAGGTTTGTGACTGAACTGCTTGAGGGGGTGGGAGGGAAACGACGACTGTATGTTTCCTGCTCCATGGTTTTACCTGCATTCTGCCATATATTCCAAGTTATGGCAATCTCTGATGATGATGACCCAGCATATGTTGTTAGATCTAAGAACACTTTCACAACATATTTTACAAAACACAAAGAAAGTACCAATCTGAGGTTTCTAAAAATAGCTACAGCACTAGACCCCAGTTTTCAGACTCTGACGTGCCTGCCAAAATCAGAGGGGGACAAGGTTTGGAACATTTTGTCAGAAGTCTTAAAAGAGCAATCCTCTGATGCAGAAACTAGAGAAACTGAACCACCAAAAAAAAAAAAAAAAAATCAACCTTCTGCTGGTGGCATCTGATTCAGATGACGAAAATGAAAATGCTTCAATCTGCACTGTTTTGGATCGTTATCAAGCATAACCCATCATCAGTATGGATGCATGTCCTCTGGAATGGTGGTTGAAGTATGAAGGGGCATATGAATCTTTAGTGCATCTGGCACATAAATATCTTGCTACACCGGCTACAACAGTGCCATGTGAGAACACCTGTTTTCACTATCAGGTGACATTGTAAACAAGAAGCATGCAGCATTATCTCCCTCAAATATAAACATGCTTGTTTGTCTTAGTGATTGGCTGAAAAATAAGTAGGACTGAATAGACTTGGGGGGGGGGAGGGTCTAAAGTTTTACATTGTTTTATTGTTATGTGAAGTTATTCTTGTTTACATAATTTTACATTTCTAAGTTCAGCTTGCATGATAGAATTTGCACTACAATACTTCAGTGAGGTGAACTGAAGTGTTTTTACAGTGTAAATGTTTTGTAATAAAAAATAAATATAAAGTGAACACTATACACTTTATATTGTGTTATAATGAAATCAATTTATTTGAAGATGTAGAAAACATCCAAAAATATTTAAATAGATAGTATTCTTATTATTAACAGTGTGATTAATCACAATTAATTTTTTAATCGCTTGACAACTCTAATTTAAATCATGTATGTTTTCCTTTTTTTAAAATAAAAGTCATTGAGCTAAGAACCCCAGCAATGCAGGGTAAATGTGCTGGTAACAACATATACAAAAAAGGATTTCTGTATTTTACTACAGGCACCTTTGTTGGTTATTTAGAAAAATAATGCAAATAAAATCAGCAGTGAATCCATAACCAAAGGGAAAATTATTAATCCCTTCCATTCCCTAAAGCCTTAGTGGAGAAATGGGGCCTTGCAGTGTGTGTTGCAGACCACAGGTTTGGATTCTTTCAGACCACAGGTCGGGGAGCACATTCCAAAGCTAAGGGCCATTAGAGAGAACACTCCTGTCAGCCCCCTCTGCTTTAAATCAAGGTGACTCAAGCTTGAGTGTCTCCTCTGTAGAGAACAGTATGAGCAATAAAGACTGAAGACTTGAAAGATTTTCCAGCTCTGTCTCAAATTAGTAATTACAAGCTTTAGAACTGTCCTGAGTTATTTCAATCTACAGCATCTGTTATTTTCTGATTATTTCATTTAGCAACCGTCTGCCCAGTTTACCAATCCAGAAACTCCTGGCTATGTTGGGTTTGCAAACCTTCCCAATCAGGTTCATCGGAAGTCTGTGAAAAAGGGCTTTGAGTTCACTCTCATGGTGGTTGGTAAGAGAATATATTTTATAGTATTTTGTAATTAGATTTTAGAAAACTGGGGATTAGATCAAATGCAATTTAAGTACAACTTACACTTCTTTCACACAAGAAGTTATTCAGGTTGGACCTTCCTGGTTCAGCATCCTCAGGACCTAACTGGTCCTGAACAAGGGAGTTTGCTGGACTTAGCAAAGGATAATCCTGGCTCTCTGGTGCCAGCCTTCACGCTCTCAGGGGGGCTGCCAGCCACGAGGCCCCAGTCCCGGCTGCTGGCCATGCTCACTAGCCGCTGGCCACTCTCCTGACCCTGCCATCGGTCCCAGCTAGCAACTGCAATCCCCGGCCCCTGCTGCTGGCCGCCAAACTCCTAGCCTATCCCTGCTCCCTCTCTGGTAGAGCAACATCCATGGTCCTGCCGGACTAGACAGTCCTAGACCATTAATTGCTACCTGTATAGTTGTGTAGTTTCAAGTATAGGTAAGTTTAATTGTCATCTTCAGTGTGTCAGTGAGCTAGCTGGTCCACATAAGTGGTAGAACTACTTCCAAGCATATTAATGTGTGTGGTAGCTAATGCTGTAGGTAAGATTGAGAATATCTTCTCACCTTTATGCTCATTACTTGCTCCTGTTTTGTCCTTTTGGGACTTGAGCTTTTTGTGCTTAAGTGTGTTTAAAAAAAGTCTTCTTTGTTTTTGGAGTTAGTTATGTGAAAAACATGTTGTTTTCTTATTTGAAGCATTTATTATGCTCAGATAATGCAAAAATGGCTGGATTTTGAGCTTGGCATGTGGCCAGTCAGTGAGTTGTACGGGTTGAACCTTTATAATCTGGACTTCCCTCACCTGGCATCATCCGTATTCCAGCATCCGTGGGTGTTCCGGGGCGGGAGCGTACAGTTGAATGCTAGGCAAGCTTTGCTTTTCACATTTTATTATAATTTGAGAGCCTGCTTGCATTACGATGGGTGAGGGGAGAATTAAACAACCAACCAACCCTTTAAATCATTTATACTGTCTAGTCCTTGCCAGTTAGGGTTTTCATCAGCTCTGCTAGAGTTGTGTTGGATACAATCTTTGCAGGGTACATTTAAACAGCTTTTATATAAAATGTCAGTTTACTTTCTAAAAACTATCTACCAAGAAACTCCCTAATTCTCAATTCTGTATGATATTTTATTTTTTTGAAGTCTTCTGTTCTGTAATCCAAAAAATTTAAACAAGAACTATAAACACGTTTTCCCTGCTGCAACTAAACTTAATTTCCAAAACTTTGACATCAGCAGAAAATACAGCTATGTTGTAAAGTTGCTTTGGCATATAGTCTTGTATAAACTATTAAACAAAACAGCTCAGTGTCTGCTCCATTCAAACACAAATTCATGTATGCCAAATGGAAAAAGCACTATAGTGGAGGAGAAAACACTTGTTTGAAAGTTTCTGTGTGGGACAGCTTTGCTCACGGTGTTACTTAATTGCCAACTGTTTAAAGGCGTAAATAAAGACGTTTGAGGAGAACAATTGGTGGGAACAAAAAAAACTTCATTGAAATGCATTGTATTTGGAAAGCTTCTATGATACTTTGCTAACATGAGGGACAGTAGCTGTGAGCTAAAAATAAATTACTCAAAATTCTGATTATTTTAACAGTTTGTCCTGAATGTGTTAAATGATTTCTTCTGTTCAGATATTAATAGGTAAACAAAGATCATTTAACTTTTTCTTCTGTTGTGGATCATATTTAATGTTGTTCACTCAAACTTTTAAAATAGAAAAGGAAAACTGGTTTGTTTTGGTGCTGAGCTTAACTCAGTTTCACGCAGTAGTAAACTCAATAAAAATCATGTTTTTCCTGCTTCAGTGAAACCGTTCAGCCAGCAAGCAAGTGCCATTCCTGAATCAGCTGATTTCTTTTTTTTTTAAAGGAACCGATTGTAATGTTTCAGTTTGAAAAATGGCTATTTTTCTAAAATATTTGACCAGCTATTTAGCTGTTTGGCTTTTCATTTTGTTACAGTCTTAATTTTCATTTTGAACTTCATATTCAGTCGTCATGTTTATATTATTGGTTTTATAGACCAGAGGGACCCATCTTTCTTTTATTTTTTGTTCAGTTCTGCTGAACGGTTTAATAAGAACAGGATCTTCGACAGACCAGTTGGATATATCGTCTAGGGATGTAATAATGTGGTCAATTAAGTGATTAGCAAAAGCTTATAGGTTAATGCTATAGACTACTAGCAAGGGGGAGGCAGGAATGCATGTAAACTTTTTGAGCAGGCTGGCCAGCAGCCTGGCTCAGTCCTGACTCGTGCTGGGTCCTGGGATCTACCCCCGCTGCAGCTCTGCATTTAAAGTATATTAGGAGGCAAGCAGGCAGCCCACCTCAGTTCTGACTCATGCTGGGTCTAGGAGCTCAGCCCCTCTACCCCCCCGACAGGGGCTGCTGCCACCCCATGCTGCAGCACCTGTATATCAGAGGCAGCAGTGCAGGGTGACAGGCAATTGGTCTGCGAGGGGAGCTGATACAGAGGCAGCAGTGCAGAGTGGCAGGGGGCTCCTTGGGAGTGGGGCCGGAGCTTGCTGGCTGTCAGCCCCACCCTTGGGGACTATAGAATAGTCGAGTAACCAATAAGAATTCATGAGGTTAAGCGACTATTCAGTTAACCGATATTTAACATCCCTAACATTGTCAATGATCCTCTCCCCCTCCTCCCTCCAACATCTTCCTTTGACACTGGCTGCATCAGAAGGTGAGCAATTTGACAAAGGTCTGGGTCTTCATGAAAGCAAGTGGCTAAATTGCCATTCCTTTGACTTTTTTTTTCCTGAGGCAACATAAATGCTCTGAACTAGGAAGCCTATTCATCACACATTGTGCTTGCCCTGAATTTCAGGAAACCGTACTTTGTGCATATGCCAAAAAGTAGTGTTGTACACCTCTCTTAGAAAGATTTCCGCATATGTAGATGGTGTCGTATAGGCTATCGGGCATAACTGTGTTCTTCATTGGCTAACTGTGGCACAAAGGTTCAGTTATGATGAATAGCACTAACTTTTTTCTTTGTCCGTGACACTTATTACATAATCCCAGATGGACTCCAAACTCTTAACTATATACAAAAATTTGACTACAGTTTTTAGCTTAAAAGCTACAGGAAATGAAAAATCACAAGACTCAGACTATGAACTTTTTTAAGGTCAATTAAAAATTAGAGTTCTAACAGAATTTACACGTAAATCCTCAACTATCGATCTTAACTTAGATTTTGTGTGCGCAAAAAAACTGGAATATATAAAATGAACTACTATTTTAAGTGCATAATAGAGGCTTGACTGTGTCATTACCATTTCATGTCAGTTTAAACCACAATTTGAAAGACTTGGTTACATTTAATTCAAGAAAATGCCTATTATCAGATTTTATACATCAGCTCTGAAAGATTAATTATATAGAACATGTTTTTGATCAGCATATGTTCATAATGAATCATAGGTGAATCTGGATTGGGAAAATCTACGTTAATAAACAGCCTGTTCTTGACTGATCTCTACCCAGAAAGGATAATCCCAGGAGCAGCTGGTAAACATTTTTATTTCCTAATGTTTCTTCAGTGTGAATGGTTACGTATTTCTGGGTTGTACTGAATGCTAGTGTGGCTGCGATAGGCATTTGTGACTGGAATGTTCCAAACAGTATTCAAACTGACTTGGTGTACGAGCAAGCCCCAATTGCTTGTCATTCACATTATGAGTGCTAAGGAGGCAGTATGCTTCACCCCAGGGAATGTGAGTCTCTTTGATCTGTTTGAGCCCAGGTGGTCAAGTGAAGAATGATGGTGAATGGTACCAACGAGTCTGTCCAGTACTGTTTGGGAAAAATGTCACCATAGCTCAGGAACATGGGAGGAGAGAAGTCTTGTTGAAAATAAAGTCAACTTGAACAAAGATATAGAACATTCTCCATACTATCTCACTTAGAATTGTTAGTATAGACATGACTTGACTTCTTGCCATGCCTTAATAGACACGCTGCTTTTTTTTTTCCCACACACTTCCATTGGATATGCAGACTTTATCATATATTGTAATTTGACACACTTGCCACATTTTTGCCAAAGGAATTTTAAGTTCTTAAGGAATATTTGTTTTGTTTTCCTCACTCTATTAAGAATCTTTTTTGGTACTGTTTGCATTACAGTTCCACTGCTTCTTGTTGAGTGACTAATTTTCATTAGCCCATCGTGTCATGTGGAATGTCTGTCACTTTCTTCCAACAATAGAAAAGGACCTTCCTTTAAAAATGAAAGTACTCCTAAAGCTACTATGTCTGCTTCTTGTTCTGTCTAAACTAATCCCCAACCCCTCTAGCCTGGCTTTCTTCTATAGATTTAAAGAAACAATACACATGCTCAGATGACTTGTGAAAACGCTTCTATAGAAAATTTTGTAAGTTTATCTGCTTCTGATGTCATGTAACCCCAAGTATAAGGTTATTAGTAGAATAAAGTCTCTTAAATAATTCCACTTACTGGTTATTCTTGATCTAGCTTCAAAAATTAACTACATTTATGAGACTTCTTTTTAAGATCAAGTTTGCTGTTTTCTAGAAAAAATTGAAAGGACTGTGCAGATCGAAGCTTCAACAGTGGAAATAGAGGAAAGGGGTGTTAAGCTTCGTTTGACAGTTGTAGATACCCCAGGATATGGTGATGCCATCAATTGCCGGGACTGGTACGTATGTCAAGGTTGTACTGACAAATAGAGAAGAGGATTGACATCTCTTTGGAGTCTTTGAAGTTCATTCTCGTGTTCTTTCCTTGGGACTAAATTGCTGATGTGCAGGTATGTTGTGCCCTTAGCACAAACACAGAAATGTAAAGATGGAAGGGATATTTGGAGGTTGCCCATGCCTATCTGGCTGTGTTGGGGCAGAACCAAGTATACCTTGTCTATTTCTTAAAAGTGTTTTTCTAACTTAACCTCCTTTGATGGGGATTCCACAACCTTCCCTGGTAACAGATTCCAGCATTTAACTATTAGTGTTAACATTTTCCTTAATATTTAACCTAAACCTAATATATAACCTAAATTTACTGGAGTGTTGTGAGCAAGACACGAGAAGTTGATTAGGCCTCAATTGGAGTATTGTGTCCAGTTCTTGGCACCATATTTCAAGAAAGATGTGGAGAAATTGGAGAAGGTCCAGAGAAGAACAACAAAAAATGATGAAAGGTCTAGAAAACATGAGCTATGAGGGAAGACTGAAAGAACTGGACTTCTTTAGTTTAAAAAAGAGGGGGGGACATGATACTTGAAAACTGCTATCTAAAAGGGTGTGTGACAGACCGTGTTGGGTCTGGGCACCACTGAGGGCATCAGCTGAGGGCGAATTGCTCAAAACCAGGGCTACTTACAGCCCTCAACTGGAGATCTTTCCCAAATAGGCCACAAACCAGTTACACAGGGCCCTTCAGCTACCCATCTGGCCAGCAGGAAGCCTCACAAGCAAAATCCCTCAGACACCTCAGCTTTCCCTGTGCCTCAATCAGCCCCAGGCCTACACACAGGTGAGAGGTTATAAAACTCAATCTCACCAACTCTGAACAGATCCTCCCGGTCCCAAAGAACCTGCAACAGTCCCAGGTCAATCTACACTTTAGATCTTACACACAAGAGCACGCTGAGCCAACCCCTTAGAATATAAAATCTAAAGCTTTTATTAATAAAAGAGAGAAAAGGTTGAGAGTAAGATTGCTAAGGAGAATACATTACATACATCAATCACCAAGTTCTTGATGCAGGCTCTTAGCAGAGATGTTACAAACTGCTGGCTTAAAAGTCTCTGGTGCACATCCTGTATCAGGAAGGGTCAGCAACCCTTCCCAGCTCTCTGTCCCTCGCAAGGCTGCATCTGGGATCAGGAGCAAGATTGAAGACAAGATGGAGATGCCCTCATGGGATTTTTATATTCCTGGTGTCTCCCAAACTGGAGTTGGTCACGTGATCAAGTGACCTATCTGTGTTTCACATGCCAGCAGCCATGAGGTACTGGCTAGTCTGCAGGCTTCCAGACGCATTCCTCAGGTGTGTATTGGCCATTCTGAGAGCCATTGTCCATGAAGCAGTGCAAGTTGGCACAGCCAGTCAGTCACTGAACAAGCCTTCCTCACAATAGGCAGTACAGGCCTATTGCTCCCTCCCAGACAGAGAACATTTACAGTACAAGAACAGAGCCCATGTTCATAACTCCACATACAGACATCATACAAGTACATGAGTAGCATACATAGAATCAGTAGAGCATACACTTTCATATGATACCTCACATGACCCCCTTTGTACAGAATTTGGGGCAAACACCACCCGTGGGTGCAACAGTGATCTGTCTGCTCAATTTAAAATCCAGTAACGTGACAGGGTGTCACAATTTGTCCACATCTTTCTTGAAAGTGTGATGCCCGGATCTGAGCACAGTACAGGTTGGACCTCCCCTCTCTGGCACCCTCAGGACCTGACCCATCCTGAATGAGAGAATTTGCCAGATATGGAGAGGTCCTCTCCACTGGCCTCCCAGGATGCTCCCCCTCCCTGCGTTGGCTCCAGCCTGCTGGAACTCCCCAGGATGGAGCTCTCCAGCCTCAGGGGCCCTACTTCTCTCCTGCCTGGCCAGGACCCCTCCCGGGACGGGGCTCTCCTGTCTTGCTGCTGCCCTGCAGGCCGGGGCTCCCTAATGATGGGGCATGCTGGCTGCCCTGCTTTTACTGCTCATTTGGTCCTGCTGCTGCTCCGCCTGGCCAGGACTCTTGGAAATGGAGCTCTGCGGCTTCCATGGCCCCGGTTCACCCCTTCTTGGCCGGGGACGGGTTTAAAACAAACAAAAGGAAGTTGTTCTTCACACCGTGCACAGTAAACCTGTGGAACTCCTTGCCTGAGGAGGTTGTGAAGGCTAGGACTATAACAGGCTTTAAAAGAGAACTAGATAAATTCATGGAGGTTAAGTCCATTAATGGCTATTAGCCAGGATGGGTAAGGAATGGTGTCCCTAGCTTCTGTTTGTCAGAGGATGGAGATGGATGGCAGGAGAAATATCACTTGATCATTACCTGTTCGGGTCACTCCCTCTGGGGTACCTGGCATTGGCCACTGTTGGCAGTCAGGATACTGGGCTGGATGGACCTTTGGTCTGACCAAGGATGGCCGTTCTTATGTTGCCTGTCCTGCTGCTGCCCCACCCAACCGAGGCTCCCCTGGGGCGGGGTTAGTATTCCTGGGTGTTGGGGTTTTCTGATCCCTCAACATCCGTGGTCCTGCTGGACCAGAGAATCCCAGATTTCGGAGGTTCAACTTGTACTCCAACTGGGGCCTCAGTGCCAAGTAGAACAGAACAGTTACCTCCTATGTTTGACCTGTTAGCACACCCCTGTCTAGTAGCCCCTGTTTTTTTGCAACCACCTCACTTTGTTGGCTTATTCAGTTTGTGATTGTCTAATGCTCATATTTTCTCCAGAACTATTGTCTATCCAATAATTCCCAGTTTTTTGTATTTGTGCATTTGATTTTTCCTTTAAGTGCAGTATTTTTCACTTATCTTTATTAAATTTCAACTTGTTGCTTTTGCACCAGTCTCCAGTTTGTCAAGGATGTTCTGAATTCTAATCCTGTCCTCCAGAGGATTTGTATTCTTTCCAAATTGGTGTGATCCACAGATTTTATAAGCATGCTCTCCATTCCATTATCCAAGCCCTGAATGAAAATATTGAATAGTACCAGACCTGGGAGTGACTCCTGCAATCTTTTTTTTACCCTCTTCTCCCCTCCCCCCCGCCCCCCAAAAAAGTTTGAATTTCATAGCCTTACAGAAAGGAATAAACTACCATGCCTACAGATGTTAGATACTGAAGAATAAGCCCACATCATGATTTGTCCTAACTCCTCACTCAAGCTTCACACCTCGCAAGTTCCATATGCAAAAAAAGTGTAATCTCTTAACATTCAGACTTTTAAAAATAAACAAAAAAAGCCTAAAAAGTACTTGAGAGGTACTGTATAAGCAATTCCCTAGCAACCATTTTTATGATGGAATTAAAGGGAAAGATAAACATTAACTACAAATACTTGTATTTAAGTTTTAAATATTTTTAAACTAAAATAGTATCAGACTTCTGCATACAATTTTGACTGACTTGCTGCTGGTCAGCTATTTTATGGGTGAAATCAAGAAGGCTCAAGTGTGGTTTACTGCAGCCAATACACATTCTGGGAGTGATTCAGGTAGATAGGGCTCTTTGATGACTCTTAAGACACTATCAGGACTGTATGAAGAGGTAAGGCTTGCAGAGCTGGTGTTTCTTGCCATACTGATAACTGAATGAAGTAGACAAAGGCTAAGGTAGCTAGTTTACTCTTTAGCCGCTGCTGTGGAATTGAAAGGAAGTTTGGTTGGGCGCATTGGTTCTCTTGGAAGGGCAGAGACAGTTTGGAGAGGCAATATAAGGTATTCAAGGGAGTGGATAATGGCAGCTGCAGTACTGCTTTCCTACCTAGGGCCTCTGAGCACATATCGTATCTGTTTTAAAAGCAGGCATAACTGCTAGTGCACATCTGTTGTGGGACTAGATATAGTCTTAAATTTCTATGAGAGACTTAAAACTGAGCTTAATTTCTTACTATTACAAAAATTTAAGTAAATGGGGACTTTGGAAATAAATGTTGGCCCATAAATATAACTGGAATTTCTCAAAGGCCCTTCATAGGCGCTGTCAATTACTCTCCAGATGATCTTATGTTCATAGTTGTGTGTCAACATTTTTGAATGGATAGCCACCACACTGTTTCAGTATATATCTTCCATTCCTCTGCCTAACTATAAACCAATACCAGATCTATTCAGTGTGTTCAGTTTCCAATTGATTAACACGTAACAGAGGAATTAAATTCTTCCCTTGTAGGGATGAAAAATCCCATTTAATTGGTTAAATGCAATGTTTAACCAGTTAACCGATTGAAGGGGGAAGCGGCTAGGGGGACGGCTCCAGCCCAGCTGGGGCTGGAGTGGCTCCCCTACTGCAGGCAGAGGATACTCCAGAGCACCTGGGCCTATTGCAGATGGGGGCTGCTCTGGACTATCCAGGCAGCCCCCTGCCTGCAGCAGGCAGGGAGCGCTCCAGCCCCCACCGGTTAACCAGAACTGGTAAGTATCACCTGTTAAGGTTGATGAATACTGGTTTAACCAGTTAACCTTTCACATCCCTGTTTCCTTCCATAGTGAACAGAATCTGTTGGTTATAATCAAATGAACGGATTCATTATGACAATTTGTAATGCAGCAGGTGTGATGAGTAATTGGATGCATTTTCTCAGATCTGTCATTGCAATTCAACAGGCCTGCTACCCATCCCCAAGGCTGACTTATTTCTTTTCCCCCAAACTGAGTCGGAACATTTAAGTCAAATGCATGTTGAACATCTGTTTAATATTAGCCCAAGAAGAGATTTAAGTAGAAGAAATAAAGTAGTACTGCTTTTTTTTCTTTGCTGTACTTGGGGTGTTTTCTATATATAATATTATGCAGGAGTTTGACTTGCTTAATGTCCAATGGTATGGACTTCTGCAGTCTCCAGTCTTGTTAGCTTATTTTACTTTCATTGCCACAGTACTTGCTTGATATTGAGGGTAGTGGTAGCTTGGTTGATTTTAAAGGGTAAGTTAGTGATTTTATTTTTCCTTGACAAATTGCTGCAAAGCTCCTGTTCAGACTGTGGACAGTGAGTGTCTAAATGGTCAGCATAACTATATTAATCCACGTTTCTTACAGTTTTCAAACCATAATTTCTTATATCGATGAGCAATTTGAGCGGTATCTGCATGACGAGAGTGGCTTGAACAGGCGGCATATTGTAGATAACCGGGTGCACTGTTGCTTCTACTTCATTTCACCGTTTGGTCATGGGTAGGTATCACTAAACCATTTTGGGGGACATCTTTTACTTGGCAGAGTGTGAATTGGTTAAGTTTTGAGAAACAGGACAGGTGGGTCATACATAAAGTGTAACATAGCACTGTTAGAGGTGATGAATTTACCCTTTTGGAGACGAATGGGGGATGTTTTGGATAACAATAAACCTAGAATTGTTGAAAGTGGAAACTTTAAGAATTGTGTTTGGGGAGGACCTTATCTTTGTGCAGTTGTGTACAGTAATTCCTCATTTAACATGTGCCCACTTAACATGTTTTCGCGATAGCACGATTTTTTTTAAGGAACGTTTTTTGAATTACACGACCATCCCCAGAATAGCACGATTTCCCCAGCCAGCCCGTTGCTGACGGCTGCGCGGGGCTTCCCCCACCTCTCTGCAAAGCGGCGGAGGGTTCGCCACTCGCCGTGCTGTTCCCCGCTGACTCCCCCTCGCCGGATGCCTTGCCCCCTCTCCTCCGCCCCTGCTTGCAGGCCGGCAGCTGGGTTTCCCCAGCCGGCCCATCGCCGGTGGCTGCGCGGGGCTTCCCCCACCTCCCTGCAAAGCGGCGGAGGGTTTGCTGCTCGCCGCGCTGTTCCCCGGCAACCCCCCTCGCCGGACGCAGTGCCGGTCCCGGCAGACCCGGCCACAGGCATACTCCCAACCCAATCTCTCCCCTCTCCTCCTCCTTCCCTTCCCAGAGCCAAACACCTCCCTCCCTGCTGTAACCCAGTCCCCTTTCTCCCCAACCTTATGTCCCGGTCCCAACAGACACCACCGCTTGAAACGCAACCCCCACCTTTTCCATTATTTTCAATGGGAAAATTGACCCCGCATAACATGTTTTCACTTAACACGATCATTTTCTGAAACATATCTCTAGTGTTAAATGAGGAATTACTGTGTGTGTTCATCTTAGTGTAAAAACAAATTGGATATTTAAATACTCCTTTAAAATTCAACTTTTTTTTTTTTTTTTTTTTTTTAAAGTCTTAAGCCCTTGGATGTTGAGTTTATGAAGGCCATACACAACAAAGTGAATATTGTACCTGTCATTGCAAAAGCTGATACACTTACTCTAAAGGAACGGGAAAGGCTGAAGAAAAGGGTAAGTTCTAATTTTGTTTGCATTTAAGTATATTAATGTTGGGTACTAGTAATACTAGTTTAGGCAAGCAGGGAGACTTCATCCAAATACAGCCAAGAATAGTGGTGGTCTCCCACATGACACCATACAGGCATGGTGTACCATGGTGTAAAATTTGCCAGAAAACACCCACGGCCCTATGGCATCTTGAGGATTCTGATCCTTGTTTTGACTGAAATAGTCTTAAAACATTTTCAGCAATGGTCAGTAGGGATGTAAAATTTCGATTAATTGGCTAATCGAATTATCAGTGCAGTTTGCATTGATTATTCGATTAGTCAGTAAGGGCGCTTCTGCCTTTGAAGTGTAGCAACAGCATCAGAGAGTTTCAAAGTGGCAATACTGCATGGAGCCCCAGGTCATCAGGGGAGTCCTTAGCTGACACCGGGTTCCACGCTTGCTGCACGCAACATTTCAAAGCAGCAGACGCTGGGCTCCACACGACGCTGCCGCTTTGAAGCACTCCTTTTCCCCCCTCCCCTCTTGCTGCCTCTTGGCAGCAAGGAGTGGGGAAGCAACTAATTGACTAGCATGTTGACTATCTGATAAGTATTTGCTTATCGGATAATTGACTAGTTGTTCGCATCCCTAAAGGTCAGACTGTGCACGCTAGTGTTAAATTATAAATCAGTTTTAGAAATTTGGGGCTGGCTAACTAAAGCAATGGGTTAGCACTAGCAAAAAAATGTAGACTCCTCTATTATCACTTAAACACTGAAAATACATCATCAGTTTCTTTATGTATTGACACTGAATCCCACTGCTTGGTACTAGCTTATTCCAACCCTTCTTAAACACTGTGTCAGTTACTAAGTGCCTTTGAAAGGCTTTTAAGTTTCTCTTCAATTTTTAAATCAAGCAAGAGCTCATTATACTAGTTGTGAGTTTTACAAAAGTGGCCCTGGTGACCTGACCCCCCACTCTTTTAAATTTAAATTTTCCACTCAGTCTGTAAATCCTTTCAGCCTTCGTCCTACAGGTTGGTCAGTTCATGCAGTTCATGAAATTTGCCTTTGAAATACAAGTACTGCTATTTGGCAACAGTCAGCTCTTAATTGAGGGAGGGACAGAAATAAAGGATTTGTTTGAGCCCAAATTCATCATAGGAGTCTGCTTTTAAACTAGTGGCCCCACAGCTTTCCCCTAGGTTTTATATATTTTACTTTGTGCTGAAAATGTAACTGCGATCAATAAGCAGTTCCAAGTTGAGTTGTTTGAAGTAAATCTGACTCCCCCAACCCCAAAATTCAGAGTACTTTTTTCTCTTTTTTTTAAATTTAGACTTCTAAAAAAGTATTTAACAATAAACTTGGTAGAACTTAATCCCTGGGTGCTACTATTTTCCTTGTAAACAGTCTTCATCATGTTTAGACTAGTGTGGACTGTGGTGGGAAAGCATTTTCATTGTATCTGTTTATAATACATTGAAATGCATGTTGTGTATGCGGTTTTGTTTGAATTTCATCTGTTTACTGCCAGATTGAATTCAGGAGTTAGGTCCATTTCCTTACTGCTTCATATGTGCCAGTCTTTTTCTTCCATTCCCCCCAGGAATGGGAGCGGCTCCCTCACTTAGCTCTTCTGTTTCAATTCATCTTCTGAGCTAAAGTAAAAAGGGAAGCAAATAGTGTGGGAAATCTTTTCTTCTCGCCAGCCGAGGAGAGAAGTTGATAATAAGTGCGCTCACTCTGTTGGAAGAAGATGGGGTAATTTCCTGTTTAATATTGGTGGCTTCCAAATCGTGATCCAGGAGCCACCAGTAAGTAGCCCATCCAAAGCTAGTTCTCACATCATGTCAACTCTTCTTGCTTTACCGGCACTACATCTTACGGACAGCTAACCGTACATTATATGGCAAGGCAATGTTAAGTAAGTAGTTGCTTTTGTTGCCACAGATATTGTCACCAATAGGAAGTGGAGTGTTAATGAGGCACTTGTTCATTACATGACTCATGCTTTGGTAGAGTTATTTGAGAACCCTGAACCTGTTTTTACCTTGTAATTCTTGACACCATCTGCCCAGAAATAAATACATACATACATATATATAAAAACACATATATGTTTACTCACTCAGAATTGCTGTTCCATTTAGTGACTTTCCCAATAGAAAATTCTCTCCAACACAATAGTGAAGATGGCAGTCTCCATACCAAAAAATGAACTTCAAGTAGGGTTTTGATTTGATGTTTATATAATATTTAGGTACCTTTTGCTGTGTAGCTGTGGAAAGCAAACCATTTTCTTCTAAAACAAAATTTAAGTGCTGAATTGTCTTTTGAGCAAGGAATGTAATGAGGAAGGGGATATTGCACTTACATTACTTTTAAACACATTTTATGAACACACTTTATAGAGAATACTGTTGATAAATGTAACGTTATCAGTTGCTACCAGTGTGGTGGTCTGTAAGATGCTGATGTTCTGCTGTATGTGTGTGTTGCCTCTGTGTGCCTCCTCGTTTATGCACAGATAGCTGGCGAGCAAAATCGCCCGATAACCACAGAATCAGGTAAGGGATGAAGGCACCTGGCCAGGTTTATTGCCAAACAAAGCACAGGAATTGTTGCCAGCAAACTGTCAGACCAACAGGCAAATGTGACCCTGATAATGGACCAGTTCAGTCAGTGATGGGACTTCCCGCTGCCTGCTAGGCCAGACAAAGACAGCCCCTCTCAGATGCATCTTTCTACACAGATGCAAACAAGCTGTGTATGGCTCCTGACGTATCTAGGTGCCACCCTCTGACGTATCAGGATGCCGTCCATTACCTTGTACGTGTGGTTCGATCAAAACCTCCTTGTCCAGCATGTATCGTTCTGACCTTAGCCTGAGGATGGATCAGTATGCCCTTATTATCTAGGGTGAGTGTGGCGGTGTCAGTGTCATGGTACTACATGGAATGTGTTTGTATAACTTGTGCCTAATACCTCTTAGGCATGTGTTTCTGAAACATCAGCCCTGTTCTTGCCAGGTTCTGTGAGTAGGGCCTGCCTCTTGCTTACAGCTCAACTTCTCTTTTTCTAGCAAAGTCTTGACTACTTTTGCCTAAGCAACAGGCATCACACTAGACCTGTGATACATGGGCTTATGTTTCAGGGCCTCTTCTCACTAAAATTACTATTGTTATATTAGTTGATTATCTCAAAAAGGCATTGTTGTAAAACAGACCAGTCAGCTAATTGCAAAGCCACATGCTTCCCTATACATAATTACTATGTTAATTGGTGCCATCATCTTTGAGGTAAATTTGATGTGTATCTCTCTACAGTGTAAGCCTACATTTCCCCAAGGAAGAGATGGGAATTTTACAAATGCTAACATGGTAGAGTTGGAAGGAACAGCATTGTCATTTGTCTCAAATTTGAGGGCAAGATTTTTATATTTAGTAACATTTATGGGTGTTTAGAATAAGGATGTTAAATATCGACTAATTGAATATTTGATGCATTTTTGCATTGACTATTTGATTAGTCGATAGGGGGATTCCGCCTTTGAAGTGCAGCAACAGCCCTAGGGCGAAAGCGCTGCATGGAGCCCAGGATCAGCTGGGGAGTCCAGCTGATACTGGGCTCCATGTTGTGCTGCCGCTTTGCAACGCCGCATGCAGCCTGACACCGGGCTCCTCGCAGTATTTCAAAGTGGCAGTGCTGCACAGAGCCCAGGGTTAGTGGGGGAGACCTCAGCTGATCCAGGGCTCCACACAGCGCTGCCGCTTTGAAATGCCATGGGAAGCCTGGGGACACTCCAGCTGGCCCTGGGCTGTATGCGGCATTTCAAAGCGGCAGCACCACGTGGAGCCCAGAGTCTGGCCCCAGGCTTCATGCAGCACTGCCGCTTTGAAGTACCCTCTCCCCCACCCCACTCCTCGCTGCCTCTTTCTGATAGAGGCAGCAAGGGGAAGGAAGCGACTAGTTGACTAGCATGTTGACTTATCTGGTAAGCATTTGCTTATCGGATAGTCGACTAGTCCTTCACATCCCTACTTTAGAACAGCTCAGGATAACTTAAAAAAAGTTGGTTTACAATCACTCTTTCTAATTATGGCCTTTGTTTTTAAACAAAGGGTAAGTAAGTAGGATTTTTTTTTTTTTAATCTTGTTTCTTGTGAAATTAGTTCAATTTGTCAAGTATGTTAACTTTACTCTTGGTATGCTCTTTCAGATTCTGGATGAAATTGAACAACATGGCATTAAGATTTATCACTTGCCTGATGCAGAATCAGATGAGGATGAGGATTTTAAAGAACAGACCAGGCTCCTGAAGGTAAGAATAGTTTGTAGATTAAAAATAGTTGATAGCGGCATAATATATAATTTTAAAACAAGACCTAGATTCTGTTCCAGGCTCTGCCACTGATCTTGGAAAAGTCACTTTAACTCTGTGCCCAAGTATGGGAATAATTCTTGCCCTTCTTTGTAAAATACTTTTAACTACAGATGAGAAGTACTACATAAAAGCTTATTGCTCTTTTATGCAGTGTCTAGTGAAATTGAATATATTATTGGTTATATTTTGGTTCTAGTTCATTCTTGGTGACTCTGATTTTCAGGCCAGTATCCCATTTTGTGTAGTGGGATCCAATCAGTTGATTGAAGCCAAAGGTAAAAAAGTTAGAGGTCGTCTCTACCCATGGGGCGTAGTTGAAGTGGAGAACCCAGAACACAACGACTTTCTGAAGCTGAGAACCATGCTAATGTAAGTCTTTTACACTTCCATCAAAACTTAATCCTGTGTTTAATCAAAATATCTGCACAGAACTAAAATTGAAAAAAGTTAAGTGTTTTCTAGTGATTTAGACTCATAGACTTTAAGGTCAGAAGGGACCATTATGATCATCTAGTCTGACCCCCTGCACAATGCAGGCCACAGAATCTCACCCCCAACCCCTGCTAGAATAATCCTCTCACCTATATCTCAGATATTGAAGCCCTCAAATATTTTGAAGACCCCAAGATGCAGAGAATCCTCCAGCTGTGATCTGTACCCCATGCTACAGAGGAAGGCGAAACCTCCAGGGCCTCTGCCAATCTACCGGAGGAAAATTCCTTCCCAACCCCAAATATGGCAATCAGCTAAACCCTGAGCATGTGGGCAAGACTCACCAGCGAGACACCCAGAAAGTTCTCTATAGTAACTCCTATCGTCCCTCCATTGACCTATTTATCACTGATAGTGAAAGGTCAATTAGTTACCTTTGATTGTTTGTTTGCTTGAAGGAGCTTCTAAAAGGTTTGAAATCTAGAAGCCTCTGTTAATTGGCTAAGCCTCAGTCAGGGGGAGGGGCTACCAGAGCTATATAAGCCTGTGACTCAGCGACCAGGAGCTATAACAGGAATTGCTAACAGGAGTTTGGAGAGGAGTTTAGAGGGGAGGTTAGAGGGCACTAGTGACTTCTGGCCTTCTTTAAAACATAACTCTTATCATAATCTATATTCCAGAGGTTTAAAAAGAATCCCAGTTTATACTTAAACTTGTTCATTAGAAAATGGAGACAGAAGCCCAGCAGCAGAGTGGGGGCTATCCTGTTTATTGCGCGAGTGTAACATGTATGATTACCTGCCCTGTGGGCGGGTGGCGATGTGTGCACCTGTTGCAAGGAGCTCCTGACCTCAGAGACCGAGTTCGGGCTTTGGAGGCCAGGGTGGCTGAACTGGAGGAGCTAAGGGAGGTAGAGAGATTTGTGGATGAGACTTTCTGGGACACTGTAGTACTGTCCCACCTCCAGTCTGAGAGCCCCAGTGCTCTTAAGGAGGATGAAAGTCTCAAGGGAACAGAGCATTCAATGGGAGCAGAGGGAAACCATCCCATAGTTGGGACCCTCCTCCCAGAGGATGTTGCGTATCCTCTCGCACTGAGGATACCTCTGAGGGGGAGGGAATGCCAGTTCGGAAGAGGCAGGTGTTAGTAGTGGGTGATTCGATCGTTAGAAACATAGATAGTTGGGTTTGTGATGACCGGAGAACCGTATGGTCACTTGCCTGCCTGGTGCGAAGGTTGCGGATCTCTCGAGGCATCTAGATAGACTTATGTGTAGTGCTGGGGAGGAGCCGTGGTCGTGGTACATGTAGGTACCAATGACGTAGGGAAGGGTAGGAGAGATGTCCTGGAGGCCAAATTTAGGCTGCTAGGAAAGAGACTGAAATCCAGGACCTCTATGGTGGCGTTCTCGAATGCTTCCAGTTCCACGCGCAGGGCCAGGTAGGCAGGCAGAGATTCAGAATCTCAATGCGTGGATGAGACGGTGTAGGGAAGAGGGGTTTGGATTTATTAGGAACTGGGGACACTTTTGGGAGAGGGGAGCCTATACAGGAAGGATGGGCTCCACCTAAACCAGGGTGGAACCAGACTGCTGGCACTAAACATTAAAAAGGCCAGAGAGCAGTTTTTAAACTGAGAGATGGGGAAAGCCGATTGGTGTGGAGATGCACGAAATCGGAGGGAGACTTCTCTTAGAGGAGAATCCATTGATAGAGATTCTCTAAGCTGTAGTCAGAAAGAGAGGAGGGGAGAGGGCAAACCATGGGCCAGAGCAGACAAACAACTGCACAAAGGAATCCAATGCATCAGGAAGGGCAGACAAATAAGCAGTGGCAAATTTTTAAAGTGCTTCTACACAAATGCTAGGAGTCTGACTAATAAGATGGGTGAACTAGAGTACCTAGTATTAAATGAGGAGATTGACATAATAGGCATCACTGAAACCTGGTGGAATGAGGAAAATCTGTGGACACAATCATACCGGGATATAAAATATATCGAAAGGATAGAGCAGGCCGGGTGGGTGGAGTGGCACTGTATGTGAAAGATAATGTAGAATCAAATGAAATAAAAATATTAAATGAATCAACATGTTCAATAGAATCGCTATGGATAGTAATTCCATGCTCCAAAAATAAGAAATTAGCAGTAGGGATATATTACACCACCTGACCAGGACAGGGATACTGACATTGAAATGCTGAGGGAGATTAGAGAGGCTACCAAAACAAAGAACTCTATAATAATGGGGATTTTAATTACCCCCATATTGACTGGATACATGTCACCTCAGGAAGAGAAGCGGAGATAAAATTTCTCAATGGCTTAAATGACTGCTTCTTGGAGCAGCTAGTGCAGGAACCCACAAGGAGAGGCAATTCTCGATTTAGTCCTGAGTGGAGCGCAGGATCAGGTCCAGGAAATAACCGCTACAGGACCGCTTGGGAATAGTGACCATAATATAATAACATTCAACATTCCTGTGGTGGGAAGAACACCTCAGCAGACCAGCACCCTGGCATTTAATTTCAAAAAGGGGAATTATACAAAAATGAGGAGGTTAGTTAAACAGAAATTAAAAGGCACAGTGACTAGAGCCAAATCCCTGCAAGCTGCATGGAAACTTTTAAAGACACCATAATAGAGGCCCAACTTAAATGTATACCCCAAATTAAAAACATAGCAAGAGACCTAAAAGAGTCACTGGCTTAACCACCATGTAAAAGAAGCAGTGAGGGACAAAAAGGCATCTTTAAGAAGTGGAAGTCCAATCCTAGTGAGATAAATAGAAAGGAACATAAACACTGTCAAATCAAGTGTAAAAATGTAATAAGAAAAGCAAAAAGATTTTGAGGAACAGCTAGCCAAAACTCAAAAAGAAATAACAAAATGTTTTTAAGTACATTAGAAGCAGGAAGCCTGCTAAAAACCTGTGGGTCCTAGACGATCGAACTATAAAAGGCGCAATCAAGGACGATAAAGCCATTGCGGAGAAACTAAATGATTTCTTTGTTTCAGTCTTCACGGCTGAGGATGTTGGGGAGATTCCCAAATCTGCACCGCCTTTGTGGGTAATGAATCTGAGGAACTGTCCCGGATTGAAGTGTCATTAGAGGAGGTTTTGGAACAAATAGAAAACTTAATGTTAACAAATCTCCGGACCGGATGGCATTCATCCAAGGGTTCTAAAAGAACTCAAATGGGAAATTGCTGAACTATTATCTGTGGTTTGTAACCTATCCCTTAAATCGGCTTCCGACCTAATGACTGGAAGGTAGCCAACGTGACACCAATATTTAAAAAGGGCTCTAGAGGCGATCCGGCAATTACAGACCGGTAAGTCTAACTTCGGTACCGGCAAATTAGTCAAACAATAGTAAAGAATAAAATTGTGAAGCATGTAGAAGAACATAATTTGTTGACAAAAGTCAACATGGGTTCTGTAAAGGGAAATCCTGTCTTACTAATCTATTAGAGTTCTTTGAAGGGGTTAACAAACATGCGGACAAGGGGGATCCAGTAGATATAGTATACTTAGATTTCCAGAAAGCTTTTGACAAGGTCCCTCACCAAAGGCTCTTGTGTAAATTACATGGCCATGGGATAAGAGGGAAGGTCCTTTCTTGGATTGAGAACTGGTTAAAAGACAGGAAACAAAGGGTAGGAATAAATGGTAAATTTTCAGAGTGGAGAGGGGTAACTAGTGGTGTCCCCAAGGGTCAGTCCTAGGACCAATCCTGTTCAACTTATTCATAAATGATCTGGAGAAAGGGGTAAGCAGTGAGGTGGTAAAGTTTATGGATGATACCAAACTGTTTAGGATAGTCAAGACAGAAGCAGACTGTAAGGGACTCCAAGAAGATCTCACCAAACTGAGTGATTGGGCAACAAAATGGCAAATGAAATTTAATGTGGATAAGTGTAAAGTAATGCACATTGGGAAAAATAACCCCAACTATACGACAGTATGATGGGGCTAATTTGGCTACGGCAAATCAGGAAAGAGATCTTGGAGTTATCGTGACAGTTCTCTGAAAACTTCCACACATGTGCAGCGCGTGTCAAAAAGGCAAATAGGATGCTAGGTATTATTAAGAAAGGGATAGAAAATAAGACCCAGAATATCTTACTGCCCTGTATAAAACTATGGTACGCCCACATCTTGAATACTGTGTACAGATGTGGTCTCTCACCTCAAAAAAGATATTTTGGCCTTGGAAAGGGTTCAGAAAAGGGCAACTAAAATGATTAGGGGTTTGGAACGGGTCCCATATGAGGAGAGGTTAAAGCGACTGGGACTTTTCAGTTTAGAAAAGAGGAGACTGAGGGGGGATATGATAGAGGTGTATAAAATCATGAGTGGTGTGGAGAGGGCTGATAAAGAAAAGTTATTTATTAGTTCCTAAATAGAAGAACTAGAGGACACCAAATGAAATTAATGGGTAGCAGGTTTAAAACTAATAAAAGAAAGTTCTTCTTCACACAGCGTAGTCAGCATGTGGAACTCCTTGCCAGAGGAGGCTGTGAAGGCTAGGACTATAACAGAGTTTAAAGAGAAGCTAGATAATTTCATGGAGGTTAGGTCCATAAAAGGCTATTAGCCAGGGATAAAATGGTGTCCTTGGCCTCTGTTTGACAGAGGCTGGAGAGGGATGGCAGGAGACAAAGCGCTTGATCATTGTCTTCGGTCCACCCTCTGGGGCACCTGGTGCTGGCCACTGTCGGCAGACAGGATACTGGGCTAGATGGACCTTTGGTCTGACCCGGTACGGCCGTTCTTATGTTCTTATGTTCTTATGTTCTTACCAAGATCATGTTATCTGATCAAACCATCCCCTTCATAAACCCATCTAGTTTAATCTTGAAGCCAGATAGATCTTTTGCCCCCACTACTTCCCTTGGAAGGCTGTTGCAGAACTTCACTCCTCTAATGGTTAGAAACCTTCATCTAATCTCAAGTCTAAACTTCCTACTAGCCAGCTTATATCCATTTGTTCTTGTGTCTACATTGGTCAGATTTGTCACTCTGCAGTCCTATTTTCATGGGGGTGGAGGGGTGTCAAAATCTGAGCCTGGTTTAAGGCTTGCATTTCAGAGTGTAGGGCCTGCTATACATGGGAAGAGTTCCTGTTTTAAACATATCTGTTAAAAGACCAATTTTAAGCTTAAACTGGTTCAAACTCTTGTGTAGACACTTATTTTGAGAAGTGTTTTTGGTTGAACTTCAAACCTGTTCCAGTCACCTAAGTTGATACTGAAAGGAGTGTCCACATGGGAGTTCATGCCAGTTTAAATTCACATCTTAGGTCATACCACATTCATTTCCCCATGTAAACAAGACCTAATAGCTCCATTATGTTGCCATACATTTGACTGTGTAAGTGAGATGTTATTGGGATAGACAGGCCAAGCTATTGCACAAGGAAACTAAAGAGAAGGTGGGTGAGGGTAATAATTTTTATTGGACAAATTATTCTCCTCTGTCTTGTGTCTCCAATAGCCTGGGACCAACACGTCTACAAAAACACAGCATGTATACAAAGAAACCTCACAGCAGCAACTGGGCATTAAGTACATACGTTCTCAGAATCCTACAAGATAGACCTCTCCATCTATGAGGATATACAGTCTTTTGGTAGAAATGGTCTCTAATAATACACTAATCCGTAGTCATCCCTCCTGCAAAAGAATGTTCATTATAAAGAGCCCCTAACTATACAGACTTTTGGCTATGTGAAGGAAATTCCCAGGTGTGAATGAACTCTTTTTCTCAGATCTAGTGTGGTCAGCAATCTGATCTACCTATCACAGGTTAAATTAGTTGTTAAAGTCTCCCAGCTTTGATAAAAAGCTTTCTTGCAAACATCTTAAATTTGAAGGAATAAATAGTGTACTAAAGCTTTTGAAGCTGTGTGCTTGGGTTAGGCTTCTGTGTGGGATAGAACTAAAGGTCAGCTTCTTTGAAAGGTTGGTATGCTACACTCCCTGCAGCCAGTCAAATGAAGCTGCACGCTGAACTATCCTGGTAGCCATGAGAGGGAGCCAAACTACCTTGCTCTGAAGATAGAGCAGCCAAAATCTTGATAGCAATCATTTCCAGAAGATGGAATAAAAGATAGATAGAAAAAGTATCAGTACATTTTTGTGTAAATAATGGAAATTTTTTTGGTTGTATTTTTTGTTTGGTTTTGTTCTTAAAATGTTGCCAGACAGTCATTCACTCCCCTTCTGTGAAGCTGTCTTCACTAGCAGTGCTGCAGCTGCACTGTTGTAGACACTAACTACTCCATCATGAGGAGTTTTCCTACCAGTATTGTAACTCGCCTGCTGCAGAGGTAGTAGCTAGGTTGATGGAAAAATTACTCCTTCAACCTAGCATTGTCTATATGGTGGGGTTAGATCAGAATAAATACATTGCTCAAGGATTTGCATTTTTCACACCCCCTGAAAAGGACAAGGTCATGGTAGGCTGCAAAAGGGAGATCACATACTCATGAATAACTCTGAAGTTAAACATGCCATCCAGTCACAAACTGTGCTTCTGATCCCCTGCATGCTTTGCAGACTCATAATGAGTATCCCCTGGCTTGTTTCAAAGGGTTCATTGTATAGCTAATATACTTGATGGGACATCAAGCAGGGTTAGTGCTGACACCATTTTGTCTTGAGGTGTCACTCAAAAGCACAGCACAAGTTCTGAATCTACAACTTACAATACAAAGGTGATACAAACAAATAGACATGATTATCATGCTTGGCAAATTATAACACTTTCACAGATACCTTACATGGCATATCTGGTCAGGTTTATTGCAATTTTATAATATTGGTATCTATATCACAAGGTGTTCCATCTAGTTCATATAGCACTGGGGCCTGGGAGACTTAATATTAAGGACAGTAAGATCTCTTTCATAGGACCCTGGATGGGCCTTCCCTTTTCACCTAAGCCTTCTCCAAGAAGAGGGAGTAATTCTTTGAGGAAAGACAGCTCCCAATTCTGGTAGTTGTGACCTGGTACTGCTCAAGAGAAATATTCATTGTAAAAAATGAATGTTAATGTCGTGAGGCAGGCAGGGAATATGCTCGGTGAGGTAAGGGTTATAAAAGAACGCACTTGTGTTTCTGTGTTCAAATGACCAGGCTATCCTTAGTCATACTATGTTTGAATCATGCATCAAGAAAGTGCCTCAAGTTATGATCTGACACACAGCATGGTTTTCACTATCAATTCCTTTTCTCCTTTCAGCACCCATATGCAAGATCTTCAGGAAGTGACCCAGGACCTTCACTATGAGAACTTCCGCTCTGAGAGACTTAAAAGAGGCGGCAGGTTGTCATGCATGGTTACAGTCTACCTTTGTCTCCTCTGAGTCTACCTTTTTCTGTCCTTCTCCTTCTCATCCTGACCTTGTTGTAGCAGGATCTGGGGTACATAGGATGTTCAGGAGCTGTAACCAAACACTAGAAACTAATGGTCGGTCTCTCTCAACTCTTACGGTTTAAACATGATTAGAAGAAATTAATTGTTAGTAAAATCTGGACATATAGTTGAGTTAATGAAATGAAAAGGATGTATGGAGTTGTACTTTTCCTTCTAGTTTTATTGGGGTTTGTTTTTGTGTGCTTCATGCTAAGCACAGAAGAAAACTTGTCCATCCTTTACCATTGTCCTGTCACCAGCTGTTTGACACAGCTAGCTGCCTCTTACATTTTTTTCTTTCTGGAAAAGTGATGGCAGAAACAGCACCTTACTCACCAGATCTGCTTCTTGTGTATTCAGAATTCTATTAATCCTGTTTGCAGAGAGATGTCATTGACTAAAATAATTTTATGTAGGCTTTATGCCTATAATGTTGCATAGCCAACAGAGTTAAGAGAGTTAAGAATGCTATGGTCTTCACAGTGACTCCCAGATCAACTATTTTCAGTTTACATGAATCCCAGCCTTTCCTCTTCCCTCAGAGACAAATTCAGTTCTTCTTAAAAACCATCACCATAGACAGTTCTGCAGGCCAAACTAGTGACACTTGGACACCAATGCCTTGATTTAAAAGGTTGAAAACTTTTTTTTTTTTTTTTTTTTTTTTTTTTTTTTTTTAATATTTCAGCCACTAGAGAGTTACATAATCACACCAGTGGAGCTAACAAGTTTTCACAACCAGAGTGGATTTTCCCCCCTGTTAAAACTAGACAGAAAATCAGATGGGTTATGATAGGAATGAGTCCCAACCCCTCTGATAGTCTGTTAATTTCCGTTCTCCCTTCAGGTACACCAGTATGATGTTCATCTCCATTTTCAGCCACCTTTATGAAATTGGATCCCCTCTCTAGTCTTGGTTTACTGGATTCCTGTTACCTAGCAAGTGTTTCAAGGGCTTGTTGTACATATAGCTTTAATATAGAATTGGTCTATCTGAGGGATTGTGTGTTCCCTAGAATCTCGTGGAGTGCAGATAAAACTTCTCCTCTTTCTACCTTGTAATCTTCCAAGAGCAGGAAATAGGCAGTGTGCACCGAGAGCCCCTGACAAAATGAGGATAGTCAATATGTTTGTAGTATTATACTAACGACGCTCTTGTCTCCTTTCTAGTTGTAAGCTTAGAGACTGCATCTGACTTTAGTATTATGAAGTGGCGTGTGTCAGATTACCATCTTCTTAGTAAACATCAGCACTTAATGTATGTTTAGATTTGCATGTAGTTTGAATGTACCTTTCACGCTGTAGTGGGGACAGAAGAAAATTGGCAGGGAAATTTGAGCATGTATGGTACCCAAAACAATTACTAACACCTGGACGTTGGCTAAATTTTAAGTGTTCCTAGTAACTTCCATTGATGCATATTTATGAGACTGTAAGTTTAGGTTTAGCACGCTTAAGATGAGATTTAATTGTAACGGTTACTAAATTTCTCTCATTTAAAAAAGTATTTTATTGAATTTTAAAAAATCAAATCCAGTTTAAATCAAAATCTGATTTTTAAATTAAAAACAAAATTTAACCATACTGTTCAAAAATAGTATGAAGTCTTACAACTAGAAGAAGGAAGTCAGCTGTCTTGATTCACAGCAAGGAACCTTCTCCTGTATTCCTCACTTGTGCCTGACTTAAGCTGCTGCTGCTTTTTTTAGGTGGCTGGGGGAAACAAGTGTACTGGGTCTATAAAAAAAGGTTCATTTTTTATGAAAAAAAATTCAGTTGATATGGGGAAAGTGTCTGAATAAATGCTATGTGTATTTAAAGAAACTGCATGTGAGAGAGAAGACTGCAAGCCTAGTTCAGAATGCAAATCTTGGTTGTTTATTCAGAAGATCAAGATTTTGTTGCGGTTATTTTAGTACAAGTCAGACACAGGTCACAGGCAATAAAAAGAAAATCACGGAAGCCTATGACCTAGCATTGACCTTAGTGTAGAGAATGAGAGCCCAGTCTCTACAGATGAAGGAGAGGAGGGCATCCCCAGGCAGCCCTAGACTGAAGCAGAAAATGTCATTGGAGGTCTCTGAAAGTCATGGAATCCATGACCTCAGTGACGCATGTTGTTGATGGATGTTTGTCTATCTCTTTTAATCTTAGGAAAGTTGAAGATGAGGAAGTGAATAAAGATCAAATTTTGCTGGAAAAGGAAGCTGAAGTAAGATCTTTTTCTTATAGACAAACTCTGTATAGCAAAAATGCCTGCCTTTCATTCCTTAATTTTCTTTGGAGCTAAATATTTCATTCTGATCTCAGTGCAGAATGGCTTTTTTTAACAGTTTTAACAAAATAATAGTAATAAGAGTGTGAAAGCTTTCTCTTAAGAATTGCCACAGCTGCTTGCTTGCTGTGATCACATCAAAACTGCTGTTTGCTTTTCAAAATTTCAACTTGGACAGAACTGGATGGCTCCAATCACTGTATGTGGAGCCTTAAATCTCCTGGCTTCCTCTCATATCTGTTTTGGGGTCAGAAAGTAGTTGCCATCTCCTGGCTGTTTTTAAGTCCTGTGTGAAGTGAGCTGGGGCTCACTCCAATTTCTAGTGCAGGGGTGGGCAATATTTTTTGCCCAGGGGCCACTTCAAACATTTTTGAAGTAGCCCTGAGCTGCCTGGGAAAGGGCAGGGCCTAAATGGGAAGGGGCGGGGCTACCCCACACCATGATTGGTCTGGGGATGGGGAGCCCCTTTGCACCCCCCCCTTCCCACTAGGCACCCATGCCCTGAAAGAGAGGCTTGGCACACTCTCCCACTCTCCTCCCTCCTCACCCCCGGCCAATCAGGGCTTGGCACGCTCTCTTCCCTCCCTCCCCAAGTATCCTCCCGCCCTGTGAGGTGCCACAGGCTCTCGCAGGGCCGGGCAGTGTGAAGGAAACTTCATGCAGCTCCCCCGGCCCCAGACCCTGATTGGCCTGGGGGCCGGGGAGTGCATGAAGCCTCCTCCACTCTCCCCCCGCCCTGCAAGCAGTGTGCAGTGCTTTCAAGTGCTGCGCGCTGCTCACAGGGTGGGGACAGAGCGGAGAAGGCTTTGAGTGCTCCCCTGACCCCAGGCCCTAATTGGCCTGGGGGCCGGGGAAGCAGCAGGGCCTCCGTGGGCCAGATCCACCCGCTTGGCCGGCTGGATCCAGCCCGCAGAAGCCCTTTTGCCCACCCCTGTTCTAGTGAGCAGATGTGATCATATTGCAAAATCCCTGCTACAAAATGCATCAGTTTGAGACTTTGGAGCGTTCTGAAGGCACCAGGTTCATTTAATGGAGAACTGACACTGAATTATCTTATTGCCTTTAGATACAGTTTTGCTAAGCCAAGATTAGCCCCCTTGCAGGGCAGTAGAGAGGTGCTTATGTTGTAAATTTCACAATTAGCATATAGTTATTATTCAGTGAGGACCAGTGCTTTGAGACAAGTGTGAAAAGCATTACAGGCAAAGGAAGATTACATGTTTAAATGCAAATTCGAATTGCAATATGCAATCTGATAATCAGTCAACTAACTTCCTTCCCTTACTAAACTTCCCCCATCATCTCTAGAGATGAGTTTGTAAAACATCTTGCTCTGCAGAAGCCTTTCACGGTGTCCCTTTAACAAGGATCGGACTCCTTCTCTGCCTCCTACTGGTGGCCTTCCCACTGGAGAGGAGATGAATTCTTCAAGAGGACAGTGATTAACTTTGGGGTGGTAGGCTTGTCATTCTAGGAAGTGGCTAGGAGGGATTAACATTGTAGATTGTTATGCTAACTTCATTTTAAAAAATAATTGCATAAATCAATTAATTCAGCATTAAGGGTGAAAACTTAAATGCAGGAGTCAGACATTAAAAAAATCTTCTTAGAGCAGTGTTGGCTCCATTATTTTAAATCTATCAAGACCAGCATTCTAGTAGCCTAACTAGAACTTAAGAAGACTTGTAGCAGGTCCCCTTTGCTCCTGCCTCTGCTGCGTTTAAAAACCACTCTAAAGATCCTGGGACTCAGCAATCACTGGTGTAGTTTACTCAGTCTCACCACATACAACTTGGGTTTTCAATCTGAGGGATTTCTCAGTTTCTGCATCCAAAAGGGAAGAGCTACAGCTCTCCTTCCAGTCTCTGGCTTCCTTCCCTGGGGCCTGTATGGAGCCCCAGGCTAATTAAGTGGGCTGCTGCTTCCCGCTTGCCAGTCAGGTGCAGGTTTTTCTAGCCAGCTCCAGTTTGCCTCCCTTAACTGCCTGGAGTTCTTGCCCAGCACTCTGTCACAAGACTACTTATATGCAGTGTGGTTGGGTTAAGTGGCTTCCTGGCTCCTGCACGTAAAGACTCAAACAGTCTGGAATTATTGAATGGTGTTTGTAAAACACCAATATCATTTTTCTTGGTTTTTAGTTTAAATAGACTCTGTAGTTGTCTGGCTGGGTGGTTGCCTTACCAGTTTTGCAGGGTTCCCAGCCGCAATCCTTAACTGCCACAGAAGGGGTTGTTTGAATGATTTCACTATAGCTGGAGTAACTATTGCCTCTTTCTGTTGAGGATGGGAGGGATGGATCAAGGGGTTACAAGAAGCAGCTTGCAGACAATGGCTTTACTAATAACTTCGGTAACTGTAAATATAGGTTGAACCTCTAAAAACCAGAACTCTCTGGCCCAGGAACATATGTGGTCTGTCAGGAGAGTCCCAGAGGCTGGGAGCTGGACAGCAGGAGGGATGTAACAGGTTAACCAATAAGCATCACCCTTACCAGGTGATGCTGTTCACTAACCAGTTAACCAGCAGCCCAGCTGGGCTGGAGCAGCCCTCCTGCCTGATGTGGGCAAGGGTCCTGCTCTGGCCCAGCCAGGCATGCCACGGATGGGGGGCCCCACAGAATCCTGGTTCATTGGTTAACTGGTTAGAGGTAACATTTAACTGGTTAACTGATTAAATGGGATTTTACATCCTTAGCGGGGAGGGGCAGGAGCCCGAGGGGCTGGCAGAGTGGGAGCAGGGATGTAAAATCCATTTTAATTGGTTAACACCAGGGTGGGCAATAATTTTTTGGGGGGGGAACGGACTTAATTAATTTTGTTACGTGGTCACGGGCCAGCTCCACTCGCTCCTTTAGTTGTCTGGAGCTGGAGGCTTTGAATTAAAAATACAGCAAAGGGCTTGCGGCTCCCAGCCCCACCACTGCCACGTTGCCTGGCTGCTGCCCAGGATTGCTGTGGCTATTTGAAAGGCTCGCGGCTCTGGCCCCTGCCAGGGTAGTGCCGCAACAGGGAGCCATGAGCCATTTAAATAGGATCCTGCTGCCTGAGCTACCACCTAGAAATTCTGTGGCATGGGCAGCAGGATACAGATAGAAAGCAGCCAGATGCAGTCCATGGGCTGGATCCAAGTGTTAGGTGGGCTGGATTCAGCCTCAGGGCTGCATCTTGATCAACCCTGGGTTAACCGGTGAGGGGAGGGCCACCCAAAGGGCTGCAGACCGGGGGCCTGGAACTGATTTCCTCTGGTCTGGCAAACTCCCTCGTTTGGGACTGGTCAGGTTCCGAAGGTGCTGGATCAGGGCGGTCCGACCTGTTTAACTCAGTTCTCCAACCCCAGCACATGCAATCCATTTTAATTTATCATTGTAACTAAGAAAATAACACCATCAGGGAACAGAGGAAGTAGAAGCTTCTGCTGAGACACACTTGGGAAACTGGTGTCATATTTCAAAAGTGATGCCTGTTTTCTTGATCAGTAAATGACTGACTTATTATAGTCCATGAAAAAAGCAATATATTTTTAAAATGTTAAACATCTGACATTGATATAATTAAATATCAGAAGAGCAAAATTGTTTCCTATTCAATAATAAACCAATCTGTTGTGGCAGTGTAGAGCCGCTTGCTAAAGGACTTTTTCTATACTGTTTGTCTTCCTCAGCTTCGACGCATGCAAGAGATGATTGCAAGAATGCAGGCTCAAATGCAGATACAGATGCAAGGTGGTGAGGGAGACAGCAGTGCAGTTCATGGACACCATGTATAAATTCTTTGGTAAGACCTTCAATGGTTATAATTGCAATAAGAAAAATTATAGAATCATAGAATCCTAGAACTGGAAGGGACCTCGAGAGGTCATCGAGTCCAATCCCCTGCCCTCACATTAGGACCAAGCACTGTCTAGATCATCCCTGACAGATGTCTATCCACCCTCTCTTAAATATCTCCAGTGATGGAGATTCCGCAGCCTCCTTAGGCAATTTATTTCAGTGTTTAACCACCCTGACAGTTAGGAATTTTTTTCCTGATGTCCAAACTAAACCTCCCTTGCTGCAGTTTAAGCCCATTGCTTCTTGTCATATCCTCAGAGGCCAAGGAGAACCATTTTTCTCCCTCCTCCTTGTGACACTGTTTTAGATAGTTGAAAACCGCTAGCATGTCCCCACTCAGTCTTTTTTTTTCCAAACTAAACAAGCCCAGTTCTTTCAGTCTTCCCTCATAGGTCATGTTCTCTGGACCTTCTCCAATTTCTCCACATCTTTCTTGAAATGTGGTGCCCAGAACTGGACACAATTCTGCAATTGAGGCCTATTCAGCTCAGAGTAGAGTGGGAGAATGACTTGTTGTGTCTTGCTCACAACACTCCTGTTAATGCATCCCAGAATCATGTTTGATAAATTTTTTTTTTTTTTTTTTGCAACAGTGTCACACTGACTCGTGGTCCACTATGATCCCTAGATCCCTTTCTGCAGTACTCTTTCCTAGACAGTCGCTTACCGTTGGTATGTGTGAGACTGATTGTTCCTTCCTAAGTGGAGACTTTGCATTTGTCCTTATTAAACCTCATCCTATTTACCTCAGACTATTTCTCCAGTTTGTCCAGATCATTTTGAATTATTGTGTCCTCCAAAGCAGTTGCAACCCCTCTCAGTTTGGAATCATCTGCAAACTTAATCGTACTCCCTATGCCAATATCTAAATGGTTGATGAAGATATTGAACAGAACAGTCCCAAAAGAGACCCCTGTGGAACCCCACTTGTTATTCCCTTCCAGCATAATTGTGAACCGTTAATAACTATACTCTGAGAATGGTTATCCAACCGGTATTGCACCCACCTTGTAGAAGCCCTATCTAGGTTATAGTTCCCCAGTTTATTTATAAGAAGGTCATGTGACACCTTGTCAAATGCCTTACTAAGGTCTAGGTATACCATTCCCACCGCTTCTCCCTTATTCACGAGGCTTGAGATCCTATCAAAGAAAGCTATCAGATTGGTTTGACATGATTTGTTCTTTACAAATCCATGCTGGCTGCTACCTATCACCTTATTATTTTTCCAGATGTTTGCAGATGAATTCCTTAATTACTTGCTCCATTATCTTCCTTGGCACAGACTGGTCCGTAGTTTCCTGGGTGGTTGTTGTTCCCCTTTTTATAGATGGGGACTAGATTTTCCTTTTTCCAGTCTTTTGGAATTGTTCCTGACTTCCATGATTTTTCAAAGATAATAGCTAAAGGCTCAGATATCTCCTCTATCAGCTCCTTGAGTATTCTAGGATGCATTTCATTAGGCTCTGGTGACTTGAAGACGTCTAACTTTTCTAAGTAATTTTTAACTTGTTCTTTTTTATTTTAACTTCTAAACTCACCCCATTATTTCCATAAACATTCACTATTAAACATCCCATCACCATCCATCTTCTTAGAGAAAACCAAAACATTAAGTCATTAAGTCCCTCTGCCATTTCCAAGTTTCCTGTTATTGTTTCTCTCTCTTCACTGATCAGTGGGCCTACCCTGTCCTTGGTCTTGCTCTTTCTTCTAGTATATTGGTAGAATGTCATCTTGTCCATTGTACTGTGTCAAGGCTTTGGAAAACACAGGTCAACTGATTGATTTAAGAGGTTGAGTCCACTTTGTTAAATTTTTAAATGTTCACACAGCTGGTTTCTACAGTGAAGTAAATCAGTACCATGAGGATAGAATATTACTTAATTGAATATTGATACTCCAATGAAAATAAATATGAAAACTTCATTACATTTTTTCAAATGTAACTACATTTCCAGAACAGATAGAGAACGGTATTCAGTCCTTGATTTCTGTCTGAACTCTTGTCTTGAGAACACCATCACGTTACTGTTCTAATAGTAGAGATAGTGTCCATCTCCTCTGACAGTGTGACTATGCCAATTAAAGAAAGGTGACAGTGAACTTAAAGGCTTACTAATGTGTATTTTAAATAGTTTTCTGAAAAGTTACATTCATATTTGGTCTACCATCTAAGTCTATTCTTCTGCTTTCTTAGGACAAAGGAATTTTCATGAGTAAACATATTTGTTGCAATGCTTTGATCAACTGGTGATTTAAGATGACTACAGGCTGCCCTCTCCTGGACTTAAAATGGCCAAATGGTTTTAGCTTCAGTAATGTCATTGTACATTTGTGCCTAAAGGAGAGAGGTACGCTGTCCTGTGATTTGGACTGTACTATGGTGATGCATGCATTTATGACCACCTAAACTAGGTTAATGTAATGCAGATTTACTACTCCTCCTTGATTCAGACCATGGAAGATCTTGGTCTTTTTGTTTACTCTCTCACCTTTCTGTCAAACATGTTTTCCCCTATTGTTGGTAATTCACAATAAGAGCTCTTAGATCTTGCTTAAAATTTTTCCTTCATCTTTTCTTTGGTCAGACACCACAACTATGTCCTTCTAAGAGATGCTTAGATGGTCTGTCTTGTGTCATCCTAATTTCATGCCCTGCCCATTGGCGTTATTAGGATTCTGGTACATTTACTGTAGTTGCTTCTCGATAAACTTCCTGCAGTTCCCTATCAGATCTGCTTCTCCACAGTCCTCCCTTACTGTCCAAAACCTTCATCTCAGCCAGTATTTTTGAAGGTTTTTGTTAGTTGTCTGTCGTCTTAATAAGTGCCTGCACGTCTCCCATTCGTATTAAGAACATAAGAATGGGGTCAGACCAACGGTCCATCTAGCCCAGTATCTTGTCTGCTGACAGTGGCCAATGCCAGATGCCCCAGAGAGAGGGAACACAACAGGCAATTCTCATGTGATCCCTCCCGTCACCCATTTTCAGACAGAGGCTAGGGACACCATTCCCACCCATCCTGACTAACAGCCATTGATGGATCTAACCTCCATGAATCTATCTAGCTCTTTTAAAGTCCCAGTCTTCACCACATCCTCTGGCAAGGAGTTCCAGAGGTTGACTGTGCGTAGTATACAATAGACCTTGTAATGGTCTTTCTCAGTTGTTGTGAGCTGAATATTCTGTGCAGAGAAAAGTAACAGGCATTCCTGCTCTGTAATCATGCCTTCTATTTCCTCCTTCATCTAATTGTTATGGGTAATAATCCTAGGTGTTTCAACTATCTAATTTATCAGCTGCTAAGACAGCTTGTCCAAAATCATAATTTTGCAACCATATACTTGATCCAACCTTCCATTTTTCCTGCCACATCCTTCAAATCTCAAACCTTCCTTTGTACCTTCTATCTCGGATAGCTCAGTTCATCAATATACCAGAAAGTTGGTGAGGCCATTTACATTCATCCCCAAGCTGAGAATTTCACAGTGGTTGCACCACTATTTCAATAGCCACGTTCGAGTCCTGTGGATAGCGTATCTTCCCGCCTTAGTCTAGTGTTGGTATGAAAGGGGGAAGAGATTGCACTTATCTTTTCTTGAATTGTTGCTGAATGTGCTCCTATACCTTATTGCTGAGCATGCTTCTACCTTTCAAAAATCTCCAGTTTGTTCCAGTACAGCAGCTACTTTGACAAGCATCATGCAGTGCAGAGAGTACAATTGTCCTTGTGCACTTCTCACTGTTCTTGCTCCTCAAATAGCACATCAAATCCCATTTTTTGTCTTTGTCTTCTGTGGTTTTGGCTCAAATTAGTGGAGGTACCACTTCATCTCAGATAACTGATTCCCCCAGATCTGCTTCCTACTGAAACAATGCATTTTTTCTTTGAGTTCATGTTCACCTTGATTCCAGTAAGGTGTGCGTGCATTGTATGCATGACCGTTGGAAACTTTTTCCCTTAGCAGCCCGTCAGGTTGGATGGGGAGCCCTTTGGAAAGGTGCCTCCGTGGTGCTCAATATATAATCCTCCCAACCCGATTGCCCCTTCCATTTCTCCTTACCATCTGCAGCAGCATTGGAAGTCTTCCATCACCCTCCAGCAGTTATCTCCTTGGCCACTCTTTGGTAGGGTTTGTTGAGTAAATCTCTGTAGTTAGTGGAGGATAGCCCATGCCCCTCACCCACTCTGGGTATCAGGACATGCAGAAGCCTACTGCTTTAAGTTCTGTACGGTATGAAAGAACCTTATTCCAAACAGCGTCCTCATGACTTGTGCCTGAGGTGTGTGGGGGGAGGAGCCCTAGTTGGAGTGCTGCAAAATCTGCAGGTCTTTCCAGCCCAGAAAGAGAAAAGAGCACAGCTTCAGGCCGAAAGAGTTACTAACGAACCGTCTGCTCTAGGGCAAACTCAGTACAGAGCGCCGTGGAGTTGGTTCAAGAAACGGTGCCGAGAAAGGACTCTCTAGCTGGAGACACTCGGCACCCAAGACTGCTTCAGCACCTGGCACTGTTCTGCATCACTGATACCGCAGACACACTATAAGGTGCCTCGAGGGTGCTCTCCATACGGGGCACAGCTCCCTCTCACAAGCCCGTTCTGCACCACAAGAAGGTCTCTGTGCACAAGGCTCAAGACCCAGAGCCATTGACTCTGGTGCCCCAGCAGGCACTGTTGCCTTTGGCTCATAATCTCTCTCCAATGGAGCAGTGTCCAGTGGAGGTATTGGACTCTCCCTCCACACTGGATGCTTTAGGGGTGGCTAAGGCCCCCACCTGTAACAGAAAAGCCTCCGGCATTGCTGAGTTAGGGATGTGAAAGGTTAACCAGCTTCCTGGTTAAGCAGGTAATATTTACTGGTTCTGGCTAAACAGTGGGGGCTGGAGCAGCTCCCTGCCTGCTGTGGGCAGGGGGCCTGCTGTGGATAAGAGCTTCTCTTGTCTGGAGCAGTCTCTGTCTGTGGTGGGCCTGGGTGCCCCATGGGCAAAAGCTGCTCCAGTGGGGCCAGAGAGCTGGGGGCTGCTCCAGTCAGGCTGGAGCGGTCTCTCTTAATCAGTTAACTGGTTAAACATTGGGTCTACCTAACATTTAACCGGTGAACTGATTAACCAGGATTTTACATCCTTATTGAGAGTGCCCCCGTCCAGAGTAGCAGTGTTGTGGTGCCCGTTGATGCTGAACTGGCACTGGCCTCGGCAGCGGTGATGCACCCCTGCTCCGTCAAATGACCACCCAGCACTGAAGGGGCACCGAACTACTTCCCTAGCACGAGATACGCAGAGCCAGTCAGGGCCCTGGGCCAAAGAGGCTGCCCCTAAATTATCTGGCCTGAATATGTCCTGCTCCAGAATTCGCGCGGGAGGGAGAAGTGGCATGGTTGGTGTGTTTTGCAAAGTGCTTTCTGGTGAGGCTGATGGAAGTAATCTTAGGCATCATGTAGACTGCCCCTTCGTAGGCCCACGTGGAATACCAAAGAGAATCTTTGACTGTTAGCACAGACTGACACGCGCGCTACAAATACAAGGTATAGTTACAAAACTGCTAGCCTTTAACTCTCCATATTTCTGCCGCCTTTGCAGATGACTTCATCTGCAGACTAAGAGGAAACTTTCCAGTGTTGGAATGCCATGGTGTCTCACTGGGAAGGATGTCTCTTACATCGCCTGTGACTTGGAAGACAAGCTAGTGTATTATGTGCATGGTAACTTTTGTAGTATGTCCTTTGTAACAAATTAGTATTCGGTCACTATTTCATACATTATATAGAGAATGTGATTGGATTTAGTTTAGTGTTTTATTGAGCTCATTTTCTGTAACCCAGTATATTAGGAATGCAAAATGGATGATACTGAGCCTTTCTCAACCTGATTAAGCAGGAGTCACTCTATTTACATAGCTCACTAGCACCATGAGTCATACTACTTGTTACACCTAGAGCTAGGTGACTGGGCTATAGGTTGTCTAGTGGCGTGAGACATGGCTGATTAGGGAGTCCAATGCCAAGTTGTTATTCTGGCTCCTGCTTCTTGCATTGTTTAACTGTGTGCCTGTGAGACTCTTGGCCATTCCTCTGTTATTGCCTTGGCGTTGCAAGTGTCTGATTACAAACCAGGTCTGCCTGGTCTTCTCTAGGGCCGAGGAGACGAGAGAGAGAACTCCGTGGTGAAGGGGACGTACAGTTTAGCAAATGTTTATCACTTTTACATTTGTCTTGAGGGAAATATCTTCTGGATTCTGTTTAACTGAAACCCTCCACACTTTCTCTGTAGAGCAGCACAAAGCGGTATTGTGTTGCACTGGTTCCTCTGCAGCAAGAGTAAACCGGAATAATGCTGATGTAGGTACACAAAGGGGGTAGAAAAGAGAAATCTGCCTTATGTTTTGCAAAGCATCCGAAACTAACTTTCCTAATGCAATAGAGAGGAAGAACTTTCCAGCTATTTTGATAGTATTGCAGTCAATTGTAATTAAAATATGAATTATAGAACAATTTTTCCTTTTTATAAAGGGAAATCTGGTGCAAGAATATAAAGCGATCCATTCTCACTTGGTCAGTGTAAATTATAAATGTCTGCATCAGTGAAAGAATGTGGTTTATATTAATTTTGCTGTGTGCCTGCGATGATAGATGCTGGCTTGCCCTTAAATGACAGTCTCTCTTGTTAGATATGAAGGTGGTAGTAAGGGACACTTTTTGCCCGAGTAAGGCTTGCACTACACCTAACCTACTGGTTGTTGTGTTTTGCACATGTCAGGATATGATATAGCCATTGAGGCACAAGCCCAGTTGCTGACATATTGATGCCATTTGCTGAATGACTAGTCTTCTCTACTTCCCATTCTAAAGCCAGCCATTGGATTTCATAATAGGATGTGCTACTGTAAAATTAGCTACCAGAGTGGTTTACAACCCATCAGCACCAGAGAGATAATACAAATGGCACCCTCACAAAATGCTGAGATCTTTTTGATTTTCTACACAGCACTGCCTTTGCTCATCATCTTCTACATTTTATACCAGAGATAAGTAATTTAATCCTGCAGCTAATATATAATGTGTTTTAAAATTCCATAAATTGTAGCTTTAATGGTCACTAAATGACTAGTTTAAAGGTCATTGTTTAAAGTTTAAATATAGTTTAAAGGCCTGCTACTGAACAGATCAGCTTTATATTTTGAGTATCTTTTTAATATCTTCAGTAAAACCCACCACAACAGCCTCTGTGTTGCACTCTTCTGCTTCTAAAGCAGCTGCTATTTCATGAGCTGCTCGTCATCCTACTCATTTCTCCTGATTTTTGTTCACAATGAAGAAAGCAAAAGCAGGGGTCTTACTGATTTCTGCTTTGTCAGATGCACAGGATTAATGAGTCTTTGCTTGCTAAATGGGCAAATAAAAATTAGTAGAGAGAGAAATGTCAGTGTTTAAATTTTGCCTTTTCCTGACAGAAGCGATCGTAATAAGGCATTTCACTATTGCCACAGAGAACTTTCCAGCCATCTTGCTTAATTTTTTTCAATATATCAAGCATATTGGTATACTGAAGAAGTGACCCTAAATAGACCAGAAATAATACAAACTTCAGTGAAGGCATTAGAATAAACACTTTAAAATGCCTGATATCCTTTTCTTCAGCCCCAGTGGTTTTCTTCGAATAGTGCAGCTAAGCACCTCTGTGCACGTTTGAGGGTGCTCATATAGTATCAGTTAAAATAAAATTCTTACTGTCCTTTTACAGAGATTGCACATAGCACATTTTGAAGTGCTGTCCTTTTTTCCAGGAAAAACTGTTACATAAAAACATTTCCATGTCTTTCTTCAGAGGTCAGTACTGTGATCTAAACAGCAATATTATTTGTAACCAGTATTAGAAAAAAAAACTTGTGAAAGCTTATATACACACGCGCACACACACGCAAGTGGCAAATACCTACTTAGTTAGCCCTGTTATATTCCCTTGGTTGAGGGACCACCCCCTTCCTGTATTCCTTAAGACAACTTCTGCTTGGAATGAAGAAAGTCTGTATTTAGTGTAGATTACATAGGCTGAGCTCCAGTTGTGGAATTGTCATGTGAGAGTTCTTGCGATTTGCTGGGTAATATGTACTAAACAGCTCACTCTTCCAACAAGAGCATGATGGGTAGTTAAGTAAGTTGATTTAAATGTTCTCACTTTTTTCAACACGTGGGAATTCTTGGGATTTGCTATCTTAATGGATGGAATTTTTGTGGCTGCCAGTTGCTTCCCCACATACACTTGTTGGCAGCAGGGAGAGGTCCTGTGTGCCTGACAGCTGAGAGTCTCTTCTCCGCTTGGCCTTTGATGCTCCTGATTCCACCTGCCGTTCATGTGCACAATGACGTGATTTCTAAAACGAGCTGTTCTTTCTCAGCCCTCTCTTCCCCTGGACACCAGCCAGCCTTGGAGTGAGGCAGATGTCGTGCTCTGGAGTCCGGCAGAGTCACTGCCCGCTGAGCTGGCCACAGTTGCCCTGTTTTCTTTAGTCAAAGTAATTGTTAGGAGTCAGTATTGCTACACTTGCGGTGCTTCATATGTGCAAAGGGCTATTTCTTTGTATACAAACATTTTAAATTGCTGTATTCAGATTGTGTATTGTCATTAAGCAAGACTTATATTAATAAAAATATCAAAATATACAGTGGCTCTTTATTGAATTTCTTGTAGTGTCAAACAGGAATCATTAAATTGCATGACTGTGTTTTTCTAATTTGGCCTTCACAATCCAGTTTGTTGGACTCGCGTAAGTGAAGGGCAATGTACTGATGGAACTGCACACAAATATGAGAATTAAATAAAACCTGCTCTGGACTGAATCGCAATCTAGATGGTACACTTTTCATGCAGGTAGTTTTTTGAGTGTCCACAGCTATGATTACTATGTGATGCTCTTGTTCATCCCGAAATGGCAGCTGTCACGCTGATCCAACAGGAGCGGTTACTGGTGACAGGTGCATGCCAGTGGATCTAACATTTGTGCAGCCTGGCCCTGGATCAGCAGAGTACCGAAGCTGTGGAAAGGGGCATGTACGAGATGGCTGGTGCACTGTGTGCAAAGGCTACTTGCACCAGGAGAGCTAGTATTGATGCACAGCACCAGTCTAAATTGACACATGGAGAAGGGGTGGGCTGGAGACAGGACAGTGGTGGCTAGCCTTGCGGAGAGCAACTCCAGTCCAGGGGTGATTCATAGCAGTTTTGGGTATGGCTGTGTAACATGGTGAGCATGCTGGGAAGTTCATACTTAGCATGTCAAAATTCTCCTATGCAGACACTCGCCAGCTGAGTGAACTGCTTGAAGCATGACAGAGCTCACTTCCTCCCACATGAAGGGGACTGCTGTACATCTGACAAGGAAGGGGCGGTGTCTAGCTGTCTCCTAAGGGGAGAATACTGTTTCCCACATCCCGCTAGGCAAAAGCAGAGGCAGAAGCAGTCCTGAGACACTTCATCTTGACACCCTGCTCAGCTTTAAAAGACAAGTTCCTTAAGCCAGGAAGTCTTGGGCTTTGACAGTCGGAAAGATTATGGACCCCTGGCAGGCAAGGAATGTGAGGAGCTGCTAGCTCAATAGATCCTGAGACCAACTCCAGTCTTGTCCGGAATACTGTAAATAAGATTACCTAAGAGACACAGCCTATGTATTAATGCTAAAAGAAACCCTGACAAGCCTAGCTTTGGCACATCAAAGGCAGCGACGCAACACAGGCATGTAGGCTGAATTCTAGCTACACCCTAATAAAGCTCAAAGTTCTCCGCCACAGTGGTCCGCTGGCAGGAACTGATGACGTGTTCAGCAAATCGCTGATTGCTGTGGTATGCAGTCTCTCTTGCCCCACTCTCTGCTGAAAAGCCTGCTAGCTCAGCAGTGGAAAAATGACCTAATTTTATAAGCGCTAGCCAAAAATTCTTGGGAAACCTCCCACATCAAGATGAGCCAGCAACCCCAATCTTTCACAGTGAGCTCATCCCTGTATCTGAGAGATGAGTGAGCAGCCACACCCTGAGAGCTAATGCAAAACACCCATTCAGACTTTGAGTGGGAATGTTCCTTACTCACTGCACCTTTCTATTTGAGGCATAAGGATCTTGTGGAAAAAGGGGGTTTTGCGCAAAATGGACACGTCCACACTGCTTGTTTTTGCGCAAAAAGCATTGGAAGAGATTATGCAAAAGTGTGAGAAAATGCTAATGAGCGCTTCATTTGCATTGCCTTGTCCGCAAAAAAAAATCTAATGTAGATATAGCCTAAGTGATTAGGTGCTGTACATCCAGATCTACACCAGTGTTAGAGCTGAATTTGGTTTGCTGACTGTAACTCAGTTTGGTAAGTCTTCAATTAGAAACAGGTAAGCTGGTGAAAAGCAACCTGGATAAACAAAACTAGCTCACAGCCACTTCTTTACCTACTTCAGAATATAAAACTGTACAGCAAGACTTGAGAAGGCTAACTCTATACTGGATACATTCCATTTCCTTGATTTACGCATCTGAAAAATTATGTTCTCCAGCCCAAATAACTGGAATCATTCCTTTGAATCTAACAGTTAAAATTCTCCTTTTAAAAGTATCTTGCATATAGAGCAGTGTTTCCCAATTGTATTTGGCCACAGAACCCTTTTAAACTTGGAAGAATTTCGAGGAACCCCTACAGCTGGGCCTAGGCTACCCAGGGGAAAATTTAAATTTGTCGAGCAAAAAAAAAAAGAAAGAAAGAGCCACCAGACCTGGGCACCATGACCCCTTCCTCTCCTCTCTCTCTCCCCTCTCCCCCCCCCCCCACACACACACACACACAGAGTCTGGTCTCTGGTATATGGAGCTGAAAAAGTAGACCACAAATAAGTAAGGATAATAATAATGAACAAATGCTAAATAAGGTCATGAGATCAACATTTAGTTTAATTGCACATATTTAAAAACAAAAATCACATTTAATGTGTACAAAAAAACCCCTCAAAAACTAATATGAATTATATTGGCAGTTTTCAATGTGAAGAGTGGTTTTTCTTCTTTTCTTGGCAAATCCTTTTTATATTTGGTTTAATACTAAAAAGCTGGATTTGCATATCTGGTGCTGCATTCAGTCGATTTCTGTATTTTGTTTTTGTTGATGCATAATTCGAGACCCCAGTTTCATACAAGTAGGTGCTGGTGAAGGGTAACAACTGCTGAATTGCATGTCTTGATAAAGCTGAATATTCTTGACATAAGCCACTCCAAAACTTAATCAGAGAAACTTCTTTAAATGTTTTTATTCATTGGCCATCTGAAGTGATTTTGATTAGGTTTTCATAATCTTGCATAGAAAAACTGACTGGCTTTGCTGTTATACTTAATGGATTTCAAATCCAATTGTTGTTGTCATTTATGGTTGGAAAATACTTCATAATGTTTGTGTATAAATCACAAAGATGATCTGCAATGTCCTGGCCAGGAGGAAGAGTACAGGAGAAAGCTTGGGGTAGAGTGTCTGGCCAGGAGGGTCTTGGAGCAGGGTGTCTGACCAGGAGGGAGGATGCAGGGGGGGGGGACTTGGGGCAGGGTGTCAGAGCAAGCTGGGAATGCGGGCTCTTGGTGGGGAGAGGGTAGAGAGAGGGATATGGGTGCGGGGGTCTGGGCGTGAGAGGGGGACACTTACCTGGCTTGGCATCTTGTTCCTTGTGGGGGGGGGGGAAGCTCAGTCCCGTTCCACACACACCCCCCCCCCATGCAGCGGGGAACCCAGTGCAGCTGCAGCACCAGGTCAGGCTTCCCGCTGGCAGGGCTGGGGGGGGCGGGGAAGGGGTAGAAACCCTGACCTTCCCCACCAGATCAAATTCTGCCACTTCCCCAGCAGGCTGGGGAGGGGCGCAGGGGAGAGAGAGCAGCAGCACATGGGGAGCAGCGAGCCCGAGCACAGCCTGACGGTGGGAAGGGGCAGCAGAGCCCGAGCGTACCCGGGGGGGGAGGGGGCAGCAGAGCCCGAGCGTACCCTGCGGGGGAGGGGGCAGCAGAGCCCGAGCGCGCCCCAAGGGCGGGGAGGGCAGCAGAGCCCAAGCTGGGTTCCATGCAGGCAACAGTTTAAAAACGCCGAGGTCCGGGAGCGGCTTCTTGGCTCCAGCCACTCCTCCCCCTCCCAGTAGCAGCAGCCATTGTAAAAAGCTGCCGCCTGCACGAGGAGGAGGCTATAAGGCACCGGGACAGGGCAGTCCTGCAGGGTGAGGAGGGGCCACGTCGTGCGCGGAGGTGGGGCAGCCGCAGTGAGTGGTGGAGTTGCCAAAGCCGCGCGCCCCCAGAAGGCCACCCTGCCAGCAAAGCCCCAATGGGAGCTACCTACGGGTTCTGCAGGGGGCGGAGGCGTAGAATTTTATCGCAGAACCCTGAGTTCCACTTCACGGAACCCCAGGGTTCCACGGAGCACCATTCGGGAAACACTGATAGTCATAGAGCACTAGAACTGGAAGGGACCTCGAGAGCTCAGAGTCCCGTCCTCTGCCCTCATGGCAGGACCCAGCACCGTCTAGACCATCCCTGTTAGATGTCTATTTAACCTGCTCTTAAATATCTCCAGAGATGGAGATTCCACAACCTCCCTAGGTAACTTATTCCAGTGTTTAACCACCCTGACAGGCAGGAAGTTTTTCCTAATGTCCAACCTAAACCTCCCTTGCTGCAGTTTAAGCCCATTGCTTCTTGTTCTATCCTCAGAGGCCAAGGAGAACAATTTTTCTCCCTCCTCCTTGTAACACTCTTTTAGGTACTTGAAAACTATCATGTCCCTTCTCGGTCTTCTCCTTTCCAAACTAAACAAGCCCAATTCTTTCAGTATTCTCTCATAGGTCATATTCTCTAGACCTTTAATCATTCTTGTTGCTCTTCTCTGGACCCTCTCCAATTTCTCCACATCATTCTTGAGATGTGGTGCCCAGAACTGGACACAATACTCCAATTGAGGCCTAATGAGTGCAGAATAAAGTGGAAGAATGACTTCTCGTCTTGCTCACAACACTCCTGTTAATGCATCCCAGAATTATGTTTGCTTTTTTTGCAACAGCATCACACTGTTGACTCAAATTTAGCTTGTTGTCCACTATGACCCCTAAATCTCTTTCTGCAGTACTCCTTCCCAGACAGTTGCTTCCCATTCTGCGTGTGTGAAACTGATTGTTCCATCCTAAATGGAGTACTTTGCATTTGTCCTTATTAAACTTCATCCTATTTACCTCAGACTATTTCTCCAGTTTGTCCAGATCGTTTTGAATTATGACCTTATCTTCCAAAGCACTTGCAACCCCTCCCAGCTTTGTATCATCTGCAAACTTAATAAGTGTACTCCCTATGCCAATATCGAATTGGTTGATGAAGATATTGAACAAAACCAGTCCCAAAATAGACCTCGGCGGAACCCCACTTGTTATGCCCTTCCAGCAGGATTGTCAGCCGTTAATAACTACTCTCTGAGAACCGTTATCCAGCCAGTTATGAACCCTCCTTATAGTAAGTAGCCTCATCTAAGTTGTATTTGCGTAGTTTATTGGTAAGATCATGAGAGACCGTATCAAACGCCTTACTAAAGTCTAGGTATACCACATCCACTGCTTCTCCCTTATCCAAAAGACTCGTTATCCTATCAAAGAAAGCTATCAGATTGGTTTGACATGATTTGTTCTTTACAAATCTATGCTGGCTGTTCCCTATCACCTTGTTATCTTCCAGGTTTTGTAGATGGATTCCTTAAGTACTTGCTCCATTATCTTTCCTGCCTCAGAAGTTACATTGAGTGGTCTGTAGTTTCCTGAGTTGTTCTTATTTCCCTTTTTATAGATGGGCACTATAACATTGATCCTGTCTGTGTGTGTGTCAAGTTCTCTTGGCAAGCTGCATATTACGGCAGAGTCCATATAGATCTTTGTTTGTATTCGTGTGTAATCACAACTGCAGTCAGAGAAAAATTATGTATTCCTATTACCCATTTCAAAGTAACTAATACATTCAATTAGAGAAGGTTACAATGGGGGAAATTGATGACTATTCTTGAGTTTTTTAAAAAAAATTATAATTTTATCACCATCTATTTGTGCAGTGTTCTTTAAATGTTCAAATCACCATGCAACCTCCCCTTTGAGAGAGCCAACTATTAGTCCCACTTTGCAGATGGGAAATTGAAGCAGATCTTTGTCAGAACCAGGCTTAAAATTCAGAACTTCCTGACTCTCAAATGTGTGTTCATTCATCTAGTCTTGGCCATGGAGCCTCCAGATGTACTCAGTGGATTATCTCAATATTTGACCCTTTATTTTTTTTGCTCATACAACTTAAAGTGCTCATTTGGGTAGGTGGGCCTAGGGCAATGAACTCCTGGTCTGTGAGAGGGATTCTTAGATACAGCTGCAGTTCTAATAGTTGTCTCATTGTAAGGCCAATAAGCATCAGCTCCAACATCTGCAGAGCTTATCTTGACATGTAATTAGGGCCACTTTCCACTAGGGGCCAATATATTGCTGTGTTTCCGATCCCTGACTCTAGTTTACGTTCAAAAGCTTCAGAGGGGCAGCAGAGTTAGTCTGTAACTGGAAAAACTTAAAAAACAATGAATAGTAGTAGCAACTTAAAGATGAACAAAACATGGAGATGGTATCATGAGCTTTCGTGGGCAAAACCCACTTCTTCAGATGACTGGAGTATTAAAAGTCCAGATTCAAGAATATATAAGGGAAGGAGGGGGAAAAAAAGGAGAAAAAAGACTGAATAGACCGTTCAAGTTACAAGAGGCTGATAAGAACAATTGGTACCTCGGTTGGCTGGCTGGTTAAGTCATTAGGATGTGGAAGGTAGTTTGTGAGCCAGCCGATGTCTCTGTTCATTCCATTCTGATAAGAATTGAACTTGTAAATGAAGGTAAGTTCCCTGTGTATTTGGCTTGTGGAATTGGCCTGAAACAACACGGTGACTTGGAGATCCATTAATGAGTACCCGGGCAGGTTAAAGTGTCTCCAGCAGGTTTCTGTGTGTTGCCTTTTCGGATATCTGATTTGTGTCTATTAATTCTAGTTTATGTTGTTCCTTTACATAAAGGATACGTCTGAAACACTCTGCTTCTCTATTCTCCACTGGGCTACATATGGCATGTACATATGGCTCAATAACGGTCTTTGCTTTTGCATGCCTTGCTGAACGTATGCCTTTTGTTTGGCCGTGTTGGACTTGGTGCAGAACTCCGGCCTGCTGTAGACTGGAACTGCCAGGCAACAGGAGCCAGTCTGAACAAGCAAACTGATCAGACGAGAAGGAGTAGTTGTGGAGCATGTGTCTGCATGTGTACATACTAACATGCGTGGCGTTGAATTTTTCTTTTAACTGTGTGACTCCCTGATACCTGAAACTACTAGCTTGTCTGGAAAGTCAAATTGTGTGTGGAACTCAGAGAATACTTTGTATTGTGTCATTGCTATCAGCCAGCTTCCAGAAATATTCCTGTGTGTGTACATGCACCAATTTACCAGAATGGTGTAGTAAGGAAAGGTCACAGCCAGGCACATAGCCCCAGGCAGTGGATTTAAGCTTGCAATTAAAAATGCACTGCAGCATGTTCAAAGTGGGTTGTGCAGTTTTTATCTACACCATGTTTTTTTCAAATCTGTTAGTTATGATTGGTTCCTGCTGTGAGAATCTCCAGTGCAGTGTCCTAAAAGGGAATATTTAGACATTCTTGTTCAACACCGATGCTGTAAGAAAATAACCAATGTGTTGGTGGTAACCCCAGTGCCCGGTCTGCAGGATAGCTTCCTCTAAGGTAGAATATTTCCCTCGCTGGCAGCAGCAGGTTTTGCTAACGTAGCACATCTGGTGCCATCCCCATGTAGGTATGTGGATGTGATCAGCCAGTTTTGCAAGTAGTTTCCTTTAATATTCTTTTGGTAAAGCTATTAACCTTCTCAATCCAGGTTCACTTGGCATTAGCAGGGTCAGTGCTTTTGTTGCTGTTTGAAAGAAAAAACATCAAAGAATGTCTACACGAGAATTGGCTTCTATTACTCACCGTTCATACTGATCATCTAGATCCAACCTCAGTCTGCACAAAACGGTTCCTCTGCCTTTTGCTTAGGAGGGCCAGTGTAAGGATCACATTCGAAATTATTGCTTTAGATGTTTTCACAGGCAGAAACAAACTGCACCACTTGGAGTACATGTGGGTTGTAAATAAAAGGAATGTGACTAATTGTGCAGTGCTCATTGAAACTGGATTGCCTTCCCTTGGCTCTCCCCAAGACTGTTTGGCATACATGTGGCTGCCTGAGGAAGCTCCGTGGCCAGGGATTCACACAAGCCTCATCTATTTTGAGGTGGCTACATTAAAAGGCCGGGAAGACAGGACTTCCTTGTCTCCTCACGGTACCTGGACTGGGTTAGAACCACCCTCCCCCAGGAAGCTTTGCAAACTCAGACCCCCACAACATTCTCTATGCATCCAGCTCCCCTGAACTGCCTGTACCCAGATTACCTCCTCCTGAATCCTCTCAGCCCACACGTGGATCCTGGCGAGCTAAGCCTGCCCCCATCTGGTGCTCCGGACACGGGTGGGCAGAGTTCTAGGGCAGTGTTGCCCAAACTATGGGCTGCGGCCCGGTATTGGGCCGCGGGAAAAAAATACCGGGCCTCAGCGTGGCTGCCGGGAGGGGTGCAGAGCGGGGTGGGCTCGGAGGAGGTGTGTGTGGGGAACCGGCTGCCGGAAAGCAGGATTGGGGGCAGCGGGGCTGTCCCGCAGAGATGGGGGGAGGCGAGCGGTTGGCGGAAGCAGGGTTGGGGGCAGCGGGGCTGTCCCGCGGAGATCCGGGCGGGCGGGCGGCAGAAGCAGGGTTGGGGGTAGCGGGGCTGTCCCGCAGAGATCCGGGCGGGCGAGCGGGTGGCGAAAGCAGGGCTGGGGGCAGCAGGGCTGTCCCGCGGAGATCTGGGTGGGCGGATGGCAGAAGCAAGGTTGGGGGCAGCGGGGCTGTCCGGAGGAGCTCTGGGCGGGTGGCCGGCCGGTGGAAGCAGGGTTGGAGGTAGCGGGCTGTACCGCTGGGGCGCAGGTGGCGGGTGGCCAGCAGAAGCAGGGTTAGGGGTAGCGGGGCTGTCCTGCGGAGATTGGGGAGGGCAGGCAGTGGAACCAGGGCTGGACAGGAGCCGGGGGAGCTGGCCGGGGGAGATCAGGAGGAGAACAACGGGAGAACCAGCTGCTGGAAGCACAGCTGGCCGGGGGCAGCGGGGCTGGCCGGGGGCCGTCGGGGAACGGGGCTGACTGGGGAGATTGGTGGGGGGTTGGGGGAACCGGCCGCCGGAAGCAGGGCTGGACTGGGGAGATCGGGAGGAGAAGGGGGGGAGAGCGGGACTGACCCGGGCACATGCAGACCCTGCAGACCCTGGCAGACGAGTGAGTCTAGCCCCGGGGATTCCATTTTGCTTCTCCCCGGCCCCCTCCATACCCTCCCTCGAGTAGTTGCGAACTGCCTGGCAGGTAGACACACTCAGGCAGTGTGAGCACATCTACCAGCCAGGCAGTTTGCAGCTAAGGACTGATACACCTAATTATAATAAAACTTACCTAATTAGAAAATACCAGGCATTTTATATGTCTGGTAATTTCTCAGTTTGTTTCCTGGACAAAACCCTCAAATACCAGACTGTCCGGTACAAAACCGGACACCTGGCAACCCTACCCCTCCTTACACCCTCCCTCCTAGCCAGATACCCTCCCCCCAATCTGCTCCTGCTCCCGCCACCTGGAGTGCCCATGCGGTGCCTGGTCCCCCAAGCCCTGGCCCAGGCTGGGCGGAGGGTGCAGCCGGGTGAAACACTGAAAATTTATTCATTTTTCATTCTTTTTTTGATATGTGTTTATATTTTTGGGCTGCAAAAAACAGTACTGAAAAAAACCGGGTTCCAACTAAAGTAAAAAGTTTGGGAAACCCTGATCTAGCCAGCTTTCTATCCATCTTCCAGTCCATTTATGCAATCCATATTCCCTTAGCTTGCTGGAAAGAATATTGTGGGTGACTGTATCAAAAGCTTTGCTAACGCTGGCACTGGGGGCTTTGGGAGGACCAGAAACAACTTATTTGAATATTCATCATTTGCTTAATGAATATGCAAATATGTAAATGAATGTTACCAGTCCTCCAAAAGCTTGTGAATGGATTTATTGGTCCCTGTGTCAAAAAGTTTGCGAACCCCTGCTCTAGGGTATTTCTGGGGCAGGGCTCAGTCCTTGTGCTGTGCCAGGGTCGGATGCAGCCTCCCCACTGAGTCCATGTCACAGGGGGAGGAGGGGGGCTGCACAGTGACCTCTCACCTCTTGTGCAGCCAGTGGCCTCTGCTCCCGAAGGGTGTGCAGGAGCCTCCACAGTTGCTTGTGTGGCGTTGTGCAGAACGTTAACACGCTGTGCCTAGAATGGCTAATGGTTTGGGCACAGAATGGCCTCAGGAGGCAGTGGGTGTCCCTGGGCAAGCCCAGCAGTTCACAGAATTATCAGTGCAACGGTCCCCGTGGTCCCCCCCAGCCGCCTATGGACTGGGCAGAGCCACCCCCTGCTTGAGGGTGAAATGCTGCTTCTGGGGCCGGACTGTGATTGTAGGCTGGCGAGGCCAAACGTAGGCAAGTGTTCCCCAGCCCTGAGCCTATGGCTATAGCTGCTGCAGCTTTTCTGTATCTCCGTGGTGGGCTACAGCTGACACTGCAGCATTCGCTCGTGTGGGAGGGAGTTCGCCGCCTCCTGGAAAAGAACGGTCGTTGCCTTGCAGAAAATGGCTACTCTGGGGCTGCCCCCACATGCCCCCAGAGCACAGTGCCTGCAGAACGGTGCTGGCACGGGTCGCGGGGAAAGCGATTGGACATGCTGCAAAGGGGGCTTGGGAGTGAGACGTTCCAATGTTGAGCTGGGATTGAACAATCCCTTTTGTGTATTGTGTTTTACAGCACAGACCTTGTGGACACAGGGGCCTTCTCCAGCTGACAGGCTGCGTCAGATTAGAATGAGGCCCAATGCAGCTGGTCTGTCAGTTTGTTTTGCACTCCCAGAGGATAGTCGGGGTGCTGAGAGCTACTGAACCAAACTGGAAACCCATACAGAATGGAAACCACTGCCGGCCAGGGGGTGGCACAGTGCCCTCTCACTCACGCCCATGCCAGCACCACTGGCTCCTTTACTGTTCTCGGCACTTTTCATCCGTTTCTGGTGACATGAAGACATCTAATGTATCCGAGTCATTTTTCACTTGTTCTTTTCCCATTGTAGGCGCTGATCCTACCTCGTTTTCACTGGCATTCACTATGGTATGCGCCCAATCACCACTAACCTGCCAGGAAATGGAAAATGGAAACACAAGTCCTTAAGCACCTCTATTTTCACACTTTCTGTTATTGTTTTCCCTCCATTGGGTAACATTCCTACCAGGTATTTCGTCTTCCTGTTGTTTGTAATGTATTTGTAGAATCTTCTCTTGTTACCCTTTATATCTCCAGCTCGTTTGAGCTCATTTTATGCCTTGGCCTTTTTAATTTTGTCCCTACATACTTGCGTTATTTGCTTATCTTCTTCCTTTGTAATTTGACCTAGTTTCTACTTTTTGTAGGACTTCTTTTTGATATTTAGATTATGGAAGATCTCCTGGTTAAGCCAGGGTGATCTTTTACCATACTTCTGATCTTCCTGACACAATGGGATAGTTCACTCTTGTGCCCTTAATAGCATCTCTTTGAATAACTGACAACCATCTTCAATTGTTTTTCCCTTTACGCTTTTTCCCATGGGATCTCGCCTGCCAAATGCCATTTAATCCATTTCAGAGTCACACCTTTACTTAATGCAGATTACTTTTCCTGGATGGCCATCTGTAGACAAGCCCTAAATTAACAATACGCAGTACATACAGTGAAATGGATGGTGAGGAACTAGGGATGGATTGTACAAACCATTGGCCTATATCAGGGGTGGGCAATAATTTTTTACTGGGGGCCACTTCAAAAATTTCTGAAGGCCACATCAGAAGGGGTGGGGCCAGGATACTTCCCGGCTTCCCCATCCACAGACCATGATTGGTCTAGGGGTGGGGGAGCACATGAAGCCTTTGCCCCCCCTTCCCCCAGAGGCTCCCCCTAGGCACCCATGCCTCTGGTGGTGGGAGGAGATTTCGCACGCTCCCCCTTCTGACCCCAGGACAATCTGCGCTTGGGGGCAGGGAAGTGCGCAAAGTCTCCTCCTGCCCTGCCAGGAATGCATGGTGCTTCAAAGTGCCGCGTGCTCCTGGCAGGGCGGAGGAAACTTTGTGCGCTTCCCCTTGCCCCCAGGCCCTAACTGGCCTGGGGGCCGGGGAGCGGCAAGGCCTCTGTGGGCCAGATCAACCCACTTGGCGGGCTGGATTTGGCCCACAGAGGCCCTTTTGCCCATCCCTGGCCTATATGTTATCAGTTGTTTCTATTTTAAGCCATATCTTCCTCTTGTGGTGTTTCTGTGTGTTTCTTAACTCTGTTTTAAAAATTGTACGTATCTGTCACTTGTGTGGTGAGGGGTTCCATGAAGCAGGAAGAATGAATTGCACGATACTCACTACCATTTGCAACTGTTTTATTTAAATATGTCTTTTGGTGTTCTGAGGTTTATTAATCATTTGGATGCGTTCTGGTGAGGTATTGGGGGAGGAAGTTGCTGTTGAATTGATATTAAAGTACAGTATGATCCATTAGGGTAAAACCACATTTTTCATGATCTACGTGGTTGAAGCACAGAGCGCAGCTGAGGTATCAAGCTGAAGTGCCATATCTAACTACAAGGGCAATACCTCCTGAGTGAGAGGATGCTAGGTAAGCATGTTTAACCACAAGCTAGCTGAGTTTCTGGAGCTGCATGGTAACCTGCCTTTTTTCAATAACCACAGGAAGGAAGTACTGCCTCTTGGAACAGTGGTTATAGGCCAGAGTGGTGACTCAGCTGCGGGCTTTATTTTGTTAACTAGCATTCGGTGCTGTTGGCTGAAAGCCATATGGAGACACAACCTGTGTGTCTGGAGGAAGAATAGCTGTGGTTTTTTGCTTTAGTCTGATTGAAGAAAGCCCATTTGTTTTTCACTTTCTGGTCAAACTATAGCTAAAGAAGACCTTTTCCTTATGCGTAACTCAGAACTCAAAAGGCAGGATGTCTCTAAATAGTCTTCCCAGTGTAAGTGCACCTGTGCGTTTTTAAAAGCATAACTCAGGTGGTGAACAAGTTGATAGTCAGTGTGCATGCCTATTTACGTCAACTGGTAGGGATGTTCTGTTTAGCGTTGGGTTTTTTGGTCTCTGAAGAAAATTGAGCTGGGCCTGTTTAGCTGAGGAAGGAAATGCCACAAAATAAAACTTCTTCAATGCATCAAACTTTTCATCTTCTACTGGGGTTGCAAAGATGGTGGAACTTCTGTCTCCACAGTTCTCATTCCAGACAGCAATACTGAAACATGTATGATGGCTTTTTCTAAGCACCAAGAAATAATCTGTGCATATCAGGGTATTGTAAAATAGCTACTGCTCACGTGCACAGAAACACTGTTTGGGGGGAAGAGGACGGGGCGGAAGTGTGTTGGCCCACTCTTGAATCCAAGACCGCTCCTATGGAAGAAATCCTTTGAGCGGGTATTAGTGATGACTTTTTCCCCAGTTAATTCTGAGAAGACGAAGAGAACAGACTTGGAACACAGCTACAGAGAAGTCCTTCCTATTTGATAAACCAATCACCTTTAAATGTAGATGAAAATCCTGTCTCCATGGGTAAGTGGGTGACCAGCAATAGGCATTTTGCAACACCTTCCCCATCCCCAAGGCCATAGAAAGGCCAAAGAGGGAGGACCATCTCCTGAAAATCTTTGCCTGTGCTGAAGCGGAGTTATATGCAGTTAGTGGGGCCTTATGGAAATATGAAAATAAGTGTTGACAGCTACAACTCAGTCTTGTTGGGTAGGGAAAGCAATGATAGCATCTAGAGCGAGTATGTGGAAGCAGAGCTTCTTTGTGAATGAATTCTGCTTCCTGAGGAGAATCCCGACCTTTATTAGGATTAGAAAGTGCCTTGAGTGGAGCCCCTTTCCTGTGAGTGTTTTGGGTGCATCCTCTACAGTGCTTGTCTGTAGCAAAAACCTCAGTCTCCAGTGAAAGGGATCCCTCGGGGGCAGGAGGTAGGGTTTTGAATTGAATGTGTATTTACTGTGTACCATCTCCAAGAGCTGCCTGTCTGAAGCTATTGCTTATCATTTGTAAATTGGGACAGTCTCCCTCCAAAAGAAGTAGGGATTGGCAAAGGAAAGAAAGAGACTGGGTTGCAACACTTACACACTATGGGTATGTCTACACTGCATTCCTCTTTCGAGAGAGGAATGCAAATGCAGACGAACAAAATTGCAAATGAAGCGCGGATTTGAATTTCCTGCACTTCATTTGCATAATTGCATCCGGCCGCTTTCTCGAAATACCCTATTTCGTAAAAAGATATGCTGTCTAGATATGGTTATTTTGAAAGAAAACCCTTTCGAAATAACCCTTACTCCTTATAAAATGAGGTTTGAGGGTTATTTTGAAAGAAGGGTTTTCTTTCCAAATAACCACGTCTAGACAGCATTTCTTTACAAAATAGGTATTTAAAAGCGGCCGGATGCTGATATTATGCAAATGAAGCGCGGGAAATTAAAATCCGAGCTTCATTTGCAATTTCATTCGTCTGCATTAGCATTCCTCTCTCGAAAGAGGAATGCAGTGTAGACATACCCTATGTCAAATCTGAAGAGCTAGCCCAGATGAAAACCCTCTTCCATAGGAAGTGAAGAGGAATTTCTCAGATAAAACTGAAGTTCATGGAAGTGTCCTGGGGAAGGCTAATATGGCTCTTATCCACAGGGGAGTGTACAATTCCAGCCAGACGTCTGGATTTGGATTGTACAATTTTTGCTGGTGAGGATCCTGATCCTCAATTTCCCTCTTTATGGGCAATCTCCCTTTATGCTGTGGATCCTGTTCTGATCCAGGTCTGATTTGCAGATTGCATCTCTGTGCTGTTCCCAATGGTAAACATGACAGCGGAAGTTGGAGTGGTCATTCCAAGAAAGATGAGAATCTCTTAGGTAGAAGTCTTAGGTAGAATAGGAATTGGAGAGCTGTGATTATCAGCCATCATCTTTTCTCGTCTAAGGGAGAACTGTCCTTCAGCAGGACTGGGACACACTCTATCCCCGAGGAAGCATCTTTGGGTAAAAAAGCTGAAAGTGAGCATTGAGAACGATGTGCATCCAAATCGCCCATCTCTAATGTGAACATTCAGAACCGGTGCTCAAAACAAAAGACAAAGCTGCTTTCTTTTGAATGCAAACCGTCCTTCGTCCTGATATTTACATCCGAAAGACTTGGATCTGGAGCAATCACGTGATCTAACTAAGGAACGCTTTCTGCCTCATTCGATCATCTGTTCCTTGACTGGATCGGGAACATGTGGATCCAGTGACACCCGCCATGTGGATTGGCTCTGGCTACACAGGGCAGCACAATTGAGGCAGAGGTGCTGGAACAGTTTGTGCAGTGGGGCTGCTGAAAGCCATTGAACCAGATTGCAAACGCTGTATAGGATGAATCAATTTCAAGCCAGGGGGTGTGGCAGCCCCCCGTACTCCTAACTCCAGGGCTTATGCATTGAGTAGTACTGGCTCTTAGGTAGGCAGTTCGCAAATTTCAGATCCTTCTTTGGAGTCAAAGTTTTCTTGGCATCATTCCTTGAGCCTTTAAGAATGTTGGATCCATCTGGCTTAGCTCTCAGTACCTCTTTCAGCACTGTGGCTTGTAGCTTGATCTGCCTCTCTTTATGAGCCTATTAAGTAAAAAGTGAACATGTCAAACAACTTGATGGAGAGTTTCCTTTTCCAAAACAAGTCAAGCATCTTGTCTATGCATTGGATGCTGGGAAAACCAAAGGGGATGAGTCATGTCTCTTAAATTCTAGCTGCTTTTTCTTTGGCTCCACCTTCCTGGGATCAAAGATGATTGTGTCTGTGTCTAAAAACCTAAGCTAAGCTAGTTACACTGAGAACAAAACCATTATCCAAACTCTGCCTGAAATCTTTCCCAGTCTGAAGGGCACTGAAGAAAGGGATCCAGCTGAAGAATAATGGAACAGCTCCCAAACAGTAAACTAGACACACTTGGCAGGAGCAGAGGCCACTGGAGTACATCACCCTCAGAAAGAGGGGAGGAACGGAGGGAGCGTGTTACTCCTCTAAGGATGGAGATTCCACCACCTCCCTAGGGAACCCATCCCAGTGCTTCACCACCCACCTAGTGAAAGAGTTTTTCCTAATATCCAACCTAGACCACCCCCACTGCAACTTGAGACCACTGCTCCTTGTTCTGCCATCCCTCACTACCGTGAACAGCCCTTCTCCGTCCTCTTTGGAACCTCCCTTCAGGAAGTTGAAGGCTGCTCTCAAATCCCCCTCACTCTTCTCTTCTGCAGACTAAACAAACCCAAATCCCTCAGTCTCTCCTCAAAGGTCATGCGCTCCAGACCCTTAATCATTTTGGTCGCCCTCCGCTGGGCCCTCCCCAATGCGTCCATGTCCTTTCTATAGTGGGGGGCCCAGACCTGGACACAATACTCCAGATGTGGCCTCACCAGAGCCAAATAAAGGGGAATAATCACTTCTCTGGATCTGCTGGCAATGCTCCTCCTAATGCTCCCTAATATGCCATTAGCCTTCTTGACTACAAGGGTGCCCTGTTGATTCATATCCAGCTTCTCATTCACTGTAATCCCCAGGTCCTTTTCTGCAACAAGGCTTGGGATTCTTCTGTCCTAAGTGCAAGATTCTACACTTGTCCTTGTTGAACCTCATCAGATTTCTTTTGGCCCAGTCCTCTAATCTGTCCAGGTCACTCTGGACCCTATCCCTGCCCTCCAGCGTATCTACCTCTCCCCCTAGCTTAGTGTCATCTGCGAACTTGCTGAGGGTGCAATCCATCCCCTCATCCAGGTCATTAATAAAGATGTTCAGGGCTCGACAAATTATGGAAAACCCTACTCGCCAGACAAAAAAGGGACTCGCCACCCTCCCCAAAAGTTTTTTTTTTTAAATGGCATAAATTCCTAATAAGAATAAGAACAGTAATTACTAATACGTTCTTAATAAATATCACCCAAGTTATTAATAAATATCTTATAAACTTCTACTTTTTCCCTCTGCTGCCATGTCTCCTCCCCTTGCTCCATCAGCTCCTCTGCTGCCTGCTGCCCCCCAACCCCTCACCCTCCTCTGCTGTCCTGACTCCTGCCCTTCTCGCTGCCCTCAGCCTTCCTGAGACCTGCCCCCCTCCACCAGCCCTTCTCTCCCCCCTGTGCCCACTCCTCCAGTAGCCCCACTCTGATCAAATGAGCTACCTCCTCATCCCCTCTCCTAACACCTCCTCTACACACCTGCCCTGCCTCTCTCCTCTGAGGCTGGTCCCTCCCCTGCAGGTGTCTGCCCTTCTGCTTCACCCCCAGAATCCCCTGGCACCTGCCACCCTCCTGGTTCCTCCCCCTTCCCCCTCTTTTTCCCTGATACCCACCCCCTCAGCACCCTCTGGCCCCGTTCCCCTCATGCCCCTGTGCCCTCACACATGCCTTGTTCCATCCCGCCTTCCTCATGCCCACCCCTTCTTTCAAGCCTTTTTCCAGCACCTCCCCCTCCAGCCCCCAATGCCCTTACCCTCTCCTCTCCCAGCATCACCCTGTCCTCCCTCCCACTGACACCTCCCCTCCTGCCCTTTTCCTCATTGTCTGCACTTGGCCCCGTGGGATTTGTCTCTCCTGAACCCCTGTCCCTTGGTGCCTTCCCCTTTCTTCTTCTTCTCCTGACCTCCTCCCCTCCCCTCCCCTCAGCACAAGCCCCTTCCCCATATTTTTCCCCTCCCTTCCCCACAGCCCACCCCAGCCGCTTCCCCTCCCCCAGGGCCAAGCAAAACATTTCCCCCCCACTTTTTTGTTGTCTTTTACATGTTTGCATTTTGCAATGGGTTTTTTTTTTTTTGTCCCAGCATTTTAGCCCTATAAATAGCAAATAGCATTTTCATTCATTTTTTTCCATAAAGGCAAAGGCGCTTCAAGTGAACTCCCCCTTTCACTGCTGCTGGGTCACAGCAGCCTTTTCCCTGCCCTGTCCAGCCCCTCCCTATGGGCAAGCACCCCTTGCTCCCAACCCACAGGGGAAACAGGGTGCAGGGACAGCACAGAGCCAGAAGGGTGCAGGGAACAGTGGGGGGGACGGGACAGGGGTGGCGCAGGGAACAGGAGGCACAGAGGCAGAGGGACGCAGGAATCGGGGAGAGCAGTGTGTGGGGTGCGGTGGAGGCACGGGGAATGGGACGCGGGGAACGGGAGGGGCAGAGGGATCAGGGTCTAGGGGCAGTGCAGGGAACGGGCAGCACAGAGCTGGGGGGGGAGCAGGGATCGGGGGGAGCAGGGTGTGGGGTGCAAGGGCGGTGCAGAGCCAGAGGGAGAGCAGGGGATCCGGGGTGCAGGGGCGGCGTGGTGAATGGGCGGCGGGAGCCAGATGGGGCGCGGGGCGGGTGCAGCGAGCCGGGCGGTTGGCAGGGAGGGTCTCTCACCGGTGAGGGGCTGGGGCCGTGGCAGGACTGCAGCCGGTGGGGCGGGGCCGCAGCCAGCTGCCGGGTACACGCGGCCAGAGCCGAGCTGCCGCGGCCCTTTACAATCGGCGGGGCCAAGTCACGCCAGCATCCTGGCATCTGCTGGCGCACCGCCTCCTCCCACCGCAGCTGCACGCAGGCAGCCCGGCGCTGAGAAACGCCGCAGTTCCCCCTTCCTGGCAGCGCTCTGCTCCTCCGCCGGCTGGCGGATTGGATAGGGCTGCACCGCCCGTAGTGCGGGCTTCGCCAGTCCGTCACAACGGCCCACCGGGCCAGTCCTCCCCTGCACTCGCCAGCTGGCAAAATCTACTCGCCGCGGGCGAGTGCATTTGTCGAGCCCTGAAGATGTTGAACAAAACCGGTCCTAGAACAGATCCTTGGGGCACTCTGCTAGAAACCGATGGCCAACCTGACATTGAGACGTTGATCACTACCCGTTGGGCCCGACAGTCTAGCCAGCTTTCTATCCATCTCACAGTCCACTTATCCAATCCATATTCCCTTAACTTACTGGCAAGAATATTGTGGGAGACCGTATCAAAAGCTTTGCTAAAGTCAAGGTCTATCACATCCACTGACTTTCCCATATCCACAGAGCCAGCTACCTCATCATAGAAGCTAATCAGATTGGTCAGGCACGACTTGCAAAGAGGGGGGAGCGAAGAGGGAGTACTTCACAGCGAGGTATGGAGCCCTTGGTCAGCTGGGGACTCCCTAACTGATCCCGGGCTCTGTGTGGCATTTCTGTGAAACCCGGAGTCAGCTAGGGAGTCCACCGCTGACCCCGGGCTCTGCATTTCAAAGCGGTAGCATTGCATCGAGCCTGGCATCAGCGGGGGACTGACCTCAGGCTCCATGCAAGCGCTTCTGCTTTGAAATGTACAAGAGCCCCCAGTGGGGCTCTTGTACATGCCAGAAAAGGAATGCGGAAGTGCCTATGAGGGAAATTCCATTGACTTACTCGACTAGTAAATTAATTGATATTTAACATCCTTAGTACAAGGTCTCAAATGGTACTTTCCACCATTTGAAACAAGCATATAAGTGTGCATGGAAAAAGCTGAATAAACCCTACCCTTGAATATTACGTTTTGTCCAAAGCAAACCAGGCACTTCCGTTTGTTTTGGTTAGTGGCTGAACCTAGGCTGCCGTGTCTGTTTGCCTAGGCGGGTCGGTTTCTTGCATTCCTCCGCTGCGTGCCTGCCTCCTGGATTTCCTCTTTATCTGCATCGCATTTGATCCGGTTTTCATGAGGCTCCACTCCGCACACCAGCAACCCGTTCGCGGTGGCAGGAAAGGCTCAACCTTCGTAGAAGCAGCGTCAGGTCCTGCCCGTGGCCATGTACAAAGCGATGCGTCTACCTGCCGATCCGGCACGGCTCCCCGCCCTCGGGCCTGCAGCGTCCTTTGCTCCTGGCCTGCAGCGAGGGCGGCGGCTGGCGGAGGAGGCGCTGTGCCCTTGCTCGGGGGGCGGAGCCATGCTGCACAGTGATCAGTGCCGCCCCCGCCCACGGGCCCTATTGCCCCGGCCCGGCCTAGAACCCGCGGCCCCTGCTCCCCCAGGTTGTGCGCGAGTCGCTGGGCTGCCCGTTCCCTTCTGGCCACGCGCCGGGCTGCGAGCGAGCCAATGGGCAAGCTCCATCCCCCCCCAGCTTGTGGGCGGCGCGGCTTGGCCCCGCCCCAGCCGCTCTCGGTTGCGGGCGCCGACCAATCAGCGCCGGGTCCGCCGGGGCAGGCTCGCGAAGGCCGGCGGAGGGGGCCAGAGCGGAGAGCGGGCGCGCGGGCCGGCGCGGACGGTTGGGAGCGGCGGCGGCGCGTGAGGTGAGGTGAGGTGAGGTGAGGTGAGGTGGGGGCGGGGGGCGGTGCGCTCGGGGGAGCCCCCAGCCGGGGCGCGGTGACCGCCCCGCCCGGCCCCGCTCACACACCAGCCGGCGCGTCGGGCCGGGCCTGTGCGGCCCCTTGTGCGCCCCGGGGCCGGGCGGGGCTCCCCCTTCGCGGGCGGCGAGGGAGCGGCGGGGCGCGGCGCGTCTCCCCCAGCGCTCAGCGAGCGGCGCCGCGGGCTCGCGCAGGGCCGGCTGTGCCTGCGGACCGCCGCCTCTGCAGCGCGTGCTCCGGCCGGGCCGCGGCTAGCAAGGGCTGGGCGCTCCGGGCCGTGGCGCGAGGCGGCGGCGTGGGAGAGGCGCGCGGGCTGCAGGCGTGCTCGTGCTCCGAGAGCTGCTCCACTTGGAACCCTGACAAGGGCTTTTAACCAAACGCAGCGATTCAGAAGCCGGGCCTGCTGCTCCCGCTGCAGGCGGGAGGAAGTCTGCTTCCGAGGAGCCCTTTACACGTTGTCTTTCGAGTGCTGCTCGCTGTGACCTCCGAGTGCCTTGCAGTATCCCCTAAGATGCAGGCTAATCCTCTAGTTGAAACTGGCATTTCAGCATTTGCTGCTGCCCATCTTGCTGCAACAGTGTGCTTGTACCTTATTGTGAGTTTAACACTTAACTGATAGTTTTAAGAGTTAAATATTGGTGTCTTTCGTAATAACTCATCGTTTAATAGAGTGAGCGGCATCCCCACTTTTTAAATATGGAACAAAAAACAGGACTATGTAGCACTTGAAAGACTAACAAGCTGGTTTATTAGGTGATGAGCTTTCGTGGGCCAGACCCAGATCTGAGGAAGTGGGTCTGGCCCACAAAAGCTCATCGCTTAGTCTGGTCTAGCTGAAACAAAAAACAGGACTATGTAGCACCTGAAAGACTAACAAGCTGGTTTATTAAGTGATGAGCTTTTGTGGGCCAGACCCACTTCCTCAGATCTGGGTCTGGCCCACCAAAGCTCTTCACTTAATAAACCAGCTTGTTAGTCTTTCAAGTGCTACGTAGTCCTGTTTTTTGTTTCAGCTAGACCAGACTAACACGGCTACATATCTATTACTATTTTTAAATATGGGTATCAGTAGAGATGTCAGATTAGGGAAAGGTAGGAAAAAAGGTAAAATAGAGCGGAACATTAGATTTATATTTAGTGCATAATAATAGGAATGGTGTATGATCTATGCAACAGTCTTATAGTAGAGACTTCTGGGTTCTTGTACAGGTTACTTTACTTTGCCCCTGTAGTTTTGCTGTGGGTGAAACCTGAAATGGGTGATGAATTCCTTTTCTGCCTAGTGCCACTAGGGTGGAGCTTTTTATTAGAGCACCATTGCCATTCTCTTCTGCTACAAGAGGTGCTTTGCAGTGCAGAGGAAAGGGAGAACAAGACTAATTGGACAGTGAAAGTAAAGCAAAAAGTTGCTTTTCTTGAGCAGAGTTCTATGGCAGCATCTCTGAATTGGAGACGGAGCTCAACCAAGAGGAAGGCATTGCTAGACCAGCGAGAAGTGTCCCTTGTGTTTATGTACTCTTCGGCAAGGTAGTCAAGTGCCAAGACAGGGATGTGTGTACCATCTGTTGCCTCACTACAGTTAGGGAATCCCATTGAGGCAAAGCCATCCACTATGTCCTGCATGTTTCCCAGAGTCACTACCCTTCCTAGCAGAAGGGTATTGGTTGCATTGCCTACTTGGATCACAGCAGCCCCCACTGTAAATTTACCTATTCCAAATTGATTCCCAACTGACTGGTAGCTGTCTGGTGTTGCAGCCTTCCACGAGGCTATTTCCACTGGCTTCTGAGCTGTCAGAGCAGATCTCATTCTGGTACTAGTGTGCTTCACAGTGGAGGAAAGCAATCTCTGCTTGTGTCTCAGCACCAGAACTGGCGTTCCACTGTGTCAAGAGGATCAAATGCCACCCTCATCTGTCAATTGCTTTTCTCAAGTGCTTCGCAGAAGTCTCTTCATGGCCTTCTGAGAGTCTTCCTTGGCGTTCCGGCAGTTCCTGGATGGGCTCTGGACATACTGCAGCATAAGGTGCAAGGTGTTTGCTATGATTGCCATAGAACTTTGCTGCTGAATGGATTCTATGCTGGGTTGCATGCTTATCCTGGTGTGGCATCTGCTATCCTACTATGATATCTGCATGTATAACCAGGGGCAAAAAAGTGCGCAAAAAGATTGTCTGACGATGTTTTCAGTTGGGGGGGAGGGAGGAGATGAGTGCATTATGGGATGCTGACAACATGTACCCAGAACCACCCACTGCACTGCTTTGGTCCCATTGGCACTGAGAGGATAACCCAGAATGCAAAAGGATGGCAGGAACTGTGAAATGGCTACCCACAGTGCATTACTGTCAAAATTGACGGTATCCACCCTACTGGGGACTCACTGCATCGAATTCTTGCACACAATGGGGACATGCATCTTTGATTTTACAAAATTGGGTGCTGAAAAATTGACCTTAATAAATTCAGCCTTATTTCTAAGGGTAGACAAGGCCTAAGGTATGTCTTTGCGACAGGACTGGCAACCCACAGGATCTCCAGAGATGATGCTAAGTCACCTTTTCCATGTCCCTTTCCATAAATTGCAGTGGGCATCAAATGACTGATCCTGATGATCTGAACCAGTGTGCAAACAACAAAAGAATTTTTTTTTCCTTTTTGATTTGTGTCATCAGTTAATATGTAGCTTTTCTTTTTCTTGCCTTATTATCATGCGAAATATTAGTGATTAAATTGCAACATTTTGCTTGCTCACTTAAAATTGTTGAAGTTTAGGTTTGGAAGAGACCTCAGGAGGTCTAGTCCAACCCACTGCTCAAAGCAGGACCAACCCCAATTAAATTACTGCAGCCAGGGCTTTGTCAAGCTGAGCCTTAAAAACATTTAAAATGGAGAATCCACTAACTCCCTGGGTAACCCTTCCAGTGCTTCACCATCCTCCTAGTGAGAGAGTTTTGCTCCCATGTTCTCTGTCTATACTCTCATGTTACTAGGAATATTAAATCCCAGTTAATCAGTTAACTGGTTAAACATTAGGTTTACCTAGAGTTTAACCAGTTAACCAACTAAAGCGGGATCCTTGGCTGGGGACCGCTCCAGCCGGGGTGGAGCAGCTCCCACCCAGTGCTGGGGTTTCTGTCCCCAACCCAGGGCAGGGGCTGGGGCTGGAGCTGGCTCTTCCAGCGCCCAGTTCTCGCTGGAGCTGCCCCTATCCACGGCAGCCCCCCGGGCTTCCCATGGACAGAGGCTGCTCCACTGGAGCAGCAGCCCCTGCCTGCAGGGTGCCCAGGTTTACCCACAGACAGAGGCTCTGCAGGGGCCCCGTGGGGCTGGAATAGCCCTCTACCCGCGGCAGGTGGAGAGCTGCTCCAGTTCCCCACTCCTTTCCCTATTACTACTTAACTGGTTAGCATTTGGGGTGATACTTATTGGGTAACCAGATATCCTTTCACATCTCTACTTGTTTCCTGTCCATATTTCTGATTGACTATTTGGTTTGTTACGACAGTAAACTTCCGATAATCCGGCAGCTTTAGGACCCGGGGGGTGCCGGATGATCAGATATGCCGGACTATCGGAAGGGGGGGGGCTATGAGGCGTCTGGGGTGCAGTGGGGATGCGCCCCTCGGCGCTGTGGGACCAACCCGGCAGCACCCCAGCTGCTCTGCCCCGGGCTTCCTGGAGTCAGCTGCTGTTCAGTTGCAGCAGCAGCTGACTTGGGGACGCCTGGGGCAGAGCAGCTGGGGTGCTGCCAGGTTGGTCCTGCAGCGCCGAGGGGCGCTACGGGACCAACACGGCAGCACCCCAGCTGCTCTGCCCCCAGCTTCCCCGAGTCAGACGCTGGTCAGTTTCAGCAGCGGCTAAATCGGGAAAGCCGGGGGCAGAGCAGCTCCAATTGTCCGGCTGCCCGGAGCACTTCCGGGTTCCAGATGGTGCCGGACCATCAGGAGTGCCGGACCATTGGATGCCAGACCACTGGAGTTTTACTGTACTTGGTTTTTTATCTCTATTTTCATTGTTTTCTTCCCTAGTAATTGGCTTTTTCAACTTCATTTTGGTCAATTTTATTTTTTTCAATATGGGAATATGATTATTTTGTTAGTTGAATTAAAAAAAGTACATGAGGACTCATGTATAACTTTTAAAATGTCAAATTATGTTTTCTGTTTGTAGAATCTTCATTTTGAAAGAAATGAAATAATTAAATGTTGTTGGATGAAAAATATGTTAGTCATTATCCTCTATATTCCCTTTAGCTATTTGGACATTGTCGATGAATAATGGGGGAGATAGAAGGAACATACAGAGTACTGCAGACGCCTGGTTCTCGCTTGGGAGTCCAGAAGAATACTGGAGTGAGTACGCTGGAGCCAGACCAGAACCTTTCTACATCAATAGCAATGACACCTGCCAAAATGCATGAGAGGGATTTATCAATCAAACTAAAGCTGTTGGACAACACTGTGGAAGTACTAAATGTTGAGGTAAGAAAGTTTCAGCCTTATTTCAGATAAGTTTAGTTTCAGGTAATGTAAAATCAGAGGCGACTGGTCCAGGAGAACTTGGGGAACCCCTGCCCCAGCCGGGAGAAGGGCTGGGACAGGCCCCCTCCTCCCCCCTCCTTGGCGGGGGCTCCACCCTCTCCCCGCCCCATTTCTTCCCCCAGCTGAGGTGACCTGAGGGCTAGCAGGGTGCCACCTTCTCACCAGCAGTGGCAGGGGGAAGTGGAGCAAGGTGGCCCCACTGCATTGCTCCCCCTGCCGAGGTGGTGGAACCCTCCTATGCCCGTCCCCCTATCCCACGTTGATTTTTGGCCATCCCCTCTGGCCCACAGTGTTTGGGGGCATGTGCCCCCCCGCCCCACCTCCTGATGTGTTGCCCTGGTGTAGCATTCATTGTATGTACTGGTGTCTAAATTGACAAAATTTCAAGGAAATTTCTGGGGTGGAGATTAATACAAAACTCATGGCAAGGAAAAAAGAGAAGCCTTTGTTTTCCTTCAAATCACTCATTCGTTAATAGACCTCATTTGCACATCTAAGGCTTGCAAGTGTGGAGCTTATAAGGAACGTAGGTGTTAATATCTGAATTATGTATTGACAGTAACTTCACTGAACAAATGTCACACTTGTATGATAATTGGTTAATATGCCAGCATGTATAGTACCAAAGAATGTTTACTGTTTTTTGTTGTTTTTTTGCATTGCTGGAGCTTCAGGTATCTGGATGTGACCATTTTGTTTTATACTTTCATGTCTTGCAGAATTATTTTTCATTTCCTGGTTTAAAGACTTAGCGCGCTCTTGATTTGGTGGTAGGGGAAGCCTAAAACCTGTTTTAAATTTAATTTTTTGCATCTTTTGTAAATTTATTTGTAACGCCAAACTCTACACAGCTGAGCAATTTGGAGAGTCCTTTCCATAGTGATCTGACAATGCTCCCTGAAAAATTAGCCTGGACATCTAGGTCTTTGGTGCTGGGTCATTATTATGGTTGCTGAGTAATAGCAATCTTTAAAAATTTATACTTACTTAAAATTGTGGGATTGCTGTAAAAACAGCTGAGTAGAATCTGTTTCTTACCTTTTCATCTCCTTCTCCCCGAGGTTCTTCTGTCCTTCACCTCCCCCCCCCATCCCTCTCCCAAAAGTAAGATACAAATTTTTCACAGATAATAGGGTTAGAAAACATTTTTCTATTTCAGTTAAGATATATTCAACTTTCGGGTTAGTCTACACTAGTAAAATCCTGACTCTTTTAGAGCAAATGTACAAAGCTTTGAATTGCTGTGCAGACTTCAGCTGGTTTTACTTACCTTTCAGTTACCTGAGCATTCTTTTTTGTTGCTTTGTGAATGCACTCTTGACACACTCCTATCCATTCAGAATGATGCTGCACAGATTGTTCTTCTTATCAAGTGGTTTGTCCATTTCACCTTTCTCTTTGTATCTCTCCACTGACTCCTTTAGTGCATCAAAAATAAGCTACTTGTTTTTACCTTCAGGGCCCTTTGCAACCTATCTGTGTGTCATCTCTTAACTACTGATATGTTGACTTCTGCCTCCAGTTAGTCCATGAGGGCAGCCTCCATCAACCCCGCTTGTTAATATTTCAAATAAGCACCATGATCCTTTCTCCCATGCTGCCCTTGGTACTTGTGCTGAACTCCCTGTAAACATGTGCAAAACTAACCCATTATCCTCCTCAAAACTTTTCTCTGCTGTGATGCCTACAAAAACTTGACAATGTATAGGCTGCTAGTGTGTTGAGATCACTGCTTATCATGTTTCTTAATATTGTTGCACTATCCACCTGTATCCATCTGTTGTCTCTTACACTTAGATTATAAATTCCTTGGGGTGGGCACTGTCTTTTTCTTCTGTATTTGTACAGCACCCAGCACAATGGAATCCTGGTCTGTGAGTGGGGCTCCTAGGCAGTATGGTAATAAAAATAAGTAAAAGCAGAGTAGACGGTATTAATAGTATCCCAATGCAGCAGATATTCTGTTAGGCTGCTATATGAGTTTAGTGCCAAGTCCCCCTTTTTCCTTCCTTTCTTTAAAAGTTAATTTACCGAATGCCTGGGGAGAGGAGTAACAGCTGCATACTGCTGATTGTGAGAAGGTATTTACAATTTTTTTGGAGTAGTGTAGGGTTCTGTACCAAGGAATGGCCATTAGCACCAGCCGGCAAGGGAAGACAGGAGTTTGGGGATAACATGAAGCTGAGCGACTGCTTTTGTAAAACAGCACTGAGAGCAGGGGACGAGCAGGCCTCTGAGCAGCTGCTCCAGAATCAGATGCTAATAGTATGTGACACTCTTTGTACATGTGAGGAATGTTCATAGACCTAAACAGGTGGAAATGACGAATGGTTATTGTTTTTCACTAATGGAAAGTAACACACACTAATGGAAAATGACTATTAAAACGATGCCTGTGCCTGTAACTCCTGTACCATGTGAATGGGAGTGGCTCTGGGTATTGTATTGTGGGGTGCAGGGTTGTAGTGCTGTGCAGATTTGGCCCAGGAGCCCCTCTATGATGGGTGGAGAGGTAGCTGGGCCCCATTTGAGTGAGTGGCACTGCAACCCTGCTGGCCAGGTTGCAATGCCACAAGCAACGGGGGTCAGCTCTGTGGGACAGGAGCTGTGCTGCAGGGTGCGTGAGGGGTGGGCTTGCTCTGCAGGACCCCACATCCTCTGGGGGCAGGACCTGACTCTTGGACAGGGAAGAATACAATGAAATTCCCAAAACATTACACAAAAAATTAAAAAAAATTCCTTGGCTCTAGAAATTACTGAGTCTGGGTGTGGAATACTGAATTTGTAGCTAACTGCTACAGATAAAAAGGCTTCTGCATGACTCACGGCTTGTTGATTCAAATAGCATAAACAGTTTTTGGATTATCTAGGGTCAAGGGATGAAAACTTCTGAGTGGGCATGCACATGAGCTAGTTTTTAACTCCCTAACAGTGGGGAGGGAGAGGGTGAGTGTGTGTTGAGGGAGGTGTATGGGGAAGCTAGTCTGCTCTGATGTATTCTCAGTGGGTGTTTGATATCTGTTACTGATAGATAAACGTGTGCGCAAAAAGAGAGGCCTTAAGTGGACTAGTTATTTGGACTTCTGACTGAAGTGGACTTCTGACTGAATTTCATTTCTTTCAGCTCTTGAAAGAAATGGACAGAGGGAATAAAAGCTTTTTGAGACTAATAAAGTTGAAAACACTGGTTGTTGATTTTCTGCCAGTTAGTTACATATACAGGAGCTTGTGAGCCTTCTGGAGTTTGACAGAAATCAGTCCACAATTTCTAGGAATGGCTGCTTATGAGTTTTTAAGTATATGGTTCATATAGAGTGGAACCTACCTATTCTGTAGTTAAAGTAGCAGCCACGTTTCTGCTTAAAGCTCAGTGTTGCATCTACAGTCAGGTTGTCCTGAAAGTTGCTTGGTCAAGTCATGGGCTAGGCGGAATTTGTGGGGGAAATTTGAATTCATTTGAACATGTTTTTTGGGGCGGTGAGGATCCTAACAAATAACCTTTTAAACCGTTTTTTTTTTTTTTTTTTTTTTTTAAAGCAGAAAAAGGACCTACCACAAGTTTGTGCAGAGATGGGGGAAAGTGGTGGATGGGGAGACTCTTGAAACTATTGATAGATTTTCCTTTCTGAGAATTAGTGTCTGATTCCAAAAAGAAGGTCCATAACTTAATATTTGAAGTTAAGCACTTTTGAAACTGAGTACTCTTCATCCGCTAATGGATTGCTGGCATAGTAAGACTAGCTCTTCTCTTCACTTCCCTTCTCTGAACTGACCAAGTTATTTAGAGGGAAAGGAAGATAATAGCAATTGTTGTAGACGTTTCAGGAACGCAGCTAACAACTTAGCTCTTGCAGTAGGTGCTGAAAATGGTGAACTTCCAAGTCAGAATCCACTTCTTTGACCCCCGTTTCCCTTGCAACAATCTAGGCTCCCCCCAGACTCCCTCCAAACACTTTCTTCTTAAACATCTCCAACCTCTGGATTTCTCTCATTCCAAGACACATGTTTAGCGAACCACTGATGCTCCACTTGGCTGCAAGCTATGGATGGATATTCCACTCCAACAGACCTTCATCTAACCTTTTCCTGTTTCCTATTAACACATCAAGATCAAGGAGCGTAGAGGAGGCTGTCAGAGAGCTGGTAGGTGAAAGGCAGGAGGGCTGAAGTTGAGGGAAAAATGTCATCTTCATGTTTCTTTCTTTTCTAGATATAAAAGTATTTAAAAGTTGAGTTTTTAACTAATTTTATCTTCTCCATTCCTATCCACTGCCCCCTATCCCCATTTGCCATCCAGTTACAACTTTCCCCACGTTGCAGCCTGATATGGATTTGCTGTAAACTCCCTTCCATAGCTAATCCCTCCCTGAAACTTGGTTAGGCATTGAACAGCACAGGCTGAATCAAATGGCAATAAAATGTTGGAGCATTGCTGCCCATTCCCAGTACACGTGAATGCATGTTGAAGGACTGTAGGAGAGATTAGAGCTCTCAGAACTCTATCAGGGCTTTTAGGGAAGAGGTACAGTTGTCCCAAATGGGAAAATTTCTCAGGGAAAGAATGAAGCCACTTCAGAGCTTCTGCAAAGTACTCCACTTAGGAAGGAACAATCCGTTCCACACATACAGAATGGGAAGCGACTGTCTAGGAAGGAGTACTGCAGAAAGAGATTTAGGGGTCATAGTGGACCACAAGCTAAATATGAGTCAACAGTGTGGTGCTGTTGCAAAAAAAAAAAAAAAAAAAAAAATCAAACATGATTCTGGGATGCATTAACAGGAATGTTGTGAGCAAGACACGAGAAGTCATTCTTCCACTGTACTCTGCGCTCATTAGGCCTCATTTGGAGCATTGTGTCCAGTTCTGGGCACCACATTTCAGGAAGGATGTGGAAAAATTGGAGAAGCTCCAGAGAAGAGCAACAAAAATGATGAATGGTCTAGAAAACATGACCTATGAGGGATGACTGAAAGAATTGGGCTTGTTTAGTTGCAAGCTCTGCAGTTCTTGGAAGTGGGGCCAGGAGCTGGTGTGCACCAAGGAGCTGGCTTATAAACTGGCTCCTAGTGCACACCCGCTCCCAACTGCTGGCCCTGCATCATAAAGCTTTATACTTCAGAGCATGCCACATATGGAACCGCTAGGATTTTTAGCAGTTACATGGTTATGTTTTTAAATGATTTTCTATATCCCTAGTAGATGTGTAGGCTTGAGTGCTCTTATCCTGAGTTTGTTACTTTGTTCAGTTCTCTCACTTTTTGATTGTACCTGAATTTAAAATTTCAGTTCAGCTGAAGTTAGACTCTTTTCATAAGCCTGCCTTTATATTCCTGAAGGGTTGCTGCAGAAACTTTCACATTTCTTGGTTTCCAAGGATTTTAATCTGCATCATAATTTGTGATCTTCAGTATGAATGAGGTGGGTAGCGAGGAAGCCATTTAAGATCCAGTAGGTAGGAGCATGTTAAATAAGAGGAAATAATGAAAGTTATTTAAGGTAGTTGAATAGACACAGCACAAAATATAATGGCTGAACTAAAAAGACAAGGCAGTACAATACACAGTAGTATAAACACTGTCTCTTAATATGTTAAGTGATGTTTTATGTATTTCAGTTAGTGCGCTTACGTTAATTGTATGACTTTTATATTTATAACCTTTGTACTTTACCTAAAATTGATGGTGTAGTCCTGCTAACTTAGATATATTGTACTTGATTAATTGGTAGTTGTTTTTTTTATGATGGTTGTCAGAAGTACATGGCATACATACAAGAATTTGATTTAATCTACCTTTGGCTATATTACAGTAGAAGGACATTTATTTTAATCTGATCCATTCCAAGATTTGTTTGTCCGGTTCAAAAATATCCGTGCTGAATTAAATTAAATGAAGTTAAGACCAGAATATTTGGGCTTTCTGAAATAGGTGAAGAGCTTCTCAGCTGAGACTTCAGAACTACAGGTAAAGTTGGAGGAAAGTATTTTAAGAGGGGAATGCTAAATTGGAGGCAGTTGAATATAATTGCCAGGGCTCGACAAATTATGGAAAACCCTACTCGCCAGACCAAAAAGGGACTCGCCATCCCCCCAAGAGTTTTTTAATGGCATAAATTCTTAATAAGAATAAGAACAGTAATTACTAATAAGTTATTAATAAATATCTTATAAACCTCTACCTTTTCCCTCTGCTGCCATGTCTCCTCCCCTTGCTCCATCAGCGCCCCTGATGCCTGCTGCCCCCCAACCCCTCACCCTCCTCTGCTGTCCTGACTCCTGCCCTTCTCGCTGCCCTCAGCCTTCCTGAGACCTGCCCCCCTCCACCAGCCCTTCTCTCCCCCCTGTGCCCACTCCTCCAGTAGCCCCACTCTGATCAAGTGAGCTACCCCTCCTCATCCCCTCTCCTAACACCTCCCTCTACACACCTGCCTGCCTCTCTCCTCTGAGGCTGGTCCCTCCCCTGCAGGTGTCTGCCCTTCTGCTTCACCCCCAGAATCCCCTGGCACCTGCACCCTCCTGGTTCCTCCCCCTTCCCCCTTTGCCCTCTTTTTCCCTGATACCCATCCCCTCAGCACCCTCTGGCCCCGTTCCCCTCATGCCCCTGTGCCCTCGCACATGCCTTGTTCCATCCCCGCCTTCCTCATGCCCACCCCTTCTTTCAAGCCTTCTCCCAGCACCTCCCCCTCTAGCCCCCAATGCCCTTACCCTCTCCTCTCCCAGCATCACCCTGTCCTCCCTCCCACTGACACCTCCCCTCCTGCCTTTTTCCTCATTGTCTGCACTTGGCCCCGTGGGATTTGTCTCTCCTGCACCCCTGTCCCTTGGTGCCTTCCCCTTTCTTCTTCTTCTCCTGACCTCCTCCCCTCCCCTCCCCTCAGCACAAGCCCCTTCCCCATATTTTGCCCCTTCCCTTGCCTTGCCTTGCCTTCCCTTCCCTTCCCTTCCCACAGCACAAGCCCCGCTCCCTCTCCTACCTGGCTTCTGCCTTCCACTTTGCGGGGTTGCCGGAGCCTTTTTGAATCTGGCGTTCGCCGGCCGTGACGTCAGGACGCCATGTCACGCCAGCGTCCTGGCATCTGCCGGCGTCCTGCCCTCTGGCTCGCGCCCCGCCTCCTCGCGCCAGAGCTGCGCGCAGGCAGCCCGGCGCTGAGAATCGCCGCACTTCCCCCCTCCAGCGGCGCTCTGCTCCTCCACCGGCCGGCGGATCGGATGGGGCCGCGCCGCCCGTAGTGCGGTCTTCGGCCAGCCCGTCACAATGGCCCACCGGGCCAGTCCATCCCTGCACTCGCCAGCTGGTAAAATCTACTCGCCGCAGGCGAGTGTATTTGTCGAGCCCTGATAATTGCCATATGCAGAGGGTCCACTTCAAACTTGTATTAGGGGAAGAGAAAATAATTGGGGATCTCTTACTTGCTTGATCATTGTTGCATTTTTTTTATTGCAGTACTAACTGAAGTAATTTGCACAAACTGTTTGTGTACAGGAGCATGGTTTTGTGGTTAAACCACTGGACTAGGATTTAGGAGTTCTGCCTTCGGTTCCTGGCTCTGCCACAGACTCCTTGGGTGAAGTTAGGGGAGTCACTTAAACTTCACTTCATTTTACCCATCTGAAAAAAGAACTATATTCTTTCCTCTTGTTTGTCTTACCTGTTTAGGTCATAAGCTCTTTAGCAGTGAAATTGTCTCTTATTGCATGGTTGCACAGTGCCTCAGATGTTGGGGTCTTGTCTGTTGGCACTTTAAGTGCTACAGGAGTGCAATTATTTTTAACATTGTGAAAACAGTCTTACAACTTTTGGTTACAGGAGTTTGAGAGATTGATTTAGGAGATTAGCATCCCAGAAAATGTAACTTAATTAGGTGAACATTGTGCATAATTTATCTTTCTGAGTAGAATATTACTTCATTTTTCTCCCTGATAGCTTTTGTTCAAAAGTAGCAAATTTGCATCTCTTGGTCTAGGTCTTACACATTCGAGTTAGGAAAGAGGAAATCTCTTCTCAACTTCAAATATTGTATTCCAGTTCTGGGCTTTGTTACTCCTTCTGTTGTGTGCAATGACACTTTCACGATCTGTAATCTCTCTCTCTCTCTCTCTCTCTCTCTCTCTCTCTCTCTCTCTATATATATATATATATATATATATATATATATATATAAAAAAAGGTTTTTCTTGCTGGACAACAGAATGTTCCTGCCGGGTGACAGAATGACGTCAACAGCGAAGCGAAAGTGGCTGGGGGGGTACGCGAGTGTAGCGAGAAGGCGCAGCCCCCTAGTCTTATAAAATGTTAAAGTAATGTTTGAGACGTCTTATCAACTCAATAGGAAGTTGTCTTCCATGCTTGAGACTTAATTGTAGCAAAACTTTTAAAAGTATTCAACAAATCCTAGTAGATCTACCAATTCTGTTTTAGGATCAGCCCAAAAATAGTGCTTTGTGCTAGAATTGGCTTTTTTGTTTTGTTCTCCTCTCCCTTGTCATGATGCTTTGTCTTTATTTAGTTGAGAAACACTTTCCCTCTAATGAAGGCATTTCTCTGTGCTAAGTACCTATTAATTTCATTAAATTTAATTGTATTTTGAGTTTTTGTTCCATAGACTCTGCAGTTATATATTGGGAAAATCATTTTTTCTGCTTTCTTTTAATTTTTTGGCATTTCAGCCACTCACTTTTTCATATATTTAACTTAAAGCTTTATGATCTTATGACATACTTTTTATCTTTTCTAATTTTTTTAGTAGTGTAAAGCCAGAGAATATTCACATGTCTACTAAGTTGTTTGATTTGGCTGTGTCCCTTTTGGACATTACAGGAAAAAGCAGAAATAAAATACTACTGTTACCTGTACTACAATAGACTAATGTAGCAGAGCTGGAATCATGGTTTTTTTCATTCTCTTGTGATATATTCACATTTTTTTAGTGTTATGTGAACTTTTTTTGGGAAGTGGGGGTTAGTTTGAGTCTTAAAAGTGTATTAATACAGGACTAATACATCCCTTCCTATGTGGAGAAGGGGACAGTTATTTGATACGCAGTCTGGTGAATTTCTTGAAGCTCCCAGCATACATGAGGGATAACAGAGGGATATTAAAAGAGTTACAGAGGGAGCAGGGAGCATGATTATCTAATCAAGGCTGTCTTATGAACCAAGGAGAATTGCAGTTTTTAGGACAGTGGCACACCTGAGACAGAACAGCTTGCTCAAGCTGTTGTTGGCTTCCTGCCCAAGCCTATGAACCATCTCCAAAGGTGGTAATGTAGAGTGCAAGTTAATGCTGAAAGAGAGGAGGGTGATAATCTGTGCTAAAACTTTCTATGGATTTTCCATAGGTTTGCTCAGGATAATGGCATTTTGGGGGTTGCTCTTGCTTCCAAACCCTGTCCTTAGGGCTAGTAACTCTAGTTCCCAACCCTATGGAGGTTGGGCTCTGCGGAATGAGGAGGAGGAATGATTGTTGTTGGACTCTGCTCCATCCCTTGACCTAACTGGTATATACATGCTTTGTTCCTTTAGTGCAGGGGTGGCAAATCTGCGGTTCTTTGCTTAAAGAATGTGGCTCTTGCTAATTCTGAGCCGTGCGCCCCAGCGCCTGCTCACGGCTGGCCACTCTGCGCACACATCCCAGCGCCTGCTCACGGTTGGCCACTCTGCACACGCGCCCCAGCGCCTGGAGGGAGAAGCGTGTGGCAGCAGTGGCAGCTCCGGGACCCAGCCATTGGGTTAGAGCCAGGGGGGCTGGGGCATTGGGTTAGAACCAGGAGGCTGTGGGTGCCTGGCTCTGGGGAAGAGGAGAGAGATTGGGTTAGAACGGGAGGGCGGGGTGAGGCATTGGGTTAGAGCTGGGGTAGTGGTGCTGAAGCACGTTAAATTCAAAGTCTTCATGGATGCAGAATAAGGCAGCCAACACAGATGTCATACTTAAATTCCAGGGTGAAAAAAAAAAGAATCCGCATGTACCTGGTTTACACTGTGTTTCTTTAAGGAAAATTCAAAGGCTATTGTTTGCCAGGCTGAAGCAATTATTCTGAGATATGAGTCCCTTATTGTTTTTGAACCTGTCATATTTGCAGCCTGGGACAGACCTGAATTTTTAGAACTATAAAAAAGCCATAATCTTCGTAAATTAAAAAATATATATATATATAATGAGGATACCATACCAGAGATCAACAAGCTGGAGTGAAACAGGTACTTCAAATTGTGCTAATTTACTTCTCAGTTCAGTTTAATTTTAAAAAACTCAACGGGACATAATAGGGCAGTAGTGTTAAATTTAAAATACATGGTGGGGATGCTTTTTTTTTTTTTTTTTTTTTTTAGTATGTGAATATTACTGTATTTTTCAAAGGGTTTTTATTTTTTTTATTTTATGTTTGTTCCCTTGTCAAGTTCTCTGAAGATCTATGGACTAGCCGTGAATTTTTTAAGTGACTAGACACTTTTTTATTGATTTTTTTGTCCAAAATGTCCTGTACTGTAATGTTTTTATCACTACATTTTGTGTACTATATCTATCTACAGATATATATTTATTTTTATATATGTAATACGTGGCTCTTCACACTCTATCTACAGCTATTTTGACTCTTCGTGTCTAACTCGTTGGCCACCCCTGCTTTAGTGTCTCTTGCAGGGATGGTTTGGCATATAGTTAATTTCCATTGAATCATGTTTGTTTATTATCCTTGTGTTGTAAGAAAAACTCCATAGATAAAGCTATAACTGTGCAAGAGCTTCAAACTCCTGAATGCCTCAACTGAAGTTAGGTACAGTCCAAAAAACCATAGAGAAGATGTGAGAGAGTTTGGAAAAAGATTGGAAATTAACATTTCTGAGACTGCCTTTAATTGTGTTAATAGTTAAGATTTAATTTCATTATCAGAACTGATACTGCATTATTTCCAAGCTTGGTTGAATTCACTGGTATCTTTTATTGTTGATAGCTATTCTATTTTAGCTCGATAGATTAACTATGCTAAGATAAAGTACTTAGTGTTGGCAATGAGAGATGCTCCATACTTGGTTTTTTTTTTTGGGGGGGGGGGGGGTGTTGTTTTGAAGTATTGAACAAAACAGATGGTATCTCTATGATTCATATTCACTAAATTTGCTTGACTTGTTTAAAACCATGCATTTTCTCTTTTTTATTAAAGTTAATTATTCTTTAACATCTTATTTTAAATGCTTATTTTAGGCATTTTTATGGTTTTCATGCACCTTTAATTTAAAAGGCATGGCATAAAATTGTGTATACTTAGATGTTCATTATCATTTTAGTTCAGTGGTTTGCTGTCTGACCACACAGTCTTAGATCTTAAAATCAGGAACTGGCTTAGGACCTTTGGGGCTGCTTGCAGCACTGTTCAGGAAGTAATCTGAAAGCTTGTATGCCAATCATTCACTTCCTGAGTTTTTTTTTTAAAGAATTATTGTCAGCTTCTAGCCAGTATACAATGTTAAAAAATCAGTACATGGTAACAATAGTAGCTGCATCCAAGTTTAATCATCAACAAAAATTCCCATCATTGTGAAGAAAAAGATGTAAATACTAATGCATGCTTATCAAAGAATTAGGGATGCTAAATTTCGATTAATTGAATAGTCGATAGGATTTCCCTTGACTATTCCAATAGTCGATAAGAACTTCCGCCTTTGAAATGTTCATGAGCCCTAGCAGGGGCTCTTGTGCATTTCCAAGTTGGAACCCACAGCCAGCAGGGAGTCCTGCTGACCCAGGCTCCACACGGGCACTTCCCTTTTGAATTGTACAAGAGCCCCTGCTGACTCCAGGCTCCATGAGGGCGCTTCCCCTTTTTTGCTTATTGGATAGTCAATTAGTCGATTTTTTTTGCTTACACCCCTACAAGGAATCAAACTTACTGCAATGGGAAATGTATAAAGAGAACCCAAATAAGTTTACTTAGGAATAACTGTTTAGGTGTTCTGAATTGCATATAATGAGAGTAATTTGGGACAATGCCTAGCAAGTCCTCAGAGTTTGAGAGGCCCCTCCTTTTGGAGGAAACTTTTGGTCTTTAGAGCTTTCTCTCTCTGCCACAAACATGAAGCTTTTGTGCTTCCCTGCTCCTCCACCCTCCTCCCCCACACCCAAACCATTCTCTTCCTTCATGTATTTAGGACTTCATTTCACAGTGGATTTTTCTGTGTGCTGTAAAAGTATTAACAGCTTAAATATGTGGGAAAGTGGGAGGACAGACTGCTTCTGAATCATATTAAACAATATGCTAAAAGAATCTAAATGCTATATTTGTAAGCTCAATGTTTTTGTTTTATGACCAGGAAGAAATAATCAAAATTCCTGAAAGAATTGTAGCCAGATGTTTGTCATTGCTGCTGCTTGACTACTCTAAATATGGCAAATAAGCTGCCTTAGAACTTTTTTGTCTGACCTCAGAAGAAAAAGTTAGTAATTCACTATTTGAAATTTTGAAGATATTATAGGGTTTGAAAAGAAAGTAATTCGGGCTTTCCAGTAAAATATGATTCTACTATACTTTTAAAAACCTGTTATTTTGTGTTTTGTGGTTTGACTTTTTTGTTTTTTCCCCTCACTGGCACTGTTCAATCTAAGATTCCCGGGACCTAAACATAACTATAATATGTGGGCCTTTGACATAAACTTATGTGGAATGCTGTACTTCTTGAAGTAGTCAATTCTTTTGTATCAGACCAACTAGATAGCATAAAGTGTATTTTGGTCTCTTTTAAAATGTAAATTGTCAGTTACTCTTCTGGCTGCATGAGTCTGTAAAACTCCCTAATATATTAGGGGAATGTGATTAAGACTGTCTGGAAAATGAGACTTCTTTTGCATCATGCTGAAGATAGTCTTTCTTTTATGTTAAGTTGGGGCTTGTGTGAAATATCTGTGTGATAGCTTCCCTTCTTTAAGGAAAAATGGTGTGGGTGGGTGGGTAGATAGGTAGAGCAAACACAGCCATAAACACTAGAGAACCAGACAGGGAAGACAGGATCAGAAAGCCAAGATCAGGCAGAGAAGCCCTTGTAGAGTTACCATGGGGGAGAGCTTTTTGGGTTAGGTGCTGTCTGGAAGGAGGCTTAGAATATTGAGCAAGGAAGCTGTTTCCTGTTTGATTCTTTCTGTGTTCAAGGAAACAGGATGATCTGTGCATTCTTTGTATATAAACTGTATCGTATCAAAGAAACATGTGACTCTATCCTCGGTTATTCCTTCTAATGTACTTGACCTGCAAGACCTCAAACATTTAGGCTATGTCTACACTGGCGCGATCTTGCGCCAGAAGTATGCAAATGAGGCTAAAGTGTGGAATATCGCCGAGCCTCATTTGCATATCTAATGAGCCACCATTTTTGCGGAAGAGGCTCTTGCACCAGAAGGAGCTGTCTACACTGCCCCTTCTTGCGCAAGAAGGGCCCTCTTGCGCAATGCTGTTACGCTGATTACAAGAGCTGTTACAAGAGCCTCTTCCGCAAAAATGGCAGCTCATTAGATATGCAAATGAGGCTTGGCGATATTCCACGCTTAGCCTCATTTGCATACTTCTGGCGCAAGATCGCGCCAGTGTAGACATAGCCTAACTTATCTGTTGGATAAAGGGGTAACAACTTAGGTTTTATGTGCATGAAATGCATTATAAGTAACATCTGATTTTTTGTAAGTTTGAAGAGAGAAAAATAAGACTTCTGGTTTTTCAGCTTCCAGTTGGCTTAACTTCTGTATGAACCTGTCATTGAACTGAACTAGCTGACTAAATAGAAATGAAGCAAATGCTCTCTCTCAATGCGCAGGATAGGCTACTGCTGTTAGTAAATGGGTTCGTACTTCAGGAAACCCTACATACTTGACCATTTACTTCTGGTTCAGGGGTTTGACTTTCTTTAAAACTTGGTGTGCTATATAATAATGTATTTAATTTAAATAATTTTAATACATTTTAAATTGTAATAAATTTTAATAACTTTAATCCTTAACTTATGTTTCCAATTTTCATGTTAAGATTTATTTAAAAATAAGCCTTCATCTCAGTTAAAAACAATTTAAATCGCAAAACTCTGATTTAAATAAAAATCTGACATTAAAATATATATTAAAAAAATCATTGAATTTTATCCACCCTGTTGGAGAATTTATCTGAAAACTAATTGACCTTATTCTAACACTAATTACAGATGCTAATGTTTGAGGCTATAACACAGGCCCATATTTTGCATCTGTATCAAAGACAGCAGTGCAGAAGGGGCAGGCAGCTCTCTGGGAGCCAGTGTGCGTTAAATCTGCTCCCTGTGCACACTGGCTCCTGCCTGCCCTGCACCCCAACTCTGATACAGAGGCAGCAGTGAGTGGGGGAGAGGGTCTATGTGTAACTGAGAGGATTAACTGATGAGCCCAGGCTCCTCTGTTAACCTTCGATCCAGCAGTGAAGTGGTTTTAACACAGTAAGCCTGTAAGTCAGTGGTGGGAAATCTTTTCTGCTGGTTTTCATCCATGTAGTTTTTTTCCTTCTGCAAAAGTGACACACTTAAAGCAAAGGCACATGAAGTGAAGTGCATACTGATTGCACACAATATTGAGAGAGCCGTGCACTCCCTCTGTATCCAGTCAAAGTGCTGCTATGGTTCAGTCAACACCCCCCGTAAATTCTAGATACACAAGCGCAGTTAGCAAAACTGTCTTGGTTATAACAATCTTGTGGCCCACGTAAATGAAGTAGGGGCACTCATTCGACCCATTCACTAGCCTCGGTTGCCCCTCACTGCTTTATGTGGTCACAAGTAGGTTTCATACTAAAACCTCACTAAGATGAATGAGAGGTGTAATTTGTTTGTCTGGCTACAAATTAAATAAAATAGCAGATTTGAGGAGTTCATCTTTCTTGTAAAGAAAAGATTTAGACCAGGTCTACACTTAAGAATTAAAAGGAGCTAGCTATATTCTGAGTTATTAAAAATTTTCCTCCCTGGGCACTATAGTTAAGTTGACCTAATCCCTGGTATAGATGCTGCTGGGTCGATAGGAGAAATCTTCTGTTGATCTACCAAACAAGCCTTGGAGAGGGGGATTAACTGTGTGTTAATGGATTAATCCCTTTCATGTAAGAAATCCCCCCATTGATGTAAGAAACATCTGCAATACCATAGTTGTAGATGTACTCTTAAAACCTCTCATTTTTAAATTAAAAAAAAAAAATTGAAAAATACAGCACCATTTATAGACCTGATTCACAGATATCTGTTGTGCCATTACATGGGTCTTCTAGATTTGAAGAAACTGGAGTTAAAAAACAAACAGTGACGTACAATTAAAGACAAATGTTGTTAAAACTAAAATAGTGTAACTCCAACACAAATCTGTAATGACATATTGAAAGAGTTATTAGAATGATTTTGTGTATTAAATATTTGCTAGTTTATTACATCAAGAATTAACTTTAATGTTAACTGAGAATTTTAGAGCCAATAAATCTTTGAGTGAAGTAATGTAGATTTTGTGTGTGTGTGTGTGTGTGTGTTGTTTTTATTTAATCAGTCCATTTTATACTGTGTAAGGAAACAAGTAGTTTTGGATGGTGAAGTTTTGGGTATTGGCTATTCGTTTGAAAAAAAAAGTTATATCATACTTGAAGATCTATGGATGAAAGGCACTCTAGAAATGCAGAGTTATCTTTTCCATGTGAGAGATGGTATTAGCTTTGTTTCACAGTTGAATAAACTGAGGCCTGTGGAAAAAAAGATGCATCACCAAAGTCGCAAATCTGAAAATGAAAATAGAATCCTGTCTTTTAATTTTAATCTTTAATAACTAGTCTGTTTCCCTCTCTATTTAGAGAGAGTTGAATGTGGTTATGGGAGTGTCCTGGCATACAGTGTGCATACATATTTTATTATAGCAGGCATATAATTTTATTCTCCATATAACATATACTAATTTAAGCAATTCAGTTATAAATGATGTTAAAAAGGAATGCTAGGAAGAGATGACTGATGGAAAAACTGATTCTCTTTGCTTTTAAAAAAATACTGGAAGAAAAATTAATCTTTAATTTAGTGCTGGTGAAAGATACCAGATCATAACAGAAGAAGCTAAAGAGCACTTTATTTTAGCTATAGAATAGATACAGCACTTCTGGAAATGCAGCTCTGCAGCACTGCTGTACCTCCTTTTTTAAGACTCTTTTACAGACAGGTGTGTCACTCATTTAACATTCAGTCATCGGACTTTAGTCTGAAACTTTTAAGGTACTATTTGTCATGTATTTGAGGACATCCATGTACTTCAGGAAATAGACTGAGGTTACCAACTCACTTCACACAGATCTACTTAAGAGCCATCTAATTATGCTGATTTTCAGTCACTGCTTACCTGGAAAAAACTCTCATGACTAAGATGCTAGAACAGTGGTTTTCAAACTTACAGTCGTCATCCAGTACTGGGTTGTGGAATGTCAAGCACTGGGTCCCCTTGCTACAGGAGGATCAGGTGACCACTGAGGGTGCTAAGGCAGCAAGCTGCCTCTCCTGGCATCGCAGACTGGGCTGCGCCCCAGAAGTGGCAAGCAGCAGGTGACCTAAGTGTGTGTGTGGGAGGGGGGGAGAGGGCGTACAGGGCTCTGCGCAATACCCCTGCCCCAAGCACTGGCTGTGCACTCTCACTGGCCCGGAACCTGCTGCAGGCTGCTTCTGGGGCACAGAATGGTCTGTAATGCCAGGAGAGACAGGAAGCCTGCCTTAGCACCCCCTGCTGCCCCACTGACTGGGAGCTGCTCAAGATAAGCCCTCCCCAGCCCTGCCCACTCCCCCCCCCCCCCCCCCCCAAGCTGGAGCCCCTTCCTTTACACCCTTGAGCTCTTATCCTTAGCCCCACCCTGGAGCCCACACTCAATTCAAATTAAATTGGGTTGCAGGCATCATTAATTTTCTTCAACTAGGTTGAGGGGGGAAAAAATGACAACTGCTGAGATAAAAGTTGAAGAACCCTCTAACAGCATCATTCATCTCTTTCCCAGTGATTCTTCTAATTCTTAGCATAACACTAAAACAAGTCAGTGTTATCAGTATAAGTGAAAGTATAGTCCTAGTCACGGTCAGATTAATTCTTCTGGATGTCCAGGACTATTTTTGAGGCTCCCTAGTCTCTGGTGAGGGGCTAAAAATTAGAGGTTTAGAGTGTGGGATGGGGCTGTGGGTTGAGGCGGTAAGTGGAGTTGTAAAAGGAGGGTTCTGGGGATATGGGAATGAAGGATTTGGGATGCACAAAGGGGCTCCAGGCTGGGATTGAGATGTTTGGAGTGCAGGGGGTGGGCTCGGCAGGAGGTTGGGGTGGGGTCTGGCTGGGAGTTAGGGTTTGGCGGGGGCTCAGGGCTTGAGCAGGGAGTTGGGGTGCAGGGCACTTCACTGGGACAGCTCCCCTTTGGCGGCACAGGCCCCGGCAAGAGGACAGGGAAGGTGGCTCATGCCCTAAGGAAAGGAGGGGGCAGGTAGCTCTGCGCACTGCCCTCTGCTTGTCTGCAGGCACTGCCCCTTGCAGCTCCCATTGACCGGGGTTTCCAGCCAATGAGGGCTGCAGGAGTGGAGTTTGTGGTCGAGGGAGGTGCACAGGCATAGCTTCCTGGCGCTTGCAGTTACAACTGCAGCTACAGCCGGGGGTGAGGGGTGGCAGTGTGTGAAGCCGTGACTCCAGCCATGCAGGCCTGTATTTACACAGGAGTCTCAGTGGCCCCTTGGAGAAGACTTCACACTGACCTCACCCTCAGCACAATCTCACAGCTCCTATTGGCCTGAAACTGTCCAATGGGAGCTGCCTGGGCTGTGCTTGTAGTGCAGGCAGCACGTGGAGGGCCCCCCTCCAAGGATGAACGACATGCAGAAACACACATGGCCAGCTGCTTTGAGTGGTGTGCTGGGGCACAACAGGTAGGTAGACTGCCTGAGGGTCCTGCTGAGCTACTGGCCAGGAGCTGCCTAAGTTAAGCGCCTCTGGGCCAGAGTCTGTATCTGACACCCCACTCTCTCTCACATCCCAACTCCCTGCCCCCCAGCTCTCAAACTGCTGCAACTGCTCTTGCACCCCTGTCCCAGGTCACAACCCCCTCCTACACCTCTTCTCCAATTCAGAATCATTTCCTACATCCATAGTCCTTCCTGGACACTGCATCCATTCCTGGACCCCAATCCTCTGCCCCAGGTCACAATCCCCTCCTTCACTCAGATTCTCTTCTACACTCGACACTTCCTCCTGCATCCCAGTCCCCTACACCAAGCTCCCTCCTGGACCCAACTTCTGTCCCAGATTGCTCACCTTTTCCATTGATATCCTAGATTGTGGCCCTTAGCCACTTAGCAAATTCTTGGAGTGGTCCTCCCATCAAAAACTATTGCCCATGTCAGGGCTATAGTGTATCGGGTGAGAGGGGAATTTCATTTTAACCAGTGTAACTGACCTATATTTGTAAACATTCACCAAATGTCATTTTATTCAATTATATGATCATATGAGACTATTTGTAAGTAGTAAAAAGGAGTGAAGTTAAGGTTGCCATGTGACCTATAACACCAATATTCTTTAATTTATAATTTCAGCTTTACTGATGCATTAAAAAACCTCAGTAAATCTAATTTTGACTCTGAATACTAATAGCTACACAGTCACCAAAAAGGATAAGTGACTGACGGAATTCCCCATAGTGCACTTCTTGTACTATTTCAGATTCTGGTTGTATTAGAGTGCAGGTGGAATAGTAGTGGTGGTGTAACCCATTGGGGTTCTGTGTGTGGCCCACAAGCCATATTGTTTATTGTTGCCTATGTGCAGGGTTGGTTGGTTTTCGTCATTGTAGTTTTTTCCTCCTGGTATTAAGAAAGTGATACATGCTTAAAGCAAGGGCACGTGAGGTGAGGTGCATGCTCATTGCACACGACATTGTGAGAGCGATGTGCTCCCTCTGCATCCAATCAAAGCACTGCTACAATTCAGTCGGCACACCCCTCAAATCTAGGTTTGCAAGCAAAGTTAGCAAAAGTATGCTATCCTGGGAGATGATTTTGGTTATGACAATCTTGTGGCCAACTGAGATGGAGGGCCGTTCATATGCCCCTCTCACTACTAGCCTAGCTGGCCTACAGGCTGTTCATTTCAGTGGTTGATAGAGGCTAGGGATGTTAATAGTTAACCAGTAAGCCTCACCCTTTATGGGTGAGGCTTACCAGTTACAGTTAACAGGTAGGGGATGGAGCAGCCCCCTGCCCGCCGTGAGCAGGGAACTCTCCTCCAGCCTGGCTAGAGTAACCCTTGTCTGCAGCGAGCCTGCCCCTGCTCCAGCTGCCCCGCCTTAATTGGTTAACCAGTTAAATTAAACATTTAACTGGCTAACCAATTAAATGGGATTTTACATCCCTAATAGATGTATGTGACAATAGGATCAAATTCCTTTGATCTCATACTAACAACAGATAGCTTATAGCTGGACTGTGTTTGGACCATTGTCCATTAATGCAAATGGTACATTACATGTGTGAAGGTGTGTTGCTGAGTGTGATCTCTTAAAATTAATACATCACTTTTATTGTAATATTAAAAAAAAGCTTTCAGCAGTTACAAAGTGGTGCATGTTGTCGAGATGGTCCCACCAGTATTGGTAAGATCATATATTTAGTAAATTAAATTTGATTTTATAAGGTTTATTATCCTCATGCTGAAAAACTTGGAAGCAGAAGAAGTTAAAAATTCAAAATTAAAGTGCAACAAAAGCCCACCAATAAATCTTTTGGGGAATGTTGCAGATCTGTGAAGTTGGTAAAGTCAGAATTGTAGCAGCATTTTAATCTGGTTTCATCATTTGCAGTGGCTGCCAGTATATCTCTGGTGTCTATATATTAAAGGAAGGGGTATCCTTTCCCAAATTCTAGAGCTCTCATAAAGCCTTGCAAGTTAGTTATTTGTATTCAGGTTTTGATTAAGATAGCTAGTTATAAGTGGTATTTGAGTATCAAAAAATAGATTACTTATTCTGTTCTGAGGTGTGACCAGATTTACAACAGCACTTTTTAGGCGTCTAACAGACTAGCTTTAATAGAAGATTCCTCATACCATTAAAATAATTTTCTTTTAAAGGGTAGCTTCCCCATCCCAGCCATTCCCACAATCCTTTCATGCTGCTGCTATCTATGGGTTAAGTTTAGAGGTGGAAGCAACAGGGGTGATGTTGTGGTTGCTGTCTGCTATAGACTGCTGGATCAGGTGGATGAGGTAGATGAAGCTTTCTTTGGACAATTGAGAGAAGCTTCCAGATTGCAGGCCCTAGTTCTCATGGGGGACTTTAATCACCCTGACATCTGTTGGGCGACCAATACAGCAGTACACAGACAATCCAGGAAGTTTTTGGAGAATGTTGGGGATAACTTCTTGGTACAAGTGCTGAAGAAACCGACCAGGGGCCATGCGCAGCTTGACTTGCTGCTCACAAACAGGGAGGAACTAGTAGGGGAAATAGAGGTGGGTGACAACCTGGGAAGCAGTGATCGTGAGATGGTAGATTTCAGGATTCTGATCAAAGGAAGAAAGGAGAGTAGCAAAATACACACCCTGGACTTCAGAAGAGCAGACTTTGATGGGCAGGATTCCCTGGGATGCTTACATGAAGGGAAAGGAGTCCAGGAGAACTGGCAGTATTTTAAAGAAGCCTTATTAAAGGCACAGGAAGAAACCATCCCGATGCGCAGCAAGAAAAGCAAATATGGTAGGCGACCAGATTGGCTTATCTTGGATGTCCTTGGTGAGCTTCAACACAAAAAGGAAGCTTACAAGAAGTGGAAACTTGGACAGATGACTAGGGAGGAGTATAAATATATTGCTCGAGAATGCAGGGGAATTATCAGGAAGGCAAAAGCGCAATTGGAATTGCAGCTAGCAAGGGATGTGAAGGATAACAAGAAACGTTTCTACAGATATGTTAGCAATAAGAGGGTGATCAGAGACGGTGAGGGGCCCTTACTGGAGGGAGGTAACCTAGTGACAGATGATGTGGGAAAAGCTGAAGTACCCAATGCTTTCTTTGCCTCTGTCTTCAAGGACAAGGTCAGCTCCCAGACAAATGCACTAGGCAACACAGTATGGGAAGGAGGTGGACAGCCCTTGGTGGGGAAATAACAAGGAACTATTTAGAAAAGCTAAACGTACACAAATCCATGAGCCCGGATTTAATGCATCCAAGACTACTGAGGGAGTTGGCAAACGTCATTGCGGAGCCTTTGGCCATTATCTTTGAAAACTCGTGGAGATGGGGGAGATCCCAGCTGATTGGAAAAAGGCAAATGTAGTGCCCATCTTTAAAAAAGGGAAGAAGGACAATCCAGGGAACTACAGACCGGTCAGCCTTACCTCAGTCCCCAGAAAAATCATGGAGGAGATCCTCAAGGAATCCATTTTGAAATACTTGGAAGAGGGGAAAGTGATCAGGAAGAGTCAACATGGATTCACGAAGGGCAAGTCGTGCCTGACCAAACTGATTAGCTTCTATGATGAGGTAACTGGCTCTGTGGATATGGGAAAGTCAGTGGATGTGATATACCTTGACTTTAGCAAAGCTTTTGATACGGTCTCCCACAATATTCTTGCCAGTAAGTTAAGGGAATATGGATTGGATACATGGACTGTAAGGTGGATAGAAAGCTGGGTAGACTGTCGGGCCCAACGGGTAGTGATCAACGGCTCAATGTCAGGTTGGCCATCGGTTTCTAGCAGAGTGCCCCAAAGATCTGTTCTAGAACCGGTTTTGTTCAACATCTTTATTAATGACCTGGATGAGGGGATGGATTGCACCATCAGCAAGTTCGCAGATGACACTAAGCTAGAAGGAGAGGTAGATACCGTGGAGAGCAGGAATAGGGTCCACAGTGACCTGGACAGATTAGAGGATTGGGCCAAAAGAAATCTGATGAGGTTCAACAAGGACAAGTGTAGAGTCCTGCACTTGGGACGGAAGAATTCCAAGCATTGTTACAGGCTGGGGACCGACTGGCTAAGTAGCAGTTCTGCAGAAAAGGACCTGGGGATTACAGTGAATGAGAAGCTGGATATGAATCAACAGTGTGCCCTTGTAGACAAGAAGGCTAATGGCATATTTGGATGCATTAGGAAGAGCATTACCAGCAGATCTTAGGGTACGTCTAGACTACATGGCTCCGTTGATGGAGCCATGTAGATTAGTTTACTCGACAAAGGGAAATGAAGCGGCAATTTAAATAATCGCTGCTTCATTTAAATAAAAATGGCCGCCGTGCTGTGCCGATCAGCTGTTTGTCGGCACAGCGCGGCTGTCTAGACGGGGATCTGCCGACCCCAGAACCCTTTGTCGGCAGATCCTTTATTCCTCGGCACAACGCGGGCGGCCATTTTGATTTAAATGAAGCGCCGATTATTTAAATCGCCGCTTCATTTCCCTTTGTTGTCCTACCTCATCTACATGGCTCCGTCGACAGAGCCATGTAGTCTAGACACACCCTAAGTGATTATTCCCCTTTATTCGGCTCAGGTGAGGCCACATCTGGAATATTGTGTCCAGTTCTGGGCCCCCCACTATAGAAAGGATGTGGACGCATTGGAGAGGGTCCAACGGAGGGCGACCAAAATGATTCGGGGGCTGGAGCGCATGACCTATGAGGAGAGACTGAGGGATTTGGGTTTGTTTAGTCTGCAGAAGAGAAGAGTGAGGGGGATTTGATAACAACCTTCAACTTCCTGAAGGGAGGTTCCAAAGAGGATGGAGAAGGGCTGTTCACAGTAGTGACGGTTGGCAGAACAAGGAGCAATGGTCTCAAGTTACAGTGGGAGAGGTCTAGGTTGGATATTAGGGAAAAACTTTCGCTATGAGGGTGGTGAAGCAATGCAGTGGGTTACCTCGGGAGGTGGTGGAATCTCCATCTCTAGAGGTTATTAAGTCACGGCTTGACAAAGCCCTGGCTCGGTTGATTTAAATGGAATTGGTCCTGCCCTGGGCAGGGGGCTGGACTTGATGACCTCCTGAGGTCTCTTCCAGCTCTATGATTCTGTGATTCCTTAGGCTTCTGTCAAGTTGCACAGGCAACAGGTGGTCATCACTAGTGTGATTTGTTATGGCTATGGAGATTCATCTCTTGGAGGGAGGTTTAAACGTGTTGTTTGTGCTTTGTTTAGGTTTGAAACAGGTATTTTCTTTTTGACTCATCAGGGGAAGAAAATACTTTAGAAAGTGAAAATATAGGTAGAACAATATTTAAGTAATGGCAGGGGTCTGAAATACATTGCCCAAAATAATTGTATCTGGCCTGAAAAGAGGTGGGAGAAATGTAACCTTACTTTTCTGTGGCTTGTCCCTTAGACCAGCAATTCTCAACCTTTTTTTTTTCCTGAGTCTCCTCCTGCCCCCTCTTCCCACAACATGCTGTAAAAATTCCATGGCTCTCCTATGCTGCAACTGTTTTTCTGCATATAAAAACCAGGAGCAACATTAGGGGCTAGCAAGCAGTACCGCCTAAGTAAGTGCCTCCCAGCCACAGCCTGCATCTGGGACTCTAGGGGCCGCCCCCCCGCCCTCTGCTTTCCCTCCTGCACCTCTGCCCCAGGCCACAACCTAAACCCATTGCATCCCTGCTCCTGCACACATACGCCCTCTCAGACTCCACATGCCAATCTCCTGCTCCAGGTCACAACCCAAACCCTGCACTCCAGTCCCCTGCCCCAGGTCACAACCGTTGGTAAACTGGCTCCGTATCAGGCTCAGGGAAGCCACCCCTGTTCCCAACCAATGTCTCCTTCCTCTCATTTGCCCAGCTTTCTAAGATTTATTATTTTTGCAAGAAAGATCATTGGGCCCTGATGACTTTAAAGTCTAATTAGAATTATTTCTAGAAGTCTAATAGTTCTTCAGAAGAATAGATTTGTTAATCTCACAGAGCCCCTTTGTGAAACATTGCTACAGCATCACAGCTGAAGTACATAGGGGCACGTTTTGCCCTCAGTGTGTGCATACAATTGCCATGGTACAAGCTTAGTCTTGGCAGAATTTGGCCCATGTAATGCCAAACCCTGAAGTGCTAGGCACCTGTAACTTCCACTGAAGTCAACCCAGGTTTGGGTCTATGATGAGAAATTTGCAGTATTTGAACACTGAGTGCCTCTTCCAGTGTCCCCTCGAACACAGATTCACAGATGATGCTCAGTCAGTGAGCTCCTTGCACGGAGTCCTGAGCCTCTGACTGGGCCGGGCTGATTAATCACCTGTGAAGCTTTGCTGCCTTCTAAGGATGTTCAGTAGGGAGTAAATGACTAATTTGTATTGAGTACATGATTAGTTGATAAGGGGCCTGCTGTGGCTCTGCAGTTTAAATGTAGTACAAGCTGGGCATGCAGGCAGCCCAGCTCCTACTACATTTAAACTGCAGAGCTGCAGTGGGGGTAGATCTGGAACCTGGCATGAGCCAGGACTGAAGCAGTCCTGGCTCGCTCTGGGTTCCGGCCACAGCAGCTCTGCCTTTTAAATTAGTAGTCATTTAAAAGGCACAGCTACACCGCTGCACCTCTGCCGCCTCTCCCTCCCCCCCCGCATTGCAGAGGCGGTGCTGGGGGGAACCGACTTTTAAGCTGGTTCCCCGAGGCACTGGCTTCTGCTTCCCCTCCTCCCCCCACCTTGCTGCTTCTGATAAAGAGGCGGCGCCGGGTGGGGGAGAGCGGGGAGTAGTGGACTCAAACACCCAATAAGCCTAGGCTGATCAACTACTCTTTTACATCATCTATTCAAACCTGAACTGAATATTCAAGATCACACAAATTTTGCTCTACTTGGTTTCCTTTTAGGAATATGAATTTTATTATTAAAAGTAAGTGATTGTGTCTATAGCTGAAGCACTGGTTATGTGCTTTGATCGACCTGCCACTTTATTTTTTAATTTTTTTACAGAGATCTTTATTAAGTTTTATAATAATTCAGTCATGCCAGTTGTAGTAGAGTAGACTATTGGCAGAGTACAGGGAATGTGACAATTTCAGAACTGGATGTGTGCAGTAATGAGGAATTCCTTTTGAAATGTTTGTGACCTTTAAAGAATCTAGTATGCATTCATATATTGTTTCCTACACTACAAAATTCTAAGCGCATTCTAGAACATGTTTGAGAACTTGCCTAGTGCAGCTCTTACGTAGGCATAACTAATAGGAAATTGAAAATACAAAAATCTAATTTTGAAATTAACAAAATCAGAAGACTTAGGAATCTAGTCAAACAGCAGAGTTGTATCTTGGTAGATTAATTGTAAAATGGTTAAATGCAGCAAACATGAGAAAATAAATCAAATTCTCCCAGCCAAAATTTTCCCACAAGACATGAAACAAAGAATAATGAAATGCTTTGTAATTCATTTTTATCAACGCATTACTTAATACTACTCTTTGTAAATGTAACATTTCTACCTGGGTTTCTACTTAGTACTGTTGCTAGTAATTCGAGGACTACTGTAATTGAAAGATGAGAGAAATATTATTATCCATATTTTTCATCTTTAACAATTTGATTGTCTACTATATATTTGAGAGAGTCCGTATGTCTTTCTGTTTGTTCAAGAACTCCTCCTAAGCAGTAAAAGCTAGGGCCACTAAATTTGGTATACAGCTTCCTCTTGTAACTTAAAGCAAGCTATGAGTTTGGTTGTGCCAGGAAAATAGTCTGTGCCTGGAATGTGATTGCTTCTCATAAAACCAAACAGAAAAGAGAATCACCAGGCAGGTGAAAGGCCCTCTGGGATTACCCCAGCCCTGAGCCTCCTACCCCCAAGGTGCCCTTTAGGGAGGGTGGAAGGGGGCTGAAGCTCCCTCACCCCTCCAATTTGTAAGGGGATATTGCTGACTTTTCTCTGTCAGGGAGTGAGGGGAAAGTGCACAGTTTGCCTCATTCCTCACACTGGCTGGGGAGTACAGGGGCAGATGAACCTGGACCTTCATGTGCTCCTCCCCTGGCTGTGCCTGCTGGAGCTGCAGTGGCCATGGAGAGGCACTTCTCACCTGGCCCCAAGCTGCTGTAATGAGAGAGGGCTGGGGTAAGGATGTTACCCTAGTACAGGGGTTCCCAACCTGGGGTACGTGAACCCCCAAGGGGTATGAGAAGCTTGTTAAGGGGGTACGGGGAATATTTGGTAAATAACTAGATTATCCTAATTGAAATATTCCAAAAGTAGTAGTGTTAGTGAAAAAACTTGTGGATTCTAGAGTCTAGAATTTATTTCCTTTCATATTGAATAGGGGGTACGGGAAGGTTTACTAAAAGCCACGGAGGTACGGGGACCAAAAAAGGTTGGGAACCCCTGCCCTAGTACTTTATATAATTAGAGCCCTGCAAATCTGTGGCTATCTGGGGCTCATTTTTGGGGATGTGGATGTAGATACAGTTTTTCTATCTAGAACCCTGCAGATTTGCAGATACATGCTTTATATCCACAAGTATCTGCATCCACATTTGTGGATGTGGATATCTGTGAATGATTTTTGCAGGTGCGGATACCAATTTTGTATCCATGCAAGTCGCTTTATAATTTATAAATTTGATTTTTTTTCCTGTACAGTCAGTTAAGTTGGTCACTATTCCCCTGTGAATGTCTTTCACACAAGATGCAGAGAAGTATTTTGGAAGTAGAAAAAAAGAAAATAATTTATTTTTTAAAAAGACAAGAGGCCAGGGACAGATTTAGCACCTGAACATTTTCCATGTTTTTGTTTGGAAATTTACTAGATTTTAGTATGATTGTGCCCTTCTAAGCTTTGAAGAGAGTCTCCTATACTGGGGCAAACTTGAAAACAAAGATATTAAAACAACATGGTTTTTTAGCAATAATCTCCTGTATTTCTCCTTACTATAATTAGTAACTATATTTGATTTTAGCTTTTTTTAAATAGAATTTAGTTTCTTGTTAGCTATTAAACCTACTGATTAAGACATTAAGAGACATAAGAAACAAGATAATTTAACAATTCTTCCAAGTATGTACTTAATAAAAATTGGTTATATGCAAATGCATTGAGTAAATAAAACTGATTACCATATTAACATACCAGTAAGCACGTTTCGGAAGTTGTTTTCCATTTCAATAAGGAGTATTAATTAAAATACTCTCTCTTCCATTATGATGGGGAAAAATAAAAACATATGAACATCCAGGAATTTGACTCATTCAAGTATATGTGATTTCTTTGAGTAATAGAAGTTCCTTTAGCATACTCAACTTATACTTGATAGTGAGATTTTCCAGTAAACATACTTTATCAAGGGCATATTGGATAGTCTTCTTCACAATGCCAGAATTACCTGCTGAAAGCTAGACTGAAGGAGAAACTGATCATTATCATTGAGCCTTGAACATAAACAGAAGGGGAGAATTAGAAATGTTTTTGCTAGGAAATTCCTTTTTTATTAGATGGTGGGGACCGTGGTTTTAGTTTCCATTTCTCTTTTAGTTTGTATTGCAGTGTTTTACAAAGTGATACCACAGCAATGTACGTTCGGAATTTGAACAAAGTGCTGCCTGTGAAATTTTGCTGCTTTCTCCCACTTAACACAAAAATTGTATCCATGGTTGTTGCATCTCATGTGCAAAACTGGCATAAAATCGAGTAAAGTTAGGGAGCTGATTCTTTGGGATGTGTCACAAATTAACTTTTATACATAAAGCATGTGTGAGAGAGATGAGATCTTTAAACTTTCAACAGCTTTCTGACACAGACGTGGAGCCCAGGTGCATGTACCTTAAGATCTTACCAACCATGAGGGTTTTTTTTCCCAGCTGTCCTTGCAAGAAAAAGGCAAGAGAGATTTTAAAAATGAAAGCTGACATTCTGGCTATATTAGTGAGGGACTTCTGAGAGGGTCCTTCAGCTTATTGGTGGACCAGCAACCTGTGAATCTTGTTAAAATACGTATTAGAGGCCATATCTTTGACCCCATTAAGTCCCATTGTATTACTCTGGAAATGCAAGGGGGACTTAAAACTTACTCAGATTGCCAGCTTGAGGATTCCCTTGTTGAGGATGAATTCTCATTCAGCATAGGCAACTCTGTGCTACCCCTCTCCTGCCTCCTGTAGTGTATTGGAGTAGGAAGGGGCATGAAGTGTAGCAATCTGGCCACTGCGGATGGCTTAAAAGTCTGTAGAGGACTATGCAAACCCAGTAAATTAAAGCAATCCTCAGATATTATAACTTATGTCCAGGAGCTGAACTGGTCTTCAGCTGCTCTGATTTAAAACTCTCTCTTCTTTCTCCCTTCAGGTGCACTAAATTAGAGGGCTAGAACATTCCAAGCTCTGCACCTGCATCTCCAAGTTACACAGCAAAATTTGTGCTGACTTATTGAAATACCCACTGATGATTTTAACTGAGTTATATTTGTTTATATGTAGCCTAATGCTGGTTGGGGCTTTAAAATGCTGTGGTAGTATGAGTGATCAATCATACAAAAATGTTTGAAATATTTCTTCTACGTCTTTTAAAAGTTAATATCTTGTTTCTACTTTGCAATAAACTAATTTGAATTAATTACTTAATATCACTGTACTTTTTAATTTTACTCTTCCAGTCAAAGAGCTATGGCCAGACACTGCTGACAGAGATTTATAAGCATTTGAATTTGGTTGAGTCTGACTACTTTGGAATTGAGTTCCAGAACATCCAGTCATACTGGGTATGTAATGGTTCCTGATTCATATATTATAAAAAGGCTTAGATGAATGCTGCCACTTGACTTTCAGAAGAAGTTTGGAATCCCATAGAAAAGTCTTCCAGTGAATGTGTGTGTACTTGTGACTATAAAGTTGGTTCAATCAATGAATTAGGTCAATGTACTGCTTCACAAAATATATAACTTAAAATGATACATAGGAAAAGAATCTGATTAATTTTGCTCCTCCTCTACTCCAAAATAACGAATTATCCACTTACCGATGTTTCTACTATAAAGGTTTTTGATCGGATTATTTAAATCCTGTGGGTTATCATCCCAGATATTACCAGTTGTTTTTTCTATACTTCCTTATTCTGCTTGTGTTGTTTGAACTCAGTCCTTTTCTTTCCCAAAATTTATATCGGACAAATAGGAACAGTTTGAATGGCTTCTTTACCAACTTTGGGTTTTCTGAAAAGGAAGTGTGACCATACACTGACTTTTTGTTCTCTTTACACAGTATTGTAGCTTCAGTGTATATATTCTGTGAATGTTGAAGGTTTTTTATTTCATTTATGCTGTCCCCATATATTTAGAATTATTTGTTTTTGTCTGAAAATTCATACATGTAATACCCTCCCTCTGTGAAAATTAAGTAGCGCAAAATGTAGAGTTCCCACACGTTACGTAGGTGTAATTTGGTCTGGTTTGATGTCTTTCATTGCTGCTGTTGATGTTTTTTTCAATGTTTATAATGGTGGTACAGTAGTTGTTTTAAAAATAATTCCAAAAATGTTTACAAAAAAGCCCTGTATGGCATAGTCAGTAAAACTGCTGACAGTTGGGGATCATGCTTCCTTTTGCTATAAAAAAGGAATAATGTAGTGGAAAACTCTGGAGTCATTCTCTTTAGTCGAGCTCTGCATCACCATAGTTAAGTGAGCCAGGTGTAATATAGAAGGGAAAGGAGAGGGCTGGTGCTTAGCCTTCATCATACATGTAAAGCTAAGAATCTGAATATATGATCTACTCAGATTCCTCACACTTTCATGTTTGTGTGCAATTACGTGGTTTCATTATGGTTCTGTTGCCCATTCCTTTCAGCGCTGGTAGCACAGTTTGCTCCTTTTCTGTTGTGATTCCTTCCATAGAGTGACAAAGGAAATGTATCACTATACTTATCACAATGTTTTTTTCAATAAATCTTTGTTGTTTATATATACCTACGGGGGCTACTTTTTTAAGTTTTGTGTCTAAGCATGTTTGTTTAACTGGTGATAGAAAAAATTGTTATGCTATTGCCATGAAATAGGGAGAGAGAAATACATACTCATTTAGTAAGTTTTGCGTACAGTTAAATTTGATTTTGGTGTTTTACAACATTTATGCAGCATTTGAATATGGATATGAATATATTTTCAACTTTTGTCTCACTTCCAGATTTGGCTTGAGCCTATGAAACCTATAATTAAACAAGTACGACGTAAGTACATATTTAATTTTTAAGGAGTTTTCCTTTAATTTTCATGAATTTAATGTGGTTTCTTTTCATAGCTGTTATTTGATTTCTTAGTCAGGTTTGCTGGTTTTGTGCTTGCTATTACCATGTATAGTTGGTTCAACATAAATCTACAAACTCAAACATTAAAGATGGTTTCAAGCCCTCTAATAGCATCAATATTTTCTAGAACATGTGTCATAACCCTCCCATGCTTTATGAAAATTGCTTATAAATATCAGTGTGCATAACTTGAAGATGCTTTATGTAAAACAGGTCATGTCACCCATCATTCAAGAGCCAGTGATCTCCTGAAAGTGTGTATGCTATATATGTGAATGTATCTTTCTTACATGTGAAGTTAGAAATATTGAGAGAACTTGTTTTATTAGCCCAGGTATTCTAGTAAAAGCCATTACTAATACTTTAGGAACTTAATGGCTCAATGGTCAAGTCAACAATCAGTGAATGGTTTTGTTTTTCCTGTAAGCCCAAACAGTGTGATGTGGGAATCAGACATGACCAGACTTTCAGACCAACAGCCTTCCAGAAATTAGAGAACAAGATTCTGCTACCGTTAGAATAGACTGATTAAAATTAGGGATGTTAAAATGCATTCAAGTAAATGTATAACTGTTGAAAATTTCAGCGGTTCCATGGTTCCATGTCAGGGGGGCAGGGCAGTCTGTTCCCGTGTTCCCCATGCATACTGGGAGCCTGCATGTAACCGTGAAGATTAACTGATGAGCTTCAGCTCATCGGATAACTGTGTACATGGTTACACTTTCACATCCCTAATTTGTAATGCCTCCTAGTATGATGTCATTGGCAGATTTTATAAGCACACTTTTCACTCCATTACCCAAATCATTAATGAAAAAGATATTTCACATCTACTGCTTCCTCCCTATCAATAAGCCAATAAACTCGTCAGCGAAGTAAATTAGGTTGGCATGATTTTGCTCTTGACAAATCCATGCTGGCTATTCCTTATAATCCTGTTATCCTCTTAGATGCTTACAGATTGATTGTTTAATAATTTGTTCCAGTATCTTTCCAGATACTGTAGTTAGGCTGACAGGTTTATAATTCTGCAGATCCTTTTTTGCCCCTCTCTTTTTTTGGGGGGGGCCTCACCCATCATCCCTGAGGTCTCAGAGATAATTGTTAATGGTTCTAAGTTTGCTTCAGTTATATCTGTGGTCAAAATTGTGGCTGCGTGTGTGTTCTCCCTGTGTGCTGTCCCTGCTCTGCACAGTTGACATAGCTAGCCCAGTATCCTATCTTCTGACAGTGGCCAATGTGAGGTGCGCTAGTGGGAATGAACAGAACAGGGAATCATCAATTGATCCTTTCCCTGTCACCTATTCCCAGCTTTTGGTAAATAAAGGATTTAGGGATACCATCCCTGCCCATCCTGGCTAATAGCCATTGATGGGCCTCTCCTCCTTGAACGTATCTAGTTCTTTTTTGGACCAGGTTAGTGTTTCGGTCTTCACAGCATCCTCCACAGGTTGAATCATAGAGCTGGAAGAGACCTCAGAAGGTCATCAAGTCCAGCCCCCTGCCCTAGGCAGAACCAATCCCAACTAAATCCACCCAGCCAGGGCTTTGCCAAGCCGAGACTTAAAAATCTCTAGGGATGGAGACTCCGCTACTTCCCTAGGTAACCCATTGCAGTGCTTCACCACCCTCCTAGTGAAATAGTTTTTCCTAATATCCAACCTGGACCTCTCCTACTGCAACTTGCATGAGAAAAAAGCCTTTCTTTTGTTTGTTTTAAACCTGCTGCCTATTCATTTCATTTGATAATGCCTTGCTTTTGTGTTTGAGGAGTAAATAGCATTCCTTATTTACTTTTCCATAACAGTCAAGATTTTTATAGACCTCAGTCATATCTCTCTTTGTCTCTTTTCCAAGCTGAAAGGTCCTAGTCTTACAAATCTCTCCTCATACGGAAGCCTTTCCATGCCCTAACAATTTTTATTTCCCTTTTCTGTACTTTTTCCTTTTTTTGAGATAGGGTGACCAGATCGGCACTCTGTATTCAAGTTGTGGGCCTACCAATGATTTATACAGAGGCAATATATTTTCTGTCTTACTATCTCTTCCTTTATTAATAATTCCCATTATTCTGTTTGCTTTTTTGGCTTTTGCTGCACATTGAGTGGATGTTTTCAGATAATTATCTGCAATGACTCCAAGATCTTTGAGTAGTATCAGCTAATTTAGACCCCATCATTTTATATGTATAGTTGGGGTTATATTTTTTTCAACGTATGTTACTTTGCATTTATCAGTATTGGATTTTATCTGCCATTTATTGCCCTGTCATCCACTTCTGTGAGATCCCTTTATAGGTCTTCACAGTCTGCTTTGGACTTACAAATTACTCATCAACTGCAAATTTTGCAGTTATCTAAAAATTTTGCCATTACTGTTTTCCCCTTTTTCCAGATTATTTATGCATATGTTGAATAGTACTGGTCCAAGTATAGACCCCGGGGAAACACCAGTATTTTCCGCTATCTAGTCTAAAACCTGACCATTTATTAATTTAACCAGTTACCTATCCATATGAGAACCTTCCCTCTTGAACAGCATACTTTGCTTAAGAGTCTTTGGTGAGGAACTTCGTCAAAGGCTTTCAGAAAATCCAAGTAAACTATATCTACTAGAACAGTGGTTCCCAACCTTTTGTATACCGCGGACTGGCAAACTTTTGGCAGACCGGCAACATTTTTTGTACATTTTCATAGTCATTATGCAAATAACAAATATGCAAATAAAATGTTACTGGTCTGGCAAAAGCCCTGGTCCCCAGAGCTGTGGCGAACAGCCGGCTTCAGCTCCAGCAGTCAGCACGTGGCAGGCAGCTGCAGCAGCTGAAGCACGCCCTTCGCAGCTCTTGGGACCGGGCCTGTAGTACACCGTGGCTCCCTAAGCCCCCCCTCAGTGCCAGCCTTACCCCCTCAAGTCCCCACCCCTCCGCTATCCCCCAGTGCCAGCCACTGACCCTTGAGTCCCCTGCACGCAATCTCCCCATGCCAGCCTCCCACCCTCAGAGCCCCCCAGTGCCAGCCCCCCATCCCAAATGCCTCAGTGTGAGTCCCCCACCATCAGTCCCCCCCGGTACCAGCCTCCTGTGTCCAGAACCCCACTGCACCCAGCCCCCCACCCAGAGTCCCTCCTAGTGCCAACCCCCAGTCTCCAATATTAGCCCCACCTCCAGAGCCCCCCAGCACTAGCCCTGACCCTGGAGCCCTCAGTGCCTGCCCCACCCCCTCAGTTAGCCCTGCGCTGCCTCCCGGCCTTCAGCTAAGTACTGCTGCCTGGATCGCAGCTGCTCTAAGGCTGCCATGTCAGCCTCCGTGTGGCCCTCCCGCCGCGCAGTGAACCGCTCTTCCACATCCAGGGGGAGGGGAGCTGCTGGCTGGTGTACCTCAGCTCCGGCCCCTCTACAGCCCAGCAGTTCGTGGCCTGGCACCGGTCTGCAGACCAGTGTTTGAAAACTGCTGTCCTAGAACACCCGTATCCATATGCTTGTTGAATCCCTCTAAGAGTTCTAGCAGATTGTTGAAGCCTGATTTTGCTTTACAAAATCTTCCCCCAAAAAATCATATTAATCTTTTTATATGACAATTCTGTTCTTTATTATAGTTTCAATAAGTTTGCCTGGTACTGAAGTTAAGCTTACCAGTAATTGCTGGCATCACCGCTGGAGCCTTTTTAAAATATTGGTGTCAGTGTTAGCTGTATTCCAGTCATTTGGTACAGAAGCTGGTGTAATAAGTTGAATACAATAGTAATTGTGCAGTTTCACATCTGAGCTCCTGAAGAACCTCTAACAACTTGCCTTCTGTGTCCCTTCCTAGGTAAAAGTTTGCGTGCCTTAGTTTTTCTGATTTTTGTCCCTGTGTGCTAGTGGTGTTCTTTTATACGCCGCAATTTATATGTTTCCACTTTTGTGGGATTCCTTTTTGACTCTCACAATTGCTGTTGGAGCAATATTGGCCTGTTACTGGTCCTCCTATCTTTTTTCCTTTGCATTAGAATCGGTTGTGCATTTATTATTGTCGTCTTGAGAAACTCTCCTCAATGTCTTTGTCCTTTAGATTTTCTTCTGATGAGACCTTATCTACAGTTCTCTGAGTTTGTTCAAGTCTGGAGTTTTATTTTTAAGTCCATTGTTCTTATTTTGCTGCTCTTGCTGCTTCCTTTTGCTAGGATCACTTCAGGATCCCTTTCACCCAATTTGCCTTTCACTTTTAAATTTGCTACCAGTTCCTCTTAATCAAAGTGTCCATTCCCCTGGTGCCAAACACACAAAGTTATCCTTAGTACATTCCAAGAGCTTACTGTTTCCAGATAAGATTGGTAGCTTGCCTGAGCATGCACCATCCTCGACTACTTCCTGCAGCTCAGGAACCAGGGACTGGTGCATTCCTCCATCCATAAAAAATTCTAGTAGTTTTTTCTGAATAAAAGACTAATATTGTAGCTGTTTTGCACATGAGTTGTCCATACACTGTCTAAAACTTAATACAAATGTCTGTATAGAGATATTTATGTTTGTATAACTAATTTTGCCATAGGACCAAAGAATACAATGCTTCGTCTAGCTGTAAAGTTTTTTCCTCCTGACCCTGGTCAGCTGCAAGAGGAATATACCAGGTAAAATATTGTTCAAAAGTAATTAATGTTCATTAGTGGTTAAAATATGTAAATAAAAGGAATATAGAAATAAGCTCACCAAAGAGGATATTTTCTCTGTTACAAAAATAAAGGTTAGCTCTTAGGGTAGATGGGAGAGCATTTTTATTGGATGATGCTTTAGCTAGAAAAGTAGTCAAGGTTTGCATGAATAGATAACGGTACAGGGCATTTTCTGCCTCCCAAACATATCAGTGTGTTACCATAGAAAGAGGAAGTTGACCATTTCTTCTATAAATATTGTGCATTTATAAATGTTTCTAGAAGGATTAAGTGATCAATAAATGTTTTAGTAAATGGCTAATTGGCAAATTGTAAGTTCAATAGGTTAGTAGAGTTCATCTGTGACCACTTCTACTGTTATGATTATTGCCAGGGCTCGACAAATTAGTCAATCTACTCGCCTGGGGCGAGTAGATTTTAAGCCGGCATGGTGCTGCAGCGCAATCAGTGCATGCGCAGCGCGCCAAACCGCACGGCTGGCAAGCGGGGCTTGCCGGCGCTTGTCAAGCCCTGATTATTGCCATATTTAGTATTTTACTTAGTTGGTAAATAATTTATATTGTAAGCATGTTGCTATCTGTAAATGTACCCTGCTGCTGTCCCATCATCATCAACAGGTAGTGTGATTGAGGAGATCTGCCTGCAATAGATCTTTCCTAGTATCATTGCAATCGTATATATCTGCCACTCACTCATGGATCTCACCAAACCTTTCTTCAGCCTCCTAGCAGCTGTCTTCCTTCTCCTCCAACTGGCTCCATCTCTCCTTCCTGATTATTCCCACCTCTTTACAGTTCTCACCACCTCTACCTTCTCCTCTTCCTCTCTTCCCTTTGATTTCACATAGTGGGTACTGCACTTTGGGTAGTGGTAAGCTGAGTATTAGCCATCTGGTGAAAATGGCAATTCCTGGTCTAAACTGCTCACCTCAGTGGCTCACTACAGTTCTCAGTTTAATCACTTTACTACTTCAGGTGCAAGTTATAGTCTGATTTAGCCACTGTCATCCTTGGTATAACAGAGGGAAAAGAGAGTAAAAGTTTCTTAATCTCTAGTGGCCTCTCTGGATGTGGAGGCAACAAACTAGATTTCTTAACTCAATCTCTCCCCCTCTAGTAGCAGTGTACCTTCCTTATACTTTTGGGACCCAAAGGGGCTGTTCTCCAGGCAAGGCTCTCGCTGCCCTTCGGCTCCTCTTGATACTCAACAATGAATCTACAGTTCTTGCTCCAGGCAGTGCATCCTCCTCCCCCTGCTCCTGGTGTGCCCTTTAACTGACTAAAGGGGAGGCTTTTAACCAGTTCCAGCTGGTCCTTGATTAGCTCCAGGTGTCCCAATCAAACCTAAGGGTCTCCACTGCTTCTAGGGAGGTTATAGATTGCCTCCTGGTGACTTAATTAAATCGCATCACCTGATTCTAGCAGGTTCTCGATTGCCTCCAGGTGTCTTATTTAACCCTTGTTTGGTTGCCAAGGAAACAGGAACTTTGTTAGCCTGGGGCTACTATACCTGCTTTCTGTTACTTTCTTGTTGCCATCTGGCCTGAACCTGTCACATTTTCTAATAAGATATTAACAGCTATGCACCTCCTCCACTGTGTGGGCTGATGAAACCTTCTGAACCATCATCAAGATCTAATCCTGAGGTTGGAAAAAAATTTCTAAAATCTGCTTTCTAGTGAGGCAAGCTTTTCAAAGACCTTGGCTTTGCCTGTTCATTTGATTTCCCCGTGGAAGTTGACACCATCACACTTAAATTGTATTATGTGTCCAGATTGGTTAGGGATTTGAAGTAGCTAAGTTATCTACTTCTTTTTTTATTTTATGTATCTTTTTGAAAAATATTTTTAGAAGCTGTTTATTGTGTAAGTAATGCTGAGGAGTTGTCTTTGGCTCATCGAACAATTTGTACTCTTCACTCTTCCTTTTTAGGTATCTGTTTGCACTACAAATCAAGAGAGACTTGGCAGAGGAACGACTAACCTGCAGTGACAACACAGCAGCTCTGATCATCTCTCATCTTCTGCAGTGTTAGTATGTTGGCTTATCTCCGCCTCAACTGATGTCGCCACTGCTAAACTAAACTAGATCATCTGTCAGCACACACAAAGCATTTGTCTGCATGTCGATAATTTAAAAAAAACCCTAAAACAAGTATTTTTTGTTTCATAAGTCTAATATTGATTTAAAAAACCTAAATTGGTTAATTTTTAACCTTTGGCATACTGGATAATCCCCAACTATTTAAGATAATGTGGATTGGCCCATTGTCATGGGATTGGAACAGAGGCCATTTTCAAGTGTTTGTACTTAGAAGTTAGATAGTTTTGGCTGCTAGAAGGTGGGGTTGAGTCAAGACTCTGATCTGTTGCAGCTCTCACCTGGCTGTGCCTCCCCCTTCCAGTAACCTTGTTCATTTTCTGGCCTGCTCTTCTTAACTGCCTAAGTTCCTCCCAATGCCAGTTTCCAAATCAACTTAATGCTACAAGGCAGTGTACATATGGAAGGCAGGCAGGAAACGGAGGGAATTAGAGCCTGAGTCTGGCAACATGAGAGCAGACCTGTTAGAACAGCATCCTTCTGGGGAATTCTTAGATAGTAGGAACAACTGGAAAGGCAGGTGGTGGGCTCCTGTTTGGAAGTGAGTATGGAGGTTGAATGGGCTTGGTTTCTGTTCAAGACCCTTGTGATGCTTACCTTGAGGACTGTAAGGCCAGATTTTCAAAGGCATTTGGGTATCAAAATAGCATTGAAAATCTCTCTCTAAGGATTAAAGGAGAAAAGCAATGGCATATGTATTTATACATTTTAAATATAAGACAAAAGAGATACGGTCTTCATTTCTGTCTGCTCACCCAAACCGAAAATGCTTAAGAAATACTTCAGACACAGTAATAAAATGTGACTCCATTTATTGGGAGGCCAAACCTGTCTTACAAAATGTTGAGTGATTTGTGCTATGAAAACTTGCCAAGGATTTTCTAGCACTACCTTGTGTTTTTGAGAGAATTTCAAATCAACAGGGAACAGCTGAGTACGTATCAATATCTGTGGCCATAAGAACATACATAAGAACATAAGAACAGCCGTAGCGGGTCAGACCAAAGGTCCATCTAGCCCAGTATCCTGTCTGCCGACAGTGGCCAGCACCAGGTGCCCCAGAGGTGGTGGACCGAAGACAATGATCAAGCGATTTGTCTCCTGCCATCCCTCCAGCCTCTGACAAACAGAGGCCAAGGACACCATTTTATCCCCTGGCTAATAGCTTTTTATGGACCTAACCTCCATGAAATTATCTGGCTTCTCTTTAAACTCTGTTATAGTCCCATGTTTTAAGACTGAATATAAACATGTTATAGGCCATGTTTTAAGACTGAATCTTAAGATGCTGATAAAGCAAAGGTGATAAAGGAATATAAATATTTGTGCCTTAATTTACAAGATAATAATGTTTAAAACTTCTTGGTTTTATAGGTCAACCTAATTTTAAGCAAGATATTTTCATGGTATTTTTCATAACTAATTTTTAAAAAAACTCTGATGTTTTTTATAACAGTCCTTTTTGAAGCTTAAACTGAAATATGTTTATCATGATACTACAAAACTTCTCTGAGCTTGTCTACTCAGAAATTGCAGTGGTTTAATTTAAATCTGTTTAAAACTAAATTAAAAGGTGCAAATCCCTATCTGGATACTCATCAGATTAAACTGGTTTAAATCCCTTTAATTTACATCTGAAAATTACAGGTGCAAATTTAACACACAGTTGCATTTAAACTGCTCTGCAGCTGTGTGTGTAGATCTTAAGTCCCCACCATGGCTTGCTAACTCACAGTATTGGAAGGAAGTGTAATATAATTTCATATGATATGACTTTTTAGAGATAAAGGTAACTCATTGATTGATAGTTTGTTCCTGTATCTTACAGGAAAACCCACAGGTGAAATCTTGTAGATGGAACACCAATAAATGTTGTTATATAAAAATAAATAAGCAAGTTAAAGTACTAGGTAAATAATATTTTTATAAAAGATTAAAATTGAGAATTAACTTTATTTTCTTTGCCAAAGTACTGTTTCTTTAAATTCTGATGATCTGTTACTTTTTATTATAGCTGAAATTGGGGATTTTGATGAATCTGGAGATCGCAGTCACCTTAAAACAAATCAATACTTGCCAAACCAGGAAAGAGTACAAGGAAAGATATTGGAGTTTCACAGAAAGCACTTGTAAGTGCAGCTTATTGGTGGGCTTTTTGGAAATGTTTTAGTATTATAGCATGCTGGTAAAACAATGCAGAGAAATTAGGAAGATATACTTACGTATTTAAAAAGTTCTAACATAGTTTTGATTTAGTTATTGTGTAAATAGTGCCAAACTCTCGTGGAGTTCCCTTTTTCCCAGGAGACGAAGTACAGGCAATTTAAAATTTTACACACACTTGCTGCTTCATATAGATGGCATAAGCTAAATGCTGTTCATAGGTGGAAACAAAACCACAATGATGGCCCTTCCTACTAACATCTGCACCCTCACACTGGAATCCTGCCTGCCCCCCCTGCTAACATCTGAATCCTCATGCTGGGGTCCCCTGCTCCCGCCGGGGTAACCCCAAAGCAAAACCCAGCACCCCTTCCCCACTGGCGTAGAAGTGCATCAGCTCAGGTGGCTCCCTGGCCAGCGCATCGTGGCAGAGGCAATCAGCACAGCTTCCCAGACTAAGCAGTGCCCTCTGTGCCCAGGACTATATAGATGGTGGGGGTCTGGGTGCTGCAAGGAACTGTGTGCATGGATGAGTCCCTTTCTGCTGCCCATCCCCGGCAGACAGCCGCAGCCGCATAGGCCTGATTAAATAACTTTTTCAAAATACTTTGTGGGCCAGATTGGGGAAGTGCTTGGGCTGCAGTTGGCCCCTGGGCCAAGAGTTTGAGGCGCCTGCTTTAAATCTTGCCAAATATTGTAGGCTATAGCAACATTGCGGTGTGATAGGTTGGATCCCTTGAAATGTTGGCAGGTGTGCTGAGATACTACTGAGTCAATCTGTTCTGCCTGCCTGAGTCCCTTTTACCTAGTCTTGCTGGGCCAGGTTCACAAGCCTCTTCCAGCCAAGCACACAGGCAGGACCACACCCAGCTACAGAACGATAGATATACTGAGATCAGCTGTGGGAAGACTCAGTTTAAGGGACTTGCCATAGCCCAAGTGTTCAACTCCCTTGGAGTGTAATCTCAAAATTATTTGAAATTTGCCTTCTCCCTCAATGTGGAGAACAAGCATGCACAAGTTTTCATACTTCCCAGTTCAAAATTACATAAACTGTTATATTGTAAACTATAAATAAGTTTATTAATTATAAAAAGATGTATTTTAAATAGTTCAAGAGGCAGCAAACACAACAAAGCAGATTACTTAGAAAATAATACAAAGCATGCAAACAGTGCAAGAATTACTAAAGACATTTGTTATAAATAATGATTCCTCACCCTATATACTGTTAATGCGTCCCAGAATGAAGTTTGCTTTTTTTGCAACAGTCATATTTAGTTTGTGGTCTAATGTGACCCCTAAATCCCTTTCTGCAGTATAGGTTGGACCTCCCTGGTTCAGCACCCTCTGGACCTGACCAGTCCTGGATGAGGGATTTTGCTGGGCCAGGGGAGGTCATGTCTGGCTTCCCTGCTACTGGTTCCCAGCAGTCCTGGACCAGCTGCTGGCTTCCTGGCCGACTCTCCCTTGCCACCAGCCTTGCTGCCCTGCCAGCCCCTCCACCTCCTTCCCTGCTATGCCAGGCAGCCCAGCTGCAGCCCAGCTCCCTCCGCACTGGACTCCTGGCTCCTCTGGGCAGTCCTGCTACAGCACACCAAGCTCCTGACCCTGCCAGGCAGCACTGCTGCGGCATGCCGAGCTCCTGGTCCCACCGGGCAGCCCCACTGGGTTGTGCCTGACTGCCCAGATGCAGCATGCTAGGTAACCCGGCCGCAGGGAGACGGGCAGCCCAACTGCAGGGAGCCCAGTCCCTAGCCCTCCGCTGGGACTCTCTGGTCCTGCAACATCCGTGGTCCTGCCGGACAATGGATGTTACAGGGCCAGAGAATCCGGGATTACAGAGGTTTTGTAATTCTTCTTAGACTCCTTCCATTCTGTATGTGTGAAACTCATTGTTCCTTCCTAAGCAGAGTACTTTGCATTTGTCCTTATTAAACTTCATCCTGTTTACCTCAGACCATTTCTCTAGTTTGTCCAGATCATTTTGAATATTGACCCTATCCTCTAAAGCACTTGCTGCAAACCTTCCCAGCTTGGTATCATCTGCAGACTTCATAAGCATACTCTCTATGCCAATATCTAACTCATTGATGAAGATATGGAACAGAATCGGTCCCAAAACGGACACCTGCGGAACCCCACTTGTTTTGCCCTTCCAACACAACTGTCAATTATTATTTTCTGATAGTTTCATCAAATAAACTTGACCTATTTTCTAGCATAGGAATTAATTTTATCAGAACTATTTTTAATGATCTTTTTATTGGAGATCTCTAGGATCTTGAGCAAAGGTGAAAGAATTTAGCAGGAACCATAGTCCTTTGGTTGTAGATATGCCTTTTATTGGATTAATGAAATTTGGGCTAACGAAATTTTAATTTGGCCAAATTGTAGGAATTTAATAAAATGTAATATGTGTATTCACAGTGGATTACAGTAAACAATAGAACATACCATTCCTTTAGTTCAGCACTTGGAGTTACAGTACAAGTTGAAAATTTTACTGACTCAGCACTGTTTCAAGATTTCATTGCATGCACGTGAACAACAAATAGGAGTGAATTTTGGTATTCATAGGTTTGAGATGATGCAATATAATCTGTTAAGGAGTATGCTGAAGGAAGCGGGGCTCTTAAGGAGTACTTCCTACTTACCCCCTCCGTGTGATATGGAAAGGTGACTAGAATGAGAAAATGATTTGCATTTTATTGATTGTACATACTGCGCAGAGAAAAGCATTCTGCTGTACAGCAAATACATGAATATTAAAGAATTTCTTTACTCTTTTTCTTTTTTAAAATGTAATACATTTTGGTCTCGCCCCCACTTTTAAAACATAAGAAAGAAGGAACTGTTACTGACAAAATGAATTGTCTCCAGGTTTCCTGGCTTTCATCTACTTCTACATATTATTTCATTGCTCTGTTTCAAGTCTCCTGCATTTGCAGCTTCTGCTCTGCTTTGACTGCTTGGCCCTATTCTGATTTCTCTGTTTATCTGTGCTATATCCAATTTGCAACTTCAGTCTGGCTTTATATAATGTAATGTACCACTGGGTTTCATTCAGTATGTGGATTGTCTGTGAAAGTCAGCCATGTGTACAGCTACTTGGATAATGCTTAATTTCTTGTGGCTGATATTGTGTGATGTTGTCCATTATTGGGTCTTCTAAGTATATAGTAATACAAATAATTAATAAGAACATAAGAACTGCCATACTGGGTCAGACCAAAGGTCCATCCAGCCCAGTACCCTGTCTGTTGACGGTGGCCAATGCCAGATGTCCCAGAGGGAGTGAACTGAATAGGTAATGATCAAGCATTCTCTCCTGCCATCCATCTCCACCCTCTGACAAACAGAAGCTAGGCAAGGGCATTCCTTGCCCATACTGGCTAATAGCCATTAATGGACCTCACCTCCATGAACTTATCTAGTTCTCTTTTAAACCCTTGTATAGTCCTAGCCTTCACAACCTCCTCAGGCAAGGAGTTCCACAGATTGACTATGTGCTGTGTGAAGAAGAACTTCCTTTTATTTGTTTTAAACCTGCTGCCCATTAGTTTCATTTGGTGGCCCCTAGTTCTTATATTATGGGAACAAGTAAATAACTTTTCCTTATTCACTTTCTCCACACCACTCATGATTTTATATACCTCTATCGTATCCCCCCTTAGTCTCCTCTTTTCCAAGCTGAAAAGTCCCAGCCTCTTTAATCTCTCCTCATATGGGACCCGTTCCAAACCCCTAATCGTTTTAGTTGCCCTTCTCTGAACCTTTTCTAAGGCCAGTTTATCTTTTTTGAGATGAAGAGACCACATCTGTACGCAGTATTCAAGATGTGGGCGTACCATGGATTTATATAAGGGCAAGAAGATATTCTCTGTCTTATTCTCTATCCCTTTTTTAATGATTCCTAACATCCTGTTTGCTTTTTTGACTGCCGCTGCACACTATCTAGACGTCTTCAGAGAACTATCCACGATGACTCCAAGATCTCTTTCCTGATTAGTTGTAGCTAAATTAGCCCCCATCATATTATATGTATAGTTGGGGTTATTTTTTCCAATGTGAATTACTTTACATTTATCCACATTAAATTTCATTTGCCATTTTGTTGCCCAATCACTTAGTTTTGTGAGATCTTTTTGAAGTTCTTTACCGTCTGCTTTGGTCTTAACTACCTTGAGCAGTTTCGTATCATCTGCAAACTTTGCCATCTTACTGTTTACCCCTTTTTCCAGATCATTTATGAATATGTTGAATAGGATTGGTCCTAGGACTGACCTTTGGGGAACACCACTAGTTACCCCTCTCCATTCTGAAAATTTACCATTTATTCCTACCCTTTGTTTCCTGTCTTTTAACCAGTTCTCAGTCCATGAAAGGATCTTCCCTCTTATCCCATGACATCTTAATTTACGTAAGAGCCTTTGGTGAGGGACCTTGTCAAAGGCTTTCTGGAAATCTAAGTACACTGTGTCTACTGGATCCCCCTTGTCCACATGTTTATTGACCCCTTCATGGAACTCTAATAAATTAGTAAGCCAAGATTTCCCTTTACAGAAACCATGTTGACTTTTGCCCAACAAATTATGTTCTTCTATGTGTCTGACAATTTTATTATTTACTATTGTTTCAACTAATTTGCCCGGTACTGACGTTAGACTTACCGGTCTGTAATTGCCGGGATCGCCTCTAGAGCCCTTTTTAAATATTGGCGTTACATTAGCTATCTTCCAGTCATTGGGTACAGAAGCTGATTTAAAGGATAGGTTACAAACCATAGTTAATAGTTCCGCAATTTCACATTTTAATCACAGCTGATAACACCAGTAGGATAACACAATGCAACATGAAATCGATGCAGTGCGTCCAATCAATAGCTGTTCTGTATCAAAAGGAAAATAAATGTTTTCACTGAGAGAGGATTTTAAAGCTGATTTTGTACATATGACTTCTACAGTTCTGTATCAAAAGTATGGCTATGTCTACACTGGCGGCTTCTTGCGCAAGAACAACTTGTGCAAGGGTTGAAAACATCCACACTGCCATGTGCGAGCTGTGCTTTTGCGCAAGAGCGCCCATGGCAGTGTGGACGCTCTCTTGCGCAAGAAAGCTCCGATGGCCATTTTAGCCATAGTGCTTTCTTGCGCAAGAAGCCCCTGCCGAGCGTCCACACTGCCCTCTTGCGCAAGAGCCCCTGTGCAAGAGGGCTTACACCTGTTAAAAAAGAGTGTAGCTCTTGTGCAAGAAGCCCCCTCTCACCACGCCGTACTGTAAATCTTCTTCCGCAAGAGAGGGTGGGCAAGAACCCACCAGTGTAGACGTAGCCTATCTGTTTACTAAGTGCCAAAATAGTCTGGTCTAGTTCTGTCGTTGTGTAACTCTGCAAGATCTGAAGTTGACTACTTTATATTCGGGTGTACCTAAGTACCACAAATACGGCTTCAACTTCTCTTGTACTATGCATTATAGAAACAATAAAAGGACAGTTTCTTCCACAAAATGTTTACAGTCTAGGATTTAAACCGTACACAGTAAGTGAATATATAATTTTTGTGGATGGAGGGTGGGAGGAGAACAACGCAACAGCAGAAGAGCCACAGTAGTCTTGGTCTTAAGTTGTCATCAGGCTAACTGATATCCTGCCTCTTGTAATTCAGTTGTCTTCTGCTAAGCCAGCCTCATGGAGGTATCTTTGGATTTTTGTTGTGAATATAGATTCTTGTGCAGAAACATAAAATTCTATTTTAATCACCAATGCAACCTCTAAACATGCAATGTCTTTGGCTCTTCAAGCCATAAAATCGAAATTAATTGTAGGTTTTCAAAACTATGTAATAACTTATCAATATCTGGGTTTGAGTTTGATCTTTCTCATTACTTTATGGATGTTGTGATGATAAATATTGTCTCATATGGATATAACTGTATGCAAACCTTTCACTGAGACCTTCTGTATTAAAGTCAGTTCTTGTTGGAAAATAGTTTAATTGGTAGGTTGTCATCCATTGACCTGGGAAAGCCTAAGTAGATTTATCTACTTAATGGATGAACAAAATTAGACCAGGTTGTTTTCAGACCAGCCTGTGCAGATTAGTCTATAGCAAACATCTGAGGATAATTACTTTGAAACTGGTCCTCGTTTGGAAATGTTTTTTGTGCAGTGTGAGCTGCTTCGCTTCATTCCTAATTTTCCCCACTTTAGAGAGTTCCTTCTATTGTGGATGCGGGCCGTGGTTTAAAATACTATTCTTTCTGACAGGCGTTATGCACTTAGCTTCATTAGATACATTTGAATAATTAAACTGTGGTTGTTTTTGTACATTATACAATAGTACTCAAGTTATTAGCCTGCGTTTATGCCTAGCAGTTTTATTGCCATATATTCCAAATCCTCCACGCACCATGTTGCAATACATGAAGCCCTAGTATTCTCCTTTTGAGATTATAGCATTACACCAGGAATGAGTTTGGCCCATTGTGTTGCATACGTTATGCTTGAAGTTGGATAACTAGCAAATTTAAGGCCAAAATTTATATTTCCAACCTTTTATCACTTATCTCACAGAGATGCAATTTAGGCCTTACCTCCTCATAGAAGTTATACTGCTGGAATTATACTTTGTGTATGAAGTGTACTTGGCTACAACATATCCAGATTTGATGAAAAATATAACATCATTATCTTCAAAGATGTAATTTAACTCCTTTTGAACCCCTGAAATTTTTGTAGTTAGGACAAAAATGTTTTCAGGCTTTGCCACAAGCTAACAGAATAAAGTAGTAGAAACTCCACTGAATGTTATAACCACATAACTCACCCAGAACCTGCGTGGTACAATGATTTTCAAGTATGTAACTACTTGTAGGAGTCAGCAAATCATTATTTCTGTATCACGTTTTCATATGTAAAGGATTGCATTTTCAGTGGATTCTATGGTTGTATTGATATTAATTTTAAATGTGAGCCACATATGGAGTTAAAAGGGCCCTATTTCCATACATTTGTACTTTAATTTTTAATTATTTGAACATGCTTAACAGAAAAACATTACTCCATAGAAACAGAACAGAGTTTGGTCTTAATGGTTACTGTAAACTGTTAGGAGTAGGCATTTTTTTAAAAAACGGCTAGAAGAGAAAGAGAGTATTGCAGGAAAATATTCATTTTTTTAATGCTTATGTTACACTTGGCACAAGGTAGAACACAAAAATAGATCATACTATAAATAGCAAACAGTCTGTTTTACAGGAATTGAATATCTATCTAGGGGGGGAAATCTGTTCCCTGGAGAAAAAAATATTTAAAGCAAGTTTTAACATGGCATACATAAATCTAGCCTGTGTGAGCTAGTCAGAGCTAAACAAAAAATTCTGAGTTTCTTTCTTTTTACAAAGCCCTCATCCTTCCTCCATCATCCAGTTTTTCTAGTAAACTGTTGTGTGAAAAAATTCCATTTATTGCCTTTTTTTTGTATTCAGTGTACTAATGTAGATAGCAAAGATGTTATTTTTAAGTTGGCTTCATGAAATATCCTTAAGTCCCATTTTCATAAGGGTTGTCACCCTCAGACTCACAAACAGCTTTGACTTACCTCAGTTTGTGTTTTCAAATGTAAGTCTCGCAGTTATTAGTTTCAGCAATGGTTACTTTTGAAGATTGTGTTCTTCACTGTTTTCTGGGCAGCCCACATTTATGGGGTTCAAAATTAGTGTTGTCCAGGTGGCCCTGCTCAGTAGCTCCTCACATCAGTAAAAACAGTAAGTCCTGTGGCAGCTTAGAGACTAACACATTTATGAAATGGGTTTTACCCATGGAAGTTCATGACCCAATATATTTGTTAGTCTCTAAGGTGCCACAGGACTGCTTGTTTTTAGTTACAGACTAACACGGCTCCCCTTTGATCCTTATCTAGAAGTTATCGTGGAAATGAGGAGCTTGAAGCCAGCTTCAGTAGCTCATCATCTCTGCTTCCTGGGTATTGACTATTATGTTGTTCTCCCTGGCAAGCTCTGCTGGACCGTGTACACTTCAGGTTCCACCCACTCCAAGCTAGACTTGATTTGTTTTCCTGATGCACTGCTGCTGTGCTAGTCTAAGGAAGGGTATGCTGTAATGCAGCGGTTCTCAAACTTTTTGGACTCCGGAGCCCTTTACATGCGTAAAAATGTATGCGGAGCCCCAGCGGTCCACTGATTGTATGTGTTGTACCTATCGATGTTTCCAGTTTGTTAACCTCGCGGAGCCCCTGGAGATGTCTCGCGGAGCCCTGGGGCTCCACGGAGCACAATTTGAGAAACACTGCTGTAATGCAATTTACTCCCCCTGGTGGGGAAAGATGGAAAACGAGAATGTGCAGACACGTTTTGGCAATGCAGAAAGATGGGGGGGGGGGGAAACGTTTGACTACAGCCAACTGAACAAATTTGATGGCAAAAAATGGTGAATTATGTGACTGAGGCATCATCAAGTCTGATGGCAAGTCCTGAGAGCCCTTTGGGCTAGTGACACCTCTCTGAACTATTATTTCAGGCTCTTTGCAAACTCAGAATGCACGCCAATGATTTCCACCATCATCTAAGCAAATGTGAAGGGTATAAATGTTATGATTTTACAAGAGAGACCTAGGGTTTTGGATTAGTTATGGATTTGCCATTTTGATGGCAGTGGGTGAATTCTGTGACCATAGAATCATGGAATGCGTAAGACCTGACTATATTAAGTTTGCCTTGATTTTTTTTAAATTAAATGCATATGCTTTGAATATAGTGTATACTTAACTTCACACACTGCTAACTGGATAGTAACTAATTCTAATCTATTTTTATAATCCCATTTTAGTCCTTTGTTGTTGCATCATTTGCTTAGTTTCTGTCATGCAGTTACAGAATATCCTCAATTTCCCTCTTCCTTTCTTGGTATATCAATGTATACCTAAGCAAAACAAACGGAAAAATATTCCTGTTTCGACAACGATGTATTGACCGCCTTCTGGCTTTTGAATCAGATAATCTTCATTCCAGTTTTCATTTGCTTCTCTGTATGTATTTCCCCTAGCTATATTTTGTTAATCATATTACAAAGGCAGCAGTACTGTTTTCATGGAGTGAAATTGCCAATGTAAATTAGGCACAAAATTATTGCTTAGTTCTAAACATAGATTAGTTACTTTGTACTCTGTGGAAGTATTATGAAATCATGTTGCATTTCATACTGTGTTTTTATGCTTCTGTTCCGTACTGCAGAGGCCAAACTCCTGCTGAGTCAGATTTCCAGGTGCTTGAAATTGCTCGGAAACTGGAAATGTATGGAATTAGATTTCACCTTGCATCTGACCGTGAGGGGTCGAAAATTAACCTTGCTGTTTCACACATGGGTGTATTAGTATTTCAGGTAGGTTGCAAAAATACCAGATACATATGTCTTCCTTTTGATTATAACTCCCTAAGTAGCTAAGTACTTTAATCTACAAATCTCTTCTGACTTTTTTTAATAGCTGATGTTAAATCACAGAATCATAGGGTCAGAATCATCCTATCTGATCCCCTGCCAAGATGCAGGATTTGTTGTTGCTAAACCATCCAACCACCCTGCTTTTGAAAAAGTTTAGTGAAAGAGCAATCTGTTTCATTGTCCTAGTATTTTCCCTGAGCTTTAATCTAAATCCACTATGCTATAGTTTGAACCCATTGCCTCTTGTCCTGCCCTTTGTGCCAATAGAGAACAACCTTTCTCCATCTTCTTTGTCTTTTCAAGTATTTGAGGACTGCTATCATGTTCACCCCCACCCCAATCTTCTCTCTTTATAAACTAAACATACCCAGTTCTTTCTGCATTTGCTCATATGGCCCTATGGGTGATCCACAGTAGGTGTGTTTGCACGCCTGTGGAGATCATCAGAGAACTCTAGTACCTGTGTCTGTTGGGCCACACATGCATTGTTTTTCCTCAGGATGCACAAGGCTAGATAATGTGTGCTGGCTAAACACAAACTCAGTGACTTTGACAGACTGCCCAAAGTCCAGTCCTTTAAATCCATCCTAGAAGAGGGCTAATTGGTAGCAAAAACATTGCTACAGTTGGCCCTTGATGCCACCGACATGGCATCTAGGTCCATCTTCGCAGTAGTAGTGATGCAGCGGGTAGTATAGCTCCATTTACTGGGATTCCTGCAAGAGATGCAGTTCACAAGGGAAGATTTTCCTTTTGAGGTCATGAAACTCTTTGGCAATAAGACCAAGGACTTCCGCATATCCTAAAGTATTCCAAGGCTGCCCAGAGGTTGCTGGGAGTCTGTATGCTGGGGTAAAAGAGACATTGGCAGTGTTCTGCAGTACCTGGGAATGCAGAACATTTGGACTGTGTTTTAGAGTACGTTTGCTTTGCTTCGTGAGGCCATTTAAATGTACACCCTACTCCCCCCATAAGTAATCCCAACTATATATACAATATGATGGGGACTAATTTGACTACAACTACTCGAGAGATCTTGCAGTCATTGTGGATAGTTCTCTGAAAACATCCACTCAGTGTGCAGCTGCAGTCAAAAAAGCAAATAGAATGTTAGGAGTCATTAAAAAAGGGATAGAGAATAAGACAGAGAATATCTTATTGCCTCTATATAAAACCATGGTACGCCCACATCTTGAATACTGTGTACAGATGTGGTTGCTTCATCTCAAAAAAGATATATTGGCTTTGGAAAAAGTTCAGAAAAGGGCAACAAAAATGATGAGGGGTTTGGAACGGGTCCCATATGAAGAGAGATTAAAACAACTGGACTTTTCATCTTAGAAAGAGGACACTAAGGCCGGGTGGGGGTTGGGGGGCAATATGATAGAGGTCTATGAAATCATGACTCGTGTGGAAAAAATGAATAAGGAAAAGTTATTTACTTATTCCCACAATATAAGAAGTAGGGGTCACCAAATGAAATGAATAGGTAGCAGGTTTAAAACAAATAAAAGGACGTTTTTCTTCACTCGGCGCACAGTCAGCTCCTTGCCAGAGGATGTGGAGAAGGCTAGGACTTTAAGAGGGTTCAAAAAAGAGCTAGACTGATTGATGGAGGTTAGGTCCATCAATGGCTGTTAGCCAGGATAGGTAGGAATGGTGTCCCTAGCCTCTGTTTGTCTGGAGGTGGGTGATGGGAGGGATCACGGGAGGATTCCCGGTTGTCTTCCCTCCCTCTGGAGCATCTGGTATTGGCCACTGTCGGCAGACAGGATAATGAGCTGGATGGACCGTTGGTCTGACCCAGTATGGCCGTTCTTATGTTCTTATTTCCTAGCAGAAATAGTCCAGATTTCACATTTTGTGCATTTCCCAACACATCTCTCCAAAGACAACAACTCTTTCACATACTTTTGTCTATACTGTGACCCTAAGTTCTTTTTCATTAGTGATGTTGCACCCAACCACTAAAAGATTCCTTAAGAGAATAATAATTTTCTTCCCTCAACCTCAATTCCCTTCCCTTATGTGGAACCTAAACTTAGTACTGAAAAGGCTGACTAGGCCATTCTTTGAACCAATGGCCACCTGTTCTCTAACGTACCTGTCAATAAAAATGGTCTTCCTGATACCAAATCCCGTTAGTTGCCGTGGGGAATTAACCCTAGCAGGCACTCAGGTTTGGCTGCTCTCTATGGTACGGCACACAGCCTCTCACTCTGGAGCAGCTTATTTCCCTGTTGTCACTAGCCTGGCAGGAGTCTTAGCTCACTCTCTTCCCCCTTCTCTCCCCAGAGGAGCCAGTTTAAAAGGTCTCAGGCAGCCTATAATTGAGCTGAGGTAACCCCTTCTCAGATAGTAGGGAAGAGGGCCTTAACATTCGAGGGCACGGGTGGCCAACCTGTGGCTCCAGAGCCACATGTGACTCTTCAGAGGTTAATATGCGGCTCCTTGCATAGGTACCAAATCCAGGGCTGGAGCTACAGGTGCCAACTTTCCACTGGGCTGGAAGGTGCTCACTGTTCAACCCCCAGCTCTGCCCTAGGCGCTGTCCCCCTCCACCCTTCGCCGCCTAGGATCCTGCCGCTTCCCACCCTCTCCACTGAGCCTGGCACAGCCATGCTTCCCCCTCCAGTGTCTCCCACTTAGAGCTGATCCCAGTGGGCAAAAGGAAAAGGAGAAGGAGGCTCTGACCGATGGGGCTGCCCGTGGAGGGGGTGTGCTGAGAGTGGTGGTGGGGAGATGTGATCAGGGCTGGAGACATAGAACTGTTGCTCTTTGGCAATGTGCATTGGTAAATTCTGGCTCCTTCTCACCTTTAGGTTGGCCACCTCTGTTGTAGGGCTAACATATCTGCCTGCGAGCACCCTCTTGCAGCCATCTGGCTGACTTTGTCACGTTAATATACAGTTTAGCAGTGTAAATATTTCTTGCTAGACATAAATAATTTTGTTTTTCATTTAGGGTACCACAAAAATCAACACCTTCAACTGGTCTAAGGTCCGTAAATTAAGCTTCAAGAGAAAAAGGTTTCTGATCAAGCTCCACCCAGAAGTCCATGTAAGTCTACCTACCCCTATAGTCATGGCACTGTTTAAAAAGTCTTCTAAATATGAGTAGAAATGCTTTCATCTATAATCTTGTAAAGCAAGTAGATTTTTTAAATGCCCTAAAAGATACTTTTTGGCTTCTTCATTCAGTTATTGTAGGAAAGGTCTCCCCTACCTCCTCAGTGTTCCTATTATGCTCTTCTCAGGCTTTCCACTCCCTGTAGCTGTCTTGGCCTTCCTTAGACATAAGCATATGTATTTTAAAATATCACATTGTAACAAGAGTTACTAGTAAATTATTCAGTATGTCTATTTTCTTACAATTGCCGTGTATTTTCTTTTTATTAGGAGTGTTATTCATAGTACTTGTGCTTCAAATGTAAATTTGCCTACAGCTAAAACTAGCGTTTTAGGGCCACGTGCTCCCTTTGCTGCATAGTGGGGAGAGAAACATTCACAAAAAGAGGTCTGTTTGGATTGGGTCTGAAGGATTGAGTTGCCGTTAAGTAGTCCTACCACCAACCGAAGTGGGGGCCAGTCCTGTTTAGTGACATCAAATATGCAAGACTGAAAAAGGCATGACCAGCCATAGGGGATCAGAATTGCCGAGCAAACACTCTGTACATCATGAGCTCAGAACTTTGGAGCTCAGTGATGAGGCAGATTGCCACTTGGGAGCTAATGCTGCTTGTATCAGCTTGCTGCAAGTTTCTTTCTGTGGCTTTAATAGCCTCTGAGTGTTATGTAGTATACTGCTGCGGCAGCTGTGTGGGGCTATGTCTACACTACGGGGTGTATCTGGTATCCCAGAAAAACTCCGTCGCATCCAGGGAACGCGTCTGCTCTGCCTTTTTTTGCAGAAGAGCAGACATGCTCTTTTGGAAGCCCTGTCTTCCTCTGCCCACACAGAAGAAGAGCTCTTCTGAAAGAGGAGGCTTTTCTGAAATTTGGCCCAGTGTAGATGGGCCAAATTTCGGAAAAGCCTCTTCCAAAAAAAACTATCGGAAAAAAGGTATGCAAATTGCGGAGTGCCTATTGCTGGAGATAAGGGTATGAGAGGTTCATAAAAGAGCAGGCACTCTTGCAGGATATGTGTGGAGATCTGTAGGGAATGGGGACAGAATTTGCTTCAGATTCCTGTGCTCTTTAAGATGGTTGCCAGATTAGACTGCACCTGCGTGCCATTGCTAAGCACATATGCAAGGGGAGAATGTGGCATGTTTACCCCAGTTTTCAGCCCACTACATTTTTTTCAGCAAACTTTTTCCTTCTGTCAGTTTTTCATGGAATGAAATGAACAGAAATATCCAGAAAGTAAGACCCAGATATCTGTTCTAAAAGTAGTATGGCAGAATAATTTTCCAAAAAGTTATTGGAATGTATTAGGGACAACTTTGAAAGTAATTAGGGAAACAGTCATTTGAGTCTTGATTCTAAGCAATGTGGAAGAATTAGTAGTGAATCTCAAAGTGGAATATAATATGGGTGAAAATGATCATGAAATAATGGATCCCATGATCCTAAGAAAAAGAAAGAGTGAGAGCAGCAGAATAAGGACAATGGACTTCAAAAAGCAGATTTTAACAAATTCAGGGAACTAGCAGGCAAGGTTCCATGGGAAAAAATCTAATGGATAAAGCAGTTCAGCATAGCGGACCATTTCTTGAGGAGACAATATTGAACGCACAACTGCATAATATCCTGATGCAAAGGAAAGAGAGGAAAACTAGTAAGAGGCCAACATGGTTCCATCAAGAGCTCTTTAATTACCTGAATGTCGAAAGGGAATCTTATAAAAAGTGGAAACATGGACAAATTGCTGAGGAGTACAAAACAGTAATATAAGCATTAGGGACAAAGTCAGACTAAGGCACAAAATGACTTATACTTAGCAAGGAACATAAAAGGCAATAAGAAGAGATTCTTTAATACATTAGAAGCAAGAGAAAGACTCAGGAAAGTGTAGGTTCTCTACTTAGTGAGGAAAGGAGAGCTAATAACTGACAACAATAATAAGGTTGTTTAATGCCTCTTGCCTCAGTCTTCACTAAAAAGGTTACATAAGAACATAAGAACGGCCGTACCGGGTCAGACCAAAGGTCCATCTAGTCCAGTATCCTGTCTGCTGACAGTGGCCAGCACCAGGTGCCCCAGAGGGGGTGGACCGAAGACAATGATCAAGCGATTTGTCTCCTGCCATCCCTCTCCAGCCTCTGACAAACAGAGGCCAAGGACACCATTTTATCCCCTGGCTAATAGCCTTTTATGGACCTAACCTCCATGAAATCATCTAGCTTCTCTTTAAACTCTGTTATATTCCTAGCCTTCACAGCCTCCTCTGGCAAGGTTAATGATGATCAGATGCTCAAAACAGTACTTATGACAAGGAGGAAGAAGTGCAAGCCAAAATAGGAAAAGGTTAAAGAGCCCAATGAAATTCATCCTAGTTAAGGAACTAGTTAAAGCAATTTTGTACTCTTAGCAATTAGAGAACTCAGGGGAAACAGGTGTGGTCCCGCAGAACTGGAAATGGGTTAACATAGGGGAACACAGACACCACAGGAAATTATAGATCTGTCAGCCTACTTCTGATACGCAAAAATAACAAATTACTGAACAATCAGTTTGTAAGCACACAGACAATTACAAGGTTATAGGGAATAGCCGGTATGGATTTGTGAAGAACAAATTATGCCAAGTCAACATAATTTTTTCTTTTCTGGCATAGTGGATAGGAGGGAAACAGTAAATGTGATGTATCTAGATTTTAGTAAGGGTTTAGTAGTCCCACATGAACACTCAGGAAATATGGTCTAGATGAAATTACTGTAAGGTGAGTGCACAACTGGTTGAAAGACCAGGGATATCAATGGTTAGCTGTAAAAAAGAGGATGTATTTGACGGGGTCCCACAGAGTTAGTTCTCGGTCTGGTACTATTCAACACTTTCACTAATGACTTGGATAATGGAGCAGACAGTAAAATTACAAAACATACAGATGACTCTATGTTGGGAGAGGACGGGGAGGCAGGATTAGAATTCAAAATGACCTTTGAAGTATTGGTTTGAATTCGACAAGGTGAAATTTAATAGGGACAAGTCAAAGAACTGTAATCATGGTATCCAGCAAGTATTTCATTTAAGAAGGAAAAATTAAATACACAACTACAAAGTGGGTACTAAGTAGCTAGGTGGCGCTACCACTGAAAAGGATCTGGGGCCATATTGGATCACAGATTGAATACTAGTGAACAATGTAATGCAGTTGTGAAAAAAAGTTAATGTTTAGAGTTTGTTAGAACGTAAGAACGGCCATACTGGGTTAGACCAAAGGTCCGTCCAGCCCAGTACCCTGTCTGCCGACAGTGGCCAATGCTAGGTGCCCCAAAGGGAGTGAACCAAACAGAAAATGATCAAGCTATCTCTCTCCTGCCATCCATCTCCACCCTCTGACAGACAGAAGCCAGGGACACCGTTCCTTACCCATACTGGCTAATAGCCATTAATGGACTTAACCTCCATGAATTTATCTAGTTCTCTTTTAAACCCTGTTATAGTCTTAGCCTTCACAACCTCCTCAGGCAAGGAATTCCACAGGTTTACTGTGCACTGTGTGAAGAACTTCCGTTTATTTGTTTTAAACCTGCTGCCCATTAATTTCATTTGGTGGCCCCTAGTTCTTATATTGTGGGAACAAGTAAATAACTTTTCCTTATTCACTTTCTCCACACCACTCATGATTTTATATACCTCTATCATATCCCCCTCCCCTTAGTCTCTTCCAAGCTGAAAAGTCCTAGTCTCTTTAATCTCTCCTCATATGGGACCCGTTCCAAATCCCTAATCATTTTAGTTGTCCTTCTCTGAACCTTTTCTAATGCCAGTATATCTTTTTTGAGATACACCTTCAGTCTTCTGGTCTCGCTCTTCATTCACTGAAAGTCTGCCTGGTAATGACTTAAGTGTCTCATCTGCCCATTCATGGAAAAGCTGATGGTTTCAAACCCCGTGGCCACAAGATTCTTGAAAAGGAGTAATTTTATCCTTTGGTTAAAAAGCCAGTTCCTCTGTGAGAGCTTAATACTGTCTTAACTGCTCTTTTGGGACCTCCATTCAGGTCTCTGGCAACTTTTCTCCCTTCTGTGTCAGAAAAGTGCTTTCCTTGTGGTGATAACTCACCATCCTCCTGGTGGATGTTGTAGGCTTTGGTGGTGGAACTCTGTTACATGCAATTTTCCAAAGATAAAGTAACCTTGTGGCCATATACCCTAAGTGTTTATCCAAACTTGTTTCCCAGTTTCACCTGAACCAAGCTGTATATTTTCCAGCTTCTTTCCTAAGCAGCATTCACTCCGAGGAACAACATCCTTACATGCAGGACATCAGCCAATGTTTAGCTTTGTCTTCAATAGGAGAAAATAGGAGCAAACATTCCCATTTTTTACCTTGGTTTTTTTTTTTTTTTCCTTTTCATATGCAGACCAAATTAAGGGTTTAGCAGACTGTTCACAGATTTGCCATGACTATGCAACTTTTTGGAAGGCAATCTTGCAGTCCTTGCTTAAATACACTCCAACCTCTCCTTCTATGAGTACTACTTGTAAGTCACAGAAGTAGAAAACATGGCAGAATATACTCAAAAAAGAAAAATTGGTTCTTTCTTGTAACTGTTGTTTGAGATGTGATGCAGACATATATTCCAAAACCCATTATTTTGTCCTGCCAAATTAGTAATTTAACAATTCACTTTTATTAGCATAATCTATAGTTAACATAATTTTAAAGGTTTTTAATCAAGTTTATTTTAAAGCACTTTTGCATTTTTCTAGAGCATGAATACAAATTTTTTACATTGTTTCAGATTTCACATTTCTAACCTACGTTCAAAACTTTACCAAATGCCACAGTGGCTTGGTAAAGTAAACATTTTTGTGTAACATCGCTAAGACCATGTGGAAGTAAAAATTTTGTGACCCCTTGCAGATTAGTATCTTTGCCATCTGTAATGGAGTGTACATGCTGTTTTCTTGTGTACATTCAGTGTTCTTGTGTGTGCTACTTGAATGTCTGTTTTGCTCCCAGGGTCCATATCAGGATACACTGGAGTTTCTGTTGGGCAGTAGGGATGAGTGTAAAAATTTCTGGAAAATCTGTGTGGAATATCACACTTTCTTCAGGCTATTTGATCAGCCAAAGCCAAAGGCTAAAACAGTCTTCTTCAGTAGAGGTTCTTCATTCAGATACAGGTATGATATAGCATAATTGAGCATATTTATAAAACATAACTTTTTATACCTAGGAAATTAAATAATGATAAAAACGTGTTCAACTGAAATTAAAAGTTTCAGAATCTGTTCCTGATGCATAAACATTGTTTCTTCCAAACCTAGACGTTTTTATCTGCTCCTTCTATGATGAATTTTATAATATTTGTACTTTGCATATCTTCACAGTGGGCGAACACAGAAACAGCTGGTGGATTATGTTAAAGACAGTGGGATGAAGAAAACTCCCTATGAGAGGTAAAACCCATTATTTTTGCAAGGTAACATGAATTTGGGACTCTTGGAGCCCCTATGTTGATATCCTAAATCTCACTTTTAATGAAATTGCTGCTTTGAGACATTTTCTTTTTTTAATTATAAAATGCTTGGGAACTGACACAGAGAGAGGCTAAGTGACTTGCCTAAAATCACACAGGAAGTCTGTGGCAAAGCAGGGATTTGACCGTGGGTCTCACAAGTTCCAAATTAGCACCTGATGCACTGCAGAAAACTTCCTCTCTGAAAATGTGATATATTTTTTTAATCTTTTTCTATCTTTCTCATTTGTGTACACACTCTTACCTACCAGTAAGACATGTTTCCAAGAAATTTCACCCTTCCTTTCAGTCCATGTGGTTTTCACAAAATGTGAATATATTTGAGACATTAATCTGGGCGTTAATGTGGAAAATTCCATAAAAAATGTATTTTAACTACTTGTATTTCTGATTAGCTCCCTGTCTCAGGTAGGGATTTTCTCATAAAAAATGTAACTTGGGGTCAAATCACCAGCGTTTATGATTTATAAAAGGGCCTTTTGAATGGAAGATGGATACTGTTTCATTCCATGTATGGTATACAGTTGACTGCCAGTGTACTTTGCATAAGCGTTATACAGAAATTTACTTGCTCTCCACTTTGACACCATATTAATTTATGGATATTTTTGTGCTTTAGTGAGAAGATGAATTAAAAAAAAACCAAACACCAGATACCTTTATGATGCCTCATTCTTCTGTCTTCCCGTGCCTTTGCAGTTGCTTTTGAGTTCTCCTTTGAAGACATGAATGGTCTTCATCTAGTTTGTCTGTTTTCTATAATTGTCTTGCTCCTGTATTTTGTAGTCATTCACAAATATTTCATGTCCTTGCTTGTACCTTCATTTAGTCATCTCTGAAAAGGGGATAGAACATCTTTTTACTTGTTTGCATGTGCAGGTAGAATGGGTGAAGTTGGGTGGGGAAGGAGAGAGGTTATCTGATTTCATATTTCTCAAAGCATATTCTCTCTTGTAGGAGACACAGCAAAGCTAGAGTGTCTGCTCACACTTCGAATGTAGATGTGCCAAAACAGGTTAGTCTTGCATCCTGTAAATACTATGGTAAGTTAGACTGGAAGGGTAGGGAAAGTTGATTGCATTGTGGTGTTGATCCAGAATAATTTTTGCTATTGAATCTTCATGCCTGTGAATAAGTTTTTTCCCTGTGGTGTTAATTTTAATGTATACTGTAAGTTGGTTGAAAGTGACTCACTTGGCTCATTTTCCACAGTTGACATAGTTGGAATCAAATGTTCATACTTATTTTTTGAGACATTCAGTTATATTCGTATGTCTCAGAGTAAATCTCTCTCTCTCGTACAATCAATAAGAGCAGTGCTGGAGCAAGCCTTTCAGGACGTGACCCTAAATGTTTTGTGAATTCCCTTCAGTCCTCTTGTGGGTATTTCCTTGTTTGCTCTGTTAGCAGAGGGGTTTAAAATTATTGAAGTAATTTGATATCCAGTCCTCAAAAGTTATAAAAGGTGAATTTTTTTATCTTTCTGAAAAATGTGGTCCTTTTCTGTGTAAGTTGTGTATGCAGAAAAGTGATCTCTTTCTGGTACACACTCCTACTGAGTCAGATATCAGAAGTAGTATTATTTCTATTTGTGAAAAAACACTTTTTTACCTATTCTGTTTTCTTTCCACTTCAGAGTGTCTCATTTACTGAGGGCTTAGGTGTTCCTGTGTCCCATGCCTCAGTGTCTGCCTCCTTCCATTCGGTTTATGTATCATCCACTACTGACCTGTCCGTCTGTACAGAGATGAATAATTCCTCCCGGGATCCCAGAGCACTGTATACAAGGAGCCCCACAACAGAAAAGAGTACTGCAACACCAGCTGAAGCAACTGGGAAGAAAGCAACACAGCAGCCTGGATCTCCCATACTCCAATCATTCCAAGGTGTTGGGTTTTGTAATGTTGCAGGAAACTGCAGCTCTACTTGTCCTGGTATTGAGAGTAGTTGTGATTTAGATCTAGAAATAGAGAAGGGTAGCAAGGAAAGGAGGGTTATCTGTAAAAATGACAATGATGAGGATGACTTTACCACAGGTGTTTTAATTGCTGATAAAAAGCATGCGTTTTACAATAGGGGTGACCCTCTTTTCACATTGACAAACTCTCAGCTGCAGATTTCAGAAGAATTTATTGATGATGATCCAACAGAAATCTCCTTTTTTGCTGGGGGGTCTGAGGCATTTTCCTATGTGTACAGGGGGTTAGACCTAGCAGGGTCTGATTTATCTAGGCATGCATCAGATTCAACTAAACTAACTAAAGATGTTCTTCACCAAAGTACAGTGTCTTCTCAGTCAAGCCCTGACAGATATTCCACTGAAGCAGTAGATATGAATGTGGAAGATGAGTTTGAATTTGAAGAAGGGAGTGATTTCAATGGCAATGAGAGACCATCAGATACTTCAGAATTGTTTGAGGTTAAAGCACAAGCAAGCAGAATGCAAAGCCTCTTGAGTCCTTCTGAAACCAGTTCACTCATTAACAACCGTTCTGAAAGCAGTTCCCTCAATAATTTGCCATTGAATGGTACATCCTCTTTTCACACATATAGCTCTGCAAACCATTCTGAAGCTAGTTCTATGGTGAACTTCCCAGCCTACTCAGTTCGCTCTGAATCCAGCTCAGCTTTTCAGTTCAGTGACATCACTGACCAGCTGGAGCAGCTGAGCTATCCACCTACCACTACAGAAGACTCTAGCAGTACAGATACAGATGCCTCGGATTCGGAAAGTGCAGCTGTGCTGGACGCAAACTTCTTCTTCAGCAAACCGTTTGCTCAAGCAACTGGTGAGAACTTCACTTTTGATTTTCAGAATAATTTAAAGAATCTTGCCCAAGAAGACCCTACAGGAAAAACACACATCAATCATTGAATAACAGTTTGATATCCAGCTATGCTGCTCAGAATTAGGTTTCATTGCAGAGATATAATGCAAATCATTTTTGAGCTGGAAAACTCTTTTATTTCGGTGGCTGGATTTTTAATTTACATAATGTAGTTATCTGTTTCTCTAATCATCATTATTTTATATTGAAATATCACAGCTTTGTTATTGCATTATATTGAAATATGTGTATCCAGAAAATCTACAACAGGTAAAATGCTAAATTTAGCAAACTTCAGAAAAGATTAGTATTGTCTGTTGGGCAAACCGGAATTAAGACAAATTACAGGCCTATTATAACGTACTTTCCTGGAAATGTGTTTGTGTGTCAGATTTAGTCTGGTGTGCACTTGCTCTGACATCCACACAAGATGCTGCTGCTTGCAGGTCAGTTATTGCAGGCCACATCTAATACATAGGTGGTGGTACTTCAGTGTAGTAAGAGTCTGTGCTGTTTCTTGAGATAAAAGTGGACGATCTATGAATCAACTGTGAAGATAATTCTAAAAATGTCAAGTTTATGCAACAAAAATCTGGCATTCACCTCAAAGAATCAAACCTCCTAGAGGGCAGTTTAGAAAAGGAGTATGTGTAGAAGAACAGGTACACGCTGAGCATCACCTGATCTATCCCCGGAGAAGATTGTTGAACTTGAAGGCACATTGTGATCAACAGCAGTCCAGCAATGAATAACTTCCCTGCTGTTTTACAGCAGTTTGGAGGAGGACATGTGGATTATAAATGCACTTAATTCCTTATTGAATTTTCTCATCATCGTTGTCTTAATTTAATCCATTTCACTGCAGAAAATGGCTACAACTTAATTTAATGAAGGCATATAAAACTTGCTTGCTCTGGGAGAAATGCTAAAAGATAAATCAGGCAATTGTCTTTAAACTTTACACTGTATTGAGCAGAACACTATTGAAATAAGATGGCTCCTTTCAGGATAATAAAGACTTGGTGTAAAGTTTAAAAAAGTGAATAATACAGTGGTAGATGGTATCTTCACTGCTTTCAGAGGCCTTTTATAGATAGGTGACTTGGTTACATGCTTCCAGCACAGCTAGGAATCCGGCCTCTGCCAGCCCTGTTGCTGCCGGACCATGAATGTTGCCAAACAAGAGAGTCTCGGATTTGAGAGGTTGAACCTGTACTGATTCATTAAATTAGTGTTGGTGGAGATTATCAAATTTACTTGCTCTCAGTCCACTTAATAAATATTTTTGGTAGGGGCTGGAATTTTGAGATGTGAAATTTTGAGGGCCTTGTGCAAGAAATGAGTTTAAAATAGAAAATATCCTTTTAGCAGGTTTGGAGTCAAAAGCATTGCCTCTTGAGGCAATTTGGTTTACATTCCCTGTGGTCCAGATTCTGAACCTGCGTTTCCTAAATGGGAGAACAGTGCAATATCACTTCATTGGATTCCCTCTTAAATAAGCAGGGCACACAACTAATGTATTCATATTGTGTGCTCTCCATTAATGTTCACATGGGGTTTCCTGTGTAAGGGACTTATGTATTGAAAAGGAACCTTCATGCTTGGTAAGCCACTTAAATATCTCTTAAGGAATCCTGATTAAATGTTTCAAGGAAAGTCCTTTCAATGTGCAATAAAACTTAATGGGGTGATTGTCCCTCATTCACTTATTTCCCCTTGCTTGCAGTCTGTTTTAACTATTCTTTCTACCAGCATGATCATTCCTGAAAGCTTTCAATATGTGCACTCATTTCACTCGTGCTTGAGTGAAGTACATATTGTTGCACTAGGAAGTGTCAGGAATTTGCATTTGCTGATTGGCATTAGAAAATCAAAGCATACCTATAATACCATATGGTAAAGTATTACCTGTGCCAATTTTCAGGTGTTTGTAACTGTTCTGTTTCTTTAAATGGCAGTTCTCTCTCTCTGGGTACATTTACACTGCGCAGCTATTTTGGGATACCAGAGGTATCCCAAAATAGCTACCCTGCGTCTTAACAAGCCTCCCAGTATTTTGAAATATTTTTTTTTAAATAACGGGCATGCTATTTTGGCATCCCTGTAACGATGGGTGTTAAGGGATGTCTCAAAATAGTGCATTATTTCAAAATGAATCAAAATAAGATATGCAATTGCATAGTGCAAACTATGTATCTTATTTCAAGTTTCGGGTGCTGTGTAGACGCGCCCTCTCTGTCTCTGTCTCACTCTCTCGTATCTGAAAATTGTTTTGCCTCTTGTTAACTTGTTTTCTGCGTGTGAAAATGGAGGAATAGAATATGGCATCAATAAATAGGAAACTGAAAGAGACAACCTTTTTGTTCTTTGGCTGTCTCACTAAGCAGGTGTTAGTCATCCAGTGTCCATTGTGTAACTTGGAAACTCTGTTTTAGGGGACGGTGCGTGGGAGGCACGTCTTTGGATGGTAACATGGACAAGGACAATTTCTGATGCTTTTAAAAAGCTCCAAGATTTTAAAGGTTCAAAAGTGCCTTCTGCCTATATGTAGGACTTTGAGTCACAAGGGCTTTCCTAAGGATTTGACAGTGTCTCGTGTTTAAAAAAATTCCCACAGAGTTCTACACCAGATTCTTGGAAGAGCTTTGAAAAAGCTCTTTATAACCCTCTATGAAAGCTTACTGATGGTTTTTCCTTGAAATGTAGTTACTTGTATAATCTCTGGTTCTTTCCCCTTTTCAGACTATACAAATTGGATTTGGGGAGGGTTGTGTGTCTAATTGTTGTTAATCTTGGGAGGTTTTGTATTTTGTTTTGGGGGGGGCAGGTGGAAAAGAGATGTTAGTGTTGTAGCATCTTGTGATGACAGACTTTGTTGGAGAATGTTTTGTAGCATTTTCTACAGATGGTTGGACTTCAGATTCACCTGATCTTGCTGATCTAGTCCCAGTGAGAGAGAGACCCTGAGAAACATTCTCCTGGGTGGTGCATAGAGAGATGATTGGCTTCGGTGCCTTTCAGCAGTCTGGGTGTCAGTTCTAGCACAAGCCACTGTTGCTAGCTTGCTCTTTTTCCTGGAAGCAGTCACAGCATTCTGCCACATGTACTGTTCTCCCCATAGAGGGTCTCTGGTTGGACCAACCCAGGAAGAAGGTGAGAAGGCATGCTCTTGATTCTGCACTGAGGGTACGTCTAGACTGCAAGCTTCTTTCTCACTTCAAAACCAGATCTGCTTTTTCGAAAGAGAGCGTCCAAACTGCATGGACGCTCTCTCGAAAGAAAGCCCTGATTGCTATTCACAGAATGGCCACCAGGGCACCTTGTGCTTTTTTCGATTCCCTCTTCTTTTGAAAAATGTCCTTGTTCTGCATCCACACATGCCTTTTTTTGAAATTTGAGGTAATTTGAGGTTTACCAATGTCGAAAAAACCCCTGTGTTCTTTTGATTTAATTTCGAAAGAAAGCAATTGCAGGAGGTGAAGTTTTTCGGAAAAACAATGTAGTCTAGACATACCCTGAGGCTGTTTTACCTCCTTAGTATAGTTTGTGATGTGGTACAATGTGTACTTTAATACCTAAGCATAACATCCTGAATTAAGAATATGCTAGCACATTTCAGTTTTTTTTTTTTTTCAGGTTTTCACATCCTTACTATTATCGCATAATAGTTGTTGAGGAATATTTTTAGTCTGAGCATGAAAGTTATTTGTTAATACTGTACTAGTATTAACAAATTGACTTTTAAAAGAAGGTGCTGAATACTAACATAGAGAACTGCAGCTTTTGAAGTGGAAGGAGAACCTGAGTATGAAAAGTAAGTTATGAGTACCATTTCACACCTGGATGCTGGGGATTTACAGAGGAAACTTACAATGGAAACTTTAGAAGATGGTTCTTGTGGAGTCTCCTATGCAAGTTCCCCTGAAGAGGGAGGATTTTGAAGAATAATGGTGGGAGGCCTGGACACAAGACTCATTGGCTCACATTTGGGCAGTGGCAAGCCAAAAGCTAGCAGCCTTTCCATGTTGTTTCCTAGCAGCATCACTTCTGAGGATGCTTTCTGACTTCATGAATGGAAGGCATGGAAAGGACTTAATGCTGGTCTACCATCATTAACGGCTGTGTAGGTTTTGCCTCAAGTAGGCCAATGGCCAAGAAGAACATAGCGCCCAAACTAGCTTTTCACCTGCACATGCTTCCGTATACTATTCTGTCCTACATCCCATAGCCTCATTAAGTGAAGGGGGAGCACGCCACCGAAACACTGCTCTCCTTCCTGAGAAATTTGGGGCGTCTCAACCTTCCTGCCTCTGAACTCAAATATTTAATCAGGTATTTTTGTCTGTGTCTGTGTCTAATATATATATATTGCGTTATAGACTAGATAATAAACAGTAATGGTTTAGGTCTATCATGTAGCAATAAGGCGTTTGACTACACTTCACAGTGCAATGGAAAGCCATTTAAAAATGCTTTGCAAGTCTTGGAGCTCTATAAAGTAATCTGTACCTGTGTTTCTCTGAATGTATATTTATACCCACTCACCACTTAAGAATATATTTTTCACCAAATACAGGCACTTTCACTGGTCATAGACTTTTCTGTGATCAAGCAGCCATCCAGTTAAGCCTTGGTAAAGTTTACTACATTTGTATTAGTGTGTTGTGGTGTATACTTCATAATTTTATCAGTCATTAAAATAATATTTTGTCTATTTTCCATACATTATTCATATTTTATTCTTCATGTGTTATAGGAAATGTATTGATTTTCTATCAAGTTTCACTTTAAAGCTCAGTAAGCTCAGAGTTACTGCATACAGGAAGTGTTGAGCTCCTTTACCCAGTGGTAGTAGGTGATGGTGGGTTTTTTGTTTAATTTTTTTTTATTGAAAATCTTGGTAAGATTGTGGGGAAACAGTTAAAAAAAAATCCAGTTAATTATTTGAATGTTGTTTTGGTGCAAACCTGTCGGTAAGTCATTCCAATTATTGTCATTTTGCAAAGGATGCTTAACCTTAATTATTAGATATTAATGGACTGAAATGGTATGTAGCTCAATTCGAAGTGCAGCCTCATAGTCATCTTTTGCACTGTAGCCATTTTAATATTGAGCTCATTGTAAATGCTGTGTGTATATGTAGGAGTACACATATATACTAAACATATGACTATTGTGAGGTTTTTACAGCTCCAAATGTATATCGTAAAGTGCATTTAATTCACTTACCTGACTGTGGGTTATTAGAAGATTAATTCACTGAGTGAAGATTAGCGTAGTCGGTTTTGAATCTGGCGTGCTTCTCAAATAATTTAAACTAAGACGTGTAGCCTGTGGAAAAACATTACTGTAAATTCTATGAAATCACAATCTTCCACTGTTGCTTCAATGTCATGGCTCTGATTTCATGCAGTAATACTTTTTGTGGCAGAGTTCTAAACATTGGTAAGAAAGCGTAAAGAGCTGTCCCCAGAATGTGCAGGTGTACTGTGAAGTTCAGCTCACAAAACTACTTGTGCCTAAGCCTGAAGTGATTCTCCCCCCCCCACTCCCCCCTGTTCAATAGGTACTGATCTTTGCAGAAAAACATTACATTAGCAGTACAAAGGGGAATGGAATTTCTTAATAACATTAAACTATTTGGAACTTGATTTTTTTTTTAACATACATTAAATGTTTTTTGTTGAATTATTTGTTTGGGATGTTTTACATCTTTGTTTTCTGTTGAAATTGCTGATTATAAACCTACAGATTTGTACTTATTCAGAACTTTTTAATTGTTTATACAATAAAATGAGGAAATCTGTGATATGAAAGACAAAATGGGCTTTTTAGCTTTTATTTTTTTCTTTACACTTGTTTCAAATAGATTAAAAGTTGGTTCTCCTAGGGTGAGACTCCCAGGAGTTTCATCATCAAACTTTGCAGCTTAGTTTTCTTGATGTGGACATTTTAGAAGGTAGCAATATTAGGCAATATTGCTCAAGTTATTGTTTGGTGTGAACCCCTTTATTTTGGAATGCAGCTAAGAAGAAAAGTTCAGATTTTATCCAAAAGCACCATTTATGTCAAACGTTTTCCTATCAACTCTGGTTCAGTCTCTCTCAGGCAATCTGCTGCATGGGAACTCCTTATAACCAGTTATCAGTGATTGTAAGCAAAAAGCATGGCAACAGGTGAGCCAGATACTCACATTTTCTGTGGTACACGTTTTCCAGAACTCCATGCTTAATATATAGCTCAGTCTTGCTTTCCTTACTTTGGCAAGGTAGTCCTTTGAAATCAGTGCATCTAGTTACATAAATAAGTTGATCTGGATTTGGCGCTTTTTTTAATGATTGGGTTTTAGAACTTTCTGAAAAATAGAATTGCTTTGTATACTTGAATTGCTTAGGTATGAAGAAACCTGTTGCATTATTTTCTTTGTAGACATGGAAAATTCAGACTGATTTCATACCAGAAATGTGAGATCTAACATAAAAAAGATATTCGTACCTTAGTTGTATTAAGTTCTTACAATATCTGAATTTGAACTGCTATTTTCATTGAAACATGTAGCCATTTTGGAGGTACATAAGTTAGACCCCAATCCTGCAGTTCACTGGGTGCAAACACAGTATTCGTTCATAACGGAATTGCATGATGATGGCCTCACCATAAACTAACCCATGTCATGCTGAAGTAAATATATAATAATGTTAATATAGTAGAATCGTTTTGTAAAAGTTTTTAATGTAGGCTATTGCTGATACTAAGATATTATGACAAATGCAATATAATCTTTGAAGATGCCTTGGTTATTCAAGTATATTTGAGAAACATGAAAATCAGCAAGTTCACATTCTGGTAATAAACTGTAAAATTAAGACTGAGAATTTTTAAAACAAATTGGGCTCCTCTAGTAAAGTTCTTAAGCATGTGCAAAACTTTTGCATAGGAGTAGTTCCATTGAGTCATAACTGTTTTTAAAGTGCTTTAGTGGGTCACAGCCAGAGTGTATACAAGCGTGAAAAATCTGTGAATTAAAAATTGTAAAGGCAAAAGAAATTGCTCAATTGTTATGCCTCTGTAGCCCCAAATATGTGTTGTTTATTTTAAAGAACAGTTTTGCAGAGAATAAATTTAAAATGCGATTTGTTTGTTCATTTTAATTAAAAGCAGTATTTTTAAATAGCCAGGGCAAGGAATACTTTATACAATGATGTTGTGTAACATGTATAAAAATGTGCTCTTAGCACAGTGACACCACTGTTCAAATAATATTTTACTATTTAGGCATTTAGTGATTGATCCACAGCTGTCTGAAGTCAGCGGGAGTCTTTCAGTGTTTCTCAACGACTGGTCCATGGACCAGCATCTGTCCCTGAGATCTCCCTGGCATAGTTTAGGAAGCCATTCCCTGGTAGCAAAAAGGTTGAGAGAGACTGTTTTAGACACAGTGAGGCACTGCCTTTTAATGAACTGAAAGAGTTATTGACTTCCAGAATGCTTCCTCTGCAGCATCTGGTGACCTCATTCACACCCCGGCAATTAAAGAACCTGCATTTACTGCCTTCCCTACATTACTTGAGGTTCTAAGTAATTTCTTCAAGTGTGGAATGGTTTTCAGAATGCAATATACATGTCCCGAATCTACAGATCCCAAATTATTTCTTATATCACAATGGGCAAAATTTGGCCCACCAAGCCGCCAGATCCAGCCTGTGACCTAGTGGTTACTTCAGCCAGGTGCTCTGCCTGCCCTGCCCTGCCCTGCCCTGCCACACTGCTCAGTGCAGCCAGCTACAGGGGCCATGTGCATTTGTGAAGGGTGGGTAGGGAGAGGCTTTGTGCACTGCCCCCACCTCAGCACAATCTCACAGCTCCCATTGGCCAGTTTCTGGCCCATGGAAGCTGCCTGTTCAAAGAACAGGGAATGCACAAAGTTGTACCCCTCTCTCCCTCCCCTCTGGCTTGCAAAGTTCAGAGCAGCACACCTGCTCTGAGGGGCCTACAGGAGCATGGAAAGCAGGGAGTCTGGCTGAGGAACTGTCTGTGCTGTTGGTCAGGAGTTGCCTAGGTAAGTGTCTCCCGGCCACAGCCTGCCTCTGGCACTTAACCCCATCCTTCCCCCAACAGTCTGCCCCCCCATATAACCTAAACTCTCTGCATCCATACTCCCTCCCAAACCCTGCACCTCAGTTCTCCCCAGGTCACAACCCTAACTTCTGCACCCTAGTCCTCTGTCACAACTCCCTCTTTTACCCAAACTCCCTCCCAGATCCCATACCCCCTCCTGTACCCCAATCCCTTATCCTAAGCTTCCTTCTGAACCCAATCTCCATTCCAGACCCTGCACCTCTTCCATTAATATGGAAGTGTGTGGTTCTTGGAGTAGCCTCTCATCTCCATTATTGCCGACCCCTGTAGTATATCCATGTCAAGTAACACATTCAAAAATATGGTTTTAAAACGTATGATTTTGTGATTTTTTTTTTTTTTTTTTAATTTGGGATCTTTGAGTGGAGAGCTACTCTGAATAATAACTAAAATGGCATCATATGTTCTAGCTCCATCGTGTCTCAGTGACTCCAAATCAAATGAGCTCTGCTTGCATGCCCAAAGACTTTTAACAGACCTAGCCTGTCTTTACAGATCTGGCAGCCAAGCTGTGTTCTGTTTGGTTTGTGCATCATTGGTAGGCCAGTTTCTACCTTAAGACCTGGACAACCTCATTCTTTTCAGTGGGGATACTCATTTGTAGCCGAGGCCAGAACTTAATAGAATCGTGGATATTAAGGTTATAATAGGATCCTAGGGTTGGAAGAGACTTCAGGAGTCCGGCTAGTCCAACCCCTGCTCAAAGCAGGATCAACCCCAACTCAATCATCCCAGACCAGGGCTTTGTCAAGTCTGGCCATAAAAACCTCTAGGGATGGAGATTTCACCACTTCCCTATGTAACCCTTCCAGTCCTTCACCATCCTCTCAGTAAAATAGATTTCTTAATATCCAACCTAGACCTCCCCCACTGCAACTTGAGCTCATTGCTCCTCATTCTGTCCTCTGCCACCATGAAAAACAGCCTCTCCATCCTCTTTGGAACCCCCTTCAGGTAGTTGTGGGCTGCTATCAAATCCCCCCTCACACACACTCTTCTCTCCTGTAGCCTAAATAAGCCCAGTTCCTTCATCCTCTCCTCGTAAGTCATATGCTCCAGCCCCCTCATATTTTTCATTGCCCTCCACTGGACTCTCCCCATTGTGTCCACATCCTTTCTGTAGTGGGGGCCCAAACCTGGACCCAGTACTCCTGATGTGGCCTCACCTGTACACCAGTAATTTGGCTCTGGTAACTAGAACTCTCTCAACTCTATTTGGGGGTGGGGGCAAGAACTGTAATCGCCCCCTTAAAGTTGTAGAAGCTCTACAGTGCTTAACAGATGGGGGAAGTATATTTTTAATTTTTATCACTAATGTCAGCAGATATGGCTCTGAATGCACAGTCACTTAAGAACCACACTTTAAACAGCCTTTTGTTTATTGTTTGTGTTTTCGAGTACTTTCTGTTCATTCTTTTTTTTTCCCATGCTATTATGTAGGCATCAAAATACATACATAAAGTTTTCTTTCCTAACTACTATGAATTTAATTTATTTTGTTTGTCATGGTTGTAACATTCATTTTATATGGCTTAATATGTGTCTGAATGTGTCTCAACAATTTATTACATCTAAATAAACACAGCCCTTGGCTCTAAATTGGGAGGATTTTAAGAGGTTTTTCTAGTTCAAACTATGGTATATGGATAGTAGAGTACAAATAAAAGCAGCAATCTAGTTGGTAGCACTGGAGGAAGACAAACTGAAGATTTATAGAAAGTGGATGTCTTGGTACATCATTGTCAGTTTCAAGTTGGCCAGTACAGTAGTGACTTCTTCCTGATACGCCTCTTGCTAGTGTTGCTGAGCCAGAAGCAGTTTTCTGCTGATATAAAAAATATGTGCCTCAGACTTAAAACCATGCCCCTCTATGCACGCCTTCCGTCCCCTTCACTCTTGGCACTGCTGGCTGAATGAACACTGAGTTCTTCATATCATGGAGCAACTTTCCAGATCTTTGCCACTCTTGCTCCTTCCTGCCTCACTCCCAAGTTTCCTAGTAGTTCAGAGAAGTAAAAACTTCTGGTACTCTGAGTACACTAGTTGGTCAAGCTGACAAGGACCTCTGTGACTAGAAGCTGCTTATTCAACAAACTGGTGTGGAGATTTTAAAGAACAGAGAAGTACTTTAAACACGTTTAAGTGAGGAAACATTTTTTAAGAAGATAACTACGTTCACCTTTAATTTAGAGGGATATGAAGAAAGTGTCCTCAAACAAAACATTAACAGTAGGTTATAGCAGTTCCAGCAACACACAGTCCTATACTAACCCTTTTGGACAATTTGTACACCTCTTTGTTTGAAACATGTATTACAGGTTTAAGTAGTGGTATGTTTAAAGTTACCAAGTTCTTCATTTAAAACATAAAGCTAATTGAATCCAATTCTGCCAAGTTTTGATTTCAGATTAATTGTTTAGAGTAAGAACAAAATGAGTTTTTTCCATGCTAGTATGTGCAGTCCAGTTTCATAATGCATCGTCCATGCCTGCGTTATATCAAAAGAAAAACTGCAGTAAGTAGTTGTTCATTAGTCTTGTGTTTTCTGGCTTGGTTTAGAAGATTAAAGAAGTTCTGTCAACTAGATTCTAAAGTTTGCCTTTCTTCAAGAAAGTAATTCTCTTGCAATGCCCATGGAATACTGATGCCTGCCTTTTAGGGTGAGACTACTTCAGTGGGCTATAGTCTGCCTAGAACAGAAACCAGACAAACACTTGGATTTTATTGCCACCTACTTATAACTATTTAGCAGGTTGCTACTTTAAACTGCATCTGAAAATGATGGGTGCTTCCTGAACTACTGCTTGGGTCCTTCCATTACCATCTCCCCATCAGAAGGGGCTACATAGCCACTCCATGACTTGGCAGAGGATTTCCCCATTGCTGCTCTAGCAGAAGTACACAATACGTTTGTAACAGGTTTCTGAGAGAACTGACATTTAAAGCTGCATTTGTAATGTATTTAAGCCCTTTTTGCCGACTGTAACAAGTGTATGTGCATTTGTATTAAACTTTTAAAGTCAGGTTTCAAATAAAAAGGTTCATTTAAAAAATTGAAGTGCTGTGTGAGATTTTGCCATCCTTTCTTGAAAAGAGGATTGGGGTCCTAAACAGGTTGATACTGTCCCTTTTAAGAATTTACCAGTAGTCTAATCCTACATAGTACAAAACTGCAATTGTTGTAATGTCTTCCATGAGTAAGTCATTACTTGTATCCCAGTCACACAAACATATGATAGCCACTCTTGCCCCACATCCCAGCAATGCACAAGGACAGAGAGAATGATCCCTGCCTAGAAGAGCTTACAGCCTAAACATAATTGCATTTAGACCTAGTTTATTCCTTTTCTAAAAATGCAACTTGAAACAACACCAAGTGCCTACATTTTCAATGAATATATTTTCAGACATAATTAGTTGAATATGCCCCAGATTTTCATAATCTTACATTCATGTCCAGAAAAATATTTGAAATCAGATAAAGAACAACAAATGTCGTCTTCCATGAATTTTCCCAATTTCTGAGCTGATAACATGAGTCAATACTGGAACAACTCATTTGAAATAGGCTGCAGGAAATTGTACCCTGTTCTCTTCTTGTCTCTGAATATTATTGCTTCCATCACTAAGTAGTTGAGGCCTCATCATTTGTAATAATTGCAGCTGTTTGGTGCTAATACATAGGGGGTCTGTATCATTCCTATGGTACTTTTACTGCACTTTTTTTTCATGTTAAAAGTAATTATTTTCCATATCATGTTAACTTCCTTCATTGACATATAACAGCAAATTTCCAGCAAACTTATTTTCCCTGCAGTATTTGCATATGTAAAACAAATAATGAAACAAATAGGCTTTAAGGTACCACCGGACTCCTTGTTAGCTTTTGGGACTTTCCTGTGTTGTGGGTTTGGTAGACTAAAAGCAATCAAAATTAGAAAAAACATAGGCAGAAACAATATGCATTTGATAATGATTTTGCTGAAGAGTGTTAATAGTTAACCTTACAGCCTTGATAATCTTAATCTCCTCCAGGTGATTAAGTGCAATAGTGTTTAGCTTCCTGCATTTGTCAATGTGAAAATACACATTTGCTTCCTCATCATTGTCATGCCGCAGCCACACAATTAAGTGTTTTTGCTTCCTGAGCCAAACACACAGCAACCATCTCTTGCCACAAGTTCATCCAGATGCTTAATACTGCTTCTCCTCTCGTCAGTTAATCCTTGCTTCTTTTTATTTTTTGTTCAAAGATATTGGGTGTCTCATTCATAGTTCTTTCTGTTTCTGTCGACTGATGTATTTGATATTTTTTAACTCGTGTAGGGTTTTGTAATGATTTTAGTAATCTGCTCAAAAGCTAGTGCTGGCTGCAACAGAGGTCACAGTCTGTGCTGAGATTACACAAAGTGGATTTGGGAGTGGGAGTGGCCTTGCGGAGAGGAGCATTAACTGGTGTTAGCCTGGAATCTGTTTTATAGTGACCTGTAACTCTCTGAAAATACACATTGAAACTTGGGAAGATAGATACTCGATTATCATATAGAGAACATTCTGTAAGTTCAAGTTTCAGAAGCGCGATTGAGCTGTGTCTTGGGTGAACCGGGCACTTGCTGTGTACAGCCCATTTTTCCAGTGGCATTGTCTAATGGACTGAACACAAGCCTTGGAGAAAGGAACGCCTGAGTTCTGATATTTGATTGTCACTGATTCATTATGTGGCCTGGGCAAATTACTTAGCCCCATTTCCTTCTGTAAAACAAATCATACCTACCTGCCATGATAGGGTGTTGTAGCCTAGGCTAATGTTTATAGAACAGTTTTAAGGTGGAAACGCTGCACATATGCTTGATACTGGATGAAAGGTCTAGTCCTACAGAGTTTGACTTCTTATCAGAGGGAGGGTTTAGAAAACAAAAATGTTTTACCCTGTCTGAAAAATTATGGTCATGATAATTTGAATAACAGGTGTCCCTATTCTCCCCCCCCCCCCCAAAAAATTTACTAGTGCTGCGAAGTTTTTCTCTAGTTACTTGCTCCCTGTACCATCCGTGCCCTTTGAATTACAGAAAAATACTAGAAATTTACTAAGCTAAAAATTCTGTCTGTTGCAGTGTTACAAGATCGGTTTCATTTGGTGAAGCCAGTAAAACATTTTGGCTCAAATATTTAATACATGTTGTAGGTTTAGGGAGCCAAAAAGGGAGTATAGCATGTGGTCCCTGTATATCTAGCAATATATTCCCCAACCCCCACAAACACAGATTCTAAGATGAGATTCCACAAATTCTGAATGTGTGAAAAAATGTCCATTCGTTCCTTCCCTCCCCCCTTTGCTCCCTGCTTTCTAGACATGTGAATGTTTTCTGAAGGAATATTACTGCAGTAGCATGTTGTAGCTTCTCTCTGAGGCTAAAGAGAATTCTAATTTTAGAAAAGCAAAATGTAAAACAACCCTTCTATAAAAGTAATCCGTAGTGAGCACTATTTAACACAAATAAGGGGGAACGAAGCCATTTTATTAGTCTCTCTCCAGTTTCTGTTCAGTAGCTCAAACTATATTTAATTCCAGCTAATAGCTCAAATGTATAGATGGATCGCTCAATTATTCCAAGAGATTTCACTCTGCTTTAAAACATTTGTGTGCCAGTTTCTCTTTTGAAGTAATGTAAGACTACAGTTATTGAACAATAATGTTTACATTGATGGTAGACAAGTGGGCTTTTTTAGACAAACCTTTCTCATAACATATATTTTTCTCATTTCCCAATCCATTATCCCTTCCTGCTCCAATTCTAGGCCTCTCAATGAACCACCCTCAGCTTTCTTCCTTCACCCTGAAGAATCCACAGAGCTTGAACCCCACATTTCAGGTAAACTTGAACCCAGCTGACCAGGGTTCATCTCCTCTTCTGAGTCCTGTCCTGAGTGATGCTGGCAGTGTCCGGGTAGAAGAGGAAGAGGAAGTAAAACGCAAGGTAAGGCAATAGCTCTACAGTGAGTGTAGCGTGTATATTGATTTAGTGTGGATTCGGATGCAATTTGTTGTGTATTCTTCATGCTAATACAAACTTAATGTTTGCAGCTCTGTAGCCCACCAGGGCTCTGAGTCGGGCTTCTTCCTCTCTGGGTCAGTGAGCGGCCACTCCGCCCCACTACAAGTTCCTACAATGCAAATTGAGTGGAAGTATGTTGAGCTTTGGGTTCTGGAGTCTCTTACATTAGAACCTCGTGCTAGGATACTGTGGTTATGGGAGTCGTGTGTGTGCGTTGTTTAATGTGTTAAACACAGCATAGTCCTTGTCATGCCAAGTGGTGTTGTATTTAATATTGTCAACTGATTGGCTAGTCCTTGTCTACACTGAGTGCATACTGTCATGTTAGTTAAAATGTTGTTCTAACCTGATTTAATATCCCAAGGTGGACAGGGCCACAGAGCTACCTGTCAACCTACAGGGCAGGTAGCAAAATCTACTTAGGCTTTATCAGCTGGTGAAGGTAGCGTGGGGAACTTTCTGTTGTTTTTGAGAGATGGTGAATGGGATGGTCTTTGTACTGTTTTAGATAACAATTACTTTGTTATATGTCTTTATAAATATTGAGCTGCACTCAAGTTTTGTCAGGCACATCATATATAAAAGGAAAAACGTAAAACACAACAAATAGTCTAGTAGCCTTAAAGACTAACAAAACATGTAGATGGTATCATGATCTTTCATGGGCACAGCCCACTGCTTCAGATGACAGGAGTGTTAGAAGTCCAGATCCAAGAATAAATAAGGGAAGGCGGCGGGAGGGCAGTTGAGAAGGAAAAAGAGAGAAAAGGGTGGGGAGGAAGGAAAAAAGGGACGGTGAGTAGATAAGCTTCAAAGGGGTAGCTAAGTTAGTCTGTAACAGGAAAAACTTAAAAAACAACAAATAGTCTAGTAGCACCTTAAAGACTAAATAGTTAGAAGAGGCTGATGAGAACCATTAGCACCTTCATTGGTTGGTTGGTGGAATTCTGTTGTTTTCTCTTTTTCTTTCTTTTCTTGTTTCCCAGAAGAGAAAACAACAGAATTCCATTTGTCATCACCTATAACCCGCAACTTAAACCCCTCCAACGCATTGTCAACAATCTACAACCTATCCTGGAAAGTGACTCCTCGCTCTGAGGCCTTGTGGGACTGGCCAATTCTCACCTACAGACAACCCCCCTAACCTCAAACAAATTCTGTCCAGTCACCACGCAGCACACCTCCATCATAATCATCCAGGAACTCACCCCTGCAATCAGCCCCGGTGCCAACTCCGCATACACATCTACACCAGCGATTTCACCACTGGACCCAACCACATCAGCCATCAAATCAGAGGCTCATTTAATTGCACATCCACTAATATGATCTATCGATGCCAGCAATGCCCCTCTGCAATGTATATTGGCCAAACTGCACAGGCTCTACGGGAAAGAATTAATGGACACAAATCAGATATCCGAAAAGGCAATACACAAAAACCTGTTGGAGAACACTTGAATCTGTCTGGACGCTCATTAATGGATCTCTCAAGTCGCTGTTTTGTTTCAGACCAATTCCACAAGCCAAATACACAGAGAAGGGTTGCAACTTAACTTCATTCACAAGTTTAATTCTTATGCAGATGGTATGAACAGAGATATCAGATGGCTCGCACATTATTTTCCACATCTTAATGACTTAACCAACCAAACAATGAAGGTGCTAATGGTTTTTTATCAGCCTCTTGTAACTATTTAGTCTTTAAGGTGCTACTAGACTATTTGTTGTTTAAGTTTTTCCTGTTGCAGACTAACTCGGCTACCCCCTGAAGCTTATTTAGTCACTGTCTCTCTTTTTTTTTTTTTTTTTTCTTCTTCCCCGCCCCCATTTCTCTTTTTTTTTCCTTCTCCCTCCCACCCCCCGCTTCCCTTATTTATTCTTGGATCTGGACTTCTAGCACTCCTGTCATCTGAAGAAGTGGGCTGTGACCATGAAAGCTCATCATACCATCTACATGTTTTGTTAGTTTTTAAGGTGCTACTAGACTATTTAAGTTTTTCCTGTTACAGACTAACTCAGCTATCCCTCTGAAGCATATATAAAAGAAAACAATGAAAAATTGGGGGGGGGGGGGTATGTGTATGCATAATGTAGTGGCACTCGGTCTTTTTTCATTTGTGTCACATATACCTCATTTTTCAAAGTAATATCTCAACAATTTGCATTCCATTTAGTTTGAGACTCATAAAAGTTTTTAAGCCTTGGGGTGAATTTTTGTTACAAATTGATTTTAAGTGTGGTCAACTTCTGAGCTTTCTAAAGCTTTAGTTTCCTCAGCTGGGTCACCAATTAACCATAAGCGGTAAGCATCACCCAGTAAGGGTGATGCTTCCCGGTTAACCATTCACATTCCTACTTTGGAGCCAGAAATTAAGCATGCCTGTGGGGGCAGAGTTGCCTTTCAAACAAGCGCTGGTTTTGCAGGATTGTGATCCAGATAAAAAACTCAACTAGAAAGTTAGAGAGAGTCTGTCAGTGCTTACAGTATGCAGCACCTGGCATGACCTTAAGCCATCTCATGGCTCCCTTGTTCCTGGCTCACTTGCCTGGCTTTGCATAGGGACCTGCTTTTATGGTGTCAGTAAGCACTACTACTTCAGTGGTGGTTTGGGGGTATTGAGGTGCTGGGTTGAGTGCATCAGACGCTGGAGCATTCAGTAATGCAAGAAATGGTGTATTATTTGCCTTGGTGCCTCCTGGGTTAGCTGCTGGGATGTTTCCTTTGGACTGGGACTGCAAGATTTTTTTTCCTCGGGGAGACTTTGCTTTTTTTTTTTTTATTTTTTTTTTCTAGGATTAATTGATATTTTGCTGTTGCAGAGTCTGAGCAGTGGCAAAGGTGTTTGACAGTTGAACTTCTACACTTTACTTCCCATATCTCTTTCCAGTGCTTCTGAAGCAGTGATGTTTTCTATCAGGAGACGTGTGTAGCTGCATATTATGCTGCCTGACAGGAGCAGTGAGCAATAAGCAGAAAAATGTAGATGCATTGTGCAAGGATTTTCATTTCCTAACTAGAAACAAGCTTCTAAATAAAATTCTTCATGCAAAGTACTGGTAAACCACATACATGGCCAGGACCTCCGAGAAGCTGCTGTTGTCTTTAGATAATCCAGAGAAAAGTCAGCTGGGAGAAGGCCTACTAGTGCTCTCAAAGTAACTTGGAAAAGCGTTTTCTGGCTAGCAGAATGGGTCAACTACTGAGACTAATGTGAGACCAAAAAAAGGAAAATTAAGGGCCCTGAATTTCAGCAGGGAATCATTTGGAAGGTCATGGAAATTGTAAGGTGAAAATGAAAGAGATGGTACCATGGAAAGAGAGAGAGAGAGAACACTTGGAAAATGCAAAACATTTAAAGGTAAATTACTGTCATAGAACTGGAAGAGACCTTGAGAGGTCAGCAAGTCCAGTCCCTTACCCTCACGGCAAGACCAAGCAAAATCTAGAACATCCCTGACAGGTGTGTGTCTCACCTGCTCTTAAATATCTCCAATTGTGGAGATTCCACAACCTCCCTCGGCAATTTTTCCAGTGTTTAACCACCCTGACCGGTAGGAAGTTTTTCCTAAGGTCCAACCTAAACCTCCCTTGCTGCAATTTAAGCCCATTGCTTCTTGTCCTGTCATTAGAGGCCAAGGAGAACAGTTTTTCTCCCTTCTCCTTGTGATACCCTTTTAGATACTTGAAAACTGCTGCCATGTTCCCTCTGTCTTTTGTTTTCCAAACTAAACAAGCCCAGTTCAAGTGCTTGTTCATGTCCATTCCAATCGGGTGTGTGCATGCGCCAGATTTTCACTTAGCAGCTAACTGTAATGCTAAGGCAGAGCGGTGCCCTCATGGCACCGCATATAAGACCCCGCCAACCCACTCCCTCTTCAGGTCCTTCTTATTGCCAATGACAGTAGCTGGAAATTTCTGTGCTCATCTCTTGCCTTGCATAAGCATATATCTTCAACACATGCATATAGCGAGCTGTGTTCGTACTTGGTAATTAGTTACCTGTTAGTTTGGCACTAGGTAGTTTTACATTCGTTAGAGGGGTTCCTCCCTCCCAGTTCTGTTCAGATTGTTCCCCAGGGCGTGACTCATTCCCCGAGCTTCAAGACCTGCCAGTGGTGCACCAAGCGCATGCCAAAGAGTGCTCCTCACGTCTCCTGCCTCAAGTGCCTGGGTGAGGGTCACCAAAGGGCTGCTGCAAGCTCTATCAGGAATTCTGACCAAGAGCAATCAGAGAGCGCAGCAGCAGCTTAAAATCTTACTTATGGAGGCAGCACTTTGGCCACAATCTGACCCCAGCACCAGAGATGCAGTGCCTAGTGCTTCCTCATTGATTAGGAGCACCCCAGCACTGACATCGAGAGACGGCGCTGAAGAAAGACCCGGGCATGGACCATCATAGTCTCACTACTTGGTGCAGTTATGCCAGCCCTTGGCACCAATCCCAGTCACCAGCTCAGAGAAGGAAAAGAGATAGGGAAGAAGTTGGGAGAACAGCTGGTAATGGCACCGCATTTGGGCCACAACACTGGAGCTTGTCCCAAATCTGCATCAACTCCTGCTTAAATGAGTTGAGTTCATGTCCATGGTGGGGGCTTTCCATATGGCGCAGGACTTGAGGCACCTCACAGCACCATTCTTGTCTCCTAAGTAGGATGCTACAAACAGCATCGCTTGCCCCATAACCTCAGTCGTGCAGAGCGCAATGCCATCCACAGCCTCAGAAACAACTCTGACATCATAATCAAAGAGGCTGACAACGGAGGTGCTGTTATTGGGAATAAGTCAGACTACCAAAAGGAGGCTGCCAGACAACTCTCCAATACCACATTCTACAGGTCACTTGCCTCAGATCCCACTGCGGAATACACTACGAAACTGCACCGTCTGCTCAAGACACTCCCTACACAAGCACAGGAACAGGAACACATCTTCACAGACACACCTCTAGAGCCCCGACCAGGGTTATTTTATCTACTACCCAAGATCCATAAACCTGGAAATCCTGGATACCCCATCATCTCGGGCATTGGCACGCTCACTGCAGGACTGTCTGGATATGTAGACTTTACTCAGACCCTACGCCACCAGCATCCCTAGCTATCTCCGACACACCATGGACTTCCTGAGAAAACTACAATGCATTGGTGATCTTCCAGAAAACACCATCCTAGCCACCATGGATGTAGAGGCTCTCTACACCAACATCCCACACATAGATGGAATACAAGCTGTCAGGTACAGTATCCCTGACGATGCCACAGCACAACTGGTGGCTGAGCTCTGTGACTTTATCCTCACACACAACTATTTCAGATTTGGGGACAATTTATACCTCCAGACCAGTGGCACCGCTATGGGCACCCTCATGGCCCCACAATATGCCAACATATTTATGGCTGACCTGGAACAACGCTTCCTCAGCTCTCGTCCACTAACGCCCCTCCTCTACGTATGCTACATTGATGACATCTTCATCTGGACCCACGGGAAGGAGGCGGCTCTGGAAGAATTTCACCGTGATTTCAACAATTTCCACCCCACCATCAACCTCAGCCTGGACCAGTCTACACAAGAGATCCACTTCCTGGACACTACAGTGCAAATAAGTGATGGTCAACACACCATGCTATACCGAAAACCTACAGACCTCTGTGCCTACCTACATGCCTCTAGCTTCCATCCCGGACACACCACACGATCCATCATTTACAACCAAGCACTAAGGTACAACTGCATTTGCTCCAACCCTTCAGACAGAGACAAACATTCTTGAAACTACAATACCTACCTGAGGAAGTGAGGAAACAGATCAGCAGAGCCAGACATATACCCAGAAGCCTCCTGCTACAAGACAGGCCCAACAAAGAAAATAACAGAATACTACTGGCCATCATCTACAGTCCCCAGCTAAAACCTCTCCAACACATCATCAGCGATCTACAACCCGTCCTGGACAATGATCCCCCACTCTCACAGACCTTGGGAGGCAGGCCAGTCCTCACCCACAGACAATCCACCCACCTGAAGCAAATTCTCACCAGCAACTATACACCGCACCACAGTAACTCTAATTCTGGAACCAATCTCTGCAATAAACCTCGGTGCCAACTCTACCCACATATCTACACCAGCGACACCATCACAGAACCTAACCAAATCAGCTACACCATCGTGGGCTCATTCACCTGCACATCTACCGATGTAATATATGCACTTATATGCCAGCAATGCCCCTCTGCCATATACATCGGCCAAACTGGCCAGTCCCTATGTAAAAGAATAAACGGACACAAATCAGATATCAGGAATGGCAATACACAAAAACCTGTAGGAGAACACTTCAGTCTCCCTGGACACAAAGTAGCAGATTTAAAAGTAGCCATCCTGCAACAAAAAAACTTCAAGAACAGACTTCAAAGAAAAACTGCAGAGCTACAATTCATCTGCAAATTTGATATTATCATTTTAGGATTAAACGAAGACTGTGAATGGCTAGCCAACTACAAAAGCAGTTTCTCCTCTCTTGGGGTATGTCTAGACTACATGGCTCTGTCGACGGAGCTATGTAAACTAGTTTACCCGGCATAGGCAAAGAAGCGGGGATTTAAATAATCCCCGCTTCATTAAAATAAACATGGCCGCCGCGCTGTGCGGCGATTAGCTGATCCGGCACAGCGTGGCAGTCTAGACGCGGATCTGTCGGCTGGGGAAGCCTTTGCCGACCGATCCCTTATGCCTCGTGAAGCTAGATAGCTTCCCCAGTTATCACCCCTAATGTCATTACCTCACAGACACTAACCTTCCCCCCTCACCCTCACTCTATTCTAAAATTTGATTTGTCAATTTTATGTGTGTTCACTTTTTTTTTTTTTATTGTATCACTTTGGTATATATGGTCATGCCAATTTTCTTCCACAAATTGATCTGAGGAAGTGGGTCTGGCCCACGAAAGCTCATCACCTAATAAACCATCTTATTAGTCTTTAAAGTGCTACATAGTTCTGTCTTTTGTTTTAGCTAGGCCAGACTAACACGGCTGCATCTCTATCACTAGTTACTAGAAGACACAACTTAATTTACAATGCAGACAAAGGAGTACAGCTTAATTTGTAATGCTAACAGGAAGCAAGGCCTTACAGTAACATTATAGTAACCCTCCCTCTCCCTCACCCCACCTTCTGTACTAAATCTGATTTGTCAGTTTAATAATGTGTTCACTTTTTTCATTGTATTCCTTTGGTATATATGGTCATGCCAATTCTCTTCCAGAATATGATCTGAGGAAGTGGGTCTGGCCCACTAAGCTCATCACCTATTAAACCATCTTGTTAGTCTTTAAAGTGCTACGTAATCTGATCTTGCTAAAACAAAAGGAAAAACTAACATGGCTACCTCTCTGTTGCTATTATCTAATTGTGAGAGACAGGGTGCAATAGAAGCAGACAGAACTTATATGCAAGTCATTATACATCAGATCATTATGCATCATACTTACAGTCTTATACCCAAAACTAAAATATACAGAAGCCACGGGTCCTGCTCTAGGGCACCATCTGTGGCTTTGGTGACCTTCGTTCCTCTGTGCAGAGTCAAGCAGTGTTCCCAGTCGCTAACCTCAGCAACAAGGGTGGCACTGGCCCCGACCTCATTGTCGCCGGAGTCATTCATGGCCACAGGTATGCCTTCTGCATTGCACAAACCGCCGGCTCCAATGTGGGAATAGTGCCACTTCCAGGCCCAGCCCCATCTGCATCTCCTGGCTGGGCTCATGCAGTCCAGCTGGTGGCAGAGCTCGGGGCAGTAGAGTTGCACAGCTGGGAGGAGCTGCCAGTAGGGAGCGCTGGTTCCTGAGAGTGGCGCACCACACTCCTCTCCTCTGGCCACAGCATCTCCTGGGATTAGAGCCCTGCGGATACTAGTTTCTGTCTGTGGTAGATATTTGTATCCACCCAGGGCTCTAACGGCAGGAGACAAGATCTCCGAGTCTGTGGTGCACTTGTCATCGCCGTATGGTTGGTAGGGCTGTAGCTGTAGCCAGTTAAGTGTTTACTTCTGTTGCACCCACATGGTCTTTTCTGTGCTCCTTGTGCCTGCCTGCAGTACAGTAGGAGAGTAGTGAGGCTACGTGATGTACAGTACAGGGTGGAATTTGTATGCTTTTCTGGTGCCATGATTTTAGTAACCGAGATTCCCTGAAGATTTAGTGCCCCTTGATACTTTTATACCTGTAGCATTAGTTGAAGTGGGGTTGCCTGAAATAATGCAGGTGTTTGTTTTTAAGTAAAGGGAACCTTTCTTCTTTTAGTTAGTACATATGTACTAAAAGAAGTACCAACTAAAAGAAGAAAGGTTCCCTTTACTTAAAAAAAGGAGGGAGAGGGGGACTAATTTGTAAAGCTCTAGTACCATGAAGAGGAACCAAAAGATAAATAGATTCTCAGATGACATAAAGTAGCATAGCTCCATTTATTTCACTGGAACTGTACTCGTTTACATAGACTGAAGCTCTTGGGCGCACAGGCAGGGTGAGTTAAGGACAAAGTGGTTTCTTAAATTGAAATGTGATCAGACCCCTCGATACTATTTAGGAATTTTTAAATAATATATGTGTTTAAGCCAACTTTTGATTTGTTGCAACCACAGAAATCTGTTTTCACCATTTTCTTCCTTCTGCTTTGGTGTCCATTCCCCCCTCTCTCTCTCTCTCTCTCTCTCTCTCTCTCTCTCTCTTTAAAATAGAGTTTGGGATTTGGGAGAAGCTGACTCCAAATATAGTGGAAGAAAGTGATTGTTTCAGGGGGGGTTTACACTGGATAAATGGTCCTGATAAAACTGAAGTAAACTCTTCGTAAGTAAGAATTCACTGCCTTTTCCAACTGGTATTACATAGGGCCCAGTTTCCCTTATAAACTCTTGCAACCCCCCATCAGCTGTCCCTTGGCACCTCATCTGCTCAGCTTGGGGATACAGTGCATTTTCTTTCCTGATGGTTGGCTTTTTAATTTTAATAACATTTGTTCCAAGAAAGGCTTGGGATCTAGCATCTGCTTCTTAACCCTGTGTCTGCATGTTGGAGCGCTGTACTGCCATAGTCACCCCATGGCAACCAACCACAGACAGCTTGATTGTTGTGAAGAAGTGGGCTGTGCCTACAAAAGCTCCTGATCCCATCTACATGTTTTGTTAGTCTATAAAGTGCTACCAGACCATTGGTTGGTTTTTAAGATTAGATAATTAGTGTTACCTTTGAGTAGATGAAAGCAGAGTGATTCTGAAAGTGCCAAAACACTGATGCTGCTGTATTAGAAATAAGGAAACCATTTTGGTGGGCATATTTTTAGTAAAAGTCAGGGACAGGTCATGGGCAATAAATAAAAACTCACTGAAACTGTGACCTGACCTTAATGTTTACTGAACACATCTCTGACAAAGTGGGAGGGGAGGAGAGTCCAGCACCCTGCTCCAGGGGCGGCCCTAGACTAGCTGCCAGCAACTGGCGCCCTAGGTGAACCATGCAATCGGTGCCCCCAAGGGCAGATATCAACTGAGGGTTTTGGTTCTGTGCTGGGGAGAGGGGGGCTGAGGATGGAGTTCTGTGGCTGGGGGCCGAGGGGCTGGGGATGGAGTTCTGTGGCTGGGAGCCAGGGGTTGGGGCCGGAGGCCAGGGGCTGGGGATGGAGTTCTGGGGCTGGGGCCGAGGGCTGGGGCCAGGGGCTGGGGCTGGGGATGGAGTTCTGGGGCTGGGGGCTGGGGATGGAGTTCTGGGGCTGGGGCCAGGGGCTGGGGATGGAGTTCTGGGGCTGGGGCCGAGGGGCCTGGGGGCTGGGGATGGAGTTCGGGGCTGGGGGCCGGGGAGAGGGAACAGGGTGCCAGTCGGGGAGAGATTCTCCTGCCAAGGGGGAGAGATCCTCCCAAGATCCCACCCCCCCAGAGAGTAGCCGGCATGCACCTCTCCCGCGGAGACCCCCCCCTCCCGCGGAGAAGGGGAAACGCCCCTGCGTTCCTCCTCCCGGGCCGACCCCAGCTGGGCAACCCCCTCTGCCACTGCTGGCTGGGATCTGCAAGGGGTCCCACTTCCAGGGGGACTCCTGCCAGCAGTGGCAGCTGGCCTGCTCAAGGGTTGCTGGTGGCCAGTCGATTGAAGGGGTTCATGATGCCCGTAGCTACTTGGCAGCTGTAGGAGTGTTCCCTGCCATTCACAGAGGCTGGGCTGCTGTGGGGTGCCCCGCAATCGGCAGCAGCTGGTCAGCAGTGGGGTCCCCAGTGTCACGGAGGTCACTGGAAGTTGCAGGTTCTGTGACCTCTGCGGCCTCCATGACATCATCTTAGCCTTAATTGGAAACACAGGTCCTGCTTAAATTTGTTTCAGAATCCTTTACAAATTGTCAGAGCTGGGATAGTAACTTACCCACTTCTGTGAACTGCTCTGAGATTGTAGAATGAAAAGTGCTGTGTAAATAAATGTACGGCAGTTTTGTTACCTAATTTAGTTTAGAGGTTTCTTTTAGACTCAAAATAATTGACAACAAATCCAATGTTTGTGTTTTGCAGCAGGAGGCAGCAGTTTAGCCAGAGTAACACTGCTTGAGCTCCCCCCATAGCGATACAGGAGCGAGTAGAAAGCGAGTTCATGTCATGCAGTGTTTGTTTAATTCTAAATGGCAGTTTTCTTTTCTTTCAGCGATATCCAGCAGACAAGGCGTATTTCGTAGCAAAGGAGATTCTTGCTACTGAACGGACGTACGTGAAAGACCTAGAAGTCATTACAGTAGTAAGAGAGTTAAACTTTTTTCAATATTCTTCTTCCTTGGACTAGGTTTTTAACCATTAACTTGGGGAAAAGTAGAAATACTTCTTTGAGCTGTGTGTCCTTGTGAGTGCGCCACGTCCGGTGTCTGACATCCTGGTGCCATCCAGCAGAGAGCTGTGGGAGCAGTGCCTGCACAGGTCACGTGTGCAGTTGGCATCTCACAGTGCCGTTGGTGCTGTATCTAGCGTGCACATAACCTGAAACCTCCAGTTCCTTCTCAGCTGTCCTCTGCTGAGCTCAGGGGCAGTGTGTGTCACTCGCCAGACCTTTAAAAATAGCAATGTGCATAGCTAGTCTTTCTAATAGCTCAGTGGGGAATAGTGTTAGTAAAACTAACAGACAGAAAGTTTACATTCCCAGTTTACTCTCTCCATGGTTTCCCTACACCGGGGTCAGTTAACCATTAAAGATTCCTGGCTCCCTGGGCTTTAAGCCATGTGGCTCTTGCCACAAAGCAATTCCTGTTTTGGACGGACCCCCTTTGTGTGTGTGATGTGCCCACTGCACTAATCTGAAAGAAAGAGTCCAGTGTGACCAAGATCTCCACTTGAAAATGGTAGAGAAATCTCTCCTACCAGTGCCAGACCGATGGACCTCCTCTTTAGGCACCCCCACCTGCAGGGACAACTTGCAACCTCCCTCTAAAAGACCAAGGAAGAGGATGTAGACCTCTCCGCAGAGAGCGCGGCAGAAGCCTAGGCCGTATCCTGCCAGGTCGCTACGCCGGACACCAGCACATGCTCTGGTAAGCACCTGTGACACTTCGGGCACCTCCAGCACTGCTGGGTCCTGAGCAAAGGAGACTGAGTCAAAGCACAGACAGTGACATTCTCCTCCATGGCACCAAATTCACCCATGAGGGACTTGGTACTGAGCATCTTCCCGGGCACCATGCCTCTGCCCCCGGCACTAACATTGCAGTTGGCACTGGTTAAGAAAACCAAGTTGGCACTGACCACACCAACTAAACCAACACACCATTTGACAGCACCTGGGGCAGCACTGACAATGCCGACATCAGAACCATCATAGGATCTGCTGCAGCAGAGTGAGTGGCTATTTCGTCAGCACTGCCGTTCCCATTCCTCAGTAGCGACTGCTCTCCTGTGCGTTAGAGAGGAGATCCCCGTTTCTCATGGTGCAGGATGCTCCTCCCGGGTAGATGATGATGTGCAGGAACCATGCACTTTCTTGCCACACCACTCATCACTGAAAAACTGACCGTCATCTTGGAGACAGATGGGGCCCAAATACCCTTACAACCAGCCAGCTCAACCATGGCACTGACCGCTGTGGATGTATCCCCCAATGGTCTTTCCAATGCAATGGGCACACTGGAACCCTGGGCAATTTACAAGGTCCCCACTCCCAGCCACCCACAGCTCATAGAGACAATCTTATGTCTAATCCCACGTCTCCCACCCTCTAGCCAATGGAGGCTTAAGGTGTTGGGGATGACACAAAAACAGGCACTGAATGGGAAGCAACATCTCCATCTCACAATTTTTCCTCCTCCTCCCCATGCCTGCTGGCTCCCATGGAGCTGCCTCCCTACCCTTCACCCGTCCCCGTGGTGCTGCTTCCCACAGAAAAGCTGGCTCTCTGCAAGCACCAGCTTCCACAGAGCCACCTGCCCCTGCTCCTCAGTAGCACCTCAGTTTGGTGCTAACTGGACTGACCAGACCTCTGTGTGAGCCCATGGCCCCCTGCTCGGTGACTTACCCGTCCATGAAGACAGTGTCCTTGTTGCCATTACCTCAGCCAGAAGAGCAGGGGGATGGCGGCACTGATGGCTCATCCCCCTTTCACGGTATTTTTTTCTATCGAAGGTCATGCTCAGGCCACATCCAAAGTGCAGCCCAACAGTGTTTTCTGCTTTCCACGTGAATCCGCTCATTCAGCTTCCACCATTTTATCCTGAGCCCTGTGCAGATAATAGAGAGGCCATCTTCTGTACACGCGATGTGAGGAGAGCCTTGGTCTCCTGTTTGAACAGGACAAAAGCCAGTCAAAAACCCTCCCCCTTGTGAATAGGTGAAAAGGCACAGCTCTTTCAGCTCAACTCTCCACGTGGCTCTGACTGCATCAAGCTCTGCTGCCAGCTGCCTTTCAGCATGTACCCATTTAATGAGGCCCATTGCCTCCTCCAGGTGCATCCCAATATCAGAGATCTGCAGAGCGGCTACATGAGCATCTTCTCAGAGCTTTGTTCAACATTGTGCCATCTTAAGGGACTCTGCTACAGATGCCCAGTTCGGCACCATCCCTGTACTGGTGTGACAAGCTGCAAAGCCCACCAGTCTGCAGTTTCATGCAGGCTCACTGACTAACCCTGCGGTGAACCAACAATAGAAAGGCTGTCACTAAGACAACTCTCAACTCCTCAGGTATGCATCCCCTCTGGAGTGTAGACCCAAAAGTATACCACTTTGCATTGCTTAGGGAAATGTACAGCATAGGCTCCCTCCCTTAATGTGGAGAAGAATATTCAGCGGCCTTTGCCTCATAAGCTAAGATTCCCATGCACGTCACTCCAGCTCGCTGGTTTACGTAAAGCAAAACAAGTTTAACTACCCAAGAGAGATTTTAAGTGATAGCAAACCGATCAAAGCAGATTATGTAGCAAATAACAAATCTCATCCTAAAGTGAGTATTCTGAGCAGATGGGGTACGAATTAGCAGATGTTATACAAGTGATACAAGCAGGCTGCAGATTCTGTGCTTGCTTTACAGCTTGGAATCCCCTGGTATTTTATGCACAGGCTCGAAATCTCTTTAGTCCAGGTCCAACACTTCCCCCAGTTCATTCTTTGTTCTTCAGGTGTTTCCAGGAGTCTGCTTGTGTCGGGAGTGAGGAACCATGGATTGTATCAATTCCTGTCTTATAGAGCTTTTGCATAGAGTAGGAACCCTTTGTTTCAAAGCGTGATTCCCACCATATGCAAAAGCGCAGTGGAAAAACACTGACATCCCAAGATGGACATCGGCATTATGTGGCCCGATTGATTGTACGTCTTCGTAAAGTCATAGCAGCCCTTACTTAAAAGCAGGGTGTGAGGCCTGGGGCAACCCCCTGGTACCCTGCCCCCACTCTACCCCTTCCCTCAAACACTGCTCCTGCTCCGCTTCTGCCGTGTCATAGAATCCTAGAAGTGGAAGGGACCTTGATAGATCAAGTCCAGTCCTCCGCCCCATCTAAACCATCCCTGACAGGTGTCTGTCTAACCTGCTCTTAAATATCTCAGGTGATGGAGATTCTCTCTCTAGGCAATTGATTCCAGTGTTAAACTTCCTACTTGTCAGGGTAGTTATTCCTAATGTCCAACTTAAACCTCCCTTGCTGCAGTTTAAGCCCATTGCTTCTTGTCCTGTCCTCAGAGGCCAAGGAGAACCATTTTTCTTCTTCGAGTGATTGCTCATGGACATTCCATGTAGATGTGCGCACGCAGCGTACATGCGTCGTCAGAGATTTTTCCCTCAGCAGTACCCGTCGGGCCTGCAGGAAGCCCCCTGGAGTGGCGCCGGCATATCGGCCAATATATACCTCTGCTGGCCCCCTCACCCACTCAGTTCCTTCTTACCGCCGTGATGGTTGTTGGAACAACCCTCCACTCTCGCTAAGCGATCATTGCCTCCAGGACTTTCTTTTGTTTCCAGTTAATCACAGGCTAAGAAGCTGCAATTTAAGTTAGACTCTTTTGTTGCTTTTTGTTTGTTCCCTGCTGCAGCTCACCATGCGCCCACAGCGGGGCATGCCCAATCCACAAGCGTTCAAGCCCTGCAAGAAGTGTCACAGGCCCATGCCCTGTGGCGATCTGCATTTGGCCTGCCTAAAGTGCTTGGGGGAGGCTCATCTCGCAGAAAAAATCTGCAAAGCTTTCAAACACCGCACCAAGCACGTGAGAGAGTCGTGCCTTAAGGTCATGCTGATAGAGGTGGCCCTCAGGCTGGCACCGGCGTTGGACGTGGCACCGGCCTCCCAGAGCGCTCCGGTGTCGGTGCGGGACACGTCAGTGCAGCGTGTCTCCCAGGCACTGTGTAGGCCTGGCAGCGGTCCCAGTCCCCAGCACCTCAAAAGAAGAGACGGCCTGTCAGGAGCAGGTCCCCACCGAAGCGTGTGCCCTCCAGCGCAGCACGTGGCGCCCACAAGTCCAGAGCCCGGGCCATCTCGGTCGGGCAGACGTTCGTCCCAGCACAGGGAACCCAGCCCTCTGGGGGACTTTCCCAAGCCCTCCACCCCAGAGGCCTTTGAGGCAGCGAGGGTCCTCATAGACTCGTCTCCCTCTCCTCCTCCTCCTCCTCCTCCTCCTCCCACTCCAATCCCCTCCAGACGTCATGGAACGGGTCGGCACCGGCACCGGCCTCCTTGGAGATCGCTTGAGGACTTGGCACCAGAGGCCAGGGATCACCACTCGACTCACCTTGCTCCACCGGCACCGTTCGCAGCGCCAACAACTGTCACCCCTGGCGCTGGCGACCTCCGGGGATGCAGCACTGGGCTTGGCGCAGAACCAACGCTCGGCCCCACCCTCGGCTCCGGCCCTTGCGGTACCTACTTCTGCACAGGGCTCCTGCACCGCCATGCCGCCGCCTCCTCCCCGGCACTGTGGTAAACTTGAGTCCATGGCCAGGCACGCAGCAGTATCTTTGGCGCCTGTGTCAGGCCCGCCCTGGTCCGCCTCTGAGTACTCGTCTGACTCGGAGGCGGAGTCCACTTGGTCATTGAGGGGCTCCAGGTCCCGGCGCCACATCCGGTCCCGGTGCCAATGTTGCAACAGACGTGGCCACCCCAACCTCCGGGCCAGTGGCCATTCTGGACGCCCTGGGCATATCACCAGAGCTAGGGTGCAGACCCATCCAGGATGACCGTGGTCATTTTGGGCCCCGGGGCCCCTCCATCAGCAACCCCCCATGACCCAGTCTCCAAACTTGGGCCAGTCGCCACCTCCTGGTCAAACCTCCCCAGGCCCTTCGGGAAGCTTGGCACCTGTGAGCCAACCTCCCTTGTCCTCAACATCGAGGCCCTTGCAAGACCCAGTGCAGTCAGAGGCCCCTATAGGGGAGTCCCAGAAAGGGTCATCGTCCTCCTCCCCAGATGAGGCGTTAGGAGACTCTGCTTCCATGCCCTCCATGGACGCTAGGGTACACCAGGATCTTCTCCGCCGACTGGCCCAAAGTTTGGGGGTCCAGGCGGAGATGGTGTCCGAAGATTCGGACCCCACGGTGGACATTCTTCAGTCCGACACCCCCTCCAGAGTGGCCTTACCGGTTAACAAGATGGTGGCAAAAATTTCCAAAGCCTTGTGGCAAACCCCTGCCTCCATTCCCCCCGTGGATAAGCGGGCTGAGAGGAGGTACTTTGTTCTCCCGGAGGGCAATGAACACCTGTTCTCCCACCCATCTCCAGGCTCTCTGGTGGTACAAGCGATGAACCAGAGGGAGAGGCAATCTGCCGCTACCCCCAAGAATAGGGAGGCCAAGAAGACTGACCTGTTGGGCAGGAAAGGCCAGTGGCATTCAGTACCGTATCACCAATCAGCGGGTCCTCTTGTCGCGTTACGTTTTCAACACTTGGACCCATGGACAAGTTCACCGACCTGCTCCCTGCGGACTCTCGTTCGGAGTTCAAAGCCCTTCACGAGGAGGACAGGGCAATTCCGAGGGCAGCCCTCCAGGCGGCTCTCAACGTGGCCGATGACGCTGCCCATGTGATGGCCACAGGTGTGGTCCTATGCCACAGCTCCTGGCTCTGGGGTTCCCCCAGAGCTCAAAAATACCTTACAGGACCTCCCTTTCGCGGGTCCCTCTCTTTTTTCGGAGCAAACGGACCAACAGCTCCACGGTCTCAAGGACACACGTGCCACCCTGAAATCCTTGGGCATGCACACCCGTGTCAACCAGAGGCGCTCGTTTGCAAATAGGAATGTTCCTAGATTGCCCCCACAAGCTCCATGCCACGATTTCTCTCTCCGTAGAAGCAGGAGCGGTAACAGCAGGAATAATAGGCGCCGGCCCCACCCAGCCCCGGGTCAGAACCAGGGGCCTCCCAACAAGTCCTCGGGCCCCCGTCAGGGGTTTTGATGGGACGCTCAAGGGTGTCCTACCAGTCTCCCCACTTACCTTCTGGGACCATTTATCCCGCTTCTTTCAAGCCTGGCAGTCTATTACGTCAGACCAATGGGTACTGGAGATAGTGGAAAGGGGTTATGTAATTTCTTTCCACTTGCCCCCACCTCCCAACCCCCTACCCCATCCCTTTTCAGGGACCCCTCTCACGAGCCTCTACTACAACAAGACGTCTACCACCTCCTTACTCTGGGGGCAGTGGTGCGGGTTCCTTCCGACTTCCTGGGCAGGGGGTTCTATTCCTGCTATTTCCTGGTCCCAAAGGCCAAAGGGAGTCTCCGTCCCATCTTGGACCTCAGAGCCCTCAACTCCTTCATTTCGAAAACAAAATTAAAAATGGTAACATTGGCCTCTATAATTCCTTCGTTAGCCCCCAGAGACTGATACGCTGCCCTCGATTTAAAAGATGCTGACTTCCACATTTCCATCGCCTCCCACCATTGGAGGTTCCTCTGCTTCACGGTGGGCTCAGACCACTACCAATTCACAGCCCTTCCCTTTGGCATTTCGACGTCCCCTCGGGTCTTCACCAAAGGCATGGCGGTCGTGGCCGCCGCTCTGAGGAAAAGGGGCATTCAAGTGTTTCCCTACCTCGACTGGCTCCTGAGGGGAAACGCCGAGAGTCTGGTGAGAGCCCACATGGTCTTAGTCTGGAGCCTCTTCGAGGATCTCGGGCTCTTACTGAACTTGGACAAGTCGACCCTTACCCCAACCCCGATAATATAATTTGTGGGTGCCTCCCTGGACTCTTTGTCGTCAAGGGCCTTACTGCCCAGGTCCTGGTTCCTCATAATAGAGGCTGCTGTCAGGGGTCTACAGAACTTTTCAGTGACTACCACCAGGACATGTATGCGGCTCTTGGGCCTCATGGCCGCTTGCACCTATGTTGTGCAACATGCCAGACTGCGCATGCGCCCACTACAAATGTGGCTAGCAAGAGTCCACAATCCGACTGTCCACTCATGGGACAGGGTGGTGACAGTCCCCGACCCCGTCCTCTTCTCGCTGGACTGGTAGACCCATCAGGCGGAAGTTTGCGCAGGGGTCCCCTTTTCCAGACCAGTGCGGTCCACCTGTCTTGTCACGGACGCATTGGACAGCGGTTGGGGAGCCTACCTAGGGGACCTGCACACAGAAGGTATGTGGTCTGCGAACGAACCTCTCCCTGCATATCAATATCAGGGAGCTCTGGGCAGTCCGACTGACTTGTGCGGTTTTCCTTCCCTACCTCAGGGGCAAGTCCATCCTTATCCTATCAGACAACATGACAGCGGTGGCGTATATAAACAAGCACTGTCTCCTCGTCTGTGTCAGGAGGCGATTCACCTCTGGGATCTCTGCATCGGGGCGGATATCCACCCAATGGCCTCAGACCTCCCGGGCTCCCAAAACGTCCTAGCAGACAGGCTGAGTGGGACCTTTGCGAGGCATCAATGGTCCCTAAGGCAGGACATGGCCCGCTCTATTTTCCATGCGTGGAGATCTCCCCATCTAGACCTGTTCGCCACAGGGCAGAACAAGAAGTGCCCGAGGTTCTGTTCCCTCATGGGGCAGGGACGGGGTTCTCTGGGAGAAGCTCTCCTCCTCCCCTGGCCGGAGGGCCTGCTATACGCCTTCCCACCATTCCCACTGGTTCACAGGGTTCTCCTGAGGGTTCGGGAGTTCAAGGCGTCCCTGATCCTCATTGCCCCAGCGTGGCCCAGGCAGCACTGATTCTCAACCCTCCTTAGCCTGTGATGCGAGAGACCTGTGGTCGTCCCGCTGTTCCTGGACCTGATTTCTCAGGACTCGGGCAGACTCCGCCACCCGGACCTGCAGTCGCTGTACCTGACAGCGTGGAAGCTCCGTGGCTGACGGCGGCAGAGCTTCAGTGCTTGGCCCGAGTTCAGAAAGTCCTATTGAGCAGTAGAAAACCCTCCACTAGAGCCACCTACTTCGCCAAGTGGAAGTGGTTCTACATCTGGGTCTCCCAAGGGGGGTGTCCCCGAGGGAGGTGCCAATCCCCCTGATCTTGGACTACCTTGGACCTCAGGCTGCAGGGACTTTCTTTGTTTTTCATCTCTCAGTTTTTAAACTGAGAGATGGGGGAAAGCCGATTGGTGTGGAGATGCACGTAAATCGGAGGGAGACTTCTCTTAGAGGAGAATCCATTGATAGAGATTCTCTAAGCTGTAGTCAGAAAGAGAGGAGGGAGAGGGCAAACCATGGGCCAGAGCAGACAAACAACCACGTACAAAGGAATCCAATGCATCAGGAAGGGCAGACAACAAGCAGTGGCAAATTTTAAAGTGCTTCTACACAAATGCTAGGAGTCTGACTAATAAGATGGGTGAACTAGAGTACCTAGTATTAAATGAGGAGATTGACATAATAGGCATCACTGAAACCTGGTGGAATGAGGAAAATCTGTGGGACACAATCATACCGGGATATAAAATATATCGAAAGGATAGAGCAGGCCGGGTGGGTGGCGGAGTGGCACTGTATGTGAAAGATAATGTAGAATCAAATGAAATAAAAATATTAAATGAATCAACATGTTCAATAGAATCGCTATGGATAGTAATTCCATGCTCCAAAAATAAGAAATTAGCAGTAGGGATATATTACCACCACCTGACCAGGACAGGGATACTGACATTGAAATGCTGAGGAGATTAGAGAGGCTACCAAAATAAAGAACTCTATAATAATGGGGATTTTAATTACCCCCATATTGACTGGATACATGTCACCTCAGGAAGAGAAGGAGATAAAATTTCAATGGCTTAAATGACTGCTTCTTGGAGCAGCTGGTGCAGGAACCCACAAGGAGAGGCAATTCTCGATTTAGTCCTGAGTGGAGCGCAGGATCAGGTCCAGGAAATAACTGCTACAGGACCGCTTGGGAATAGTGACCATAATATAATAACATTCAACATTCCTGTGGTGGGAAGAACACCTCAGCAGACCAGCACCCTGGCATTTAATTTCAAAAAGGGGAATTACACAAAAATGAGGAGGTTAGTTAAACAGAAATTAAAAGGCACAGTGACTAGAGCCAAATCCCTGCAAGCTGCATGGAAACTTTTAAAGACACCATAATAGAGGCCCAACTTAAATGTATACCCCAAATTAAAAACATAGCAAGAGACCTAAAAGAGTCACTGTGGCTTAACCACCATGTAAAAGAAGCAGTGAGGGACAAAAGGCATCTTTTAAGAAGTGGAAGTCCAATCCTAGTGAGATAAATAGAAAGGAACATAAACACTGTCAAATCAAGTGTAAAATGTAATAAGAAAAGCAAAAAGATTTTGAGGAACAGCTAGCCAAAAACTCAAAAAGAAATAACAAAATGTTTTTAAGTACATTAGAAGCAGGAAGCCTGCTAAAAACCTGTGGGTCCCCTAGACGATCGAACTATAAAAGGCGCAATCAAAGACAATAAAGCCATTGCGGAGAAACTAAATGATTTCTTTGCTTCAGTCTTCACGGCTGAGGACGCTTGGGGAGATTCCCAAATCTGCACCCTTTGTGGGTAATGAATCTGAGGAACTGTCCCGGATTGAAGTGTCATTAGAGGAGGTTTTGGAACAAATAGAAAACTTAATGTTAACAAATCTCCGGACCGGATGGCATTCATCCAAGGGTTCTAAAAGAACTCAAATGGGAAATTGCTGAACTATTATCTGTGGTTTGTAACCTATCCCTTAAATCGGCTTCCGCACCTAATGACTGGAAGGTAGCCAACGTGACACCAATATTTAAAAAGGGCTCTAGAGGCGATCCGGCAATTACAGACCGGTAAGTCTAACTTCAGTACCTGGCAAATTAGTCAAACAATAGTAAAGAATAAAATTGTGAAGCATGTAGAAGAACATAATTTGTTGACAAAAGTCAACATGGTTTCTGTAAAGGGAAATCCTGTCTTACTAATCTATTAGAGTTCTTTGAAGGGGTTAACAAACATGCGGACAAGGGGGATCCAGTAGATATAGTATACTTAGATTTCCAGAAAGCTCTTGACAAGGTCCTCACCAAAGGCTCTGTGTAAATTACATGGCCATGGGATAAGAGGGAAGGTCCTTTCTTGGATTGAGAACTGGTTAAAAGACAGGAAACAAAGGGTAGGAATAAATGGTAAATTTTCAGAATGGAGAGGGGTAACTAGTGGTGTCCCCAAGGGTCAGTCCTAGGACCAATCCTGTTCAACTTATTCATAAATGATCTGGAGAAAGGGGTAAGCAGTGAGGTGGTAAAGTTTGCATGATGATACCAAACTGTTTAGGATAGTCAAGACAGAAGCAGACTGTAAGGGACTCCAAGAAGATCTCACCAAACTGAGTGATTGGGCAACAAAATGGCAAATGAAATTTAATGTGATAAGTGTAAAGTAATGCACATCGGGAAAATAACCCCAACTATACGCACAGTATGATGGGGGCTAATTTGGCTACGACAAATCAGGAAAGAGATCTTGGAGTTATCGTGACAGTTCTCTGAAAACTTCCACACATGTGCAGCGCGGTCAAAAAGGCAAATAGGATGCTAGGTATTATTAAGAAAGGGATAGAAAATAAGACCCAGAATATCTTACTGCCCCTGTATAAAACTATGGTACGCCCACATCTTGAATACTGTGTACAGATGTGGTCTCTCACCTCAAAAAAGATATTTTGGCCTTGGAAAGGGTTCAGAAAAGGGCAACTAAAATGATTAGGGTTTGGAACGGGTCCCATATGAGGAGAGGTTAAAGCGACTGGGACTTTTCAGTTTAGAAAAGAGGAGACTGAGGGGGATAAGGATAGAGGTGTATAAAATCATGAGTGGTGGAGAGGGCCGATAAAGAAAAGTTATTTATTAGTTCCCTAAATAGAAGAACTAGAGGACACCAAATGAAATTAATGGGTAGCAGGTTTAAAACTAATAAAAGAAAGTTCTTCTTCACACAGCGTGTAGTCAACCTGTGGAACTGCTTGCCAGAGGAGTCTGTGAAGGCTAGGAATATAACAGAGTTTAAAGAGAAGCTAGATAATTTCATGGAGGTTAGGTCCATAAAAGGCTATTAGCCAGGGGATAAAATGGTGTCCTTGGCCTCTGTTTGTCAGAGGCTGGAGAGGGATGGCAGGAGACAAATCGCTTGATCATTGTCTTTGGTCCACCCCCTCTGGGGCACCTGGTGCTGGCCACTGTCGGCAGTCAGGATACTGGGCTAGATGGACCTTTGGTCTGACCCGGTACGGCCGTTCTTATGTTCTTATGTTATGTTCCATTAAGGTCCATTTAGTGGCTATTTCGGCCTTCCATCCTGGGGACAGGGGGAAGTCCCTGTTTGCAAACCCCATGGTTAATAGGTTCCTAAAGGGAATGGACAGGCTTTACCCACATGTCCGCCAGCCTGTTCCCCAGTGGGATCTCAACCTGGTCCTCTCTAAACTCAGGGGGGCCCATTTGAGCCACTGGGGATGTGTTTCCGCCTGTACCTCTCCTACAAGGTATCCCTTTTGGTAGCGGTCACGTCTGCCAGGCAGGTGTCTGAACTCAGGGCGCTCACCACGGATCCCCCTATACAGTGTTCTTCAAGCATAAGGTCAGGCTCCGTCCCCACCTTGCTTTTTTTACCCAAGGTGGTGTCCTCCTTCCACGCCTCCCAGGACATTTTCTTACCAGTGTTTTACCTCAAGCCTCACATGTCAGGGAAAGAACAGGCTTTACACACTTTAGATGTTAGAAGGGCCCTGGCTTTTTATTTAGATAGGACAAAACCATTCCAGAAATCACCACAACTCTTTGTGGCCATTGCAGAACATGTAAGGGGTCAATCTGTTTCCACACAGAGGATTTCCTCCTGGATTACTGCCTGCGTTAAGGAGTGCTATGCCCTGGCAAGAGTTCCGGCTCCCCCCCTCAGGGCGCACTCCACGAGGGCTGTGGCTGCCTCCACAGCCTTCGCAGCACAGGTCCCGATCCTGGACATCTGCAGGGCCGCCACGTGGTCCTCAGTCCACACTTTCACTAATCATTATGTGCTGACGCAACAGGCCAGAGAGGATGCCGCCCTGGGCAGGGCGGTTCTTCGTTCCATGGTAACTTCTGCCTCCGACCCTCCTCCTTAGGTTCTGCTTTGGAGTCACCTACATGGAATGCACATGAGCAATCACTCGAAGAAAGAACAGTTACTTACCTCGTAACTGTTGTTCTTCGAGATGTGTTGCTCATGTCCACTCCAAATCCCCGCCCACCGCCCTTTCTCCGGAGTGTTCCGGTAAGAAGGAACTGAGGGGGTGGAGGGCCAGCAGGGGTATTTATTGGTTGATATGCTGGCGCCACTCCAGGGGGCTCCCTGCTGGCCTGACAAGTACTGCTGAGGGAAAAATCTCCGACGCGTGTACGCTGCGTGCGCACATCTACATGGAATGGACATGAGCAACACATCTCGAAGAATCACGGTTATGAGGTAAGTAACCATTCTTTCTTCCTCCTCCGTGTGACGCCCTTTTAGATACTTGAAAACTGCTATCCTGTCCCCTGTCTTCTCTTTTCCAAACTAAACAAGCCCAATTCCTTCAGTCTTCCCTCCTAGCTCATGTTTTCTAGACCTTTCATCATTTTTGTTGCTCTTCTCTGGACCTTCTCCAATTTTTCCACATCTTTCTTGAAATGTGGTGCCCAGCACTAGACACAATATTCCAATTGAGGCCTAACCAGCGCAGGGTAGAGTGGAAGAGTGACTTCTCGTGTCTTGCTCACAACTCTCCTGTTAATTCATACATTGCTAATATTCAGAACTTCAGATACAAAAATGATCCATGCTTATAAATATAATTATATTCAGCAAATCATAACTTTTCCAGTGAGACTTCGCATGACTCATCTTGCATAAATACATCATAAGTATGCTATCATCATACCCTAATATCTCTGTGAAGACTATGGGGTGCAGCGTGTCAACATCCTCGGCAGATGCAGCTCTGAAGTCTCAGCTTCCAGTGCAGGGTATTGTTCAGGAGTCACCTACAGGGGAGCCCCCACAGGGACATTACCCTTTGTGTAAAGAAGTAATTACTCAAGCTGTGCAGTAGAGATGGTTCTTTGGGGAGGGGGGGTCTGCATGGGTGCTCCACAGCCCATGTTCCTCCCTGCTACTTTGGAGTTAAGTGGAGAAGGACCTGAGCGAAGTGCCCACGCATGCTAGCTAACCTCGTGATAGGTGAGGCAACAAGTGTGCGCAGAGGAGATGCCTGCTTCTAAAATACTCTGATCAGTGGAGCACCCATAGGGTCACATGTCAAAGAACTGTCATTCCTACACAAGGTGAGTAACTGCCTCTTCTTTCACCTGAGAAATTGTACAAAAAATGACTGAAATACTTGTCACCTCAAAGACATAAAGTGCATTCCTTGCCTCCCTGTGAAAAGAGTGGGAACTAATGGTAATTAAGAAAAATATATAATACAAAACAAATGTCTCCAACTGCTGAATAACCCAATGTACAAGCTTTGCAAAAGATCCATTTCATTGGCGTTGAAATAAAAGCAGTTCTACAACACTGGTTGTGAGAGAGTTCCAGAATCACATAATTTGCTGTGGTTAGAGAGCGATATATGTGCATCTTGCCATGGGAACATGGAATATGCTTATGGCTTGAGCCAAATGACTCGCTTCAAATTTTTTAAGCTTGGTGAAGAGAGAAATTGCAACTTTCTTTGCATTGTGCCTCCTAGATGAGCTCTTTCCTAAATGTGTCCCTTCCCTCCTGTGCTCTCTCCCCATATCCTCAGGAGTTAAAATTCAGATGGTCTGTTAATAAAACTTGACAAATGAGCATTATTTATACTTTCTCCTGCAGTGGTTCCGCAGCGCAGTCATTAAGGAGAATGCCATGCCTGAAGGCCTGATGACTCTGCTCTTCTCTAACATAGACCCAATCTATGAGTTTCACCGAAGTTTTCTGAAAGAGATGGAGCAGAGGCTAGCACTCTGGTAAGAATGAGTTTTGTGCCTGAGCTCTTGGGGATTGTCTGCTCTATTCTCAGGCAAAGGCTGAAGATCCCTGCATTTCTGAAACTGTGGAGAAGGAATAAATGAAGAGGTGTTGACAAATATGGAAGGAGAAAAACTACAGCTGTAATACTCTGAAAACACAACAATTTCATGCATTATTGAACCCACTGTCCCACAGATTTGTACATGTAAATTATATAATAGTGTACCTCATTACTCTTTTTGTGTATAGTTATAAACTCAGCTTGCACAAATAGGAGTTTTTGCATCAGAACCTATTGCTGCCTTTTGCAGAATTTTTCCCCCATTTCCTGGCCCTAGGAAAGAGAAGAAACACAAGGACAAAAGGATAATCGTGTGTTCTTTTGGGTATTTTATTTTGTCAGATTAAAGTATCTCCAAGTGGAAAACAGATGTTTCTTTTAATAAAGCATGCATAAGCAAAGCTATGAATTTCTCATGGGATAGCTTGTATGATTTCACAGACGGGATTACAGAACCACTGACCTTTGTGATATTTTCTTGTAGCCTGAGCCATAACATCCTGGAATCCAGCTAGCCTACATAGGTCCATTGTGCTATGTTCTGTTTGTGGGATTTAATTGATTGTGATATTTTTACTAACTCTTTATAGTAGCAAACTACTTTCTCTCTGTGTAGACCCTGGATTTCACGACTTGGCTGTTGTGCCTCCACTTGTGAAGCATTCTGTCATAAGCCAAATAATAAGATTATGGTAACTGAGTCCTGAAAGAGGTGAACAAATAGAGTCCACAACAACTAACAAACGTAACTTAAATTTGCCTGATATCCTGTCGAGGATTTTACAGACCAACCTCATGGAGTGCATTTCTGTTCTTTTCCTAATGTAGTTGGGTGGGTGCGCTTGTGTGTGTTCGTTCTTTTTTGTGGCCACTGTTTGCTGTACCCCAAGATTTCAGCTGAACTAGGAAGCATATGGAGATGGATGGAGAAGCAGAACAGTAGTCTTATCTCCTTTTGTTATCCTGAATCGTCTTTAGTACATTCCAAAAAGCATGTATCCTTGCAAGGGCCCTCATCAGTGTGGTTTCTCATTCCGTTGTTTGTGATTATTTCAGGGAAGGACGATCCAATGCTCATGTGAAAGGAGATTATCAACGGATTGGAGACATCATGCTGAGGAACATGTGTATGCTCAAGGTAGAAGTTCTGCATCACCTAGTTCCAGTTTTAGCAGTTTCAGACAGCTCAGAGATGTGTAAATTAATTGACTATAATTTGTAACTCATAGAATCATAGAATACTAGGACTGGAAGGGACATCAAGAGGTCATCGAGTCCGGTCCCCTGCCCTCATGGCAGGACCAAATACTGTCTAGACCATCCCTGATAGACACTTAAAAGCAAAATTTAACAGACTATTTGCAGCAATTAACACTACTGCTATTGTATTTTATGCCATCTACATCAAACACCAGATAGAGCTGGCTTCTTAGAAGAATAAGTGTTTGTCTGCATGAGGAAATTAAACAGCTGGCCCCAGGTTCTAGGGAAATGCTGCTCAGAACCCGCGGTCAGCTGGGGAGTCTCCTGCTGACCCGGAGTTCCACTAAAATGCCACTACTCCAGCTGACTTGGCTCCGCGTGGCATTTCAAAGCTGGGGACTCTTGTACATTTCAAAGCTGGCACGCCCATGTGCAGCCCAGAGTCAGCGGGACTTCCCAATGGCCCCGGGCTGCACGCAGAGTTCCGCATTTCTCCTTTGAAATGTACAAGTTCCCCAGTGGGGGCTCTTGTACATTTCAGAGGAGGAATGCGGAAGTGCCTATCGACTAGTTGAGTAGTCGATGGAAATTCCATCGACTACTCGACTTGTAAATTAACCGCAATTTAACATCCTTAGCCTCTACCATGGTAACTAATTTCTACAGAATTTTTTATTCTTTGTCTCAATGGATATCTGGCTTTTTTTTTATTTTCATGGGGGACAGCTGTCTGTCCTGCTGTCTTTAAATTACCTTAATTTTGGGGTCCAGTCCAGGTTCTGGAAGGGAGTGGACTGTAGTGGGCACAAGTCCTTTTGTCAGCCACTTCCCTACCAGTGGCTCCTTGACCCTATCTCCAGCTCTCTAAGTTCTAGTCCCTCTCTTGCGGGCTGCAGTCTGTCCCAAAACCACCCAGCTTGAACTGGTTTTCCATTTGCTTGCAAATTTTGCACATATCCACACTGCCAGGACTAGCCTCCCTTCTCTTGGATTCTTAAATAATATGTGCACTCCTCATAGATCATAAACTGTCATTAGTACCCAGCAGCTGCAGCGTGACTTTTTTTCTTTTTTTCTTTCCAGATACTCAAAAGTTATAAAACGCCTGAATTAAGGCTGTCTCTACAGCCCTAGCATATTCTCTCTCTCTCTCTCTCCCTCTCCCTCCCTCCCTCCCTCCCTCCACACACACAATGCTATATGCATTATCATAGTCATTAATTATCTGGTCGTGTACAGGGTTCCAGCCTTCTCAGGGCACAGGATGGACTTGGTCTCATACTGAACAGTTATTCAGTACTGTCTTTCAACCTGGTTGTTTAAAATGTGTCCCAAGGCCTTATCTTACCTGCTATGCAAATCTTGCTCTACAAACAGAATTATTAATTTCATCTTTGGCTTTTCTCTAGCGCTCATCACTGCAGAGTCTGATTGCTCCCAAACAAATGATTTTTTTACAGCACCCTGTGAGATGGAGTGTCATCTGCATTTTAAAAATTGAAAACTGAGGCACAGAGAAGTTAATATGAAATATGTCTCTTAATTTTGGAATGTCCCATTTGAAATATTTTGGACCTGATTTGTCAGCATTATTAGCATCAGATAGCACTTTATATGTTCAGAGCACTGCTCCCATGGACTTCAGCTGCTGCTGCTGCTGCTGCTGCTGCTGCTGCTTAACACTTCTCCAGCCAGATCCCAGGGTCTCAAGTCAGGTACCCAGAAAATGCAGAACATACCATTAGTGTTTCACCTGTGAATGGTTTGGTTGAAGAGACTTGCCCAGCATCACATAGGAATTCAGTGTCAGAGTCAGGGATAGAATCCAGTTCTCCCAGGCAGCATTCAGATGTGTTAACCACGAGACCCTCCTTTTTCCTCCTGCAATTCCCTCCTTGTCACTGTTTACCGTATACGTTATGCAACATATGAGGCTGGAGTCCTACAAACGACAGCCTCCTTTGCTGTACAGTGCTGGTGTATCCCCAGAGCTGGCCCAGCCTGTGCACCAAATGAGGCAGGGCTCCTGTGGAAAAATGGTAGGTGATAAGAACATAAGAACATAAGAACATAAGAACGGCCGTAGCGGGTCAGACCAAAGGTCCATCTAGCCCAGTATCCTGTCTGCCGACAGTGGCCAGCACCAGGTGCCCCAGAGGTGGACCAAGACAATGATCAAGCGCTTTGTCTCCTGCCATCCCTCTCCAGCCTCTGTCAAACAGAGGCCAAGGACACCATTTTATCCCCTGGCTAATAGCCTTTTATGGACCTAACCTCCATGAAATTATCTAGCTTCTCTTTAAACTCTGTTATAGTCCTAGCCTTCACAGCCTCCTCCGGCAAGGAGTTCCACAGGTTGACTACGCGCTGTGTGAAGAAGAACTTTCTTTTATTAGTTTTAAACCTGCTACCCATTAATTTCATTTGGTGTCCTCTAGTTCTTCTATTATAGGAACTAATAAATAACTTTTCTTTATCGGCCTCTCCACACCACTCATGATTTTATACACCTCTATCATATCCCCTCAGTCTCCCTCTTTCTAAACTGAAAAGTCCCAGTCGCTTTAACTCTCTCCTCATATGGGACCCGTTCCAAACCCCTAATCATTTTAGTTGCCCTTTTCTGAACCCTTTCCAAGGCCAAAATATCTTTTTTGAGGTGAGAGACCACATCTGTACACAGTATTCAAGATGTGGGCGTACCATAGTTTTATACAGGGCAGTAAGATATTCTGTGTCTTATTTTCTATCCCTTTCTTAATAATACCTAGCATCCTATTTGCCTTTTTGACCGCCGCTGCACACTGTGTGGAAGTTTTCAGAGAACTGTCACGATAACTCCAAGATCTCTTTCCTGATTTATCGTAGCCAAATTAGCCCCCATCATACTGTGCATTATAGTTGGGGTTATTTTTCCCAATGTGCATTACTTTACACTTATCCACATTAAATTTCATTTGCCATTTTGTTGCCCAATCACTCAGTTTGGTGAGATCTTCTTGGAGTCCCTTACAGTCTGCTTCTGTCTTGACTATCCTAAACAGTTTGGTATCATCCATAAACTTTACCACCTCACTGCTTACCCTTTCTCCAGATCATTTATGAATAAGTTGAACAGGATTGGTCCTAGGACTGACCCTTGGGGACACCACTAGTTACCCCTCTCCACTCTGAAAATTTACCATTTATTCCTACCCTTTGTTTCCTGTCTTTTAACCAGTTCTCAATCCAAGAAAGGACCTTCCCTCTTATCCCATGGCCATGTAATTTACACAAGAGCCTTTGGTGAGGGACCTTGTCAAAGGCTTTCTGGAAATCTAAGTATACTATATCTACTGGATCCCCCTTGTCCGCATGTTTGTTAACCCCTTCAAAGAACTCTAATAGATTAGTGAGACAGGATTTCCCTTTACAGAACCCATGTTGACTTTTGTCCAACAAATTATGTTCTTCTACATGCTTCACAATTTTATTCTTTACTATTGTTTCGACTAATTTGCCCGGTACCGAAGTTAGACTTACCGGTCTGTAATTGCCCGGATCGCCTCTAGAGCCCTTTTTAATGAGATAATTATAGTCTTATCCTAATGTCTACACACAAGTCTGTGCAGTTTGCTGCTCCAAGACTCAGAATCTGGGGTTCTGTTTCAGACTTGGGCGGGGCGTGTTCTCCGTCCTTCCTGGTCTCCCTCGAGCTTGACCCCTTCTGCCCCAACTCCTCCAACCTGGCTCCTCATCCCTGTTTCCTCACGTCTGTCTGCTCATCACCATCCCAGTTGTCTTCCCCACCACGTGTCTCGCTGTCAGAGTCCCCATCTCACCCCCACCCCAGCTTCTCATCTGCTCTCTTTCCACTCTTCCCCACCCAACCCCTTCTTCCAGGCATGTCTATGGGCTCCCCCTGTTGTCTTGTACCAATCTACTCCTTTCCCTCCCTCCAGTCCAGCTCTTGTCCTCTTTGCTTCCTCCTCCACTCTGCCTGGACGTCAGAAATAGCTACACTAGTTTCACCAACATTTTCCAGGGGAAAAAAAATTGAGTCTAAGGAAGACACCCCCGCAGGAAAAATTTCAGCCTGAACAGTTAAAGTTTCGCAAGCAAAGTTATAAACAGTTGAAAACAGTGTCTTGTAGTGGGACGTGTCAGGCAACCTTAATAGGCAATACTGCCAGCCCCACCTATAAAAGCTAAATAATGGCACTGTCCAAAGAGCAAAAGCCCACCAGCCATGTGTGAATAGATACGTATTCAAGGTTTTTAATAGCGCAGTTAGATCTAGGGTATTTCATATGTTTATTTTTACCAACAGTCAGCGCATGTGCAGTTTTTGTTTGTATCATTCATGTTTCATGTTTGTAAGTAAAACTGAAGATGAGGGACACCAGGATGCTGGTGTTTCTTAATGCCCATTCGTCAAATATAGACTGTGTTCAGAATTTTTCCCATTTCTAGTCATTCCCGTGTCATTCCCATGTCTCGTGATCCAACAGGAGTTTACCGGCTACTTGCAGAAACACGATGAGGTCCTGACAGAACTGGAGAAAGCAACTAAGCGCCTAAGGAAACTGGAAATGGTTTACAGGGAGTTTGAACTGCAGAAGGTTTGCTATCTGCCACTCAACACTTTCCTGCTCAAGCCCATCCAGAGGCTGATGCACTACAAGCTGATCCTGGGGAGACTTTGCAAGCACTACCCAGTAGAACACCGGGACTACTCCGACTGCAGGAGTGAGTGAGCAAGCAGCTGTGGAGATGCTAGTCTGAATTCAGTTCTTTGGCAGTTTGCGTCTCTTAGTGAAGCCAGAAATATTGCAGCTCAAAACAAAATGCAAAATTCCTTTCTTTGACTTTGCTTTCCCCACACAACTCACCCTCTCTTCCTCTCTGTCATGTGGGTGCACAAGCAAGCTTGCCACCTAGAAGCAGTGCTGTTTCTCCTGCAGGCTGAGATGCAGGAGAGTGGTGTTTCTATTTTTAGGGATGTGACGGTTGCCCACCTAGGCATGGAGATGGGGACTGTATAGGTGCCTAGCTCTCTGAGCTGAGACATGCAAAGTAGTCTGCAGTTTAGACACATCTTCCATTACATTTAATCGCCAAGGTATCTCTGAAAATCTCAGCCCAAAGACGTGTTTTTCTTACGAAGATATGTCTTGTAATCGTTCTGTCTGGGTTCTGCCCTTCAGCTCAGGAGACATTCTTCAGAGCAGTCAGTAGCAAGCAGTCCGGCCCATCCTCCCTTGGCGATTTGTCTGCTCTCACTGAAGAGCCCTAGGTCACCTGTCCAGTGTGTGAGTGGGACCAGCACCACTTGGACAGGTTCCTAGCAGTGAGTTCCCTTTGCAGAGACTACCATGAGTTCAGGTGTGTTGGCTCCTTTTGCACTTTTATTTGGCTTGCCTCTGTGTCAGGGCTGTCATCTCTCTGCATGCTACAGACATGCAACGTGGGCACCTTGCGAGCAGGGAGTGGCTCTGTCCAGGGCTGGCTCTAGGCACCAGCAAATAAAGCACGTGCTTGGGGCGGCACATTTCCAGGGGCGGCATTTCCAGGTAAGCAGCCGCCCCCGGCAATGCCCGGCCCCGCCCCGCCCCACTGATTTTAAAG